>OY740781.1:115339690-116539690 GCA_963514005.1 Raja brachyura | reverse complement strand
GCCAGTGCCAATTGGAAAAGAAACCCTCACCAGAGTTACCAATTACCAAAGCACCCACTGTGGGTTGTAAAGTTTCTTCAGCTTCTGAGACCACTCCCTATAGACTCTTGCAACTAGAAGATTGGAAGCACAAAACATTAACATGAAGCAATGTCTGAAGAAGGGTTTCGGCCCGAAACGTTGCCTATCTCCTTCGCTCCTTAGATGCTGCTGCACCCGTGATCCACTCCATCCAGTTTCTCCAGCCTTATGTGTACCCAACATGAAGCAATACCTGGTAGAAATCGATCAGCATCAAACCTGCATTAAAACAGGCAATTCTTTGAAGTAGCGTTGGTGGAATAATTCACACGGCTGCACACGTGATCCACTTTGCAAGTTCACAAATGATATTGGTTATGACGAGAACATACAAACTCTATACAGAGTTCGTCAGCATCGAACCCAGATCTCTGGCGCTGTGAGGTAGCAACTCAACAGCTGTGCCACTGTGCCACTGTTGCTTTTTTAAAATATTCCCATGGAATCTGTTAAAACCTCTTGAATACACAGAAAGGGGCTTGGTTACCTCCAGGCACTTGGTCACCTCCAGGCACTTGGTTACCTCCAGGCACTTGGTTACCTCCAGGCACTTGGTTACCTCCAGGCATTCCATGTCAGCTCCAGGCACTGTTTCAGCATTACACTGTGGTATTCAGCTGTGGGTTTCATGGTCCCTTTCCGGGTGTGGGCATTGAACCAACAGCCTGATGGTTCAGAGAGAACAGGGCTACCAACAAAACCCTGGGAAACACCACTTTGGAGCAATCAGCATGATAAGGATTCTTTAGAATTTTCTCCCCAAATCCCATCATTTCCTCAGCTACCAAAGTCCGCCTCCCTGTCCAAGCCTTTGACACTCTTAAAAGCTTCTTCTTTTATTGCCAATCATTTCGAAATTTTCCTCTCGCCCCAAAACCTTTAGTCTGTGAAGTGCCTGTGCTCATCTTTGTACCAAAACTGGAAAATAAAAGCAGGTCCTTGAGCTGATCACCATTAAAAATCTCCAACTATTGAAGTAATTTTGCATTTCAACCTGGTTTGGGTTCCTGAAATACTTTTACAAACAATTTACCATTTGCCCTAAAGGAAGTATCTCTCTAAGTTTGAAACATTTGAACCCTGTACTTTTCCGTGCTGTATATTTTGACTGATAGAAAAATAGCACCAGCATTGAGGCGAGCCATATTAGTGCTGGAACGTTGGATGTGGCCATTGTGGCAAGTTGAACAATGAGTAGACACGAGGAACTGCAGGTACTGAAAACTGGAGCAAAAAATATAAATTGCTGGAACAAGTCAGCAGGTGATCTGCTGAGTTACTCCATCGAGTCATACAGTCATATGGTGATGAAGTGTGGAAACAGGCCCCTCAGCCCAACTTGCCCACACTGACCAACATGTCCCATCCATACCAGTTCTACCTGCTTGTGTTTGGCCCATATTCCTCTAAATCTGTCCTATCCATGTATCTGCCCAAATATTTCTTAAACGTTGCAATAGTCCCTGCCTCAACTATCTCCACCGGCAGCTCGTTCTGGCAGCACTTCATGTTTTTTTGCCTGAAGTAGAACAATGAGTTCACCCTGAGGGAAACCTAGAAACATAGAAAATAGGTGTAGGAGTAGGCCATTCGGCCCTTCGAGTTTTTCCTCATCTCAGTCCTTAATGGCCTACCCCTTATTCTTAAACTGTGACCTCCTGGTTCTGCACCCCCAACATCAGGAACATTTTTCCTGCATCTAGCCTGTCCAATCCTTTAAGAATTTTATATGTTTCCACAAGATCCCCTCTCATAAATTCCAGTCAATATAAGCCCTGTCGATCCATTCTTTCATCATATGTCAGTCCCGCCATCCCGGTAATTAACCTGGTGAACCTACGCTGCACTCCCTCAATAGCAAGAATGTCCGTCCTCAAATTAGAGACCAAAACTGCACACGATATTCCAGATGGGGTCTCACCAAGCGCCTTGTACAACTGTAGTAGGACCTAGGTAGACAAAAGTGCTGGAGAAACTCAGCGGGTGCAGCAGCATCTATGGAGCGAAGGGAATAGGCAACGTTTCGGACCAAAACCCTTCTTCAGACTTCAGTAGGACCTCCTTGCTTCAGCAGGACCTATCTTCAGTAGGACCTCCTTGCACCTATACTCAAATCCTCTGGCGATGAAGGCCAACATGCCATTTGCTTTGTTTACTGCCTGCTGTACCTGCATGCTTACTTTCAGTGACTGATGTACAAGGACACCCAGGTCTCGCTGCACCCCCCTTTTCCTAATCTGACACAATTCAGATAATAATCTGCTTTCTTGTTCTTGCCACCAAAGTAGATAATACTGTATCAGCCATGCATCTGCCCACTCACCCAAACTATCCAAGTCACCCTGCTGCCTCATAGCATCCTCCTTGCAGCTCACACTACTACCCAGCTTTGTGTCATCCGCAAACTTGGACATGTTCACAATTAATTCCTTTGTCCAAATCATTAATATATATTGTAAATAACTGGGGTGTCAGCACTGAGCCTTGCGGAACCCCACTAGTCACTGCCTGCCATTCTGAAAATGACCCGTTAATTCCTACTCTTTGCTTCCTGTCTGGACAGTTCTCTATCCATGTCAATACCCTACCCCCAATACCATGTGCTCCAATATATCCTTGGAATAAGGTACATCCCTGGATGCCATGGGGATACTGAGACAAGCTGCAGGACCGATTCTGAAACGACTCTTTCGTTCATCATATTGACTGCTTGCATTTTGAACTGGTGCATATATTTAAAAAATAATGTTTGTGGCATTCTAAATAATATGGTGCAAGGGAGGCAATTACTTTTTGGAAATAAAATATTATTTTATGTTGAATGCATCACATTGGTTGGAAGCAGCACGGTTGCAATGTTTATTCAGCAGAAGTACTTGATGTGAGACTAGTTAATCCCTCTGGAGCCCATAACATTGCTTTTATCTATTGATTGCAATAAAGTGCTGAAGACTTGGTGCTTTGAACGAAGGAGATGATAAGGAGAATTATGACTGGAGGATTAGTAAGCCTGATCTGTAAGTATCTACATTGCCTGTTAATAAAAAAAATACATCACAATGATGGATATCACATTGAAACGCAGTATTACTTCCCGAGTGGGAGACTCTTTAACGGTGATCAGCAAAAGATTGCATTCATTTTTACATTTTAAATATAAAATGACCCCAGCTGCTGCATTGAGGCAAGAAGGGGCTGAATAACTGATGAGGCAGGTGGAGAATATTCCTTTAAGCTCCTGGTGCATCAGCTTCTGTCAGACTCACTGAATGCTTGAAGAGCTCTTCAAGTGATGCTCCTTCTGCCGATGTGTTAAAGGTAACGGGTATTGATAGATTTTCACGCATAGATCCTAGGAGACAGATTAGGCTGCTGCTTGTTAAACCCGTGGACAGGGGTCAGGATTGCAGCCAGGGTCTCGACCCGAAGCGTCACCCATTCCTTCTCTCCAGAGATACTGCCTCTCCCACTGAGTTACTCCAGCATTTTGTGTCTATCTTCAGTTTAAACCAGCATCTGCAGTTCCTTCCTACACACCTTGATATCATCAATGTGTCTGTTATCACAGTATTGTTTAATAGCATCAGCGGGACAGTGAAAAGCTAACCCCTAGTATCTCACTTGGGCCTGCGGCTCAATTGTGATGGATATTGGTCACTGATGTTGTGAGCAGTGTAATACCAAGAGAGAAATGAATGCTCAGTGGCAGTGAATCTGGGCAGATTGTTCCCAGATTCTATATTTCAAGCGGCAATGTTCTCTTGTGTTGAAAGGAATTACAAATGCTGGTTTACACCAAAATTAGACCCAAAAAGCTGGAGTAACCCAGCGGGACATGCAACATCTCTGGAGAAAAGAAATAAGTGATGTTTCGGATCGAAACCCATCTTCAGACTGAGGTCAGGGAAGAGGGAACCGAGAGATATGAAAAGGTACATAGAACAAATAAATGAAGGGTGTACTAAAAGACAGATCAAAGCCAGCAACGATGATCAAGGGGGAGCCCACAATGGCCCATTGTTGGCTGTGGGGAAGGAGATAATGAGTGAATACAAGCAGTGAAACTCAGCAGGACGACAGTGAAAGTTGCACGATGACGAGGGGAGGGGAGGGACGGAGAGAGAGGGGATGCAAGGGTTACTTGATGTTGGAGAAATCAATATTCATACCGCTAGGTTGTAAGCTGCCCACGCAATGTTCTCTTTGTAAATATGAATATTCCCGAATTCTATATCCCATTCCCATGTGGAAATCAGATATGTGCTGCAGTGCAGCTACCAGTGCACCTGAACTCCTACCCAGAGATGGACTTCAAGAATGGAGCTCAGTCACGCTGAGCTGAGGAGCCGTATCCATTTTACCCCCAGCCCTTCAACTGTACGCTGGGCATGGCTGGTGCATGGGGTGAAGGAAACCTATGGATTGCATTGGATTGCCTGCATATGTCTGCCAAAGATTGTCAGGCACTCTCCTTTGCATCCAGTATTACAACTTAAAAGGTGCTTATTCATGAAATCAGACAGCTTTGAAAATAGGTGTAGGAGTAGGCCATTCGGCTTTATGTACAAACTAGGAAGGTCAGGTTCACAGATTTACTTTTGGATTCAAATTACTTACTGCAGCTTCTAAACTTCTAAATGGATTACACCCAAAGGAAACAAAATAGGTTGTCTTTGATAAAAAGATATACAATTGTGAACCATTTGTATGTTCATTAACATACAAAATCAACCATTCTGCTTACAGTGACAATAAGGCAATGGCAAGAAAATTGAATTGAATAATGTTTAATCAAAAATTGAAAAACAGCTTACTTTTTTTGTGCTATGTATTTGGAAGTAACCTCAAATGATAAGTAAAGAGAATATCTACTATATATTTTGTGCAAACCATAGTTCTTTTGCCAGTTGCCTTCTGAGCAGACATTGTTTTTTGATTGCTCAGCATTTCAAAGATTATTGTGCTCCATCAATACCTTTTCTCTTTGCACATTGTAACAATAAACTAAGAACTGGTCATGCGTGCATGATGCTTTCTGAAAAATGCTCATCGATTCTTATTTCAATTACAGTGCAACTCCTAATTTCAGATTTTACTTGACTCTACTATCAGGATTATAGTTAATTCTAGCGAAAACCATTAAAACATTTTCTACCACATTAAGTTAATTAACATACCGTACAAGCAATTACAAGATAATGTACAAGAGGTATAGATTTTGTAATAAGTTATAGTGAAATATTAAGGCTATTTATTTCTAACCTCTGATCAGATTTTTCAGTTAGCCATTTGAGAACTTGACCTTCCTTTCCACTATCTTTGGCATTGGATATGAATGAGGCATCAATCTCCAATGATAGAACTGATAGTGGGATTTCACTGTATAGAGAATGTAGCTAGAAACTAAAATGTTTTATATATTCCATTATTATAATCATTCTACTCAATTTAACACTTTAACAATACAATCAGCTTTGTGTTTGGGTCCACTGTTGTTTGTCATGTACATCAATGATCTAGATGATGGGGTGGAAAATTGGATAAGTAAGTATGCAGATGATACTAAGATAGTGGGTGCTGTGGATAATGAAGTAGATTTTCAAAGTCTACAGAGAGATTTGGGCCATTTGGAAGAGTGGGCTGAAAGATGGCAGATGGAGTTTAATGCTGATAAGTGTGAGGTGCTACATCTTGGCAGGACAAATCAAAATAGGACGTACATGGTAAATGGTAGGGAATTGAGGAATGCTGTGTCGCAGAGGGATCTAGGAATAACTGTGCATAGTTCCCTGAAGGTGGAATCGCATGTAGATAGGGTGGTAAAGAAAGCTTTTGGTGTGCTGGCCTTTATAAATTAGAGCATTGAATATAGGAGTAGGGAAGTAATGTTAAAATTGTACAAGGCATTGGTAAGACCAATTCTGAAGTGTGGTGTACAATTTTGGTCGCCTAATTATAGGAAGGATGTCGACAAAAGAGAGAGAGTACAGAGGAGATTTACTAGAATGTTGCCTGGGTTCCAGCAACTAAGTTACAGAGAAAGGTTGAACAAGTTAGGTCTTTATTCTTTGGAGCGCAGAAGGTTAAGGGGGGACTTGATTGAGGTCTTTAAAATGATGAAAGGGATAGACAGAGTTGACGTGGATAAGCTTTTCCCATTGAGGATAGGAAAGATTCAAACAAGAGGGCATGACATGAGAATTAAGGGACAGAGGTTTAGGGGTAACATGAGGGGGAACTTCTTTACTCAGAGAGTGGTGGCTGTGTGGAATGATCTTCCTGCACAAGTGGTGGAGGCAGGATCGATTTTAACATTTAAAAGTAAAGTGGATAGGTATATGGATGGGAAGGGAATGGAGGGGTATGGTCTGAGTGCAGGTATATGGGACTATGGGAAAATAAATGGTTGGCATGGACTGGAAGGGCCAAGAAGGCCTGTTTCCGTGCTGTAATTGTTATATGGTTATATGGTTATTATATGGTTTGCTTCCAGAAATACTTCACAGTGTTCCTTACATTGATAGATCAAAATTGGAAATTAAATTTATTATTAAACTAGACTAAGTGGGACCCGATGGGTCCCTATCACACAGGAGGCCTGGTCCCCCAACGCAATATACCACCACACCCATAGCCTCCAACTGCGCAGGCACGGCTCATTTCATCTCATCCCCAGCACTCTCTCCCCCTCCTCTTCATCCTCCCTCTTCTTCCCCCTCTCCTCCTCCCCTCCCCCAACCTCTCCCTCCCTCTCCCACCCCCCAATATCCCTCCTCACCACCCCCACTGCCCTCCTCTCCCTCTATTTCCCACTCCCTACCTCCCCCACTGCCCCCTACTCTCCCTCTATTTCCCCTCCTCCCCCATTCTCTCTCCTCACCTCCTCCCTCTTCATACCCCTTGCCTCCTACCCTCCCCAATCCCTCCCTCACCTCTCCTTTCTACTACCATCAGTCACTCCCCCTCTCTCCATAACTCCTCTCCCCTCCCTACCCCCCTCCTCTCCCTCAATCCCCCCAGTCTCCCTCCATATCTCCCCCACTTTCCCCCCTGTCCCTCCTTACCACCCCTCCCTCAATTCCCCCACTCTCCCTCCTCACCTCCCCAGGATCTCGAGGTTGCTGCTCCTCTCACCGGAGGTCGCACTGACCGGAGGCCACGCCAACCGGAAGCCGCGCCAACTGGAAGCCACGCCGGGCAATGGCGGGCAGAGTCGGGCGCCACCGATGACTGGCAGCAGACGCAGCCAATCAGTGCGGCGATGGTGCAGGAAGGGGCATCACCGTCCTGGTTGTGGTTGACAGGAGAGGAGACCAATCTGAGCATGTGTGTTTTTAAAGATTTTTAAAGTTTAATAACTTTTAAAATATACCACCGATTGGAACAAAACTTGTTGCACTTGCTGCACTTGCTGCACAGGAGAATGGCGAGTAAGGTGTTGACAAATCACAGTGCTATCGTGTACTGTTTTGCCGCACATGTAAAAACAACGCAAACCAGAAAATAACATAGAAACATAGAAAAATATGTGCAGGAGGAGGCCATTCGGCCCTTCGGGTCTGCACCGCCATTCAATGTGATCATGGCTGATCATACAACTCAGTATCGCATACCTGCCTTCTCTAACGCCCTCTTAAATATAGCCAATAGATTTAAGATTTAATAGCCAATAACAAGATGAGAGTTTTTGTTATGTATAGATAGATAGATTAAGGAAGTGAAATTATTTTTCAGAGAGTTTCCAAAATAACTTCCTTGATTTAATTGTAAGCTCGCCTCTTGTGCAAGTCCATTTCCCATAAATAAGGGGACAACCCTTCAACTATCCTAGGTTTAGGGTCTAGCATTCCCTTTAGTAATTCTTTCAACCTTATTTTGTTAAAGGGGGATCTTGTCAGACAAATCTGTTGTTTTATTAAGGAGGTAATAATCAGGATAGAGATTTCGTGGATGTTGTTTACTTGGATTTTCAGAAGACCTATGATAAGGTGCCACACAAAATAGGAGCCTGTGGTATTAGAGGCAAGGTACTAGCATGGGTAGATGATTGGCGGACTGGCAGAAGGCAAAGAGTGGAAACGAAGGAGGCCTTTTCTGTTTGGCAGCCAGTGATTAGTCAGTGTTGGGTCCACTGCTTTTCACTTTATATGTTGATGATTTGGATGAGATAATTGATGGATTTGTTGCCAGGTTTGAAGATAATATGAAGAT
This sequence comes from Raja brachyura, assembly GCA_963514005.1. The sequence goes on along the minus strand of OY740781.1, from coordinate 116,531,398 downwards.
AGGTGGAGAGGCGAATAGTATTGAGGAAGCAAGGAGATTGCAGAAGTACTTGGACAGGTTAGGAGAGTGGGCAAAGAAGTGGCAGATGGAATACAGTATAGCAGAGTGTACAGTCATGCACTTTGGTAGAAGGAATAAAGTCATAGACTACTTTATATATGGGGAGAGGATTCAGAAATGTATATCTTGACAGAAGTTTGTATGTTCTCCCTGTGACCGCATGGATTTTCTCCGGTTTCCTCCCACACTCCAAAGACATACAAATTTGTAGGTTAATTGGCTTCTGTAAATTGTAAAGTGTCCCTATTGTGCAGGATAGTGCTGGTGCTCTGCGCATGTACTGTCTGGATTCCAGAAGGTTGAGGGGAAATCTCATTTAAACCTACCGCTCGGTCCGCATTAACCAACCCGATCTCCCTGTGGCTCAGCACGTCAACTCCCCCTCCCATTCCGAATCCGACCTTTCTGTCCTGGGCCTCCTCCACCACCAGAAATTGGAGGAGCAGCACTTCATATTCCGCTTGGGGTGTTTGCACCCTAGCGGCATAAACATTGACTTCTCCAATTTCTGGTAGCCCTTGATGTCTCCTCCCCTTCTCAGCTCTCCCTCAGCCCTCTGGCTCCTCCTCTTCCGTTCTACTTTCTTCTCCCCCCCCCCCCCCCCCCACCCCACCCCCCCACCCCACATCAGTCTGAAGAAGGGTTTTGGCCCGAAGCATTGCCTATTTTCTTCGCTCCATAGATGCTGCTGCATCCGCTGAGTTTCTCCAGAACTTTTGTCTACCTGTGAAAGCCAAGACATTGGGTATTTTAAATGTGGAGATTGCTAGGTTTTTGATTAGGAAGGGTGGGGTGGAAGATTGCAACCTTCACGTGGTCCGCCCTGTTTCGAATAATGCAATCAACTCGACGTGCACAAGTGGAAGATCAAATAGAACAAGTTGTCCTACAACTTTAGGCTGTGCACGGCTCACGGAAGAAGAAGAAGAAGAAGATTAGGAAGGGTATCAAAGGTTATGGGGAGATGGCTGGAGAATGGAGTTGAGAGGGATAAACAGATCAGCCTTGATTGAATGGCAGAGTAATCGCAATGGAATGGCAATGGAACTCCGGTGAGCTGAGACCGCCCGAGACAAACATCGCGGAGCCGCTGGTCTGTGGAGCGGCCAGCTGCGGGCGGCGGCGCTGAACCTTAACATCGGGAGCCGGTGGGGGTGCTCCATTCAGCGCGGCCTTGTTGGCTTAGGAAGCCGCGGACTCCAGTAGGAGGCGGCCGTTCCAGGTGTCCCAAGCCGCTGAGAGAATTCTCCCGACGCCGGAGCACCAACACCCGGCGAGAACGGCCTGGAACATCGGGCCTCCGTGAAGGCAACTATGGAGGCCTCAATAGGCCCGACTATGGGTGGACATGGGTTGGGGACTGGACATTGTGCCTTCCCTCATAATGGGAACCATTGTGGGGGGATGTTTTTATGCTTAAATCTCTTTATTAGTGTTGTGTCTGTATTCTTTATTTTATGTGCTGCATGGCAAGAAACATTTCACTACACCAATTGGTGTATGTGACAAATAAACTAACCTTGAACTAACCTTGAACCTTGAGTAACTCGGTGGGTTGAATGGCCTAATTCTGCTCCTATGTCTTATCAACTTATCCTCTAAGATGATCCATAAAACTTCATTTTAATTAAGTTTTGGGTCTTGCCCAAATCCTCCATCTATGTTTCGGTGTCACACTTTCTCTCGCAAACTTCATGCAAATCACCTTAGGACACCCTACTATTTTAAAAATCTACCCAAGGGCAAATTGTTGTTATTACCAAAAAATAAAGGAAGAGATTCAGGAAGAATTAACACACTCTCTGGCCAACCATTCTAATTGTCACTGCTGAAAACTAGAAAGCAGCTTTCACCGGATTTTAACAATGGACTTCAGATGCTTTTCACCGCATAGAGTTTCACTTGAGGCTCATTTGGAAGTTCTTCCACCTTTGAGAAGGAAAGGTATTGGCCTCATTCCTAAAACAATAACATAGAAATCTGGACTGTCATTCCAGTGAGTTGCTGAATATCACACACTGGACGTGCTTTTTGGAAGAATTGTTAAATATAGGCCCTATTTACTTACTTATTTAAAAGAAAACAGCATTCCAACTATTCCTCAATTTATGGGCATGTGTTCCTGGAAAATGGTTCGTTCAGCAAATGTCTGTAAATCGAAATGCCTGGGCAACATACATATTGGTATTGTGATACACTGCACTTCTATCATTAGAAGTAAGGCACTGTTCATTTTAGCTCCATAAATCTTGTAGTATGTGACACATGTAATGACAATAAAGCATTCTAATCTAATTCTAATCTAGGACATGAACCCAAGGAGTCAACGGCATGAAAGCAATAATTTGTATATCAAGAAATTAGTGTATATCAAAGAACAGCAGAGGTTGTCACCAATCCACTGGCCAGATTTTATTGCCAGTCATAATCACTGAAACAGAATGCTCTTTATTATCCCGGTGCTGCTTTAGGGAGAATTCTGTGTGCGGATTGGCCACTGCATTTGCAAAATCACAATATTCAGAATGTTATAGAGTAATCGAACATGGAAACAGGTCTCTTGGTCCAGCTCGTCCATGCCGACCAAGATGCCCCATGTAAGCTAGTCCCACTCTGCCTGTGTTTAACCTATATCCCTCTAAACATTTCCTATCCATTTACCTGTCCAAGTCTCATTTAAATGTTGCTATATTTCTAAAATAAAACCAGAAAATGCTGGAAATGCTCAGCACTTCAGGCAGCATCAGTGCAAAGAGAAACATAGGTCAAATGGGAACAGCCTGCCCGACCTGCATTTTCTGTTTTTATTTCAGATTTCTAACATCTGCAGTTCTTTTGATTTTCATTCAGAATGTACTTTGTCTGTAAAGTAGTTTGAGATATTATGAAATGTTCAACTGCCCAGAAATCCTTCCCTGGTCAATAGTGTGTTGGTGAAATTCCATTCCTGTCAAGAGCAAAGTACAACATGAAGCCACATCTTTTAGAATTATCAGTGGGTATAAACATTTTGGCATATGTAAGTGCAAATCTTCATTGTTTCCTTGTCTAAGGTCTTCATGATGCAACTAAAGAGCCATATGGTGTGTTACTGGTTCCTGATGAAGGCACAATACAATCATCAATATTTATGGCTATGAGACGGGGAGGATGGCATCGGTATGAAGCAATGTGAATGTGGCAACCTTACAATTCCTTCATCACTTGCCAGGAAGCAATAATTCTTCGGGACACAATTTTAAGTCCTAAATTCAACTAAAAATCCTGCACTCAATCTTTACATCTTCAAATCCAAATTCCCTACTTCCCTACAATTTTTAAACACATCATTGTTATTCTACTCAACACCTAACTCCCTAACTTCCCTCGGTCACGTTTCCATCCTACTGCTGGTATTGACACTACTCATGGTTCCTTCGTAATTAGGATGTATTATTTTACCTCGTCCTCTTTAACCTTCCAGTCCCCCTCCACTGCCTCTTCTTCTAGGTGCAGATTTGTGGTAATGCCTCTTCCAGTTTCACTCCTTGCCCTTTCAATAGCACACACCTGAAGAATGCGATGCTCATATGAATTTTATACATCTTACCATTTATCACTATTAAAACCCCAGAATCTTCTCTTCCTAAATGCGATTTTAATCAGATCATTTAATTTCCCTTTTCCCTCCATGACTTCATTCTGTGAAACACTTTGGAACATTTTGTTATATGAAAGATGTGCAAACTGTTGTTCGTATGTTGTGATTTTCTTTTTCCAGCAACATGTATTCAAATCTACAATTAGTCTGAAGAAGGGTCTCGAACAAACGTCACCCATTCCTTCTATCCAGAGATGCTGCCTGTCCCGCTGAGTTACTCCAGCATTGTGTGTCTATTCTCAGTGTAAACCAGCATCTTCAATTCCTTCCTACACATTAGAGGCTCTGTTGTTTGTTTGCAGAGGCTGTCACAATTTATTCATTAAACGTTAACAACCTCATTTGTTTTATATTCCAGTCTTATGAAAATGCCCAGCATCATTTTTGTTGATGTGATCCATCTCAGCAGAATGGAAAGGCTTCAAAATGCTTCATGCCCAGAAAGGCGAGATAAATATACACTGCATGGTGAGCCAGCATTTGCTTTTTGCTCTGAAATTAAAACCAGCATACAGTTGCAAAATTCTAAGCCACACAAGATTCAAGGTCTCATGTGCAATAGAAAGGGTTCTACAATATTAATTGTTTTCTGTCCTTGCAAAGTGAGCAGAGTGAAACATTGGGGCATGGTAGTGGGGATGTGCATGGCAAAGAGGCCTGAACAGGAAATATGAAGGATTCAGCCGAGCAGTGACAAAATCGGGACTGATTGGCTGCTGATGGAGGGGCCACAAGGAGCAGCCGCGGAGGACATCGATGGCATACAAAGTAGGCAATACAAAGGAACTGCAGATGCTTGTTTATACCACAGACACTAAATTGTGTAGGAAACCCAACGGGTCAGGCAGCATCTCGATAGAAAATGGATAGGTGACATTTTGGGGTGGGACCTTTCTTCAGTGTGATTGTAGCGGAGGGGGATGGGGGTGGTGGGGGGGAGAAACTTGAAGCAAGAAAACAAAACAGGACAAATCAAGCCCGACAACAGATGACCTCAGGCAAGGAGCTTGCCTGATAGGCCAATTGTTGGTGATGGATGGTATAATCCCATAAAGGTTACATCGTTGCAAACTGTGGAACTCGTTCACATTGGTGGAGGAAGAAGGGTCTGGGGTGGGGGGAGAAGCGGGAGGGAAGGAGGAGGGAGGTGAATGTAGAAGTTACCCGAAATTCGAGAATTCAACATTTATACGTTGTAAGCTCCCAAGTGAAATATGAGATGCTGTTCCTCCAATTTGCGTATAGCCTCACTCTGGGATGAGTTCAACGGGACAGTGGGGCAGGAACAGGAACTTGCGGTGTGGCTTTTGGGAAGCAGGTGCTGGTCTGGGGAATTTCCAACCAATTTTCCTCTACATACACTCTCCTCCACCCTAGTGGAATTTGTCCTCACCTTCAACAACGTCTCCCACTTTATCCAAGTTTAAGGTGTAGCCATGTGTACTAGTTTGGAACCCAGCTATGACTGCCCTTTTGTTGGTTACATCAAACAGCCCATGTTCCAGGTATATAGTGGTCCTATCCCCCAACTCTTTCTCCACTACATCGATGACTGCATCAGGTTGCCCCCTGTACCTGTGCAGAGCTCATGGACACAACCTCCAACGTTATCATCCCTCCGCACTGTCCACTTCCACATCCTCCCCCACAAATAGAAACATAGAAAAATAGGTGCAGGAGTATTCCATTCGGTCCTTCAAGCCAGCAAAGCCATTCAATATGATCATGGCTAATCATCTAAAATCAGTACCCCGTTCTTGCTTTTCCCCCATATCTCTTGATTCCGTTAACCCTAATAGCTACCCTGGGAGACACATTGTCTGCTGCTCCTGGCCCACTGAACATATCTCCACATACCCAGATTCTATCCCATTCCCCCCCTTCCCAATCCCTTCCCACTCTACTTCTGAGACACCTCACACACCTTTCAATTCTTTAATAACTTTCCGTTTCTAGGCCGAACACACTCATCTTTACCATGGACGTCAAGTCCCTCTACACCTCCATCCCCTACCAGGAAGTTCCAACAATCAGCCAATCGGAGAACCTCCATGCCCAAAGTCATCTGTTGCCGGACTGATTTTTCCTGTTTCATTTTCTCTCGGTTCCACTCCCTACCACCCCCCACAACAATCAGCCTTAAAGGGTCCGATCCAAAACATCACCTATCCATTTTCTCTAGAAATGCTGCCTGACCCCCTGATTCACTCCATCATTTTGTGTATTTTGACGGCGTCGCCAGGCCGAGCTCTGCAACAACCAACCCATTGCCACCGGCAGGACAATGGGCCTTTTAAGGCCAAGATAAGACTCAATATTTTTACGAACTTGAAACTTGAAGGCCACAAGATGGCACCGGAAATCTGGCGGCTCTTTGTGTACATTCTCAGTTAAGTTTACTATTCTCACACTACAAACTTGTTGCCTTTTGTACTTATTTATGACTGTGTATAAGGTCATAGAGTCATATAGTCATAGTCATACTGTGATACAGAGTGGAAACAGGCCCTTCGGCCCAACGTCCACAGTGGCCAACATGTCCCAGCTACACTAGTCCCACCTGCCTGTGCTTGATCCATATCCCAAGAAACCTGTCCTATCTATGTACGTGTCTAACTGTTTCTTAAATGTTTGGATAGTCCTAGCCTCAACTACCTCATCTGGCAGCTTGTTCCATCCACCCACCACTCTTTGTGTGAAAAAGTTACCCCTCAGATTCCTATCAAATCTTTTCCGCTTCACCTTGAATCTATGTCCTCTGGTCCTCGATTCCCCTATTCTGGGCAAGAGACTCTCCCCACCATCGAAGGCATTTATCAGAGTCGCTGCCTCAAAAAGGTTGCTAAATCATCAAAGACCCACACTATCCTGGACACACACTCACTTCACCACTGTCAGTGGGAATAAGGTACAGGAACCTGAAAACTGTAACGTCCAGGTTCAGGAACAGCTTCTTACCTTCAGCCATCAGGCTATTAAACACGACAACAAATAAGCTCTGAACTACAACAGGCGTATTATTATTGCACTATAATTGTTTGCTTTTTAAGTATGTGTGTATTTTTATATATACACACTGAACTTTTTTTCTCTCAGTTATGTATTATGTTTACATATTCTGTTGTGCTGCAGCAAGTAAGAATTACATTGTTCTATCTGGGACAATGACAATAAAACACTCTTGACTCTCTTGGCTCTTGACACCTCTATCCTCCTGCATTCCAAGGAATAGAGATCCAGCCTACTCAACCTCTCCCTATAACTCATACCCTTTAGTCCTGGCAACATCCTCGTAAATCTTCCTTGAACCCTTTCAAGCTTGACAATATCTTTTCTATAACATAGTGTCCATAACTGAACACAATATTCTAAATGCAATCTCACTAACGTCATATGCAACTGCAATATGACCTCCCAACTTCTGTACTCAATACTCTGACTGATGTAGGCCAATGTGCAAAAGCCTTTTTGACCACCTTATCTACCTGTGACTCAACCTTCAAGGAACCAAGCATCTGTACTTCTAGATCCCTCTGCTCTACAACACTAACCAAAGACCTACCATTCAGTGTGTGGGTCCTGCCATTGTTAGACATCCCAAAATGCAACAACTTGAACTTCTCTGCATTAAATTCCATTAACCATTCCTCAGCCCACCTGGCCAATCGATCCAGATCCTGCTGCAATATTTCACAAACATCTTCACTATCTGCAAAACCACTCTCTTTTTGCATCATCAACAAAGTTGCTAATCTTGCCCTGTATCTTGCCACTGAATCCTGAGGCTCACCACTAGTCACAGGCCTCCAGTCCAAGAAGCAACCTTCCACCATCACTCTCTGCTTCCTTCCATGAAGCCAATTTGCTAATCATTCAGCTACCTCTCCTTAGATCCCATGTGATCTAACCTTCCAGAGCAGCCTACCATGCGGAACCTTGTCAAATGCCTTTCTGAAATCCATGTACACAACATCTACAGCTCTGCCCTCATCGACCTTTTTGGTCACGTCTTCAAAAAACGTAATCAGATTTGTGAGACATGACCTCCCACGTGCAAAACCATGGTGACTATCCCTAAACAGCCTTGCCTGTCCAAATGCATGTATAACCTATCCCTCAGAATACTCCCTAGTAACTTTCCAACTACAGATGTTAAGCTCACCAGCCTTTAGTTCCCAGCATTCTCCCTGCAGCCTTTCTTGAAAAGAGGCAAAACATTTGCCACCCTCCAGTCTTCTGGCACCTCTCTTTTATTGAAGGATGACTCGTAAATTTCAACCAGAGCTTCCGCAATTTCCTCTCTGGCTTCCCACAATGTCCTCGGATATATCTGATCAGGTCCTGGAGATTTGTCTACCTTCATACACGATAGTACCTTCAGTACTTCTTCGATGATAACACTGACTGCTCTCAAGACACTTCCATTCACTGCCCCAAGTTCCTCCGTCATACTCTCTTTCTCCTTGGTAATTACAGAGGAGAAATACTTATTGAGGACCTTGCCCATCTCCTGTGGCTCCACACAGAGGTGTTCGCTTTGATTCCTGAGAGGTTTCACTCTCTCTCTGGTTACCCTTTTCCTCCTCATGCATTTATAACATCTTTTGGGATTGTCCTTAATGCTACCTGCCAGAGCTACAACCCTTTTTGCCCTTCTGATCTCCTTTTAATGTTTACTCCTTAGTTGCCAAAACTCCTCCAGGGATGCACTTGATCCCAGCTGCCTATACCCATCCCATGCATCCTTCTTGTTTTTAACTAATGCCTCAATTTCCCTCGTCAGCCAAGCTTCCTTACGTTTGCCTGCTTTCCCCTTCACTCTAATGGGAGCGTACACATCCTGAGCTATCGTCAGCGCACTTTTAAAAACATCCCACTTGGCCGATGTTCCTTTCCTCTCAAATAAACTTCCCCAGTCAACTTGAGTGAAACCTTCTCTCATACCCTCAAAGTTGGCCTTACCCCAGTTGAGCATTTTAACACGTTGACCCTCTCTGTCCCTATCCATAACTATCTTAAACCTAATTGAACTGAGATCATTAGTACCAAAAGGCTCCTCCACAAACACTTCATTAACTTGCCCTTCCCAATTTCCCAATATTAGATCCATTGTTGCCCTCTCATATGTGGGGGCCTCTACATGCTGCTTAAGAAAACTCTCCAGGACACTTTTGAGGAATTGAACCCCATTTAAACCCTTCACACTATGATTTTCCCAGTCAATATTGGGAAAGTTAAAATCCCCTACTACAACAACCTTATTTCACCTGCAGATGTCTGCAATCTCCTGGCACATTTGCTCTTCTAATTCCTGTTGACACTTCGGGGGTCTGTAGTACACCCCCATCAAGGTGATCATCCCTTTCCTGTTCCTCAGCTCCATCCACATAGCCTCATTAGAGGAACCATCCATAATGTCACCTCTGAACACAGCCATGACATCCTCCTTAACCAACAATGCAACCCCCCCCTCCCCCCCCCCCCCCCTCTTTTTCCCTCATCCTTGTCTCACCTAAAGCTCCTGTACCCCAGAACATTGAGCTGCCAGTCCTGCCCATACCTTAACCAGGTTTCAGTAATGGCTACAACGTCCCAGTCATTCGTACCTATCCATGCCCTGAACTTATCTGCCTTATCCGTCAGGCCCCTTGCAGTAAAATAAGTGCAGTTTAAACCAACCCTCCTTCCTCGCTCTCCGTCTTTCACCTGCCTTTTCTGTCCACTAACCTGCCTCTGTCCTGTATGAGATCACACTGTCCTGCCAAAATCATAGTATAATTTTACTGAATTGTTTGCAAAACAAATAATTTTGCTGTGTCAGGTTTATGTGACAATAAAGTGCTACTGTACCATTGTGCCATGGAATAATCAATGGAAACCTGAGCCCAAGCAATGAGGGGTAAGTTATTTACTTACAAGCTACCTGCCTACAATCCCTCTCCAGCTACAGTTGAATGCAAGTAGCAGATGCTCGTTTTTTTTCCATTAAATTGTACTGTGCAGCACACTTGAACACTGCACAGCACACTGCAGCACTGCAGATCAGATTTCAAGTGCTGTACTGCAAAACCTACAGTAAGTCAGGCGTAGTATTTCCTAAGGACGGGTCTGGAAATTCTCAGATTTGGCATTGATTTTTCAACAAGAACAAGAATTATTTTCCTAAAGAGGGACATAAATATGACAATTTCTGGTTCAAATCGTCATGCAGGACATTCAACTGTGTATTTCAGGTCATAATTCACCCTTGAATGCCTGAAGTGAGCTTCACATCGGTCATGCAAGGGATTAAATAATTCTTCATTCCAAGCTCATTTTGGAACACTGAGGGGAGACCAAGTTGTCCGAGGAACGACTATTGGAGCACTGTGCCGGGACAATTGGGCCTTCACAATACTACAATACTACAATTACGACTACACATGTAAGTTCTCTAAAGCAAGATGGTTCTTGATACCACCCCAAACATCATCAGCCACTCTATCTCCACTCTACCTTCCCAAACCTCCTGCACTATGCACTCGGCTGTAATCACGACAATGGTCACTTGTCTGCCGATGCAGGCCATTCATCTCATTCTCACTGTCCCTTCCTCAATTTAACAGATTACAAGTTGTCCTATCTACTCTCCACTGCCCCCCACCACCACCCAACCTCCACCTCCCCTGAACATTTCTGATCACCAGTCTAGACCTTGGGCACTTTCTAAATTTGCAGCTGTAGGTCCAAGGCAGAAATGTTCTTTGGTCTGCCACTGTTATATCCAACCAGAACTCTAATTAGGATGCATTAGAATCCCAATGCTAGGATGTTTCTATAGCATAATGCTCCATTTATGCTATGAAACAGAAAGCAGCCTGCCCCTTGAGAAATATAAGAACAATATTTGGAGGTTTAGTGCTGTCAGGTATATATCCAGTTAGCCAAGCAATTTCTAATTACTGGTTTTCTTCAAATGTGGGGCTATCTTTTATGTCTTTTCCTCCTCCCAGGAGAGAGGAAAATAAGGATCATGCATTGGGTTGCTCATGTTGAAATAACGGCGACCTTATTTTACAACCAGGGTCACGAGGCTATGCAACACAAATGATACCAAACATAATTGATTTACATTGACTGAATTAATTAAATTATACTTTATTGTGTGGGCATCTGATATTTCGACTGCTGTTTGAGGATTCTGCTGTGATCAGGCAGAAGGTAAAGGCCTGGAGATAAGGAAGGGAGGCGGAAGGGTAAAAACATGTGGATGAAGATTATCACACAAAACTGAGCCAGATATGTGTGCTGGAATTAACGCAGTGCAGAGGAATATTGGCATGTGAATCTTTCAGCTTTAATCAACAATAAAACATTCCCTAAGACATATCTAAACAAATCTTTTCCTTTCACTGTTAAAACTCTGAGCTGGTAATGCATATTTACCATATTAAGAATGCTGGGCATAACTTTCAAAAAGTTCACATCGGCAACTGGCTAATTTTGTTTGTGGTATGTGCTGGTAAGCGAGTGATGCTGATGAAAACTTCAAGAAGGCCAAACCACGAGTGGAAGAGTTGAGAGTGGAAGAGAAATAAAATGGTGTTTGCTTTTAAGAGACATTTTGCATAACATTCTTTTTAATGAATTTGCCCTTTTTAGAGACTGAAAAGTAATGTATCTCGTCATAAAGTCATCATTTCATACAGCACAGAAACAGACCCATCAGACCAACTTGGCCCATTAGCCTGGTTTTGGCCCTTATCCATCTAAACTATTCCTCTCCATATACCTGTCTAGGTGTCTATTAAATGGTGTTCTTGTACCTGCCTCAACTATCTCCTCTGGCAGCTTATTCTATATCCCCATCACCCTTTGACTGAAAATGTTGCCAATCAGGTTCCTACAAAATCTTTCCTCTCTCACCTTAAACCTATGTCATCAGGTTCTTGATTTCCCTACTCTGGGGAATGGAAACTGTGCATTCACCATATCGATGAGCAATCTTCATTAACAAAGAATCCAGTCCCGAAACGTCTCCTCTCCATGTTATCCAGGGATGCTGCTGAACCTGCTGAGTTACTCCAGCACTTTGTGTCCTTTTTTAAATTCCATGTGCCTTCTTATTTAAGCTATATTTAAGAGGGAGTTAGATGTGGCCCTTGTGGCTGAGGGGATAAGAGGTTATGGAGAGAAGGCAGGTACGGGATACTGAGTTGGATGATCAGCCATGATCATATTGAATGGCGGTGCAGGCTCGAAGGGCCGAATGGCCTACTCCTGCACCTAATGTCTATGTTTCTATGTTTCTATGTTTCTTGCCCACTTCTCCTACCACTCCTGCTACCTTGAGGGATCTGACCATAGGATTCCAAGATGCCTTGTTTCTTCAACACTGCTTGGTGTCTCACCATTTATTGCGTATCCCCCTCCAACTCTTCACTCTTTACTTGCCAGGTTCCCTTGTGGTAATTAATAATATAATCATATTAAAGTGGAAGCACGCAGCCACCCTAAAAACATTTTTATGGCGTATCCTTCTTTTGAGAGGGTATTGATTGTTTCCTCCATGGTTCACTTCAATTAAAACTGTAAGTAGCCATGGCCAAGGCAAAATATCCAGTCATTTCCATCTAACAGATCCACCATCATTTCTATACAGGTATCAGAAATCCACCATGAAGCCAATACCAAGTTAGGAACCTATCTCCTTTAATTTAGTTTAATCACTGAAAGTAATCAATATTATATTCTCATCAAAAATGATAAAACAGAAATAAAGCAATTATGTCTTAGTGAGTGTACATGCCACTTTGAATCACACTTGATATGAGAGACATAAATGAAATGGAAAAATGATTCAACAAACACTGTACCTTGTTTACCTGTAAGGAACACACACACCTGACAAAACGCAATCTTCACATCCAGAATAGGTTCACTGCTGTAGTACAAGAAATGTCGGCTCATAAATACCTGCAGGGAAAATGAAAATGCTAATGTCGTTTTTAATCCATTTTATGATGAATGCATCGTCACTGAAATAAACAAGTCACTTAAGGTTAGAATGGCATGATAAATTATGTTGGTTTACACAATATTGACACTTGCAATATTTGTACATGGCTAGTAAATTATTCCTCATTCTCGATCCTTTTCAATTATCAAAATTGCAGTCAGTTCTCCTTGACAAGACCCAGAGAGGGAACAGTGTCCTTAATTGGAAAGATATTGAAAAAGCCAGAAGTTTCAATTTGCACCGACTACATCCATTCTACAAACTTGCGTCATGCAATTTATTTTGCTCAGCCATCAATTTTGTACAAGCTTTCCAATTTAATGGAAACCAGCCAGCAATATCTGTTTATTAAGCCCTATTTAGAAATAAGATACTTCATCATTTTGAAATATTTGGAAGAATGGTGCCTTCTAAATAGATGCAAAAAAGACTAGGATATGACTGATGAAAAGTCATCGACCTGAAATGTTCACTATGCACTCTCACTGCAATTGTTGCACGAGCTGGTGAGTGCCTAAGGCATGTTCTGTTTTAATATCAGAATAATCAGCAGCAATACTATTTTTCTATTGTAATAACATTCCTATAAAAACGTTATTTGCAAACCTGCAGGTTTAAATTGCACCATTCACTCTAGGCTACAAAACTACAGGAAGAATGAATTAGATATATCTTAAATTATATATTCAGAGTGAATAATTGACAGCATAATAGTGGAATAGAGTAAGTCAGAATGTGTTATAATTCAAACCAGATTGCTTTGATCCCTTATTTCATCCCTGATGATTGTGCACTGTATTTTTTAGCAGAGGTTATCTTGCTATTAAGTCTTCTTGAAGATATATGTTTGGTTTGACATGTTAATAGTGATTTTAAGTTATTAAAAATAATTTAAACAAATTATCTGTACGAGTGGGATATTGTGTGGGAAGGATTCTGACGAACGGACTCAATTTGAAACGTCACTCATTCCTTCTATCCAGAGACGCTGCCTCTCCCTCTGAGTTACTCCAGCGTTTTGTGTCTCTCTTCGATGAGGGTATTTTTTAAATTTGTAGTGTTTTAATATTGTGTTCAATGAGCACAGGTGTCTGTTCTTGCATGCCATCTTGGAGCTGATCGTCATCTTGGGGCTGATTTTCCGCTTCCTGTTCACAATACCCATGTATTACGAGCGACAGGAAATCTGAGCACGTATTCATTTTATCAATTTGCCGCCCAGACAGCACAGTCTGCATTCACTGACACAGGATGGGCAGAGGAGGAATTCATTATCCCAGAAGATATTGGAAGCCACTCAGAAAATCACAATTAAATCGTCTGATAAATCAATTAAGCTTTTCAATTTCATCATAAACAACACTAATTGAGGAACATTGAAAAATTTTGTTTAAAATTCATTAGATATCAAATTCCTAAAGTGATAAGGGAGCATAAATCTGCAACTGCAGTGGAAATCTGGTATCACCTCCATCAAGGTCATTGCGTGACAGATCAAAGGATGGCACTGTAACAACCTTTCCTAACATTCCAGCAGCCTTGGTCTAACCCAAATCATCTCTGCACCGGCCACCTGAAACTCCAGGCCTAGGTCATAGCATGACCTCTTGAACTGAATCTTGCAAATTTATTGCTAGATGGCACCCCAGATAATTTTTGAAGATTTATGATAAAACCATTATAAAAAAAATGGAATGTGGATGTATTGCGGGGCAACTGAACAAAAATATTATACGGTCTGTGATGAATGTTTAGTTAGGCATTGTTTAAAAAGATCCATCCAGTTTTGGCCTCCAAAATGTTTTTATAAACAGTTATTAAAAGGTCATCAGATTAAACCATGGCGCAAGTTACCATAATGGCCAAACGTGTAGATCTTGAGAAGATTTTATCAAAGGCTTTAAATTAGCTGCCGTCTGTGCAGTTGACTTAGACTGGGTTAGGGAGAAGTGGTAAAATAAATTCCAATTAAAGTAGATTATATATCATGAGCTACTTCATTTCACAGTGAATGGTTAATCTATGGAATAAGTTTGCACAAAGCTGCTCCATGCGTTCAAAAAAAGTCTTATATCTTTTGATTGGCTGATTTTAATAAAAATGTACATATGGTACCGAATGAAGCATATCCCAGCCATTGTATAGCTTTGCAACATTATGGAGCTTCAGAAATGAATCTCCTTGGTTCAGTCTTCTTAAATCAATCCTAAATCTAGTGTGTCATCACCGAACGATGAGGTGAACTGATTGCATTTTGTTGCGTTGATCCTTGCCTACACTGCTGTGACACCATCATTGCCTTTGAAGTGTCAAGCCAAAATTAAATGTTGACCAGGTCAGCACTTAGAAGAGCTACCTTTTACAATCAACATTTCCCAAAGGCCTTCAATAAATTGCAATTATAATATATGAATCGACATGGTTGTAGCAAGTGGATTTTAAGGGTTAAGTAATTAAATGAATAGTTAACTGGCTTCAAGATATAAAACAGAGCATAAGATAGTATTAAGGCTATTAATCATTTTGTTATCTCTGCAAAGAAATTCAGAGAATTTGGTCAAGAAAGGACAAACCCTTTTGATATTCATGTTTACTTTTCCTGTTCCTATTTTTTGTTATATTTGGGGGGGATTTAGATGTTTTTCCTTTTTACACAATTTATATGTTCTTGCTGATTAGTCTATAATTCCCTGGACATGATGCATCTTTTCCACTCGTCTGATGTTATGGCCACCTGATCTGTCTCGAAGGTTGAATACTAATGGAATTATTTAATATTTCTGCCATTTCACAACTGCTGTAATTTATCCTGGGCATTCCTTAGTGGCTCTGTTTCCGACTTAAATTGCTTAATTTAATGAATGCATCTGTAAAAATGTTACTGTTTGGCCAATGTTCTATGATAATATAATTTTGTGTAAAAAAACTATTAGAGAGCGCAGTGGGTCAGGCAGCATCTGTGGAGGGTAATGGACAGACAATGTTTTGGGTCAGGACTCTTCTTCAGACTGATGGTGTAAAGAATAGATAGTCTTGGGTAGAATACTGGCACCAGTCTACACCGACATTTTCAACCAGTGCCTGCAAACCTGTACTGTTCCTACCTGCTTTCAAATTTCATTTTGGAGTCACGTGAGTGACTTCGTGAAGAGCCCGCCGGCGCGCATGCTCGACATATCGTCATAACGCGTTGCTGCGACGGCTGGCGGTGGAGCGCGCTCCTCGCCAGCCCTTCATAAGGGGCCACGGAGGTGAGTATTCCACCTTTAGTTGGTGGTCCTTGTTGTTCGTTATGTCTTGCAGCAAGGACATGGATGGGAGTTCGAAGGGCCGGAGGACGTCAGGACGAGTTCGCCGGTCAACAGTTCCGGGGCCTTTACCATCGGCAGTACCTGCAGTGCAGGCCGGGACTCAGGCGGAGTTGTGGGTAAGCCCTGTGTTTACAGGTCCAGATCCGCCAGCACACCACAGCTCGGAGGAGCTCGACGAGGAGGAGTGTGGTGTGCCGCCAGAGCAGGGGGACCCTGCCATGGCAGTCAGGTCGTCAGCGGGCTCGCTGGCGACCTCGAGCAGGGGGCGTGCGGCTGCACGGCCCATTCCACTCAGCCCCCCGAGAAGGGGCAGGGCAGGAGCCCAGAAGCCTAACCCTGCCAGGGCTAAGGCATTGCCTGACACGGAGGAGCGGTCAGGTTCCAGGGCGAGACCCGGGGCGGCTGGGAGGTCCAGCCGGCACACCCCGACTCTCGACGCCGGGACGGGTCGGTTGAGTCGGGTCTCGTCACGGTCGCCGAGCCCCCCATGGATGGGTGGGCGAGACCATGCGTCGGCAAGGTCCACGATGTGGGCAGCCGGCAAGCCTGCGCGGGCTTCAGGTAGCCATGCTTCGGCTGGTGCCGACACCACGCTGCAAGTGCCCTTAGTGGCAGCGGCGTCAGCTCCCGCTAAACGGAGGCGGTTGAACACGCCCGCGCGGGAATCGCGCAGTTTCGCCTCGGCGGCTGTTAGCGACAACTACCGGCACCGGCAGGGCCTCGATGAGGTGCGGGCCGATGATAGGAGCCCGGTTTTCTTTTCAGAGCCGGAGGACTCCGACCACCTGAGTGTTCAGGGTGAAGGGCGTATTGACCGTATGGAGCGGCTGCTGGAGCTCCTGCTTCAAAGCCAACAACAGCAGGGCAGCCACAGGCACAGGGCGTCGTCACCAGCCTCTACCATCAGCCTGGAGCAGCAGGAGGAGGAGGTTTTGGTGGATTCCATACCACCTCCGGTGGAGGTACCAGCGGAGGATCTGCTGGAAGTGGCGACCAAATTTGCGGCCCCACATTCATCTGGACTTCCTTTAAACACGAAGCTGGCAGCCACTGTGGACTTTCTTAACAACCAGCAACTACAGGAAGAAGTCCTCATTCAGGCAATGAGCCGTCACAAGGCTCCATCCAATTGCAACTCCCTCAACGTGCCTGTGGTCAATACGCCGATATGGGGCAACATCAGTGCGGCTATCCGTCAACAGGAGGTAAAATTGCAGCGGATCCTGAAGCTCCTCACGGCCGGTATTACCGCCTTTGTGCAGTCGGTGGACGGGGACGAATTGAATTTGGACCAGGAAGATGCCCTGGCCCTCCTGTGCACGACCCAGCACGAAATTAACGGGTTTCGCAAAACCAGCATCCGCCCAGCGCTCAATCCAAAGTTTGCAGGATTGTGCAAACCACCGCCGCCGCCCCCGCCCCGTCAGCTCTTTGGGGAGGACCTCTCGAAGAGAGTCAAGGAGCTTGACGAGCAAGCCAAAACGGTGGGGATCATGCGCCCTCAGAGTGCCCCCACACCGTCAGGCTCAAAGTCTCCATACATTCGATCACGAGGATCTGCCAGTACCTCGACGAGGACCCACCCTCAAGCTCCACAACGACAGCAACATCAGACCCAGCACCAGGGGTCTTTTTTAGGACAGGGTCGGCAGAGACCCTGGTGGAAAACGAAGACGCCGCGCCCTCAAGCCAACCCAGCACCTCCATGTCCGCACATGCGTGTCAAGGACCGCCGGTAACCACGGAGGTGAGGGGGTCTGGTTCTCTCTTTTCTCTCTGTTTAACTTCACATGTTGGTGGTCGCCTTCGGTGGTTTTTGGGTACATGGGGTAATTTTACTGGTGACGAGTATGTGTTGCAGAATATTCAGGGGCATAAAATTGAGTTTATTAATGGCGACATTCCTCCATCCCAGCACATGCCCGCTCGAACGTTTAAATTATCTGCTGCAGAACAGGCAGCCGGCTATAAGGAACTGTTAAGTCTTGAGCACAAAGGAGTGATTGAGAGAGTGGTGCATGAGCCAGTTGAATTTGTTTCGAACATATTCACCAGACCTAAGAAGGATGGAGGTTGTCGTGTCATTATTGATCTAACCCGTTTGAATACTTTTGTAACATATACTCATTTTAAAATGGATACGTTTGAAACAGCCAAATCATTGATTTCTCACGGTTGCTTTATGGCATGCATCGATTTAAAAGATGCATATTATTCCGTATCCATCCAGAAATGTGACAGAAGGTTTTTGAAATTCATCTGGATGGGGCAACTCTGGCAGTACAAGGCTTTGCCTAATGGGCTCACCACAGCCCCTAGATTGTTCACTAAATTAGTGAAGCCAATTATGGCTTATTTGAGACAACGACACCATATAGTTATGGCCTATTTAGACGATATCTTAATTGTGGGCCACACCCTGGAATTGGCTGAACAGGGTGTTGCAGCTGCTGTCAATATATTTCAACAATTGGGGTTTATTGTCCATCCAGAGAAATCAAAGTTCTACCCTGCCCAGGTAATTAATTACCTAGGGTTCACGGTGAACTCTATAAGCATGAGGGTTACCATTCCAATTAACAAGATTGAGGAGGTTACCCAGGTGTGTCAAGATTTAATCCGCACCAATATACCATCGATTCGGCACTTAGCTACAATAATTGGGAAGCTGGTAGCTTTGTTTCCGGCAGCGCGATATGGACCTTTGCATTACCACAATTTGCAAAGAGCTAAAATTGCTGCGTTAAAACAGAACGCTGGTCATTATGATCGGTCCATGCAGCTGCCGCCCGAAGCGATAAATGAGTTGCAATGGTGGGTGTGTCACATTAGCAGCTCATTCAAGCCTATTAGGGAGGCTAATCCGGTGGTATATTTTCAAACTGATGCAAGCTCCAATGGTTGGGGAGCCACGAATAATTGCTCTAGTTGTGGTGGCAGATGGGACACCCTTGAATCAACGATGTTGTTAACTCAAGGGATTAACTATTTGGAGTTGCTGGCAGCATTCCACGGACTTCGTGCGTATTGTTCCAGGCTTGTTGGAGCACATGTCCGTCTCCAAATAGACAACACCACAGCAGTAGCATATTTAAACCATATGGGTGGTACCAGGTCAGTTTCGTGTGACAAATTGGCAAACTCAATTTGGCTCTGGTGTGTTCAAAGAGACATTTGGATTTCAGCTACCTATTTGCCAGGTGAGCTTAATACTGTGGCGGACACCAGGTCACGCAAATTTAATGACAATATTGAATGGATGTTGCATCCTGAGATCTTTTCTAAAGTCACAGCCAAATTTGGTAAACCGGACATTGACCTCTTTGCGTCACGGTTGAACCATCAGGTACCAACCTACGTTTCATGGGAACCAGATCCTGGGGCTATAGCGCTAGATGCATTCTCGCTGGACTGGGGAAGTGGTTTTTCTATGCCTTCCCCCCGTTTTGCCTCATCAGTCGGGTATTGGGAAAGATTCAGGCAGATGCTGCCAAGGGCATCCTTATTATACCCGACTGGCCCACACAGCCTTGGTATCCGGTGGTCTTTGACATGCTCAATGAACCTTTGGTCCTTTTGAAGGGTTGCCCACAATTGGTTACTCACCCTGTCTCAGGGGAGCTGCATCCCTGCCATGGCTATTTAAATTTGTTGGCTTGCAGGTTCTGAACAGGCCGTTAGTCCAATACGGCCTCTCGGCTCGGACCATGGATACCATCGGGGCGTCGTGTCGAGAGTCTACAAGGCGAAGATACCGCTCACATATTAAGAAGTGGGAAGCCTACTGCAGCCGCTCTCGCATCACGTACGATGACGTGACAATAACCGACGTCCTGGAATTCCTCGCGGGGTTGCACCATGATGAACACTTAAGTTACAGTGCCATCAACAGCGCCAGAAGTGCGCTATCATTCTACCTCAGTTTGGAGGTAGGATCCAACAGGCTAGTGTCCAGACTCATGCGGGGTATATTCAATATGAATCCGCCTACACCACGCTATAATATCACCTGGGATGTCAGGGACGTATTAACCCTGCTCAGGACGTGGTCACCCATGGAAGGGCTCCAACTGGACCAACTCACCATGAAGCTGGTGATGTTACTAGCGCTGACTTCAGCTCAGAGGGTACAGACACTACACAAACTTCGTGTCGACAGAATGACGTCTACCCCCACAGAAGTAGTCTTTTTCATTGACGAGCTACTAAAGCAGCATAGACCTGGGTGCACAGGGCTGCAGCTGAAGTTCCCGGCATACCCCGCAGATGCTAGGCTATGTTTAGCCTCACATATCCGCCACTATGTCAACGTGACGGCACGCATCAGAGGAATGGAGAGATACCTGCTTGTCACTCATAAGAGACCTCATCATCGAGTGACAGTCCAGACGATATCCAGGTGGCTTCGAGTCGTCTTGGGTAAGTCAGGTATCGACACTAATGTGTTCAAGTCTCATTCCACCAGGGCTGCATCGACGTCAGCAGCGAGGGTCATGGAGGTGCCCATGGACCAAATTCTCGCCACCGCAGGATGGGCTAATGAAGCTGTGTTCAGCGTTTTTATAACAAGCCTGTTGCTGCTCCTCTACAGTTCGCAGAAGCCGTGCTGAATGCAGGTCAAGAACGTGGAGATGTCCCCGTATGAGGGATTTGATTTGTTATTAATAAATATGCTCTTGTTTTGCAGTATGGACTGTTGAGCAAGTTTGTTCCTCCCATCCATCCCTGGTAGTGGTGTGTCAGCATGGACGTGGTCCAGGGCGTGTAATCACAGAGGCTTTGAAGTCTTCACAAAGTCACTCACGTGACTCCGAAATGAAATAGTAAGATTGAACGAGAACTTACCAGTTCGAAGGTTGATCTTTATTTTATGAGGAGTCGAAGTGAGGGATTTCGTGCCCTCCTCGCCCAACCCTCAATCACCTTCATCTGGTAATCTTAGTCAATTCAATCATACTATGCGAAGTCATTTCTATTGTTGGTTCTGTGATTCCATGCCGCTACTTTGAAGTATGTCGAGCATGCGCGCCGGCGGGCTCTTCACGAAATCCCTCACTTCGACTCCTCATAAAATAAAGATCAACCTTCGAACTGGTAAGTTCTCGTTCAATCTTACTATGCTCCATTATTGTGCCTTTACCCAAAAAGGCAAGGATTACTGGTCTTAATGACTACAGGCCTGTCGCACTGACCTCTGTAGTCATGAAGACTCTTGAAAGTCTTGTGCTGGCCAAGCTGAAAAATATCACAAATCCCCTGCAGTTTGCAGATATGGCCAATAGATCTGTGGATGACGCAGTCAACCTGGGCCTGCTCTTCATCCTCTAGCACCTAGACCGCCAGGGGACCTTTGCGAGGATTTTGTTTGTTGATTTTAGCTCTGCATTCTAAACCACTGTGCCAGAGCTACTACACTCCAAACTTTCCAAGTTGACTGTGCCTGAACCCCTCTGGTGGTGGATCACCAGCTTCCTGACAGACAGGAAGCAGCATGAGAGGCTGGGAAAGCATATCTCAGACCCACAAACCCTCAGCATAGGAGCACCGCAAGGCTGCGTACTCTTCCCTCTCCTCTACTCTCTCTACACCAATGACTGCTCCTCCACTGACTCCTCTGTCAAGCTTCTCAAGTTTGCAGATGACACAACTGTGATTGGACTGATCCAGAATGGGGAAGAATCTGCCTACAGACAGGAAGTGACACAGCTGGCGTCCTGGTGCCATCACAACAACCTGGAGCTCAATGCTTTTAAGACAGTGGAATTGATAGTAGACTTTAGGCGAGCTCCCCCTCACCTCACCCCACTCACCGTCAACAACACCACAGTCTCATCTGTGGAGTCTTTTAAGTTCCTGGGAACCATCATTTCCAAGGACCTTAAATGGGGGGCTACCATCAGAGTCAAAAAAGCACAACAGAGGATGTACTTCCTGCGGTAGCTGAGAAAGCACAATCTGCCACAGGCAATGACGGTCCAATTCTATACGGCCATCGTCGAGTCTGGTTTGGCTCAGCCACCAAGCACGACATCCGGAGTCTGCAGCGAATCATCTGATCAGCTGAGAAGGTTATTGGCTGCAACCTTCCCTCCAATGATGAACTGTTCACTGCAAGGGCCAGCAAGCAAGCAGGTAAGATCATCTCTGACCACTCTCACCCTGGCCACAAACTCTTTGAATCACTTCCCTCTGGAAGGTGACTCCAGACTGTCAAAGCTGCAACAGACAGACATTTTTTCCATGAGTAGTAGTCAATACTCAATAACCAAAAATCTGAAACCTCCTTTTGCTCTGGTATTTTTTGTCACAGAGGGCTGTAGAGGCCAAGTCAGTGGATAAGACATTTTAAAGCAGAGATAGATAGATTCTTGATAAGTACAGGTGTCAGAGGTTATGGGGAGAAGGCAGGAGAATGGGGTTAGGAGGGAGAGATAGATCAGCCAGGAATGAATGGAGGCGTAGTCTTGATGGGCAGAATGGCCTAATTTTATCCCCATCACTTATGGTCTTATGATCTGCTGTCTTTTGTGCCATACTTGCCTCCAATATAATTGTGTGGTTCCTCTACCATTTAAATTGTTTAATGAGTTGCTCTGCATTGCATCTTATCTCCTCTGTAGCTCTTACATTTTATCGGGATGTTTCTTGGGTTCATTTGAAGACTTTTTTTTCCTTACTGCTTACCAAATTTTGTTGTCATTTTGTTTTCTGATGTTAGATCAGAACTAGCTTTCTTGAATCCTTTACTCTGGTTTTGTGTCACACAGTACTTGTATCCTTCTCAATTATTGTCATTGCAATGATTTTTCGCCATTGTCTACATGTTTCAATACTCATGTGCCACTATTCATCCACCATTCCCGGGTGGGCAGCATCAATGAAAATTCTGAATTCCACCTCGAAGATGTGCCAACATTCGTCAAGTTCACTGTCGAATATCAGAGGATCGGGTTTACGAAATGACCCGGCCATGACACAGAGCGATGGTCTGTTGTAAAAAATAAACTAAAATAAATTCAGGCAAAAGAGTTGGAGACGTGGCTCAAAGATTCTGACACCATGTTTGTGAATGATCCACGACAATATACATAGTGAAAGATTAGTCTTTATTCCATAAGTAATCCAAAACATTTAAACTGCCAGCCATTCATACCCAGCTCAGCGTGGCTTCCGAGTGCTGGCAGACCTTGTTGACGACCCCTCCTCCTGGGTCTCCACCATGGTCGCAGCAGTCAAGAAGAAAAAAGACAAAATAAGGATTTACATCAACCCCAAAGATTTAAACACTGCCATCAAACAAACACACCATCCGATATGGATTGTGGAAGAGGTCACAGCCAACCTGGGTAAAGCCACAGTTTTCTCTGTCCCAGATGCAAATAACTCATTTTGGCAAATACTGCTAAACCATGCTTCCTCCTTGTTACCCACATTCACGATGCCCTCCAGACGCTGCTGATTCTTACGAATGCCATTTGGCATCAATTCAGCCAGTAAAGTTTTCCAACGTACCATGGAACAACTCTTTACTGGCTACACATGTGACATAATCGTGGATGACATCCTGATCGCCGGGCACAACGCACAAGAACATGACTCAAACCTGAAGCGGGTCCTGGATCGTGCCAGAGAGGTAAACCTCAAACTCAACCCCCTCAAGTGCAGGTTACAGGTCGATGAAGTAACTTACGTGGGCCACATATTCACCAATAACCACGGTTGAATTATTATTGGATTGAAATTTTTAAAGTTATTTCGGAAGTTCTTAAGGTTGAACTCGACCCAGACCCAAAATTAATAATATTTGGAATTCCGGAGCCAAATTTGGTACTCACAGTAAATCAAAGAAATTTTTTTGATTACTGTTTAATAATAGGAAAAAAAATGATACTTAAATTTTGGAAGGGAACATTATCCCCAACAATTAAAATGTGGAAAGCAGAGATGTTGGAGACGTTGAATTTGGAAAGAATTAGATTTGTCCTTTTGGACAGGTATAATTCTTTTGAATCGATATGGTCTCCATATATACAGTATTTAGAGAAGTAGCTATTCTTGGAATCACGGCTCGACGGGTACCCTACGGAATCCGATGCGAATAACTTACTTATATTTGATATTATTGCGCATTTATTATAGATATTACTGTATGAAATAGTATTTCGTATAATGTATTTAGTTTTGTTTATATATATGTAATATTTTTGTTTTTTAAATTTTCTTTTTTTTTTATGGTTGAAGTATGTGGGAAATTTTTCTTTTTTTTTAAATTCTCTTTTTTTTCCCTCTTTTTTTTCTCTTTTATATATCTTTTTCTTTATTTCCAAAAAATAGAAGATATTAAGTATTGATATGTTATTTGTAGTAATATTGAATTAAGGTGTAAGTTTATAAAGTAAGCTATACATTGTAAACTGATTATTTCAAATAAAAAAATATTATACACATATTCACCAATAACGACCTCAGGCCAGATCCTTCTAAACTCATGGCCATACAAAAATGCCAGCACCTTCAGACATGACAGCTCTGCAATGATTTCTAGGCATGGTAAACTACTTGGGAAAATTCATCCCAAACTTCAGCGAGCTGTCAGCCCCGCTGCATCAACTGACCCACAAGGAGACACACTGGTCCTGGCACCAGCTCCAGCAGAGGGCATTTGAAACCCTCAAACAACTAATGTCTTGCACCCCAACCCTCACATACTTCGATGCCGGCTTACCCGTCACCCTCACATGTGATGCCTCCCAGTATGGACTCCCAGTTGCCTACAAGTCAACGGGAAGGGTCCCAGACGGGTTGCCTATGCCTCCTGCACCATGACCGACACAGAACAGTGCTACGCCCACATCGAGAAGGAGCTACTTGCGGTAACTATTGTCTGTAAGAAATTCAAGGACTTTATCGTTGGCAACCCGATCATGGTTGAAACCGACTACCAGCCCCTGGTCATTATCCTCAGTAAACCGATCCACACGGCACCAGCGCAATTACAACGCATGATGATGGAACTACAGAGGTGTGATATCAGACTAACCTACAAACACGGTAAGGACATGCACCCTGTCAACCTGTGAAAAACACCTGTCTGATGGTGAGAACAAGGGGTACACGGTTATGATGGTCTCCTGCCTTCCATCCCCGGGCGTAGACATCCTAGTGGCACAAACAGCTGCGGACGAAACACTACAATCGCTTACCACTGTCATCCGCCGTGGCTGGCCAGACAAACAGCACCACCTGCCACTGGCTATCCACCCATTCTACCCTGTCCGCGACGAACTGGTCATTCAAGATGGCATTATAATGAAAGGACATAAGGCAGTCATCCCGACGTCTCTTCACAGCAAGTACTTTGATATTGTCCATGTGGGCCATCCTGCTGCAGAAATAACCCTCCAACATGCAAAATGTATGCTTCTCTGGCCTGACATGGCTGACTACATTCTTGAGAAAGTTGCTGCCTGCCTGTTTTGCAACAGCCTGGCCCCGCACCAACAGAAATAACCACTTCTCCCGCACCCCACACCGGATTTACCCAGGTCCACAGTAGCAGCTGACATCTTTGAGTGGCACGGCAAACAATATCTGGTTCTAGTCGATTCCCACTCAGGATGGTTTGAAATCGACCTGCTCAGTAGCCCGACCTCACCCATGGTCATTCAAAAACTCATTCGCTACTTTTATGTCCACGAAGCACCCCTCAAGCAACTCTCAGAGAATGGAACTCAATTCTCCAGTCAGCTCTTCAAGGATTTTGCGAAACACTGGGATTTTCACCACATCACCAGCAGCCCCGAGTACCCGCAGTCCAACGGCCTGGCCGAGCGCGCGGTAAAAAGTGCAAAAGAACTAACGGAACACTTACACAGGGCCAGCTCTGATGCCTATCTCGACTTACAAAACATTGTCCGCAACACTCTCCTGGGATCTTCGGCCGAACGACTCATGTCACGGCGAACCTGCTCCACCCTACCTATGGCCAAGCAACTGCTAGATCGACTAGTTCATGCACCGTCGGTGATCCAATCCCAGCTCCAACGCCGCCCCGACATACAAAGAAAATACTATGATAAAACCAGCTCTCTGCTTCAACCGTTGAACAAGGGACAGGTTGTCCGCTTATGGTCACTCAGAGGTTACGCCCGCCTAGGAGTTATTCTGGGGTCAACCGCGAAGCCACGCTCGTACCTGGTCAGTATTGACAACGGCATCTATCGACGCACCCGCAAACACCTCCTCCCGGTTAATAAATTGGCAACTTCCCGTCCTTACCACGACCAGCCTGTTGGTCTTCTCTCACGTTCTACGAATGCCACTCCAGCGATTCTTCTACCGGTGCCAGCGCCATCCTTGCCTTCCCTGGTGCCCCCATCTCCACCGGTGTCTTCTCCTCCGCGTTCAACCAATAATAAGGGACTTGCTCCCTCAGAGAAGGATGAGGCGCACAAGCGTACTTCCGTACTCGTGCAGGTTGTGTCTGCAAGCCGAACTCGCTGATGGGATAGTTGACTGGCTATACTTGAACTGTGTATGACCTGTTTTATTTTACGTGCTCATATATGCACAAGCATGTACAAGTAAAATAGGAAATGCACACACCTTATACTGGTGTTTTACAATATATGCTCCACTAACCACTCTATATATGCTTTGCTTCTTTAAGAGAAAGGATGTAGATTAACCCTTATTAATCCATGCCATTTATAATCCCCACTACACATATATGCATGCCACTCTTTTCATGGTATTACGGTACTACAGGGTACTACACTAACAAGGTCAGCCAGCTCTCGGAAGCCATGCCGAGCTGAGTATGAATTTTCTACGAGCCTTTAAATGTTCTGGATTACTTATAGAATAAGGACTAATCTTTCACTATGTATGTTGTCGTGGATCATTCACAAGCAGAATATGTGAAAACATTATTCCTTCTTGTAATTGCTACATACTGTGTTATAGAGGCGTCATACGTAAATTGTGAGGATTCTATTCTCTTATCCATTTATATATCACTTCTGTTATATTTGATGCATAGAGTTTATTTTACCCATTTTCCTATTTTTGACACATTCTTCTTCCACCGCCTTCCTTCTACCGTTAGATGGTTTGGAGATTGCTCCTATAGATGTGATGCTTTGGTTTAGTTTAACTTTGATTAGCTTTGTTTTGTTTAGAGATATTGCATGGAAACAGGCCCTTAAGGGCCTGTCCCACCAGCATGCAACTATATGCGATGAACGCGATCAAACTAGAAGCAGGAGCCGCGCGGAGGTCGGGTGATCCCCTGTACAGGGCCGTTCCCACCAGCATGCACCTGCATGGGGCAAGCGCAACTAAACCGGCAGTCGGGGCCACGCGGAGGTCGGGTGAGTGGTGCAACGCGGCGCAAAGTGAGGCGAACTTGGAGCGAAGTCTAAGGTAAGTTCGCCAGGACAGAGAGGGGCACACAGAGAGGGGCACCGAGGCACACACACACACAGGGCCACGGAGCCACACACATAGAGGGTCACGGAGGCACTTACAATTAGGTTCACGGAGGCACCATGTCGGGGCGGTGTGTAAATGTCGAGGCGACTGCGAGCCGACAAGCCGTTGCCGCGCGGAATTTTTGGACATAGTCAGTTTTTCGGAGCCCCGTGCGGTCTCGGGACGAACTCGGGACGAACTCCGCACAATTCCGCACGGCTCCGGCGATCGAAGTGGGACCGGCCCCGCGAAGCCGGACGGCTCAAGCGCCCACGTTAGGTCGCGCTAATCGCATAGAGTTGCATGCTGGTGGGCCAGGCCCTTTAGTCCATGCTGTCATTGATCATTTGTGTTATGTTATCCCATTTTTCCATCCTACACACCAAGTGGCAATTTACGGAGGGCTATCAAGATACAATCCTGCATGTCTTTGGAATGTGGGAGGAAACCAAAGCACGCAGAGAAAATCCATGCGATCATAGGGAGAACTTCGTACAGACAGGACCTATAGTCAAGATCGAAACCGGGTCTCTGGAGCTGTGACTCTGTAACTCTACAGCTGCGGCACCATGCCACACACAAAGGTGCGGCCCAGTTCCTTCATTCATTTTGAAATTCCATTGTTTCCACAGGAGACACCAACTTGTGTTCAGTGACTTGCAAATAGGGAGACGAGCCAGCAGTGTTGGGAAAAGTGGCTTGGGTGTGGGTGTTGGTTAGAAGAGACATTGGGAGCAGAATCAGAAATTATGTTTGAGTAGATCCTGACTGGAAGTTGGCATCAAGATATACGGGGCTGGGGTCAACAGAGGCAACATGAGAGGGCATTACAGGTTTGGAGGTTTGAGGTGCAGGATAATTTGATGTTAGTGGTGACCTGAGCTTCTAGGTCAATCTTTCACTTACCAGTAGCTTTCCCTGGTCAGTTCTGAAGTAGTAAGATCAGGTTGTCCTTGGAGTGTCTGATGATGGGTGTCCTGGGACAACATGGCCCAACTTGCATGCAGTGCTCCACAAGGAGCTATGCATGAAGAATGATGTCACCCAAGTAACACAGAACACACATAGGCATGGCAAGGGTGAATCAGAATAGAAAGTGCCCAGTTACATCTCATGATTTGGTGTTATTTGACTCAGAAATGGGTATAAATACTCTTTATCCTGAGCTAAATCAATTTGTGATCACATAATACTGATAAAGATTCATCCAAAGTAATTTCCAGACAATTATATTTTACTTCCAATCGCACAAATTCTATTTCTGTTTTACTGATGCCAGATTATTTTCTCGAAAGCCTTCATGTAATCCTTCGTAAGTACACCTCGTAAGTACAGCTACTCTACAATGTTGAATTACCAGACCAAATTGTTTCTGCAGCCACATCTCAGTAATCTCTACCATATGAGCTTCCTTATAACATAGTATTGCTTATTTATTTTATATTGACGCATTGCGTATAGCTGTACCTTTTAAACTGCATTGTTTTTAATTATCTTCAGCCAGATGTTTGTACTCATAACTTTATTCACAAACCAATTATATTTATCTTTTTTTTTAACTTTCTTATACTCTCCTTTCCTGTTCCATTCATTTTGTAGGTTTATTTCACTGCTATTAAGTAACTACCCCATTTTACTCGTTGGATAGGGGACCTGTCTGTACAAGTGGCTTTACAGACTCTCCTCTGCTACACCACCCCCTGACATTCACACTCTCCCCTTCCTCAAATGGTGTTTTCTTTTGGTTAGTAATTGTGCTCAGGATGAAGCCTGGCAGGGTTTACTACCCCTCCCCAATGTTCTCTCTCAGTTGCTCAAGCACATTGACTAAATAAGGCAGAAATCTTCAAATAAAACATTGAATCTGTTTGCTTTCATCAGGTGAACAGCAATGTAACAGGCATACTGTGTCGTATGTGATCTACAGCCTACAGCCTTCTAACTGGTGCTGCAAAGTGCCAACTCTAGAATATGAAAAGCTTGTATTTTTTTATGATTCATTTCATTTGCAGCTATCGTGGAGATACGATCGATAGGTTACAATTTCAAACCTAATCATAAATGTTTAAATAGAGGACATAGATCATTTTTCATTATTTGGTGTCAGAAATAACACAATTTTTTTTTAACCTGCAACAAAATCCCTAAAGTGAATGCATACAACTGAAATCTTTGACAATCAATTATTTCTCTTCCAAGGTAGCATGGTTAAGAAAGATTAGTTGACAACAATTTTCAAAAATCTTTTTCTTTTAAATGGTCAAACATATATTGGAAATTGCTGGTGGAATTCTTTGCTGGTGGAATTACATTAAATTAACTGTAATGTTATTCAGAAATGCTATATTATTCATCATTAAAATGTTGAGGTACTTCTTTTACTCGAGTTCGCTGCGGCATGTAATATTCGCAATATTACTAAGACATCTTCACGTTCTGCTTACTATTACAAGTAGCTCTCTCTCTCCCTCTTTGCAGATACAGCTCTGCATTATTGGGGGCAAAGCCAAAATTAGGAATTCAATAATTAGGGAATCCAACGGGAACACAGCAGTATGTGGAAGTTTACTTGAATAATTCAATTTATTTTTTAAGCATTCAGTCCTCAGATGTAGCTGTTTCTCTCGGGTTTATTTTTAGCTGATTCACCGGGTTATAACGATGTTCATAACCCCTTCCCGGGTTATGAACACCGTTGATCATAAGGGCCCTGGGTCAGGATGGTTTTAGATCAACCTGATTTCATTTCTTCCAGCAACACTCCAAACAAGCCCTGAATTGGGTGTGGCACACTGCATTTGCCTCCGAAATAAGAGACCACTGTTGTGCACGAAGGAAATGTATGTTGGGAAGTGCCACTTAGATTTCTGAGTGTAATTTGACCAGTGATATAGGAAGATCTGCTTCCACTCTGGCAAACAGTAAAGGGCCTGTCCTACAAGCATGCAACTCTATGCGATTAGCGCGACCTAACGTGGTCGCTTGAGCCGTCCGGCATCACGGGGCCGGTCCCACTTCGATCGCCGGAGCCGTGCGGAATTCTGCGGAGTTCATCCCGAGTTCGTCCCGACACCGCGCGGGGCTTTGAAAAACTGACTATGTCCAAAAATTCCGCGCGGCAACGGCTTGTCGGCTCGCAGTCGCCTCAATGCATTACACACCGCCCCGACATCGTGCCTCCGTGAACCTATCTGTAGGTGCCTCCGTGACCCTCTATGTGTGTGGCTCCGTGGCCCTCTGTGTGTGTGTGCCTCTGTGCCCCTCTCTGTGTGCCCCTCTCTATCCTGGCGAACTTATCTTAGACTTCGCTCCAAGTTCGCCTCACTTTGCGCCGCGTTGCGCCACTCACCCGACCCCCCGCGTGGCCCCTACTGCCGGTTTGGTTGCGCTTGCCGCATGCAGGCGCATGCTGGTGGGAACGGCCCTGTACAGGGGATCACCCGACCTCCGCGCGGCCCCCGCTTCCAGTTTGATCGCGTTCATCGCATAGAGTTGCATGCTTGTAGGACAGGCCCTTAGTTGTGCTATACGCTGCACCGAAAAAAGCAGTGCACCATGCCTGATGTTTTAGCCACAGGACACCTCATGCTTGTGGATGAAACAAAAGATGTAAATTATGAGCAACTAGCTGGCACCCTAAATCACTTTGGTCCCCTTATTTCCTTACTACCATTCTTCAGAACCCGCAGCATACTATCCTCACCTGGCTGGGTCAGCACATTGATGAAGCGGTAGAGCTGCTGCCTCACAGTGCCGGCGATCCGGGTTTGACCCTGACCACATGTGCTGTCAGTAAGGAGTTTGCACATTCTCCCCAAGAACTCATGGGTTTTCTCTGGGTGCTCTGGTTTCCTCCCACATTCGAAAGACATGAAGGTTTGTAGGTTAATTGGCTTTGGTAAAATTGTAAATTGTCCCTACTGTTGTGCTAGTATACAGGGTGCTCGCTGTTCGGCGTGGACTCAGTGACCGAAGGGCATACTGTATTTCCATACTGTATCTCTAATGACTAAGGCTAATGAGCTTCCCACAATCATTCATTGATAACACACTCATTCATCAGATAGCATTCTCCCTCTGAGGCACTGATCATGTAATTATGTGAGTCCCAGCTCCAAGGCATCAAACATCCCACACCCAGTTCCATGTGTCATGGGCAATCTAACCTGGTCTTTACATGCTAATGTGGTGATCAAGAAACCACACCTGCGTTATTACTTTCTTATGTGCTCGTGAAGTTTCACCATGTCCACGAACATTTCCTCAAAGTTTTATAGATGTTTTATAGAAAGTATTCTGACAGAATGCCTCAGCCTGGCCTGGCAACGGCTATGCTATTGACTGCCTGAAACTGCAGAGATTGGTTAACTGTCTTCACCTAGTCCCTCTTCATGGTTCAGGAGTTGGATAACAATGGGGAAGAAGTTGTTCTTAGGTCTGGAAGTCCAAGCTTTCAAGATTTTAAGCTCCCAGAAGGTAGAAAGGGGAAGGGAACAACCAGGGAAACAAGTATCCTTAATGATAGATGCATCAGAAAGATGGAACTATCATCGAGGATGCCTGTCCCCTGACTGTTCCCTTTTCTCAATTACAATTTAGTTTATTGTCATTACAGTCATACAACAAAAATAAACAATTAACAAGCCACACAACCAACACAGTTCACACAAACATCCATCTCTTTCTACCTTTTGGGAGAAAGACAGAAACTTGAAAGCTCAGACATCCACTCTTAAGAACAAATAATTTTCCACTGCTATCTGACTCCTGCACCATTCACCTCTTTCACACCCCCTTCCTGAAATCATGCCACATACTTTTAACTCCCTGTTATACCGTTAATGTACATTAATATAGTATTGCATTATTTGGATTTTACATGACAATCTTGCACAATTCTGCTGTTTACACTCGTTATATTTACTGTATTATTATTGCATATATTCTGTTTGCTCTGTGAGTTCAAATCAACAAAGAATTTGATTGCACCCTGGTGTTTGTGACAATACACTAATCTGAATCTGAATCTGGTTGTTTGAAACTCATATGCGTAGGTACTTCTTTACATTAGACTTCAGAGATACAGCGTGGAAACAAACTCTTCAGCCCACCGAGTCCACGGCGACCAGCAATCACCCCGTACACTAGCACTATCGTACTAGGGACAATTTTTACAATTTACAGAAGCCAATTAACCTACAAACCTGCACCTGGAGAAAACCCACACGGTCATGGGGTGAATGTACAAACTCCATACAGACAGCACCCGTAGCCAGGAGTGAACCCGGGTCTCTGGCGCTATAAGGCAGCAACTCTACCGCTGTGCCACTGTGCCGTCTTCTTCTTGAAGGGTGTGGTGAATCTGGTATTCTCTGCCCAGGGGGTTGTAAAGACTAGACAACTAGGGTTATTAAAGAGGAATTAAATAAATACTAGAAACATGATGGAACTGAAGGGTGAGAGGAATTGGCACAGAACAGGAATGAGTTCTCAAGCTGATCAGCCAAGATCATGTTGAATGGAAGAGCAGACTGGTGGGCCGAATGGTCTGCACCAGTCCCTGGTTTCTGATATTCTTACAATTTTAGTAATCCACTTGGTAAATCTTCAAAATGGGTTCAAACACATTTGGCAGAGTATCCAACTTCTTCGTTGATTGAACTCAAAGCATTAAAAATTAAATGGTTATCTTTTTTAGCAAAGAAGTTTTATACCAGTTCCAACCTTAACACAAGATTTTATAGCAACATGGGCCATCAAGCAAAATAAATATGAAGGTAATTCCTTTGCTCTGCGTTCTGCTCATGTAGACTCATTGTATGAAAAGCCACTATTGAACTTGCCTTCACACGACATGGCAGAACTTCATTGAAACAGATTGCCTTGAAATTAATTTGGGAGATGTGGTTCGACACAATGTAAATTCAGGGGTTTTTTACACTAAATTTAATGGATGTTGGTTTTGCAAATGTCAATGCAGTTAGGCACACAAATTGTAATTAAGTGTAGCTTTTAATTAAGCAGAGGTTTATTCATGCTAATTTACTGCACATTCTTGTTCAACACAGGGAATAATCTTGAATCATTTTCAAGAAGCGTCGAAGGCACTGATTAGACCACCTTAAGTAGTAATTAAAGCATTTTCTACGAGCACAATAAGCTTTTTGCTGCATACAACAACCATTAATCTGAAACATAACGTACTGTCATAAACTATGGGTTCGTGACAAGTCCCTACAACGACTAATACTTGGGCATGGCCTCTGTCTGACAAGTGATAATTACAAGCACAAAACCAGGATCCCCTCCAAACTGCTCATTAGGAACGCTACGATCACAGATCTTTAAAGTCTGCCTTCGGTTAGCAGTTTTAACTTTGGTTTAATTTGAATTTCACTCATTCCTGCCCTTTGTAACGAATTACTTTTTAACCGCATGATTAATTTAAGATTGAAATCAAATTGAAATCGTCTCTCTCTGGGGATGTCAGTTCTGCCTGAGATGGTGGTCCGAACATCTCCAGATTCAGGTCCAGAGACTTGAGTACAGAAACAAGAATGATGCCCCAGTGAAACACTGAGGGAGGGCTTTACTTCCACATTACATTTCAAACCCATGCCATGAATGCTCCCTCAGGCTTACATGGTATGTTCACATGGTTATAGAGACGTATAAAATCATGAGGGGAATAGGTAGAGTAAGTACACAGTGTATTTTTGTCCCAGGGTAGTGGTATGAAGAACTGGAGGGCATAGCCTTATGGTGAGAAAGGAAATGTTTAATACGAACCCAAGGGCAACATTCTCACACAGAGGGTGGTGAGTGTATGGGAAATGGTGGCTTTGAGGGAGCAGTGGAGCCCATTCCAACTGCTGTGGGAATACTGAAAAGTGAATCTTGGGAGTCATAAACATTGAAGGTGAGTGTGGGGGGATGTATTCCACATGGTTGGCGACAGCACAATAATTTGGTAAAGAACAGAAAGTGAATAGAAGGTGAGGGTACAGACTGGTGGAGAGGCAGGAGTGTAAAGAGAGCGGCGAATGTACAAGATGTTCAGAATGTCTGAAGTGTCTCGACCCGAAATGTCAACTATTCCTTTCTTCCAGAGATGATGCCCGACCCGTTGAGTTACTCCAACATTTTGTGCCTATGCTCAGAATAACTGATGATAGATGACGGAGAGAGGAAGGAAGATGCAGAACGGGTGGGCAGGGAAGCTGAGGATAGATCACTGTGTTGGTCTCCTCTTTCAATCCACCTTTGCTAGATGTTAGATGTACACTTTACTCAGTGCCTTTCCTCACCCTCTTAACCTTCCAACAATCCATACACCAATTTGGTGGGGAAGATCAGGAACACCAAGCGAAGCAGGAAGATGATGAGCTGGGAGCAAAACTTCGAGATGAGAGCGACAGCTGGGATGATTGGAGAAAAGGCCATGAGTTTATGAAGGAAGACTCTCCTATCCTTCCAGCAGTTCACATTCTCCTACTTTCCTTTTCCCAGAATCAATCTGCCTTTACCCATAACTTCCTCAATGTTTCATCAGACATTCTCCTACCACCATACCCCTGGTTTCCAAATATCCCAACTGCAGCCTCACATTGGCATTGGAAGTGAAGTCTTTGTTTTCATTGATGATAATGAACAGGAAGAAGGGTCATAGCTAAACAAAGCAATGTCAGTACCAACAAATACAAGATGTGAACAGTTGTAATAGATCTGGAAATCTAGGATTTGTGAACTGTATGTTATGCCCAGTTAATCTCTGCGGACTTGATGACTAAATTAATGATTGTATCCATGATATTATTCATCTGGATTTCAAGAAGATATCTGGTATAGAGATTGCTAACAGAACTTGAAGCTCATGGAATGGAAGGCCAGGAAATTAGTCAGACTACAGACAGCCAAGAGTGGGGATAAAAGGCAGGAATATAAACTGAAGGCTGTGACAAGTGGGTTTTGCATGGAGCTATGTTAAAACCAAAATAGCCATGACCGTTTTCAGTATTCATAAATTAGTTACCTGTCACATCCATGCCTGCTGCTGACTCCAAAGCAGGAGGCTCAATAAGTAATGTCATTGTAAACATAGCATTACAAAGAGGTATTAATAGATTAACTGAATGGACTAAATGAAGGATATATCCTTGAAGAAAATGAAACATAGATGTGTCGGAATTAACTTTGAGGATTGAAGGAGGTGACTAGACAAACCAGAGATATTTGCTAGGAATCTTGAAGATAAAGCGATAAAACGATGTGAAAGTTTTGAATATTATGAGAATCTCTTAGGGTATTTGGAGAGAACTGTTGTTTAGTTCCCTGTTCCATGTAACTTCTAGCGAGGACCAATGTTAGAATCGATCACACAATTAATCTGATTGAATGGGGACATCTAACAGTATCAAACCCGTGATAGATTGTTTGGTTGTTTAGGACTGGAGATTCCGAAAATGAGTCTGGAAATTAGAAACAGGATTTTCAGGGAATTTGGAAACCCCTTCCATAAACAACAATTGATATTAGAACAAATTCATTTAAAATCAGATATTTATAACGTTTTCATGTGGTTTAGGTGAAAATAAGATGTATAGAGCTATGGGGATAGGTTACAGCTAAGCTTTGAACCTGTTATGTGACAAAACAGGCTTGAGGGAATAAAATCCTCTTACCTGTTCCATGGAACTTCTAGCTGGGAGGACCAGTGTTAGAATCGATCACACAATCAATCTAATTGACTGGGGACATCTCACAGTATCAAACCCATGGGAGATTTATTTTCTAGCAATCAGCTAATCTAACATTGTGGAAAAGGTGACACAGATTATTGTAGAAGCTATGTAGAAGATAGGTGTCATGTGCATCTGAAATTGTCTTGTATGATTAACCTGGCATAAAGACAATTCTTCCACTTCACGCCTACTGTTGTGGCGAGAGATGATCAAACCGAAGGGAGTTCTGGAGCAGATTGGGAGTGGGTGGAAGAGGATCATGAGGATGGAAAAAGAGAGAAGAACAGGATAAGCAGGAGATCAGAGGATCGGGGAAAGAAACATGAAAGATGGTCAGAAAGAGAATTGGCAGGGTGATGTTTGTGATGACATTGGCAGTGAATGCTCTGAGTGAATGTAATGATAACAATGAAAGCTTAAAGAAGTCAAGATTCAAGAGTGTTTTATTGTCAAATGTCCTGAAACAGAACAATGAAATTAATATATATATATATATACATATATAGTTTTAGTGTTTGCACATTGTTGTTTGTTTTTACAATCTTCCAGGGCAACAGGGCAGCACAACAGGGCAACACAAGAACAACATGCATACCAGAGATAGACACAAAAAGCTGGAGTAACTCAGTGGGACAGGCAGTATCTCTGGAGAGAAGGAATGGGTGATGTTTTGGATCAAGACCATTATTCAGACCTATTATTATAAGGGAAGCAAGACATGCCAGCACAAAAAGCAGGCACTACATCAAAAAGGCAGTCGGCATCATCAGACACCAACACAACCTGGACACACTCTCATTTCACTCCTGCCATTCAGAAGAAGGTATAGGAGCTGGAAACCTGTAAGGTCCAGCTTCTGGAGCAATTTCGTCCCATCAACCATCAGGCTATTAAGCACTACAACCTCCAATTAAGCTCCGAACTACATACAACATAGACTTGGGGGCATTGTTTGAGTCTTTGAACCATTATTATATTATACCTATATATAACTAAATATATAGATTTAGAAAGAACTGCAGATGCTGGTTTAAATCGAAGGTAGACACAGAGTGCTGGACTAAATCAGCTGAGGTGTTGTTCCTCCAATTTGCACTGGGCCTCACTCTAACAATGGAGGACAGAAAGGTCAGATTGGGAATGGGAGGGGGAGTTGAAATGCTGATCCACCGGGAGATAAGCTAGGTTAAGACGGACTGAGCAGAAGTGCTCTGTGAACCAAAGGCCAAGTCTGAGCTTTGTCTCGCCGATGTTGATAAGTTGACACCTGGTACAGCGGATACAGTAGATGAGGTTGGAAGAAGTGCAAGTGAACCTCTGTACGTGAAGCAGAGGAACAGTAATTCATATTTCGCTTGGGTAGTTTACACCCTAGCGGTATGAACATTGACTTCTCTAACTTCAGATAGCCCTTGCTTTCTCTTTCCATCTCCTTCCCCTTCCCAGTTCTCCCACTAGTCTTACTGCCTCCGACTACATTCTATCTCTGTCCCGCCCCCTCCCCTGGCATCAGTCTGAGGAAGGGTCTCGACCCAAAACGTCGCCTATTCCTTCTCTCCGGAGATGCTCCCTGACCCGCTGAGTTACTCCAGCTTTATACACTATATGTAAATAATGATGCAAAGACTAAAACAATGCCCCCAAGTTTACGTAGCATGTAGTTATATATATATAAAACAAACACTGAAATGCTAACCCGTTTCACACCATTCAGCAAGCAGTAGCCTAACAGTTACGAATTTATTGCAACAGTGCCCTAATCTAACCCCAATTAAGTCAACAAAGATGATATCGGAGTTTATTTCATGTATCTCTGGAAAAGGAAACTATCACTTCAATCTAGGTTCTAACTTTAACAACTCATATATGTTATGACAGCTTTCTGTTTGAATCATATTTCAGGTTTTAAATAACCTAATCTTCCCAATTTTTTTGTATGGTCAGTGCATTCAGGCATCATTTTCTCCCCTCTCACAAAATATCACATAAATATATCTGGATAAAAATTAGACACATTTTTCTACCTTTGCAGGCCTCCCAACAATAGTGTGTCAGAAGGAAAGACCATCATTTTTGGCAGACACAAACACTGTGTTGATCCTACAGTTATCCCTTTAACCCAAATGATGATATTGTTCCCCATTATTTGCCCAGAGTCTCCCATCTACTCTTCCATCGCACACCCAGCAACATCCAGGATGGAAAATAGCACACCGCCCTGGAGAATCACAGTACATTGACTGGATGCAAAAGCTTTGCAATCTCATTTCATTCTATCTTTCATGGATTGATAAAAAAACATATTGTGCTAAAAAAAAACATATGACTCTAGGAGGGTTCCAACGATTAAGTGATAAGAGGCTAAGGAACAAAAGATTTATGTAGTACCTTGTGGAACAGCTTGAAATCATTTATTTTAATTGTTCATTTATTGTCATCATCATAGTTTACAATTGATGCCTTTATGCATACGGTGGCAATTCCTAATCACAGCCTTACCATGGCCTTATCCCATGTGGGCGCTTGGGTGGACCAGATGACATCTGAGAAAGGTCTTTTCGAGAGACACGAGAAACTGCAGATGCTGCAATCTTGAGCAAAACTCTAGTGCTATAGAAACTCAGCAGGTCAGGCAGCATCTGTGGAGGGAATGGACAGACGACGCTTTGGGTCAGGAGAAGGGTACTGAACTGAAAAAATGTCTGTCCCTTCCCTCCACAGATGCTGCCTGGTCTACTGAGTTCTTCCAACATTTTGTGTTTTGCTCAAGGTCGTTCTCTAAATCTGTGATTAACTCCATAGCTTCTCTATTTGTAAATGGCAGTAAGGAAAATAAATAAAACAGGAAGGTGAATCCCATACTCAATGCAGAATTTAAAGACAGAAAGCAAGGAATGGAAAGACAACGTCAGGGACAATGTAAGCAGTAATCCTCTCCAATCTAGGTGAGCCACAAGGATATAAAATCCTCTTCAAATAAGTAAATGAACCATACCTGTGATCTCTACATCCTACATTTTTTGTTCATCTTTTAACATCTGGCTGTCAGCCCACATATTATTAAAAATGTTCAATGTTCAAGTCGGAGAATAAGTGAAAAAGAATGTGCACAAGAAATGAGTTGAGAGAATCACTTCCAAATAAAGGTTGGATTTCTTGGCTTATAACAGAATTTTCATAAACACTGCTGAGGTGTCCACTGTTCCTTTTCACTGGGCCTAGATGCATGCAATTGTGCAATCTTACTGGGAAAATGCATTTGGAAAGTGCATCATTTTCCAAAGAGTCCCATTTGATGAGATCAACCTGTAAATTCCCTATGAAGATTGTGACTTATCAGTGGCTGGTCCAAGACACTTTTATCCATAAATTATTGCATCATGCAGCCCAATTTTTGAAGAGCTTCTGAAATGTCAGTTCCTTCTTTTTAATAATCTGGGATTTGACTGACAATTAAAGACAGGAACCTCCAACAGTAATTTCAAGCTGTAAATATGTGCATTGGTCATGTTCCTATTTCGAGTTTGGTGTTAATAATTAGCTGTCTCGTTTAATGTCATAAATCTTAATATATCAAACTTGAATCTCATTCATTGTTTGTAGTAGCAAGATTAAAATCTAGAAAAATAGATCTTTTATATCTTTCCACTTTCACAAGATAAATTGATGAGCTCTTGAATCTATGAATACTGATAGTCAACAGATTGGACTTTTGATTATCTGCTTTACTCCAAAAAAACTGTTCTATTTGTGTTGGTCTGATAAAGACCTTTTGCTACCTCTGTGTACCAGTCTTTCAAAGGGACTCCCTCCAAAGTATAAAATGCATTTTATCATTTCAAATGTCATTGTATTTTTTTCATATTTTCAGTTATGATTTAATATGGGCCATGAAAGCAGAGCCAATTGGCTAATTAAGTTAAAAGATTTGCCAATTCAGATGCACTAATAGACATCTAAGGGGATCTTTCAAAACACATAGATGCATTGCAACCAGAAAGGGAACGACTGACCACTTAAAAAAATAATAATTTTATTAACTAATTACTAGACCAAGTGGGACATGTTGGGCACAACGCAATATTCCACCACCCACCCATTCCCCCAAGCAAACTGGATCCCCTAACACAATATTTCACCATTCATCCATAGCCCCAAGTGCGCGGGCACAGCTCATTTCCCCTCATCCCCCAACACTCCCTCCCCTCCTCTTCATCCTCATCTTCTCTCACCTCTCCTCCTCCCTTCGCTCCCTCACCCATCCATCCCTCTCAGTTCCCCTACCCTCAGTCACTCCCTACCCTCAGTCATTCCCTCCCTCCCTCCATAACCCCTCTCTCCTCCCTACCTCCCTGAACCATTGGGCCCCGTTCCCCCAACGCAATATACCACCACTCACCTGTTCCCTCAATGCAACCCGTTTCCGCTCCCTCCTCCTCCCCTCCCTCATCTCTCCCTCCCTCTCCCCTACCCTCAGTCACTCCCTCCCTCTCCCCATAACCCCTTTCCCCTCCCTACCCCCCTTGACATCATTGTGAGGTCGAAGCTGCTTTTGTTTTAAATCTAAATGAGATCCAAATGTGATGGCATTATTGGGTGGAGCATTGCTGATGGGCAGTTTATGGAAATGAGATTCCATTGTGACATCATAATTGAAATATAAGTGAGTTCCCAATGTGACATCATAACTGCCACTGCAACTTCAAGTGATTTTTTATCAAACTGGATTTGGTAAAGTTTAAAATATGAATAACTTGTAAAATATACCATCAATCTGAACGAAACGAGATACAGGACAATTTGAAACAGGACAATTGTGAGTAAGGTGGTCCAACAATTACAGCACTATCGGGTACCGTTTTGGCATAGTTCTGGGAGCACAGCGACAGACAGACAGACAGACAGACAGACAGACAGACAGACAGACAGACAGACAGACAGACAGACAGACAGACAGACAGACAGACAGACAGACAGACAAACAAGATGAGAGTTTTAGTAATATATAGATGATTAATAAATAACATCATGACATACTTAAAGACAATACATATAATTGTGAAAATTTGAGTGGCAGGCCAGGAGACTGGATAGAGTATAAAAATCAGCATTGAATTACTAAAACATTTACAACATTATTTTATAATATGAGATAACGATGACCAAGAATGTAAAAATAGAAAGACTTCACGGATATTTTAGAAAGAGCTAACAAAGTGAGAATTGGTTTGCTTCAGCCCATTGAGTCCATGCTGACCATCAACCACCAATTTATACTAATCCAACACTCCAGCCAATTTCTATAACTTGCCTTCACATGAGGGAAATTTGTAATGGCCAAATAACCTACCAACTCACGTCTTTGGGATACAGGAGGAAACCCATGTGGTCACAGGAGAACGTGCAAACTCCACACATACAACACCTGTGGTCAGGATTTAACCTAGGACTCTGGCGATGTGCAATGACTCTACCATCTGTGTGTGTGTGCTGTCCCATAGAAAGTGGATCTGAGGTATATAGGAAAAAAATGAAGTGAGGCAGATGAAATATCAGATATTTTGCATCAATCGTCATGATAGGCGATACTAATAACATCACTAAAATAGCTGTAAAATTAGGAAAATATGAAAATTAAGATCACCAGGGAAATGGTAGTGAACAAGTTGTTGAAGCTGTGGGCTGGCAAGTCCCTGGTCCTGATGGACTGCAACTTTGGGCATTGAAATAAATGGCTGGTGAGAATGCTGAGGCATTGGTTTATTTTTCCAAAACTCCATACATTCAGGGAAGGTTCCATTAGATTTGAAAACAGTCAATGATATTCTGTAAATGATGATGGATTCAGAAAACCAAAAACAACGTCTACCATTCAGATTATGTTAGAAATTATCATCAAAGACATTAAAAGACACTTTGAAAAATATCACGGTAATAAGACAAGGTTAACTTGACTTTGTGAAAGGGAAATCATAGTTAACCAATTTATGAGAGTTCTGTGATGCAGCAACATCTGCAGTGGATAATGTGAACCAGTGGATGTTCTCAGATTTCCAGAAAACATTTGCTAAAATGTGGCATCAAAGGCTTTCGTGGAAAATGAAAACTCATAGTCATAAAGCACAATAACAGGTCCTTCAACCAACTATGAATATGTTGATGATCAAACATCTATCTGAATACATCCCACTTTGTGTCCTTTTGTGTAAACCAGCATTTCTTTTTTCCTCAGAAAGGATAGTGTGTTATCAAGGATGCAGCACGACCTGGATCGATTGGCCAGGTTGGTGGAAGAATAGTTGGTGGAATTTAATGCAGAGAAGTGTGAGGTATTGCATTTTGGGATGACGAACAAGGCCAGGACCTACACAGTAAATGGTGGGCCTCTGGGTAGTGTTGTAGAGCAGAGGCAACTAGGAGCACAGGTAGGTACATGGTTCCTTGAAGGTCGAGTCGCAGGTAGACAATGTGGTCGAAAAGGATTTTGGCACTTTGGCCTTCATCAGAGTATTTTTAGAAGTTGGGAGGTCATGTTGTAGTTGTATACGATGTTGGTGAGACCGCATTTAGAATATTGTGATCAGTTCTGGGCACCAGGTTATAGGAAAGATATTGTCAAGCTTGAAAAGGTTTAGAAAAGATTTACTAGGATGTTGCCAGGACTAGAGGGTGTGAGCTACAGGGAAAGGCTGAGTAGGCTGGGTCTCTATTCCATGCAGCGTAGGAGGATGAGCATGGATCTTATAGAGGTGTACAAAATCATGAGAGGAATAGATCAGGTAGATGCACAGAGTCTCTTGCTCAGAGTAGGAGAATCAAGGACCGGAGGACATAGGTTCAAATTGAAGGGGAAAAGATTTAATAGGAATCTGAGAGGTAACGTTTTCAGACAAAGGGTAGTGAATATATGGACCAAGCTGCCAGAGGAGGTAGTTGAGGTTGGGACTATCCCATAATTTAAGAAACAGTTAGACAGGTAAATGTGTAGGACAGGTTTGGAGGGATATTGCCAAGTGCCGGCCAAGTGACTGTAGACCTTAGGAGAACTCCTCATCCACTCACCCCACTCACCATCACCAACACCACAGTCACATCAGTGGAGTATTTTTAGATCCTGAGAACCATCATCTCCAAGGACCTTAAATGGTGGGCCACCATCGACTCCACAGTCAAAAAGACATAACAGAGGATGTACTTCCTGTGGCAGCTGAGGAAGCACAATCTGCCACAGGCAATGATGGCCCAATTCTACACGACCATGGTAGAGTCTGTCGTCACCTTCTACATGATGGTCTGATTTGGCTCAGCCACCAAGCATGACATCCGGAGGCTGCAGCGAATCGTCCGATCAGCTGGGAAGGTTATTAACTGCAACCTTCCCTCCATTGACAAACTGTACACTGCAAGAGCCAGGAAGCGAGCTGGTAAGATCATCTCTGACCCCTCTCACACTGGCCGCAAACACTTTGACTCACTTCCCTCTGGAAGGCGACTCCGGACTGTCAAAGCTGCCACGGCCAGACAAAAAAACAGCTTTTTGCCATGAGCAGTAGCTCTACTCAATAATCAAAAATATGTAGCCTCCTTTTGCTCTGGTATTTTATTTAATCCACATGTTTAATCAGTAATGTTTTATTATTAATGTTTAATGTTTTAAGGGTCATTCCTAACTGTCACTAAGTCATGTTGTCACTTGCGGGCGGAGCACCAAGGCATAGTCCTTGTATGTGAATACTTCGCCAATAAACCTATTCATTCACTCATTCATTCAGGTGGGACTAGTGTAGCTG
The DNA here is from genome assembly GCA_963514005.1 of Raja brachyura. The sequence goes on along the minus strand of OY740781.1, from coordinate 116,487,386 downwards.
GAACATTGTTATGGTGAAGGGCCTGTTTCCACACTGTATCTCTCTATGACTCTATGGCTCTATGGTAGATTAAATAAGCAAGGAAAGATATGTCAAGTAGAATATAAAATGAGGAAAAACTAAAGGGGTACATTTTGGCAGGAAAAGTAAAAATGAAAACCAGTTTTTCTTAATGGTGTGATATAGCGGGTCTCTGAGATGCAGAGGATTCTTGCATCCCAGTAAATAAGTCACAAAGGCCTGGTACAGTAAGTAATTGAGAAAAACATCTGAGTTATATTATTTATTGCTCGGGAATTGAATATAAAAGTGCAGATATTCGGCATCAGTTATAGAGGGCAATGGTGAGATCAATATGAATAGCATTGGTTTCCTTGTTAGATTAAGTTGTTCATGCATTGAAAGCATTTCAGAGATAGTTTATGAAGCCCATATGCAGCATGTTTGGGTGGTCTTGAGCTTACATAATTTAGAGTTTAGAAGAGTAAGAATTTGATTGAAACGGAAATGTCCTGATATGAAGGAAGTGAGATGATGTTTCTTGTTAGAGAGAATTTTGAACAAGGGCCATTGTTTAAAAGGGGTGGCCCAGTTATCACAGAGGTGAAGCAGAATATTTTCAATGAGGATCATGAGTCTGTGCCTCAACAGAGTATTTTCCTCAAAAGTCAATGGTAGCAGAGGATTTTTAAAACAAATTTAGATAGATTTTTGATAAAGAGGTGCAGTTATGAGGGACTGAGCAAGATTGTGCTTCAATCGGCAAATGGTCAAACAGGCTGCTCCTGCTCCTAGTTCATGTGTTCATAAATATAGGCTTTCCACAATGCCTTAAGAGCTAATGATGCACTTTATAGTGTGGGTCACTGTTGCAATTGAACGGGAATGGAGTGTCACAATGCATTAAGATGGGCATATTGTCTCATGATCAAAAACCAAGCAAAGCAAACTAAATGAAAGGGATTGAAATTCATATTTATGACTTGTTCAGTATACATCAGCTGGATTATTATCTGCTGGTCCCACTCAGTTCAACACCATGGATTCTATGGTGGTTAATATATTCAAAGGACAAAGAGGGACAGGCATAGAAGATGAATTGCAGCCTGGTGTAGATCTGCCCATGACCACACCGAATGGTGCAGGAGGCTTGAGAAACCAAGTGCTCTACTCCTGTACTTATTTCCTTGCATTCTTATGTGAAATACAAGATGTTCATCTGTGTTGTGGCGAGATGTGAAAGAGTGTTGATGGTGAGTCAATGACTATTTGGCTGTTGAGGCTCCATAGTTAAGATCCAAGGGATATGAGAGAGAATTGGTATTGAAAATATATTTATCTAGCTGAAATGCTAGATAAGGTTGCAGTGATCAGGAGTGGACTTAAAGACAGCAAGTGTACTGTACAACCATGAGGTTTAGCCAGGCACTAATGCACACCATTGAATGCAGACGGGAAGGGATGAATGGGATAATGGTCACAGACAGCAGAGATATCAAATGGCCTTAAATTATTCATAGGTGGAGTGGGGCAGTGTTGAGGGTGGTAAGAGATAAAACCTTCAGGAGCAAAGGCTGAAATTGAGTAAACGAAAAATGAAACTGCTGTGAATATTTGACATCAAGATTGTTTCGGATAGATTCTGTACAATATTATAGGAAAGCTATTTCTAAAATCATAGAATCATAGAGATATACAGGCCCTTCAGCCAGTTGATCAATACTGAACAAGTTCCTTAACCAAATTAATTCCACTTGCCTGAGCTGAGCCTGGCCCATATCCTTTTCTTATCCAAACCATTCTTATCCATGTAGTTTAGTTTAGTTTAGCTTATTGTTACATGTATAGGAGTATTGTTACATGTATATGAGCAAAGAGGACCTTCTGCAGTTGTACAGAGCCCTTGCGAGACCACACCTGGAGTATTGTGTGCAGTTTTGGTCCCCTAATTTGAGGAAGGACATTCTTGCTATTGAGGGAGTGTAGCGTAGGTTTACAAGGTTAATTCCCGGGATGGTGGGACAGTCATATGCTGAGAAAATAGAGAACCAGGGGCCACAGTTTAAGAATAAGGAATAAGCCATTTAGAACGGAGACGAGGAAACACTTTTTCTCACAGAGAGTGGTGAGTCTGTGGAATTCTCTGCCTCAGATGGTGGTGGAGGCAGGTTCTCTGGATGCTTTCAAGAGAGAGCTAGATAGGGCTCTTAAAAATAGCAGAATGAGGGGATATGGGGAGAAGGCAGGAACGGGGTACTGATTGGGGGTGATCAGCCATGATCACATTGAATGGCGGTGCTGGCTCGAAGGGCCGAATGGCCTATTCCTACACCTATTGTCTATTGTACCGTGTTATAGTGAAAAACGTTTTTGTTCCGTGTTATACAGACAGGTGAAAGGATATACATGATTAATATTGAGCGTCTAAGTGTCTTTTAGGTGTTGCATTTATGCTTGCTTCGACTACTGCATCTGGCTGCTTGTTCCATTGTGAAGAAGTTGCTCATGGGTCCTTTTTTAGATCCTACCTCTCTTATCTTAAACATCCCCTCTAGGTTTTAACTACCCTACCCTGGAAAAAGTGACCATTCACCTTATCTATGCCCCTAATGAATTTATAAACATCTAGAAAGTCGCCCCCTCAGTCTCCTATGCCCCAGGAAAAAAAGACCCCAAAAAATATGGACAAGAATTCATTTAATATCTCACCCATCTCCTGTGCCTCCACACATAGATTACCTTGTTGATCTTTAAGGGAACATATTCTCCCCAAATTACTTTTTTGCCCTGAATAAATGTAAAATCTCTGGATTCTCCTTAATCTTGATGTTCCTTCACCTTCTCTGCCAAAGCTATCTCATAAGGCCATAAGGTCATAAGGGATAGGAGTAGAATTAGGCCATTTGGCCCATCAAGTCTACTCCACCATTCAATTGTGGCAGTACTATCTCTCCCTCCTAACCGCATTCTCCTACCTTCTCCTCATAACCTTTGACACCTGTCCTAATCAATTTTGTGCCCTCTTTTTTTCCCTCCTGATTTCCCCTTAAGCGTATTCCTGCACCTCCTACAATATCTCTTGGCATCCAGGGTTTACTACTCCTGCCAGCCTAACCTTTCTAACTTGGAATGTGCTAGTTCTTATTTAGAACTAGCTAACTTGGAATGTGCTGACCCCGAATTCTCACCTTCTCATATGCCTCTTATTTATCAAACACCTGCAACAAATTCTCCCAATCAGCTTATATATGTTTCTGTCGAATGCCATAAACATATAGGACTTCAACTTTTGAAGCAGTCCTATCCTTTTCCATTTTTTAATTATTTTCACACTCGTGGTCATACTTCACTGTGGTCACTGGTCCCAAAATGCAGCCCACTAATACTTCAGGCACCTGGACTTCAAGAGATCAGAAAAAGTTTTAAAAAAAAGCAAGACATTTCTTAATAGAAAACCTGTTCCTCAACATAAACAGTTAATTCAGGAAGCAAAGTCACCAGGTTTCTCTGACGACTGTTTGAAAACATTTATGTTAAATGTTGATTTGCACGTAATGTGAATTTGTGAGTCTACTTCACATGCTGACAGATAGGGATCCTCAGGGGCAGAAATCCCAGCAGCAGAGTCTGACTGCAATGCTATTCATGAGCAGAGCAGAAAAAGACTGGTGCCCAATTTTTCTCTGCATTGCACCCATTTTTTAAACAATTTTGGCAATAGGACAAAAAAAGAATTCATGCATTTTTAAAAAAGAAATTAGTGATTCACTGTTTAAAAATATCTTTTCATCATAAGGGTTCTTTTTTTAGCATCATTGATTAAAATAACATTTCACTGCTTATGTATGCGCAAAGCTAGATTATATACATACTTTAATGTTTACACTGTGTGGTTTATTATTACCTCACAATGTAATATAAAACCTCGGCTTTGTTATCTTGGTTTTGCTGTTGAATGACCTTTGAAAAACCTAATCAGGAATTATGTCTATGTTAACATATCTTTATCTACAAAGGCATAATCCGATGCATTAGTTTATCTGCTTCCATATTCTTCAGCCTCTGAGGACATGGACAAAGAGCTGAGATGTGGGAATCACCCCAATAAGCCAGTGTGAACACAAAGGGCTGAATAGCCTCCGTTGCACCATAGTTTTCTCAGGGGCTTTGCAACAAAAGGGGAAATTAAGAATTGTATACTTGCTGAATACTTGGTGACAAACATCAGCTCAGACAGCCATTAAAGAAAGTATTGCTACTGGCATACAAGGCTCTGAATGGTCTGGGTCCAAAATACATCTCTGACCTTCTTGTTGTTTATGAGGCACCTAGACTCCTCAGGTCTTCGGGGACAGGTCTACTCCATGTTTCCAGGGTGAGAACAAAAAGGGCTGAAGCAGCATTCAGTTTCTATGCTCCACACCTGTGGAACAGGCTCCCCGAACACCTGAGGTGTGCACAGTCCGTAACCACATTTAAGTCAGGCCTAAAGACACTATTGTTTGATGTAGCTTTCTCATGACCCTACATGCGGGTAATTTTAATCCTCTTGTTTTAACCTTTTTATGTGCTTTTAAAATCGCCTTAATATTTTAGTGATTTTGCTTTACTATTCATACAATTGGCTTATTGGCTATTTTGTTGTTCTGTGTTGTATTGTGGTTCTGCAATGTTTTTAAACTATTTTATTCTCTTGTTTCTTTTGTAAAGCACTATGAATTGCAGCTTGTATGAATGGTGCTATATAAATAAACTTGCCTTGCCTTGCCTTGCCTTGTGGAGTGACCAGCGTCTGTGGTGCCAGCCTTGCCTGGCCTCCTGCTGCATGTGCGCAATATCCTCAGTACCAAACTCAGCGATTCTATGCAACCCATCTAATCCATTCACAATTATTTACAGTTTTATTAAAAGTTAATTGCACAGTACACAGAATATGGTGAAGATAGACTACAAAGTGCTGGAGTACCTCAGCAGGTAAACAGCATCTCTGGAGAAAAAGGATGGGTGATGTTTCAGGTTGGGACCCTTGTTCAGACCCAAAATGCCACCCATCGTTTTTCTCCAGACATGCTGCCTGACCCGCTGAGTTACTCCAGCACTTTGCTTATATCTTCGGTTTATACCAGCATCTGCAGTTCCACACACAGAATATGGTGTTTTCCATCCAATTATTTGTAATCATTTTCTCTACAAATTTCATACACTTCTTGGGAGGAGCTGGGTAATCAATTGGCTCTTGGATTGATTACAGCACTTGAAATGAGGCATGACCTTGTCTTTTCTGTGGTGGAGAGTATCGCGTAGACGGAAGGCATGGAGAAGATACTTAATAAGGACTTTGCATCGGTCATCAGTGGAAAATGCTGCTAGAATGGTTTAAGAATTAATAAAGGCTAGGGATTGGTAAGGCTCGCTGCACTTAAAATGAATAAATCATCAAGATGGGTTACATCCTTTGGGGAGTAAGGGAGAAAGTTGCAGAGGCCCTGATTATAATCTTCCAAACATTTATTGATTCAAGGATGATGTTTGAGCATCGAAAAACGTAAATGCTATGGACTTGTTAAAAAAATGTTGTAGTGATACACAATTACACAGATCTGTTGGTTTAACCTTGGTGGCAAAATTTTAGAAATAATATTCAGGGTAAGGAGAGCTACCATCTACTTCATTGGAGACCCTCGGATTATCTTTAATCAGACTTTACTGGACTTTATCTTGCACTAAATGTTATTCCCTTCACCCTGCATCTGTACATGGTGGACAGCTCGATTGTAATCATGCGTAGTCTATTTTCAAACTGGATAGCACACAACAAAAAGCTTTTCACTCTACCTCAGTACATTAAACTAAATGAAACTAAACTGAAGCAAGTGTGAATTGATTTGAAAAGATATGTCCAACTAAATTAATAGTATTTTTTGATAAAGTAACAAAGATGCTTAATTAGATGCAAAACAAATAGTGCTGGAGAAACTCATTGGGTCAGGCAGCATCTGTGGGTCAGGATCAGAATCTTCCTCAGACTGCAGCATGTTGTGTTTTGCTCAAGATTTCAGTATCTGCAGTTTATTGTGTCTCCAGTCAATGAGTGGAGCGTGATTATTGTGATATATCTGGACTTTCACAAAGCATTTGATAATGTGCCATATAATAGGCTCGTAATAGTCATTAGAATTGAATGCCACAGAATGAATGAGGCTGTAGCAACATGGATTGTAAATTGATTAAGTAACAGGAAATAGAGTATTGGTGAAAACCTGTCTTTTTGAAATGAAGGAAACTGTGCAGGGCAATTCCCAAGGTACTGGACCCAAAGTTTCCTTAATAAATGTTAATGATTTTGAGAACATCTGAGATTACCTTATCCTTAGGGAACGAGGGTTCTTGACTCTGTGGCAGTATCAATATTTTCCTACAGTTCATTGTAAATCCTTTCTCTGCCATATAAGCAAAGTTCCCTTCTTCTATCATAGACGAGGCCCTCAGTATCTCCTCGGTATCCCATAGTGCCGCCCTTGCTCCCCCTCCCCCAGTCACAACAGTCCCTCTAGTCCTTACCTTTCACCCCACCAACCCGTCGCATACAGCACATATTCCAATGACATTTTTGCCACTTCCAACGGGATCCCACCACAAGTCCCATCTTCCCATCTCCAACTCCATTGTTAATGATTAGGACTTGTATATACAGGACACAATTTCCAAATTTACAAATGACATAGATTTAGAGGCATGAACTGGGAGCTGAATAATAACAGATTTCAAGGAGATATGGGTAGAATGGTAGAATGTGCAGATAGGTAGCAGATACAATTTAATGCTGAGAAATGCAGGGTGATACATTTTGGTGGGAACAATGAAGGGTCGATGTGAACCAAGAAGCACAATTCTAAAAGGAGTACAAGTACAGAGAGCCTGTGGATATGCATGTTTGTTGAATGGGGCAAAACAATTTTTTTTTTTTTTTTTTAATTGATCTTGGATTTTCTTTTAAAGTACAATATGCCAGAGAAAGGATTCACAATGAACTGTAGGAAAATATTGATACTGCCACAGTTGGGGTATAGCACCCACATCTGGAAGTTGCAAAGGAATCAGTAGGAGAGATTTTCAAACCATTAAGGGCATAAACAGGCTGGATGGAGATAAACTGTTGCCACAGAGTCAAGAACTAAGTAGCATAGAATGGAGATGACCAGTTAAAGTACTAAAGGTGGACATTAAATAAAATGGTTTCTTATAGAGCAAGTGTTAATGCCTATAATGCGCTGCCAGGCATAGCATCGGAGGTACACTCAATGATAGTATTGAAAAGAAGCTAAATAAATGTTGAAAATAAAGGTTTCCAGGATTCTGGGGAGACAGTGGGACTGGAACTTACTAGATTGCTTTTGGACAGAGGAAATACAATCTCAAATGTCCTCCTTCGCCTCTAACCAATCTGAGATTCAGTGCAATAAATTATCTGGTAGAGGCTAGACGAGATTCGGCAATGGCCCCTTTCACTGAGGGGTTTATGGAAGTCTTGCTGGAACAAGAAGGGTCTTGACCCAAAACGTCACCTATTCCTTTTCTCCAGAGATGCTGCCTGACCCGCTGAGTTGCTCCGGCATTTTGTGCCGATCTTTGCTGAAACAAATGTTGATGATTAGAAAGCAGTCCTGTGCTCTGCCGAATCTTGTCTGCAGTGAACTGTGTTTTTCACCGAGAGAGTTGTGAATCTGTGGAGATCTCTGTCACAGAAGGCAGTTGAGGTCAATTCACTGGATGTTTCCAAGAGAGAGCTAGATATGGCTAACGGAATCAAGGGATAGCAGGAACGGGGTACTGATTTAGGATGATCAGCCATAATCATATTGAATGGTGGTGCTGGCTCGAAGGGCGGAATGGCTTAGTCGTGCACCTATTTTCTATGTTTCTATGATTCTCTGTGTCTTCCTGGTGCTCAGTTTGCCCCTAAATCACAGAAGGTTTGCCAATTCCGAGGCAGAGCATGCTTCCATGCCAAATACTGCACAGTTTGTGACAGGTTTTGTCTTTTTTCTGCTCCCACTTCCATTATTCTGCTGCTCTGTAGGAAAAGCGTTTCTACGTACAATGTGATGGCTGACATGAAGCGTGATTTCAATCTTGACCCCATCCTGAATCAATGCAAGCAAGGGAATCCGATCATTACAACAAGGTTGCAAGCGGCCCTCGGTAAATAAATCATCCAGCACCTTCTCCATTCTCAGTTTATTCTGCTCCTAAGCTATTTTGGAGAAATTAAATCCATTCCCATCAGCAGTATAGAGGCCAAATCAAAAGCAAGTCACCCTGGATGAACTCTTAGATTCTAGTTAAACTGATTCACAGGGAGGACATATGATTCACCCACAATTAATAAATATGAAAACAAAATTAATTGTTAATTAGAAAATACAGACAAGCAGCAAAAAACAGAGTGCGAAGAATGGCAAAGTTGTATTATTTATATTTAAATATATATTATTTATTAATAAGTAATATTATTATTAGCAGTAAGTAGTATAAGAATGCCTAATAAGTAGCATTATAAGAAATTATTATATTATTGATAATTATTATGAATTATTAATAAAAGCATAAGCAAGATGTAGATGAACAGAGGAAACCTCACTGAAGATGAAAGAATGAGAGCGTCTAACACGCAGGCAAACGGTCCTAGCCTTTGGAGTCGATCCCCGCAGTGAGCAGTCTGAGAGGCCACGGACAGACATTTTAAATACATTCTCAGCCTGTGAAACACTGCCATGCAGTGCAATGAGTGGAATGTAGCACTGGACCATTTAGTGTCTATCTGTATGTATTTAGTGGTGCTAATGAGGCCTCTGAAATGAGGTATAACCGCAATGCATTCCCTTACATGAAGTTGCGATTTAACAAGGAGGTCTGATCAGACCATTTCCACAGTGCACATGTACTCCATGGAGTGAAAGAGCCACATATTGCAAAGCAGCAGGTTCAAGAACAGCTTCTTCCCAACAACTATCAGGCTCTTGAACGCTGCACAACAATAACATCAGCAATTATGAACTTCCATGGACTGTCTTTGGTTGCACTAAAGGACTTCAGTGTTTGTACTAGTATTGCAGTTATTACTTTATTGATTTTCAAAATAATAATTATTTATTATCTGGGTTTATTGCTTTTATAGACCTCTTAAGACAAGAGACAAGACACATTTATTGTCACATGCACCTTTTGGTACATTGAAATTTGGGGTCAACATAGGGGGGTCTTAGAAACATAGAAATTAGGTGCAGGAGTAGGCCATTCGGCCCTTTGAGCCTGCACCGCCATTCAATATGATCATGGCTGATCATCCAACTCAATATCCCGTACCTGCCTTCTCTCCATACCCTCTGATCCCCTTAGCCACAAGGGCCACATCTAACTCCCTCTTAAATATCGCCAATGAACTGGCCTCAACTACCCTCTGTGGCAGAGAGTTCCAGAGACCGCTGCAATTTGGAAACTGCTGCAAGTAGGAATGCCATTATTCTTTTGTCAGTACATATGACAATTAAACACTCTTGACTCTGGTCTCTTGTCTTGAGTACAAACATAAGATCTTAACATTATCTTCTTGCGCCTGCAGCTAATTTTCCAGAATGGTGATGATTGTGTAATTAATTCCCTTTTATATTACAGATAAGATGTTTTACTGCATACTGCATCTCTGTGTGGTATCTTAGTGTACAGCAGCAGATAGGAGAGCTCTTCAGAGGGTCGTTTCCAGAGCACAGAAGATCATTGAGATACAGCTCCCAGCCCTGGAAGACATCTACAACGAACGTTGCCTCAGAAAAGCCATCAGCATCTGTGAGGACTCCACACACCCATGCCAGCGTCCGTTTGAACTTCTTCAATCTGGCAGATGTTATAAGGCCTTTTACGCCTGCACCTCCAGACTGAGAAATAGCTTTTTCCCTAGAGCTACAACTGCACTGAATCAGTCTGCTAAGCGTCCCCCATAATCTGTCTTTGCCCCCATAATCAACTGGCACAACTGACTTATCTCAACACAGTGACAGCTGCTGTAATTTGTAATCTTAGTGTACATGGACCTATTTGTGCTTTTAACTTATTTATTTATTTTATAGCATCAATACTGAGATTGGCATCCTAATCTCGTTGTTCTTGTACAATGACAATAAAAATATTATTATTATTATTATTATCTCCAAAAATATATAGATATTGTTATGACATGTGAAATATGTGCACTGAGAGATATCTTACTGACTAACCATGGGTAATGGCACCCCAGAGAGAGCATTTCACTCATGTGTATAAACCAATTCTCGTTTCAGAACTGCCTGTTGGAAATGTAAGAGCATAAGAAATAGAAGCAGGAAAGGACATTTGTCACTCTAATATCACACCTGATCAACATCTCAATGCTACCTTCACACAACATACGCACAACAAGCTCCCATTAACAAAAATGTGATAATGAGCCCATAATCTACAGTAACTCATAATGAAGCCGAAACCATGTCAGGCAGCATGTATGCAGAGTGTTAGAGTTTCACATGCTAGGTCACTGACTTTTCAGACATCCAAATCATTAACTGACTTTCTGTGGTGGGAAGTTGCAAACTTCACGTGGTCCAACCTGTTTCGACGAATGCAATCAACCTGGAGTGCAAAAAACAGATGATCAAACCAAAAAAGTTGTCTTACAGCTTTAGGCTGTGCACACCATGCACAAGAAGAAGAAGAACTGCCTTTATCGCTCAACACACTTTGGATAATCTACCATCGTACTGTGACTTCTGGGATAAAACTGGCAAGAAATGATTCCTCTGCAAAGTAATGCACTGGGTTATTTTACATTTACTGTGCAGGGTAGTAAATGTATACTATACTCTAGACAGTATATATCAGAAATATGGCACTTCCTACAGTGCAGCACTCTTTCATTCTGCACTAGAATGTCTTCAGGTTTCTGGAGACATTCTGGAAACATCAATTTTCAGATGCACAGGCAAAAATATTATCCACTAATCTGCAGTGTAATCTGTACAATTTTGCCTCCTAGGACAACAGCTTCATATTGGAAAACCTTTGCTGAACATCCTGTAAGGCAAGTATGCTCTTCCTTCGGTAAAAAGTCCAAACTCCACAGTTCACTAGCTCTTGATTCACAACAACCCTGTATAATTAAAGAAAGATTTCTTGATGGAGAAATATGTCTCGAGCAGTGACACAAACTGACTAGTGATTATTGTGGGTGTCAGGAGTTATGGGGCAAAAGCAGGAGAATGGGGTTAAGAGGGAAAGATAGATCAGCCATGATTGAATGGTGGAGTAGACTTGATGGACCGAATGGCCTAATTCTGCTCCTAGAACCTATGAGCTTATGAACTGGTGTTGGATCATTTGCCTGTCATATTCAATGCCCAACTTTAAAATCCACACTAGCGTATTATTGACAGCCAGAAAATACTGTTCATATTGCTCCACTTTTATATCCAAGTATGAGATTGTACTGTGACATTTATCCACCTTACGCCGTGCCATTACAGTCATGCTCTAATCTGATGTGTCCCAGGTGCAAAAGGAGGTGCATGTTGAAGGACAGTAATTATGACACATTCACTGCGTTTTTTTAATGATACTCACTTTAGTTAGTGTACTCATATTTGTAATATTGTACCAATGCACCACCCATCTTTGTTAAGCTTAAGAAGGAACTGCAGATGCTGGAAAATCAAAGGTAGACAAAAATGCTGGAGAAACTCAGCGGATGAGCCAGTATCTATGGAGCGAAGGAAATAGGCGAGGTTTGGCTTTATGACCCTTCTTCAGACTGAAGAAGGACTCTCTCTCTCTCTCTCTCTTTTTTTTTTTTTTTTTTTTTTTTTCATTTCAAAAACTTTATTCAACACAAATCATAAAATACAACACATCAAAACACAATCAAAAATCACACTATAATGAACAGATCATTGTAGTACAGCAGTACATTCATTTATAATCGCCTCAACCCCACGCGGCGACCAGCGCTGACGGAAGGCCTCCAGAGTCCCCGTGAACACCGCGTGTTCCCTCTCCAGGGACACACGTGCACGGACGTAGGCCCGAAAGAGGGGCAGGCAGCCGACTCTCGCCAGACCGTCGACCGCCCGCTGCCTGGACCCACGAATGGCCATCTTGGCCAGGCCAAGGAGCAAACCGACAGGTAAGTCCCCCCCCCACACTCGGCTCTCCCCACTCCCCGCCTTGTGTCCAAACACCAGGATTGTGGGGCTAAAATGCAGCCAGAACTTGAGGAACAGCCCCTTCAGATATTGGTACAGGGGCAGTAACCTCACACACTCCATATACACATGGAATACGGTCTCCTCCTCTCCGCAGAAAATACATGCGGCAGACGAGCCCGTGAACCGACTCAAAAGTTTATTACAAACCACCGCTCCATGCAGCACTCTCCACCCCAGGTCCCCAATATAAAGGGGTACAACTCCCTTATAGAAGGACCCCCACTGGGGCCCCCCGCCGCCTTCGGATGGTAACACCGTCCTCCATGGTGAGTCAGGACGGGAGACGAAGGCACGGTGGTTCAGAATGTGCAGGAGCATCCTGTACAGTGCGCGTCTCCTTGCATCACAAAATGGCATGCTGGTCATCTCAGAAAGGCAGCTCAGATTATGCGGAGCCGGAGGCCGAGAAATATCCCGAAGCCTAGGCCCGATGAGCAGATCTGACGGAGCAGGGGTAAGCTCTATCTGAACCACTCTAGGCTCGCGCCTCTCCTCGACAACCACCATGACAGGATGAGGACCAGCCACACCCGCAGCCACAACATCCCCCTCTCCTCGTGGAACAACACTCTGGCTGAACACCACCAAATTCCTCACTCTTAACACATCCCTATAGAAAACAGGCAAGCCCCTTAGAGCGGGTCGACTGACACCCGCCACCGGGAGCCGCGAGACCCCCCTTAGGCAACGACCCTGACGAAAAAAATACGTGGCCAGAGCGTGCCATCTGGGAGGGTTCTCTACATACATGTATCTCCGCAGAGTCCTGAGACGGAGAGCCGCCACCTGGGTGCGCACGCACACCAAGGACTGGCCGCCCTCCTCTAACGGAAGACTCAGGACCGCCGCGGAAATCCAATGCTTCCTATTTCCCCAAAAGAAATCCACCAGCTTCTTCTGTATAGCAGTTACAAATATAGAGGGCGGGACAAGAGTAGCCAGCCGGTACCATAACATAGAGGCCACCAGCTGGTTTATGACCAGCACCCTCCCCCGAAAGGAGAGAACTCCAAGCAGGCCTGACCAGCGCCCCAGCCGAGCAACCACCTTCGTCTCCAACTCTTGCCAGTTTGCCGGCCAAACATCCTCAGTGGGACTCAGGTACACCCCCAGATAGAGGAGGTGCGTGGTACTCCACGCATACAATGCCATCTCCTCCGGCAGGGAGTCTACCCGCCACTGACCCACCAAAAGTCCAGAGCACTTACTCCAGTTAATCCTAGCAGAAGATGCAGCCGAGAATATCTCCTGGCAGTCACGCATCCTCCGCAGGTCACCAGGATCAGTGAACATAAGAAGTACGTCATCGGCATACGCCGATAGAATCACCTCAACCCGCGGGCCAGGTAGGGCCAGGCCTGTCAACCTCCTCCGAAGAAGACACAGGAACGGCTCCACACAGACCGAATACAACTGGCCCGACATAGGGCACCCCTGGCGGACCCCCCTCCCAAAATGAAAAGGAGATAGCACCGCGCCATTAACCTTTACAAGACACTCCGCCGCAGCGTACAAAAGCCGGACCCGGGCCACGAAGTGTGGTCCAAACCCAAACGCTTGCAACGTCCCAAATAGGTATTCATGCTCTACCCTATCAAAAGCCTTCTCCTGATCAAGAGACAGAAAAGCAGCTGACTCACCAGTACCCTGGACTAAATGAATCAGGTCCCTAACCAGGTGGATGTTATCCTGGATGGACCGGCCAGGGACTGTATAAGATTGATCAGGATGAATCACTTGATGCAGCACGGAGCCCAGGCGATTTGCCATTGCCCGTGCAAAAATTTTATATTCTGTGCAAAGGAGAGAGACTGGACGCCAGTTCTTCAACAAACGGAGTTCGCCCTTCTTAGGCAGCAAGACAACAACCATCCTACGCCACGAGAGAGGCATCACTCCAGTCGCCAGGCTCTCCCCCAAAACCAACATATAGTCACCCCCTAGGACGTCCCAGAATGCTCTAACAAACTCCACCGTCAACCCATCCAGCCCGGGGGACTTACCCCTCCTGAGCTGATGCAAGGCGCAAGTCAACTCCTCCAAAGATAAGGGGCCATCAAGAAGATCAGCCTCCCCCCTATCTACGGCCGGTAGACCCTCCCACAGATCTTGCTGAGCCTCCACACTGAATCCTTCCGCAGAGAACAGGGTCCCATAAAAGGACCTAACCAAGGCATTAATCCTCTCTGGATCAGTGACAGAGGAGCCGTCATCTGCAAGCAACTCCACGAGCTGTTTTCGAGCTCCCCGCCCCTTCTCCAAAGAGAAAAAGAAAGGCGACGCTCGGTCCAGCTCGTGCAGCATCTGGACCCGAGACCTCACATAAGCGCCTCGAGATCGCTCAAGCAGCAGACTCCTCAAAACCTCCTTCTTCCTCTGAAACTCTCCCCATTCGCTGGAGTCTTCACCAAACTGACCCAGGCGAGACTCAGCGTCCTGTATCTCCCTCTCCAGCTTCGCGACCGCTGAGTCCCGCCTCCCAGTCGACCCCCATGTATATTCCTTACAAAAGAGACGGATGTGAGCTTTACCCACATCCCACCACTGCCTAAGGGAAGAGAAGCACCTCTGCCTCTCTCTCCACTTCACCCAAAACCGAGTGAATGACTCCCGGAAACACCGATCCTCCAGCAGCCTGTTGTTAAAGTGCCAGTACGCGGACCCAGCCCGAGCGCACGCTGGATTGAAATCCACACGCACCAGACAATGGTCCGAGCACGGCACCAGCCGCATTGAGGCCGCTGAGACACGGGAAACAAACGCTCGGGAAATATAAAACCGATCAATGCGGGAACCACCGCCCTCAGACCTCCGCGAAAAAGCAGTGGAATCAGGGTGAAGGTCCCTCCAAACATCAACCAACTCAAAGGAGTCAATCAAGCCTCTCAGCTTCTTCGCTACAGCAGGCGCACACTGAGTACCAGAACGGTCCCGCACCTCAAGTGTGCAATTAAAGTCCCCACCAAGGAAGACACACTCTCCCCTATCAATAGTGCCCAACAGAGCATTCACCTCCCGAAGCAGGCCGGCCTGCATCGTGCCGGAGCTAGGGGCATACACGTTAATGAAATGCAACGGCATGCCATCCAGGCTCACGGCCAGATGGAGCAAACGTCCTGGCACCACTTCCTGCACTTTTAAAATGCTTGGCAGAAAATTTGGGGCCAACAGAAAAGCCACCCCACTCGAATTTGAGCTGAGATGGCTCATATAAACCCTCCCTTCCCACTCCAGTTGCCAGGTAGGTTCATCACTAGCAACGGTATGTGTCTCTTGCAGATAACAAACTGCAAATCTCCCCTCCCTTAGGGCTGATAAGAGCTGAAATCTTCGAAAACTCGCTCTACTCCCATTTAAATTTAATGTAGCTACTGTGAATGTGTAGACACATTAGATTGTGACCCTCACACTCCCTGTAGTCACAGGAGGTCCTTTTCTGAGGACCTTCAACAAACCCCAAAACTGCCCCAAATCCGAGTCAGAAAGACCACTATCCTTGTTACTAAGGATAGCCTCGAGACTCTCCCGCACATCTAGCCAATCCTCCCATCTCCTTGTAATGGCCCACCATAATGTTTTGGGAGCACGACTTATTTTTAAGAACTCTCGCACCTCAACAATAAGCTTCGCCTCAGACACGGCCTTGGAGTCTGGGCTCTCAGCCAACCCGCTCGCACCTGAATCAACAACCTCAGAAAGACCAGAACTGTCTGACACAACACTCTCTGAGCCCCCCCCACTGGCCGCATCGCTATCCTCCTCCACAGCCATGACACGACCACCCGGATCAATGCTGGGGGTGGGTCCCAACACCCCTACCTGAGACTCGCAGCCCTCTGAATGGCTGGGCTCCTGCCCGCTACCATCACCCTCCTCCTCCGGGCCTGGGGAAGCAACAACAAGAGGCATCCCCAGGGCCTGTGGAACACTGGCACCCTCGGAGTCTGAAAGAGGATCACGTCCCATAACAGCCCTGACCTCCACATCATCCAGAGTGCCCTCTCCACAGGCATCACCCAGAGAATCACCACCTGCCATTAACCTCACCCCAGACAACTCATCCGGTGAGGCATCCCGCCCCCCAGCACCTCCACTGGCACTGATATGGAGCACAGACTTGAACGACAACACCCCCGAAACTCCCCCCTCATCCTGACTCTGCACATCCCCCGTCACAGAGGGCACACTACCAGAGGAGCCAACCACGTCACCTACCGTGCTAGCACCCTCAGTAGGCCTCTGAAACGAGGGGACCTCATCCGACCCAGAGGGTACACACCCAAGGGAGCTAACCACAGCATCCGCCGAGATAACTCCCTCAGAGGGCCCCTGAGATGAAGGGACAGACTCCCGCCCAGTGGACACAACTCCACCGGAATCAACTTCAGCACCCAGTCCGGTGACACCCGCTGTAGATCCATGAAGAGAAGGCCCAACCACCGACCCAGAAGACACCGGGTCAAGACCACTTTCAGCCACCTCAGTGGTGGAAAGCCCGGAGAAAGACATCCCCTTCGCTCTGGACCCACGCCCTTCCTCCTCTTCACCAGGCAAATGCCTCCTTTTAGTCCCACTCGCATGCGGAGGTGCGGTAACCTCCATAAGGGAAGGGTCATCCGCCTCCACATTACCCCCAACCACTTTGCCACCCACACGTTTAGACTTCTTTCCCCCCTTCCGAGCCACCACAACTCCCCCCTGGGCCCCAGCAGGTGCAGTCTGCACCACACTGGAGCCAAACTCACCCGATTGCACTTTCTTCGCTCGGGCAGCCCTATCCCTCTCCTTCTTCTTATTATGCTTCCCCTGCTTCTCCCAAAACCCCCCCTCAACACTCCCCTCCTCCTGCGCCCCACCTCCATCCACCGCCACAGGCGCAAGACGTAGGGGACGTGGGGGGCTTGGGCTCTCACTGCCCAGGGTCCCCAAAGCGGAACCTCTGGACCCAGAAGGCTTAGCACTGCCGCCCCGGGTCACCAAGGCAGAACTGGCAACCTCAGCCGGGTCAGCAGTACCACCCCGCGCCGCTGAGGTTTGACCAGCCACCCCAGATGGGCCAGCAGCGCTTTCCTGGGCCACTACACTAGAACCTCTAGCAGTGCCCCCGCGAAAAAGACACTCCCTACGGAGATGTCCAAATTCGCCGCACGCATGACACCGTGCCTTTCCCCAACTCCAACGCACGGTTCTGGGTACACCCTTATGCACCACCTCAAAACTCCCCTCGGCACCATCCCCCTCACCCACCTTCATGAACACCCTCCTCTTGAAACTGAAGACCCCTTTTTCCTCCGGGTCCCCCCCGGGATGCAAGAGACGAAAACATTTAGACCGCACCTCCCCGAACTTGGACAGGTGTGGAATAAGCACTGCATCCGAAAAATAAGTGGGGCAGCTCCGCAGGAGAACCGGTCTCACCCTGGATACCCACGGATCCACCTGTACGTGGACCCCCCCCACTGAGATCCCCTCCTCCAACGCTCGGGCCACACACTCCCGGGTCTTAAGTATCATCTCCACCTTTCCCCTTTCGAGCTCAGAAGAGACAATAGCCCCCCTCCCAAGAAGTTCATTCATGGCCTTCGTAATTACCCCCCCTAGACATCATAGGCCCAGTTTGAACAGAAATACCAAAACTGTCCCCATCCAAGTCAACATGAGGCTCAAGCTCAGATGGCCTCGCACCCGCCACTGATGCCGTCGCTGCGTAGGTCCGGACCTTCGGCCGCGCCCCTTCCATCGCCATCCTCACAGAGGCACAAACCAGCTCCAAGCACCTCAGCAGCACAGCTCCAAGTTAAGTCCCAGAGACAGTCACAGTCAAAGACAGGCAGCAGAAAACAGAAACCTCCAGCTGAAGCAGGAAAGTCCCCAGGTTCGTCCACAGCCAAGAGCAGCTTACGGGAAACTCGATCCCAGTCGCGCTGGACGCAAAAGTACCTTCTTCACATTAAGCCAGGCAGCCGCACTGAGCAAAATGACTTTAGGGCAGAGAAGCGGAGCCAAAAACGACAAAGACACCGCACAACTTCAGCCCACGGAGATCACAGGCACTCTTGGCAATCCGCCAACGCCAACCGCACCCTCGACAATGTGGAGAAACTCAGGAATCTTCACACAGATGGAGGCTCCCCAGACCAGAGAAAAGCTTCAACAGCCCAACAATAAGTTGAACTATGAAGCCCCCCTGGGTCTGTGCCCTCTCCAACGGCAAAATCCTGGAAAGGCTGCTCCAATCCTTCTCAACTGCAGAGCTGAGAAGAAAACACGACCTCTCTCTCTCTCTCTCTCTCTCTCTCCTTTCCCCCCCCCCCCCCCCCCCCCCCCCAACCTGTCCAATCCTTCTGCAGACTCTGCTGAAAACTTGGATATTGTAACTGTTCATTTTATACCCGTTAATCTATTTATCAGCCTTTAATACTCAATGGAAAGACAAACTTTAAATGAGCAGGAAACTAAATTATCAACAACATTGTTGCAGCAGTTCATGCTGCTGTTCACAGTTCCATTGACCAGCCCGTCCTCTGGTCTATTTGATCGGACACTATTGGCTTTAAAGATTATTACATTATTCCCTTTATCATGTATCTGTACAATGTAGATGACACAATTGTAATCATGTATTGCCTTTGCACTGACTGGTTATCATGCAACAAAAACTTTACACTGTACCCCGATACACGTGACAATAGACTAAACTAAACTAAACTATCTGTGTGGAGTTGGCACATTCATCCTGTGGCCATGCTGGTTTCCCTTGCGGTATTCTGGTTCCCCCCCCCCCCCCCATGTTCCAGAGATGTGCTGGAAGGTTAACTGGTTACTTTAATAATATCACACGGTGTTATAATAGATTTAGGGTGGATGGATGAAGTAAGGTATAGGAGTAGAATTAGGCCATTCGGCCCATCGAGTCCACTCCACATCATGGCTGATCTCTGCCTCCTAATCCCATTTCCCTGCTTTCTCCCCATAACCCTTGAAACCCATTCTAATCAAGAATGGACAGATATATTGTGGAGATATAAGAATATGAGTTATAGGGGCATAGGATTGCTCTGGATTGATTCAATGGGTGAAATGGCCTCCTTCTATGTTGCAGGAAGATAAGAAAATATGACATTCACTACAGTGGACATGGAAAGAAATCCAACCCAATTGGAAACCCAATCTGTGAGAGAGATTCGAGGCTTCACTATTATCAGTGAGGTCCAAACACAATTTGTGCTATTTATAGCTGGGTTGTCAACCGGGGGGTGGGGAGATGCTGAACGACGGAGCATTGCTCATGGCAGTCTACATTTTAAAGTTGAGGTGCTATTTGGTTTCTATGAATGGAATTATCGCTCACTTCAGCCTGAAGGCACTAATCTGGTTGAAGCAGTCCATTACAGGAGTGGTAGAACGGATGTATTTGGTGAGTCTGACTGCTGTTGCCATGAGCTGCTACACATCTGTCTCATTTTACCCTGTCATGGATGGACAGGGTGGTGAAAAAGTCATTTGGGACACTGGCCTTCATCAGTAAGACCAATGAGGGCTGAAGTTGGGATGTTATATTGCAGTTGTACATGACATTGGTGAGCAACATTGGTGCAGCAGTTCATGCTGCTGCTCACAGCTCCATTCACCAGGGTTCCATCTAGTCCTCTGGTCCATTCAATCGAACTTTACTGACTTTATCTTGCACTAAACGTTATTCACGTGATTCCCTTTATCATGTATCTGTACACTGTGGATGGCTCGATTGTAATCATGTATTGTCTTTCCGCTGACTGGTTATCACGCAACAAAAGCTTTTCATTGTACCTCGGTGCACGTGACAATAAACTGAACACAACTCAACTCCTACGCTACATTTGAAGTATTGTATTCCGTACGTATACACACACATACTCAGACGTCTGCACACATGCGCATACACACTGAATACATGCACATACATTTTAAGGCAGAGATAGATATATTCTTGATTAGTACGGGTGTTGGGGGGCTATGGGGAGAAGGCAGGAGAATGGGGTTAGGAGGGAGAGATATGATTGAATGGCGGAGTAGACATGATGCACCAAATCACATAATTCTGCTTCTATCACTTATGACCTTTTGACCTTAGGACACATGTACATTCACACTCACTTGATCATATCTTTACAAATGGAATGGAATATGGCTCAGTGGAATGGAATAAGACTGGACACTAAAATTACTTGCACTGACACTCTGAGCACTAACATAACTGGCCCTGACACCACTGGCACTAACACCACTGGCACTGACACCACTGGCCCTGACACCACTGACACTGATACCACTGGCACTGATACCACTGGCACTGATACCACTGGCACTAACACCACTGGCACTGATACCACTGGCACTGATACCACTGGCACTAACACCACTGGCACTAACACCACTGGCACTGATACCACTGGCACTAACACCACTGGCACTGATACCACTGGCACTAACACCACTGGCCCCGACACCACTGGCACTAACACCACTGGCCCTGACACCACTGGCACTGATACCACTGGCACTAACACCACTGGCCCCGACACCACTGGCACTGATACCACTGGCCCCGACACGACTGGCCCCGACACCACTGGCACTGATACCACTGGCCCCGACACCACTGGCACTGATACCGCTGTGATTAACAGCATTGTCACTAAGAATACTGACATTGATTTCACTGTCACTAAAACTGTTCATGCACTAAACCAAGGTGCTTTCAAATTGCTTAAGGATATCAATAGCTCTAATAAATTGTAAATGTAAATTGATTTTAACAATTTATTTTAAATATAGCAGAGGCAATGACTCAGAAATGAATCATTGAACACCATATAATTATATTTCTAATTATGAGATACTTTTCTTCCTATAAATCTGCCCCTCCTATAAACCTATCCTTTCTAGGTTTGGCATTCCCATCGCCGTACCTTCCACTGACCCATAACGTCCATGCCGAACATGATGTCAAGATCATCACTTATCTACTGCACATAATCCATACCCCTCCATATCTATATGCCAATTCAAAAGTCTATTAAATGCCACTAACATATCCATTTCAACCACCACTCCTCCCGCACATCCCCTTTAAACTTAGCCCCTCTAACGTTAAAGCTAAGCCCTCTACTATTAATGTTTCCGTCCTGGGAAATGGTTTTGCACCCAGGGATGGCACGGTGGGGCAGTGGTAGAGTGGCTGCCTTACAGCACCAGGGACCTGGGTTCAATCCTGACTACGGGTGCTGTCTGTATGCAGTTTGTACCTTCTCTCCGTGACCTCTATGCATTTTCCCTGAGAGCTCCGGTTTCCTCTCACACTCCAAAGACGTACAGGTTTGTAGGTTAATTGGCTTCGGTAAAATCATAAATAGTTCCTAGTGTATGTAGGATAGTGTTTGTGTGTGGGGATCGTAGTCGGTGCGGACTTGGTGGGCCGAAAGGCCTGTTTTTAAACTAAACTAAAGTGAAAAGATTCTGACTGTCTACCTTATCTATCTATGCCTCTCATAATGTTGTATACTTCTATCAGGTTTCCCGGCAATCTCTGGCCTTCCAAAGAAAACAATAAAGTCTGTCGATCCTCTCCATGGAGCTATTGCTCCCTAATCCAGGCACCATTCTGGTAAACCTCCTCTGCACCCTCTCCAAAGCGTCCACATCCTTCCTGTAATGAGATGAGCAAAACTGTACACAGTACTCCAAATGTGGCCTGACCAAAGTCCTATGAAGCTGCATTGACTTCTGGGCTCTAACACACAATGCCCCGACACATAAATGAAAGCATACCATATACCTTATTCCAAGTCACTTCAATCCTACCAGCACTGCTTAATGCCACATTCTCAAACTCT
The DNA here is from genome assembly GCA_963514005.1 of Raja brachyura. Next base: position 116,465,218 of record OY740781.1, on the reverse strand, counting down.
GCCTTGATGCAGCTCTGATGTGGCAGGTTGTGGCAGTGGTCCTCATGATCAGCTACTTGAGGCAGCCACGGTGTGGAACTAAGCAAATACTTGCAGGAGATTAATCTGAAGAAGCTTGATCAGTTTCCATCTGCCCCCAGCATCTGCTCAGCACTGCTTACTTTTCCAATTGACTTTTTGGCCAGAAAGACCTACAAATCAGCCACTGACTTTGACACAGCTTTCAACCCACACATCCAGTTGTAAGGAGCCAGGTTGCAAGATGGACTTCTCTGAGCTGAAAGTCCACCCAAAGACTAATCTCTTGGCATCTAGATTATAGGAGCACCAAAGCAAATTCCTTGTATGTGAATACTTGGCCAATAAACTTATTCATTCATTCATTCTAAAGGTCACATTGAAACAAAAGGGGTTACTTTGCCCAATCCTCAAACCCTTATCAAGCTGAATTATGCTCCACCAAGAGCTGCATTCTGGCCCGTGTCCCTTCTCTATCGATAGCTTTTGGGGAAAAATGTTGCACTGATTCTTCCAGAGCCAAACTGACATAGTCGGCCATCCCACGAAGGCTGTAAACTCATGTCTGTGAACAACTCTGCGGGTCAGGCAGAATCTCTGGAGAACCCCGATAGGTGACATTTTGGCACGGGAGACACTTTTGCAATGGAAACTGACATCCACACAGAACAGGAACTCTTAACAGACCCAGAGTCCATCATATGTAGGAAGGAACTGCAGATGCTGGTTTAAACTGAAGATGGACACAAAAAGATGAAGTAACTCAGCGGGGCAGGCAGCATCTCTGGAGAAAAGGAATGGTTAACGTTTTGGATCAAGACCCTTCTTCAGACATCTCTCCTCTTTGTCCTGACTGCACTTGCACCGTTTCTCCACTCCTCCTCTCCTTCCACATACATTCCTTCACAATTCACAACTCTTCTACCCTATTGTCTCATACCTTCTGTCTTTTCATCTCTGACTTTCTTCCAACCATCTGCCTATCAAACCCCCCCCCCCCCCCCACACACACACACACACACACACACACACACATGCCTGTGTCCACCTGTTACTTAGCTCTGCCCCAGCTTCCAGCCCTGCCCATTCTTCCAGCTTTCTTTCCACCCACCACCATGATCAATCTGAAGATGAGTCCTGACTCAAAATGTCACCTATCCATATTCACCAGGGATGCTGCCTGACCAGCAGAGTTGATCCAGCACTTTGTATCTTTTTTTTGTTGCAAAACAGCATCTGCAGCTCCTCGTTTCTACATTGGACATTTCTCTGGGTAGATTCAGCGTGTGTACTTATTTAACCAACACATATAATGACAAAAAAAATGGTACAAATGGTAGCCAATCAATAGAGAAAACAGTGGGCTGTGTGTGAGCACGTGTGTGTGTGCATGTGAGTGTGAGTGTGAGAGTGAGAGTGAGAGTGTGAGTGCGAGTGAGAGTAAGTGTGAGTTAGACTCTTCCAACCTGCATTGCTCAGGTGGAGCTTAACTGAGGGAAGCTGGAGATATCTTTTTGATGACAGAAGACTGTGGTTACTTCAAGGACTGCCAATTTAGGCCACAAGTAGCCTAATACTGGCTGCTATTTTCAGACAAACATTTAAGTTCACAAGTTCATGTCATGCAAGCAGATTTGGGCCATTTGGCCCATGTTGTCTACTCCACCACTCAATCATGGCTGATCTATCCCTCTGAACCCCATTATCCTGTCTTCTCCCCATAACTTTGACACCCTTACCAATCAAGAATTTGTCAATCTCCACTTCAAAAATATCCAATGACGGCCTCCACAGCCGTCCGTGACAATGAATTTCACAGATTCGCCACTCTCTGTCTAAAGAAGCCCTTATTTGTAGGAGCACACGATTTAAAACCTTTTTTTGGTGCATTCAAGACTTAGCTTTTACTAATAAGTCAGGTGATGCACTTCTAGCAGAGAACATTGCAACATTGCAGTGACTGTCAGCTCTTTAACGTAGATGTTTGCGAAGGCAGTAACAGGTAAATCCATCAACAAATTGAAAGCAGTAAACCCAGAACCACTGGCAATGTCTGGTACAATATATCAAAAGTCATAATGTGGTAGACTCAGTTCTTGAAAGTGCACACACTTATGTGCATCACACAAAGTGAACGGTTTAATGATTATAAACTGGGGATAAATATATCATTCATGATAATTTAATAACAAACTCAATATAACTGCCTACATCCTCAGAGAGACTGGTGATCTATATTGCTATCTCTCATTAATATTAACTCTGGTATGGATGCGGGTATCTTTCCATTCATAACAAAACTGACACAATGATCATGCACAGAATTTGTCAGATTGTTAATTCTCCACCTCCTCTGACCGATGCACAAAAGCAACTTTCAGAAGGATGGTCCATAATACTGCCTTCCTCCAGGTGATTTAGGGTACATCTATAGATCCAGAGGTGAAATGAATTAAACAGGCACACTTACACCCACATATTTCTATACATTGCAGTCTGAAATAATGCACTGCAAAATCAACTTCCATTGATTTATGATAAATTACCAGGAAAGCTGCCAATAGTGGGGCGGTACAGAGGCACAGCGTCATGGCTCCAGCAACCTGGGCCCAAACTTGACCTCCGGAGCCACCTGCGTGGAATTTGCACTTTCTCCACGTGACTGAGTGGGTTTCCACTGGGTACGAGAAATGTACTGGTTGACAGATTAACTGGCCACTGTAAACTATCCCTAGTGTGTGGATGAGTGCTAGCATCTGGGGAGGTGTTGATGGGAAGATAAAATGGATTAGGGCAGAATCAATGTAAAACTGCGTACCTGATGGACAGTGGATTGAGTCGGCTGAAGGGAATTATTCTGTGATGTGTTCCTCTGTGTCCCTGTGAATTGTACCACATGATATAAAGTTCCTGTTATCCATTGCTATCTTTCAGAATGCAACCTTGAAATGTCACAAAATATAAATAATTGAAAGAGTGAGCTGTTTAGCCCCTCAAGCCTGTTACTCATTTACTCTGTTCTAGGTTAACGTGTACCTCAAATCTCCATTTTCCTTCATGCAATTACTTTGTAGAAATAGATCAAGAAATAAGAATACACAAGGAACTGCACTTGCTGGAATCTGGAGTAAAACACAATGTGCTGAAGTAACTCAGCGGATCAGGCAGCATCTCTGGAAAACATGGTTGGGTGATGTTTTGATTTGGAATCCTTCTTCAGACTGATTGTATCAGGAGGAAAAAAAGCTGAAAAAGAGGTGGGGATGGAACAAAGCCTGGCAAGTGATAAGTGGACACAAGTGATACACCTGTATACACCCTACTACAATCAGTTTGAAGAAGGCTCCTGACCAGTAACGCTACACATCCATGTTTAGTTTAGAGATACAGTGTGGAAACAAGCCCAACGGTCCACCAAATTCATACAAACCAACCCGTACACTACTTTATCCTTATCTGGCCAATTTGTAGAAGCCAGTTAACCTACAAACCTGTACGACTTTGGAATATGGGAGGATACCTGAGCACCTGAAGAAAACCCACGTTGTCACAGTGAGAATTTAAAAGCTCTGTACACTAAGCTTCCGTAATCAGGATTGAACCCGAGTCCCTGACGCTGTAAGGCAGCAACTCCATCGCTGCACAACTTGCCGTCTATGTTCTCCAGAGATGCTGGGTGACTGGTTGAGTTACTCCAGCACTTTGTGTTTTAGAACAGCTAGTAGTTGTCACAGACTCCAGTTCGAATATGGGAAAAAATCAGTTGTTTCCATAAAATGGGGCCAGAGTGAAAAATCTGTGATATATAATTCATGTAGGGAGAAGGAAAGCAATGGCATTTTCAATTTTAGATCATCATGGTGTGGCTTTAGTGTATTGACAAAATGAGTTGGGGGGCAGATCTTCCAAGCAACACTGTTTCAACAGGGGTTGGGCTCCGAGATGATTAACATGATTCTCTGCAGTGCAGGGGTTCACGAACCATAAGCAGCAGCTCCGCCCCTGAGTTTTCTCTTCGTATGGTGAGATTTTACCTCAAACTCCACAAACTCTCTAATTATGAGAGGAAATAATGGCGAACACTGGAAAGATCCTTAATGAATACTTAAAGCATAAAAGTTTGGTGTTTCTTACCCTGGCTTTTTGTTTGTCCTTGAAACATATTCCTCGTAATATTGTTGGTTAGATTAGTTTAGTTTTCTTTAGTTTACTTTAGAGATACAGCATGGAACAGGCCATTCGGCCCACTGAATCCACTCCGACCATCAATCACCCGTTCACATTAGTTCTATGTGTTAAAGAAGGAACTGCAGATGCTGGAGTAGGGTCTGAAGAAGGGTCTCGACCCGAAACGTCGCCTATCTCCTTCGCTCCTTGGATCCTGCTGCACCCGCTGAGTTTTCCAGCCTTTTGTGTACCCACGTTAGTTCTATGTTATCCTACTTTCTCATCCACTCTCTACACAATAGGTTTGATAAAATTTCATGAACTTTGCCTTACTTAAGAGTGAAACCTAAGCTAAAGCAAAATGGCCAGCAAAAAAATCAAGAAATCACCCACACAAAATTCTAGATTTCCGTATTTAATTACATATCTATAAGGTCCAATTTTCTTTTGTCTAACAGTGTAATATTCTGTCCTGTCAGAAGAACTGTAAATTCTTGCCACTGTTGAAGTAAATGATAACAGTATTTGAATTTGAAAATTATATATCTACAGAAAGAAACTGCAGATGCTGGTATATACTGAAGTGCTAGAGTAACTCATTGGGTCAGGCAGCACGTCTGGAGAAAAAGGATGGGTGATGTTTCAGGTTGGCACCCCTCTTCAGATAGTCTGAAGAAGGATCCCTACCCGTAACATCACCCACTCGTTTTCTCCAGAGAAGCTGCCTAACCCACTGAGTTACCCCAGCAATTTGTGACTATCTTTGAAAATTATTTACTTCCATTAAAAGTATGATTGCAATACTGTCTACTAAGCTGTTTTAAGCTGAAATTAAGAGGCAAAAAACTATTTTATCAGTGCTGCTAGAAATATATTTCCATGCTGATATGTGTAGCGTAGGTTCACAAGGTTAATTCCCGGGATGGCGGGACTGTCATATGTTGATAGAATGGAGCGACTGGGCCACAGAACCAGGGGCCACAGTTTAAGAATAAGAGGTAAGCCATTTAGAACGGAGAGGAGGCAAAACATTTTTACCCAGAGAGTTGTGAATCTGTGGAATTATCTGCTTCAGACGGGTGTGGAGGCCAATTCTCTGGATGTTTTCAAGAGAGAGTTAGATTGAGCTCTTAAACACAATGGAGTCAAAGGATATGGGGAGAAAGCAGGAACGGGGTACTGATTGTGGGTGATCAGCCATGATCACAGTGAATGGTAGTGCTGGCTCGAAGGGCCAAATGGCCTACTCCTGCACCTATTCTCTATTGTCTATAGTCTATTGGCATTGGAAGATCATTTTCTAAGGCAGTATGTGCTTAGTTGGCTGCAACGGATTCAATAGTTGAATCTTCAGCTCGCAGTGAGCCAGAATTGATGAGCTATTTTGGCATAAATTAAGCCACTGGACACTGTAATTTGTAACTTTGACATTGTAATAAAGATCTATATTATGTCAGGATATAAAATAAGCAATTTGAATAATATTATGAATACTTTATTAAAAATAAAGGATGCAAGGTGGAAATGGCCAGCTTATAAAATAGGTAAATTGAATTTTAGAGACATAATTGGTTTCTTTCAAAATGAAGTATATAGCAATTTAAGAAAAACTAGACTAAGTGGGACCCATTGGGTCCCATCTCCACACGGGAGGGCTAGTCCCCCAACGCAATATTCCACCTCTCCACCAATTCCTATATACACACGCCCACTCACACACACTCTCACACATTCACACACAATCACGCAATCACACACACACCCTCCACCACACACACTCACACCCACATACGCTCGCACACACACATACACTCACACTCCACATACACACACACTCACTCACATACACTCACTCACACACACTCACACATACACTCACTCACACATACACTCACTCACACATACTGACACACACACACACTCACATACACTTACACACACACATACACTAACACATACACTTACATACACTAACACAGACACTGAGACACACACTTACACTCACACATTCCCCCTTCCATCACACACATACACATACTCACACACATACACTCACACACACACACATACACTCACACACACACACACTCACACAAATACACTAACACACACACACACTCACACTCACACACACATACACTCACACACACATACTCACATACACACTCACAAACACATGCACACACACTCACTGACTCACACACCATCTATATGGCAGTAATCTTTCTTGAATACTCACACAGCTGAGCGTGGCCTCCCCACTTTGGGGCTTCCGCAGTCAGCGGCACTTCCGCAATCAGCATGACCTCTGCACTTACCGGAAATTACGCAATCAGTGCAACCTCTGCACTCACCGGAAATTACGCATTCAGCGTGACCTGTCCACTAAGCAGAAGTCAAGAAATGAGCGGGACTTTTGAACCAAACACAGTCAGGCCTAATAAAGCATTTATTCCTTCCAAGCACAGTCGGACCTAATAAAGCATTGCAGTTTCAAGCACAGGCAGGGCAACAGGCCAAACAACTCATGGCATTGTCATTAAGGGGTAACAAATCATTTATTGCAAGTACATTGCAGACTCACAGTTCAGTTGATTCACAGCTTAGAATGAGAGTCGTGGCCTCTCCCTCGAGATCTTGCAGAGCGAATGAGTCACATCCAGGCATCCGGGGTTTTATGGTCCTGCCCCCCCCCCCCCCCCCGGCCCGGAAGAGGCATTACCTTCATCATGGTGATTAACAGGCGAGAGGACCTCAAGGTTTTTTTAAACACTCATAACTTTTTTTTTCATCGATGGGAATAATCCTCGGGGCCTGCTCAGCGGAGGATGACTGTGAGTAAGATGGCCAAGAATCATAGCAGTATATGGTAGTGTTTTTTTCTAAAATCAAGATACAGCGCAGACAGGAAGTGGTCAAGATGACACTTTTAAATATATAGATATCATGCTTTTCTTCAGCCATTATCTCATTGGTACTCCAAAATCATATCCGTAGTGATAATATAAACTATGGTGCAGAATTAACCAATACATCTGGATACATTAGGATCAGCACCTCACACTGAACTTTGGAAGGTATGATCATTGAATTCTCCAACTTTAGGTACGTTCTACCAAAACACAATGTTCCCTCCACTTTCTCCACCATAAATCCTCCCCTTCCCCACACTTTCTTTCCCCCCCTCCCTCTCCTTCCCTAAGCCCTAGCAGACCTTGTGCCTAAGATAGACACACTGTGCTGGAGTAACTCAGAGGGTCAGGCAACACTAGAGAAAAAGATGGGTGATGATTTATGTCAAGACCCTTCTTCAGACTGAGTCTGCATTCTTGTACCTATTTCTACCCCCCCACACCACACTCTACCTACATTTCAAAACAATTCACCCCTTGTCTATCTTCCTAATTTGCAACTCTGTAATCCTTTTGTGTGCATTCATCTCTGGCCTTTGCCCAACCACCTGCCCATCAAAAAGTCCCTTGGCCTGTGTTCACCTATGACCAGCATTGTCTCACCCCTGCACTCTGAAACCTATCTGTCTCCTCCCCCCTGCAATCAGACTAAAGAAGGGACTCAACCTGAATCGTCACCTAACATGTTGTCCAGTGATGCTGCCTCACCTGTTGAGTTTAGTTAAGTTAAGTTTAGTTTAGTTCAGTTACTCCAGCAGTTTGTGTATTTCTTCTGCAGTTGTTTCTACATTTTGCTGATACATCTATATATATTGTCTCACTACCATCTTCAGCACTGGGATAACTGAACGTTGGACTTCATACAAAATCTTTCATATGCGGACAAGGAAATGAGTAGGTAGACGCAAAATGCCGGAGTAAGATCAGTGTCTCTGGAGAGAAGGAATGGGTGACCTTATGGGTCAAGACCCTTCTTCAAGGAAATGTGTAATTATTCTGATAATTGACATATCCATTTAGAGATAATGGCACAGAAGTCAACGAGAAGCCTTTGAATTCTTTAACATTTGCAGCAAGGATCCGGTCATAAGCCTCTGCAGCATTGACTACTTGGTCACAGTTATATTTTTTCAAAGGGTATGGAATGTTGAAATTAATTTAAAATCCAATGAGGGGGAAATGCAGGAACACACATTCCAGCTTAGTTAAAGAGCATTGGGACTATATTATAAAATGACCATGGATTTAAAAGTATATTATCGTGTTTAATGATTCAATTAGAATTATTTGCACAGGTAATTGAAATATTGGAAAAAGATTCACAAACTGAGCAAATTAACAGGCTAGCCTAAGGAATTTAATGATTTTGGGTAATCTAATGTATAATAATGGAATTGGTACTCAAAGCATGCTTACAGCCGAAAGGTGCATTATTGATTGGAGTAATTATGCAGTCAGCACAAGATAATGGTAAGCAAACCTAATCAAATATGGTAGATCTTCTCATTTAATATGGACAGAGGTGGGTGTGAGTAAGGATTTCCTTGCTCTATCTAGGACTTTTGACAATAAAACACTCTTGACTCTTTGGTCAGCCTTAATTCATATGGCAGACCCACATAAGCCCAACCATTGAGCAGTGCCCAAAATCCGCACCCCCCACAAACACACTTTCTTTCCCCCCCTCTCCTCCCCTCCCCTCCCCTCCCATGAGCCCTAGCTGACCTTGCACCTATCTCTGTCCTCCCCTCACCCCCTCCCCACTACGTTCGAGCACAAAATTCAATAAAATCCAATCATCTCAATTTTAAACTCCATCCAATAAACAACATTTTATCAGGTAAAGGACCTCAAATGACTGGGTGGCACCAGCAATGGCTGCCGTGCCAACAGTCTGTCTGTCCTTTCCTTCTTTGTGTTTAAATAGTATGTGTTAAATGTATGTTTTTAGTGCTCTTTAGCTTGTTTTATGTTGGGGGTGGGAGTGTGGGGTTAGGGGAAACTTTTTCTACACTCTTACCTCGACGGAGATGTGATTTTTTTTTCTGTTTTGTATCTCCATCCGCACTGCGGCCTAACATCGAGGAGTTGGCGACCTTTGCTGGAGACCGACTTTTGAGAGCTCTACCGCGGGAGCCCACGGGACTTTAACATCACGGAGCTCGCGATCCCTTTGCCAGGGATCGACCTCGGAGCTCCAACCATGGGTGCTTGCGGACTTACGTCATGGAGCCCGCGGTCTCTGGTCAGAGACTGACATTGGGAACTCCAAGCCGCAGGAGTTTGGACTGCCCTGACACGGGAGTTTTAATCGTCCCGAGCTGCAGGAGCTTTGATCGCCCCGATGGATGGGTCAACTGCCCTGACCCTGGGAGAAATAAAGACGAAGAAGATTGGACTTTTTGCCATCCATCACAGTGAGGAATGTGGGGAATCCACTGTGGTGGATGTTTATGTTAACTTTTAAGCATATGTGCGTCTTGTTGGGTTTTTTCTGTATGGCTGTATGGTAATTCGCATATCACTGTGTCTTAATTGGTACGTGACAATAAAAGACCTTTGTAACCTGGGAAGACCCAGTCCTGCATGCTTATTTGGAGTAGACGCAAAAGAGGTGATTTTCTTTTTTACACTTTAGTTTTTATTGCTTTTATGTATACACAAATAAAACACAAATATAACATAGAAACATAGAAACATAGAAATTAGGTGCAGGAGTAGGCCATTCGGCCCTTCCAGCCTGCACCGCCATTCAATATGATCATGGCTGATCATCCAACTCAGTATCCCGTACCTGCCTTCTCTCCATACTCTCTGATCCCCTTTGCCACAAGGGCCACATCTAACTCCCTCTTAAATATAGCCAATGAACTGGCCTCAACTACCCTCTGTGGCAGAGAGTTCCAGAGACCCACCACTCACTGTGTGAAAAAAGCCCTTCTCATCTCAGTCCTAAAGGATTTCCCCCTTATCCTTAAGCTGTGACCCCCTTGTCCTGGACCTCCCCAACATCGGGAACAATCTTCCTGCATCAAGCCTGTCCAAGCCTGTAACAACGAAATATACAACATTACAGTGAAACGTACAACAGTGCAGCGGGGGGTTCAATTTGCAATTAATGATGCAGTATACAGAACTATTTTCATATTAAAACATTTTCCAATAACTTACATTATTGTCTATAAAATTATAAAATTATACAGTGTTGATGTCTTTATTTCTATACCTAATCCATTTTTCCCATTTTCTATTAAACTCGTTTTCTTTCACTCTTAGAGAATATGTCATTTTCTCCATGACAAATATTTCCTGTACTATGTCTAACCATTGTCTAAGTCTGGGTGTGTCCGCTCCAAGCCAGTTTCTTGTAATGGCCTTTCTGCCAGCTGTGAGTAGGATTTTAACCAAGTAATGGTCTTCCTGCAGCACCACTGTATTTATATTACCCAGGTATAAAATGGAACACTTCTTGCAGACTGTATATCCTAATACCTCTGTTAATTCTGAATTCACTCTGTCCCAAAATGGTTCTATTTTTGGGCAACTCCAGAAGATATGTGCATGATTTGCGTCTGTTTGACCACATTGCCTCCAGCAGGTTTGCTGCCTTAGAATTTGCTTGCTTTTTATATTAGGCGTAATAAAGAAACAAATCAAATTTTTCCAATTAAATTTTCTCCAATTTTGTGAACTAGTGGATGTCTGTAGTGTTACACACATATGATGCCATTCTTCTTCTGAGATTGTGATGTTCAATTCCTTTTCCCACTTAAATTGTACGTAAAATGTAGTTTTAGCTTGACATTCCATTAAACTATGATAAAGTTTAGAAATAATCCTTAATGTTTTTTGATGATACGCACTAACTATCACTTCTATCACTGGATTATTTTCTTCTAGTGCCTCCCTTTTTACCTTTTTATTGTAATAATCTCTCAGTTGGAGGTATCTAAACAAGTCTTGGTTCCGAAGTGCAAATCTATCCTTCAAATCTTCAAAGGAGGTGATTTTCATGAAAAACAAAATCAGGTTTTAGGGCTTGCAGGTGTAACCAGTGGTCAGTTATGAAAAACCAGCAGCAAGATGCCATTACTTGCTGGCCATATTCAGAAAATTATAACTTAGAAACTGATGCCAACAAAATCAAAGAAAGATAGTAAAATCATTTCTCAAAGCCATAGATCCATGTTTTGAGATTTTAACCGAAAGTTGGGAGACCTGAGGAGTCTTGCTCCAAAAGACAGATAATATCAACATAACTTAAATAATTAGATTTAGATATGATTATAGGATTATGTCACAAAATATACAATTTGTGGTCTTAAACCAGACTGGAAAAGAAAATGATTGAATTTTAGATTAATTTAATTTAGTTTAGTTTAGAGATTCAGCGTGGAAACAGGCCCTTCGGCCCACAAAGTCCACGCTGACCAATGATCACCCATACACTAGTTCTATCCAACACTGATTTGTGGAAACCAATTAATCTACAAACCTGCATTCTTTGGAACATGGCAGGAAACTGGAGCACCCGGACAAAACCCACACGGTCATAACAGCACCCGTAGTCAGGATCAAACCCAGATCCCTTACCTGTAAGGCAGCAGCCTTACCACCCAATTCACAAAACAAAATAAGCAACACCATGTCACCCAGCTCATTTAAACAAAGATTAACATTTCACTGTGCCTTGGTACATGGGACAAAAAAAAACTATAATTGAATTGAATTATTTGGGGAAGCCAATAATATCTGGACTAGCTACTGTCTGTTATAATCCTTTTATTCTCTCCTTACTTCACAACATCAGTTAAATAATGCTGCCAGGATTTTGTCGTGGCAAAATGGCATTATCAGCATAATCTTTCAAATTCCCAAAATATGTCCAATTCATGCACCGCAATCACACTGTTTATCCAATTGTTTATGCAAAAGCAATGGCTGGAGAAGGAAAATAAAACTGATACGCTTGATTGTTCAGAGATATTTGTTTCACAGATGGTGAACAAAAAATTGCTGAGGAGTAGATACATTATCTGCCATGACTGCTAATGATCAAACCAAGGGACGCAACAAAATAAATGGGACATTTTCAGTAATGTGCTACCTTCTGAGTTAATCGCTTGTTCTTTCTTGAAATATTACTGAACACACGTACATACTTGCTGTTAAAACAAATTAATCTCAAGTAGACACAAAAAGCTGGACAGGCAGCATCTCTGGAGAGAAGGAATGGGTGACGTTTCGGGTCGAGACCCTTATTCAGACTATATGTTTGCTTGTAACCCACCCCACTTAGTGAAAGAGAGGAGGAATAGTTTGCGGAGGCAGGGCCATTGCAGCAAAATAAATGCAGATGCTAGAAATAGGAAATGAATAATGCTGAAATATTCATTAGAGAATTGCCGTCTGTGTAAAGTGAAACATAATTAATGTTTCAAAATGTTTTTGAAACTGCTGAGTGTTTCCAGCATTTTCAATTTTATTTTGTGCCTTAACTGTAAAGGTTTGAAATACATTCAGTTCCTGGTTAATTGTAGGAAGAAAACAAACATTAGATGATTTTTGCACTAACATTTTAGAGGAAAATATACCCAAATGGCCTTACATTACAGTTGATTTTCAATTTAGGCTGCAAGATAAAAATTCCCCACATCTCACATAATGTTCCAGGATTTACCTTCTGCTGTTATTTAGTGAAACGATGATTTTAAAAATCGGTCTTTTATTTTTCTGCTCTTGCCTTAGCTTGATTGCTTGGCAGCTCACGCCCTAATCACCTGTCTTACCTTCATTGGCACCTGATCTCTTACCAGACTATGACTACTGACCTGGTTACAGCTATTCCTCTTGGTTTCATTTCATATAATTATTGCTTCCACTAAACTGTGGCCTTATTAGAGAGGTAGACAAAAATGCTGGAGAAACTCAGTGGGTGAGGCAGCATCTATGGAGCGAAGGAAATATGCAATGTTTCGGGTCGAAACCCTTCCTCAGCAGGTCTGAAGAAGGGTTTCGACCAGAAACGTTGCCTATTTCCTTAGCTCCATAGATACTGCCTCACCCGCTGAGTTTCTCCAGCATTTTTGTCTACCTTCGATTTTCCAGCATCTGCACTTCCTTCTTAAACAAACGCCTTATTACTGAGGCTGCCTTTGACCTTGATCATCTCACCATATCGTGTTTCTCTATCATTGCCAGAGTTCCCCTCTGACTGGACATATTCATTTGGTTTGTCACCTAACTTCCAGCCTCTATTCAGCTTAAGATCAATTTTACAATTTCCCAAGAACTGATTATATATAAAACAACTAAACAAAAATATTCAAGCTCGAACAGTCATTTTGATATCACTATCATATTGATATTAAATAACTATATTTAAAAACATAGTTCCCCTTAATTAACAGTGGAAGATAACTCCAGGAACGTGGCCTGAACATGAGATGTGGGAAATTTTTATTTCATAGGCTAAATTGAACGGTAATGAATTAAATTTAACAGTATTGACAGGCTGTGTTTACATATTTTCCACTAAAATGTTAGTTTTAGTTTTAGTTTTAGAGATACAGTGCAGAAACAGGCCCTTCGACCCACTTAGTCTGCGTCAATCATTAACACTACACTACACATACGAGGGAGAATTTACACCTATACCAAGTATACAAATGCAAGCCAATTAACCTACAAACCTGTACGACTTTGAAGTGTGGGAGGAAACCCATGAGGTAAGAGGGTGAACGTCCAATCTCCATGCAGACAGCACCCTTAATTGGAATCGAACCTGAGTCTCCGGCGCTGCAAGTGCTGTAAGGTAGCAACTCTACCGCTGTACCATCGTGCCGCTCTTTAAAGATGATATTAAAACTCAGCTAAAGTTTAAGTTTTCCTCCAACAATTAACCAGAAACGGATTATATTTCAAACATTTGCTTTTGAGGGCACAAAATAAAACTGAAAAAGCTGGAAATACTCAGCATAATTGCACAGTCAGCATAATTGACCGTGTTGAAACATTAATTCTGTTTCACTCTAAACAGGCGCCAATTCTCTGCTGATTATTTCAGCACTTTTGTTATTTCAGATTTCCAGCATCTGCACTTGTTTTAATACATTAGTTTCCAATTCACTCTTGAAGATAATTGTGCTAAATTGAAGGATTGACTGTTGACATCCTTACTGGGAGAGGATGTGAGGTGTGGCATTCTTATCAACAGCAGTGCCGTGGGATTATGGTGGACTACTTTATGAGCTCTGAGGTTGGGAAAGTGGAGAACAGTGCAGTGTTGCTGGAATACCCAAACATCCTTAGTTATAAAGTGCAGGATTGCTTAATGTGTGGTTTAAACCTATCTTTAACCAATGATGCTAAAACATTCTGGTGGAAACAATACAGTTCTCTCTTTGTAAAAGGGTCATTGTAAAGATTAGTTGGGTCCTGACAGGTTGGAGACTTGTTTTTGATGACAGCATAAAAATGCCCCCTATATTTTTGGTAATGAATCCAGCTTCTCTTCATATTAAACATTGACGAGCTACTGCCAAACAAAATCCTTTCACTGTACCTTGGGACACATGAAAATAAACTAAGCTCAACTAACTAAACAAATTGTTGTACTCCACTTTCATTTTTTTCTGAAAAAGCACATGCACACCAAGAAATCAAACTACTAACCTGCTTTAAGCTTCCTGCTGTACAAATCATCAGAAGTACAGCACATAACAGTTACAGTGCATCAATAAATAATGCAGTTGTTTGTAATAAAATGTCATTTGGAAACAAAAATACCAAAAGCTAATGTTTTATTAAACATTTAATGCAGCTTTTATGTGTTAACACATCATAAAAGTTCAGATGGAGACCCTAGGAACAGCAGATGCTGGAATCTCGAGCAAAACACAATATACTGGAGGATCCCAGATGGTTCAACAGTCTCGTGGGGGGGGGGGGGGGGGGGGAGCTTGGAAAGAGAGGTGGGGATAAGACAAACCTTTGCGAGTGATTTGTAGATACAGTTGAGGGAGGGGTGCTTGACAGATCCTAGGGGTAAATAAAGAAGGAAAAGCAGACAGAGGGCGACAGATTAGAGGGGAAGAGGAGGAGTGAAATGTAAGCACTGGGGATGAGAGATGAGCTTACACTGGAAGGGAAAGGAGCAGGTTTGCTGTATGAGATGGGAAATACTGAGTGAAATCATTGCGCATTTCTCAGCTTTCTCATTGCTGCATTTTCTCCCATTTCTCCAACACTTTTCAGTCTGGGAGAAGTGCAGGGGAATTTAAAAGGACAGCAGAGGATTACTGGAGCCAACTGAAACCTGCTAATGAGAGGCAGGACAAGAGCAGGAGTTTAAAAGTTGCTGCTGTGATGGCAGGCAAGTTGGTACAAAGCTCCTCCTGCAGGATGTGGGAAGTCAGGAAAACAGCCGGTGTCTACACCTCTAGGAATTGTGTCCATGAGCAGCTCCTTAAATTCTAGATTAAGGAACAGGAGCTACAGCAAGATGACCTCAGGACTATCTGGCTAAATCAGTCAATGAATGAAAGCGAATGGCATGTTGGCCTTCATAACAAGAGTAGTTGAGTATAGGAGCAAAGAGGTCCTTCTGCAGTTGCACAGAGACCTCGTGAGAACACACCTGGAGTATTGGGTGCAGTTTTGGTCCACTAATTTGAGGAAGGACATTCTTGCTATTGAGGGAGTGCAACGTAGGTTTCCAAGGTTAATTCCCTGGATGGCAGGACTGCCATATGCTGAAAGAATGGAGCAGCTGGGCTTGTATACTCTGGAGTTTAAAAGGATGAGAGGGGATCTTATTGAAACATATAAGATTATTAAGGGTTTGGACACTCTAGAGGCAGGAAACATGTTAGCGATGTTGAGGGAATCTAGAACCAGGGGCCACAGTTTAAAAAATAAGGGGTGAGCAATTAAGAATGGAGATGAGGAAATACGTTTTCACACAGAGGGTTGTGAGTCTGTGGAATTTTCTGCCTCAGAGGGCGGTGGAGGCCGGTTCTCTGAATGCTTTCAAGAGACAGTTAGATAGAGCTCTTAAAGGTAGCAGAGTGAAGGGATATGGGGAGAAGGCAGGAACGGGGTACTGATTGTGGATGATCAGCCATGATCACATTGAATGGCAGTGCTGGCTCAAAGGGCCGAATGGCCTACTCCTGCACCTATTGTCTATTGTCTTCTTGGGCAGGACATATAGCGAGGTTGTCACACTGAAAGTCGAAGAAGAGAGAAGGTGGATGACCATGAGGAAGGGAAATAGACATGGAGTGCAGATGACCTCTGTGGCCACCCCCCTTCCAAACGGATACACCCTTTCCGGTGTTGTCAGGAGAGATGACACATTAAGATTGAGCAGCAATACCAGGCAGGGCTGTGACACCGAGCCTGGCTCTGAGTCCCAGCAGGGAAGAGTGATGTAGGCAGAGCCATAGCGGTTGGCGACTCTTTAGTTAGCAGTACAGGCAGGAAATACTGTGGCAGCAGTTGGGACTCCAAGATGGTGTGTTGCCTCCCTGGTGCTAAGGTTCAGGGCGTATCAGAGAGGCTGCATGACTTTCTTAAAGGGGAGGGTGAGCAGCCAGAAGTCATTGTGCATGTTGGCACAAGTGACATCGGTACGAAAAGGAAGGAGGTTCTGTAAAACAAATATAGGGATTTGTGTAAAAGACTAAAACAGGACTTTCAGGGTAGTGATCTCTGAATTGATCACTTCCAGTGCCACATGCTAGTGAGAGTAGGAACATGATGGTAGGGCATATGAATGTGTGGCTGAGGAGTTGGTGCAGGGGGCAGGGATTCAGATTTCTGGACCCCTGGGTCTCTTCTGGGGCAGAGGTGACCTGTACAAGAGAGATGGGTTGATGCTGAACTGGAGGGTATCAATATCCTGGCAGGCACATTCGCTCGTGCTGCACATGTGGGCTTAAACTAGATTGGCAAGGGGCAGGGTCCAATATGGGAGCGAGGAAGCTGAGAGGAAGGCCGGGCATGGATGGTGTTGAAAGAAAGTTCAGTGGATGGAATAGGCAGGAAAATGGCAAGGAGCGAGGAAGGACTGTTGGTTTGAATAGCACTTATTTGAATGCAAAGGCCTGACCGGTAAGGCAGATGAATTTAGGGTGTGGATAGGTATGCGTGTTCCTGTTTGAGTGAAGGACAAGCCAAGTCGTCGTAAAGAAGCTTGGATGATGAGAGAAATTGAGGCTCAGGTCAAGAATAAGAAGGAGGCATGGGACAGGTTTAGGCAGCTGAGATCAAACTCCTTGGAGGAGTTTCGGGAATGGAGGAGCATGCTAAAGAAATAAATCAGTGGAACAAAAAGTGGGCAGATAATATTAAGGACAATTCCAAGAAATGTTATAAATACATTAAGGGGAAAAGGGTAACCAGAAGAAGAATAGGACCCCTCAGAAATCTGTGTGAAACCACAGGGGGTTAGGAAGGTCCTCAATGAGTATTTCTCCTCCGTTTTCACTATGGGGAAAGACATGAGGACTGGGTAATTCAGGGCAGTCCATGGAAGTGCTTTGAGGGCAGTCAGTATCATAGTCAAGGAGGTGCTGAACATCCTAATGCGTATGTAGGTAGACATATCTCCAGGGCCTAACCAGATATATCCGAGGACACTGTGGGGAAGAAATTGCAGGTGCCCCTGGCTGACATTTATGAGTCATCATTAAATACAGGTGAGATGCCAGAAGAATGTAGGTGGCAAATGTTCTGCCTCTATTTCAGAAGGGCTGGAAGGAAAAGCCTGGGAACTATAGGCCAGTGAGTCTAACATCTGTGGTCATAAAGTTACTAGATAGTATTCTGAAAGATAAGATGTATATGGATTTATATTCACAAGGGTTGATTAGGGATAATCAGTATGGTTTTGTATGTGGGAGGTCGTGTCTCATGAATCTAATTGAATTTTTTGAAGATGGAACCAAAAATGTTGATGAGAGCTGAGCTGTAGACATTCTATATATGGATTTCAGCAAGGCATTCGACAAGGTTCCGCATGGTAGGCTGCTCTTGAAGGTTAGATTGCATGGGATCCAAGGAGAGCTAGCTAACTGCATAGAAAATTGGCTTCATGGAAGGAAGCAGTTGGTGATGGTGGAAGGTTGTTTAACGGACTGGAAGCCTGTGACTAGTGTTGTGCCTCAGGATTCAGTGCTGGGCCCATTGCTGTCGTCATCCATATCAATGATTTGGATGAGAACGTATAAGGCATGATTAGTAATTTTGCAGGTGACACTAAAGTGGGTGGTGTTGTAGATATCGAAGATGCTTCTCAAAAATTACACCAGGATCTTGATTGGTTGGGCAAGTAGGTTGAGGAGTGGTTAATTGAGTTTAATAGAGATGAGTGTGAGGTGTTGCATTTTGGGAAGTCTAAGAGGGCAGAACATATACAGTGAATAGCAGGGCTTTGGGCAATATTGTACAGCAAAGGGTTCTCAGAGTGCAAGTACATCATTTGTTGAAAATGGTGTCACAGGTAGATAAGAGGGCTTTGGTCAAGAGGGCTTTGGACACATAGGCCTTCATCAGAGTACTGAGTGTAGAAGTTGGGAGGTCAGGTTACAGTTGTACAAGACCTTGATGAGGCCACATTTGGAGTATTTTGGTCACCCTGTTATAGGAAAGATGTTAACCTAGAGAGGGTGCAGAGAAGATTTACAAGTCTGTTGCCTGGACTAGAGGGTCTGAGCTATAGGGAGAGGTTGAGCAGGCTGGGACTATTCCTAGGCGTGCGAGGGTGAGGGGTGATCTTACAGATGTGTATAAGATCATGAGAGGTATAGACAAAGTAAATGCAGTGTTTTTTACCATAGGTTTAAGGTGAGAAGGCAAGTTTTAAAAGGAACCTGAGGAACAACTTTTTTATGCAAAGAGTGGTAGGTGCATAGATGAGCTGCTAATGGAGGTAGTTGAGGTAGGTACTATCACATTTAAATTTAATGTATTTAATGTAAATTTAACATTTAAAAAACATTTGGACAAGTACATGGATAGGATAGGTTTAGGACATGGACCAAGGGCAGGTGGGACTAGTGTAGATGGGGTATGTAGAATGTCACGAGCAATTAGGGGCGAGGTGTCTGTTTTCATGCTGTATAACTATGACACTATCTGAATGGCGGAGAGTGGGGGTTGGGGCACTGAAAAAGAGAGGGGATAGGGGATATTACTAGAAATTGGAGAATTCATTGTTCATACCATTGTGTTGTAAGCTAGATGAGGTGCTATATCTCAAGTATGGTCTCAGTCTGGCAATGAAGGAGACCAAGGACATAACGGATGGAACGGGAAGGGGAGTGAAAATGATTAGCAACTGGGAGATTCAGCAGTCCAGCCAGCCTGCAAATGTTCATCAAAATGGTTTCCTAGTCTGTTTAGTCTCGAAGATAGACAAAATACGGGAGTAACTCAGCGGGACAGGCAACATCTCTGGAGAGAAGGAATGGGTGACGTTTTTGGTCCAGACCTTTCTTCAGACTGATGTCAGGGGAGTGGGTTGTACAGAGAGATAAAATGTAGATGGAGACAATATGACTGGTGGGAGAACTGGGAACGGAGGGGATGGTGAGAGAGGGAAAGCAAGGGCTCCTTGAAGTTAGATTGCTATCTAAATGGCGTCAAGGGAAAAGGGGAAGTACAACGGGATCTGGGGGTCCTTGTTCATCAGTCTATGAAAGTAAGCATGCAGGTACAGCAGGCAGTGAAGAAAGCGAATGGCATGTTGGCCTTTATAACAAGAGGAGTCAAGTATAGGAGCAAAGATGTCCTTCTGCAGTTGTACAGCGCCCTAGTGAGACCACACCTGGAGTATTGTGTGCAGTTTTGGTCTGCTAATTTGAGGAAGGACATTCTTGCTATTGAGGAATGCAGCATAGCTTTACAGGGTTAATTCCCAGGATGGCGGGACTGTCATATGCTGAGAGAATGGATTGGCTGGGCTTGTACACTCTGGAGTTTAAAAGGATGAGAGGATATCTAATTGAAACATATAAAATTGTAAAGGGTTTGGGCACAGTAGAGGCAGGAAACATGTTCCAGATGTTGGGGGAGTCCAGAACCAGGGGCCACAGTTTAAGAATAAGGAGTAAGCCATTTAGAACGGAGACGAGGAAACACTGTTTCTCACAGAGAGTTGCGAGTCTGTGGAATTCTCTGCCTCAGAGGGTGGTGGAGGTCGGTTCTCTGGATACTTTCAAGAGAGAGCTAGATAGAGCTCTTAAAGATAGCGGAGTCAGGGGATATGGGGAGAAGGCAGGAACGGGGTACTGATTGGGGATGATCAGCCATGATCACATTGAATGGCGGTGCTGGCTCGAAGGGCCGAATGGCCTACTCTTGCACCTATTGTCTATTGTCTATTATTCCCCCTATTTTGAATCTTTTCTTTCCTCCCCTTTCCTGTCCCTTTCCACCCTCCATCCCTCCCTTTGTACTATGTTCCATGCCCCGCCTTTCTTTTTTAAACAGTTTCCACTAATTACACCATTTTGTCTTCTCAACTTATCAATAGCGTTGGTTATTACCCCTACCCTCCTCTTTCTCACATGACCCATCTTTCAATCAACCCCTTCACTCCTGGATCCACTTAACACTTGCCACGTCTTGCCCCAACCTCTTCCCTTCACCTTTTTCTACCAGGTATCTCTCCACTACTCCATCAGTTTGAAGAAGACCCCCTACCTGAAAAATCACCTATCCATTTTCCTCCACAGATGCTGCCTGACCCATTGATTTTCCCAGTAGTTTGTTTTTTGGTTATAATCCAATTCTTCTCTGGAATAGACTTCCAGGCGCACACCACAGAGACTCTTGAAAATGCAAATGTGCTAATGCCCACAGCTTTTGACTGACTTGCATGTGAATCAATGAATCAAATTACCAAAGGATGGAATAATTGTGTCAGCAATTTTAAAAGAGACTTGAATAAGTTAGATAATTTGAACACTTCAGGGCACTGGGATACAGATGTCAATAACATGTTTATCTGATTATCTCCCTTATTCATGCTCTAGGTTATGGAAATAAGCAATAGTTCAAAACAAAAAGGACTTTAATCCTAAAACAATTTACAGAGGCAGCAAGCATTCTTGCATTTGGCTTCTTTCCAACAGCTTCCTCCAGGAACTTCTGTTCTCAATAACTGTTGCAACACTGGAAGCAGTTATCGTCCTATCCCACTGTACAAGCTCATTCAAAAGCTCTCCCGAGTTTTTAAAAAAATCGAACTCATGGAAGCACGTGGAATGTGCATAGTGGGTACATCGGAGCTCGGGGACGTCTCTTAGTGGCTCGTAACGCTAATGGCAGGTACTCGGGAAACGTGGTAAGCTTGTGAAGACTCGTGAACATTTTTCAACATGTTAAAAAATGTCCATGAGAGCCCCGAGTACCTACGAGCGGCCATTACCGTAAATCTCCGAGTTCGAATCAGGGCAAACACGGGTGAACTCTTGAATAAACTCGTACAGTGGGACAGGGCCATTAGTTGCAACAAAGAGTGGGCAGTGTAGACCCCCCCCACGACAATGTCTACGACAATGTCTACAACAACCTACCTCCTAGTCGACGTCAAGCAATGGGAAGCTACTGACAACCGGCGACCCATTAGGAGGTCCACCTACGACCACACCTACACCAACAATGTCCACCCGCGACAAGCTATGAAAAGGTAAGACAATTTAGTCGCCGGTACCTGCCGCTGGTTGACATTGGTTGACGTAGGTAGTTGCCAATGGAATTCACCAATGTCAGCACCGGTGACAACCTACATCATCCTGGCGACAACCTACGTCATCCTGGTGACAGCAACTTTGTCAGCCTATGATCGTTGGCGTCAAGCCCATGGGTTGCTGACTGTCGCCGAAAAGTTTTGAACATTTCAAAATCCAGCGGTGCCCAGAAAAAAGGTACGTCTCTTTGGGCAATTGAGGAGACCATATAGATGGCGACCATGTGGAGACTTAGGCTAAAAAATTGCCTAAGTGAGACAGGGGCATTAGTCTTTCATACCTTTGGGTGTATGTACTGCCTTTTACCTTGTGCTCTATTGCTCTGCAAACGTGCTTTCTTCTGTATTTATCTGTGCTCGAGTAACTCTGCGGATCAGGCAGCATCTCCGGAGAACATGGATTCCCTAAATAATCTTATGTTTTATGACTGAATCTACAAAAATGTAACATTGCTATTATCTATTAATAATATCAATAATATTAAAAAGGATCCCTCCTGACTCTAGTTGTGAATGAATTGCTAATAGTCAATGGTTTGAAGGCCAATTGCAATGTGCTTTTAATCCACTGAAGCCAGTCTGTCAAGTTCCAAGTGGAGGGCTTTATGGTATTAATGCTGACTGATGGTTTGGCATGTCGCCTCCACCTCTCATCAACTTCTACAGATACACCATAGAAAGCATTTTATCAGGAGGCATCACAGCTTGGTTTGGGAACAGCTCCATTCAAGAGCGCACAGAAATTGCTGCAAATTGTGGACGAAGCACAGACCATCACACAAGCCAACCTCCATTCCATTGACTCCATTTATACCTTACGCTTCCTCGGTAAGGCCAACAGCATAATCAAGGACGAGTTGCACCCTGGCCACTCCCTCTTCTCCCCTGTCCCATTAGGCAAAAGGTATAGAAGTGTGAAAACGCACACCACCAGATTCAGGAACAGTTTCTTCTCAGCTGTTATCAGGCAACTGAATAATCCTACCACAACCTGCGAGCAGTGCTGAACTACTATCTACCTCTTTGATGACCTTCTGACTGTCCTTGATTGGACTTTGCTGGTTTTACCTTGTACTAAACGTTATTCCCGTATGTATCTATACACTGTAAATGCATTGATTGTAATCATGTATTGTCTTTCTGCTGACTGGTTAGCACGTAATAAAATCTTTTCACTGAACATTACACGTGACAATAAACTAAACTGAACTGATATGCCCAGTATCTCAAACTACCGATGTCACTGTATGCAAAGCTTCAAGTCAGCAAGTTTGATCTTTAACAAAGTGATGGTGCTGGGAATATAGTAAACCTCATGGAGTTGGTAGGAGGAAGGAAAGAATATTGTGTGTGTATTGGAGAACCTGGAGGTTGGGATGAGGAAAAGCACAAGGGAAATGCAAGTAGGGGACTTCATGGCAGGGATATGAAATTTGAGGCCAGGCTCAGCTCCTGCCACATTGAGCAGATAGTTTACACATCAATTATTTATCTGATTTTGGTAATAGTTCTGATCTACAGATTGCTTTGGTGTTGCAGTGGGGCCTCATCAGATACAGGGCCCTGGTCCTAGCAGCATTAGTTTATCCTTGGCTGATGTTAAGCTCCCGTCAGAAGAATTTGTGCTGTTTTGAGACTTTGAAGGCCATTTGCCAATGAAAATCCCCAAAGTAAGTCACATTGTATGGACACTGAAACAGCTCAGATAGAAAGTAATTGTCTTGTGTAGGGAAGATCTGCAGATGCTGGTTTAAATCAAAGATAGACACAAAATGCTGGGGTAACTCAGTGGGACAGGCAGCATCTCCGGAGAGAAGGAATGGGTGACGTTTCGGGTCGAGGTCCCATCTTCAGAATGATATTGTCTTTCTGGGCCATACCTTTCAGCATACCTCATTCTTGAAGAAACAGAGAACTGCAGCAGCTGGTTTATATCAAAGATAGACACACAGTGCTTGAATAACTCAATGGGTCAGACAGCACCTCTGGAGAAAAAGGATGGATAATGGATTTTGGGTCTGGATGTTTCGTCAGACTGAAAGTAGGGGGTAAGGGGGGGAGGTGAAGAGCTTTCTTGAGTTGTCAACCAGAAATTGTGTGATATTATACGTTGAATTAATTCAAATCATCTGTTAATGTTTGAGGGGCGACCTGAAAAGTAACTTCCCCTAATTTTGTTTTGAACGATCAGAATTTTGGAA
Organism: Raja brachyura; assembly: GCA_963514005.1. The sequence continues at coordinate 116,441,162 of OY740781.1, read as the reverse complement.
CTTTTCATAAATAGTCTCTTACTTTCATGAAGCAGATGTGGTTTTGATTTCCTATCCTCTCCAGCCCTGTCTAACCCTGAAATAAGTTTCCAAGTTTGCACAACCATCAGCTATATAGATTGTGAAATGATGTGGGTGACATATTTGCAACGGATAAAAAAATCTCCAACAACGTAATCCTAGAGTCATACGGCACGGGAAAACTCCCTTTGACACAACTTGTCCATGGCAAACAAGATGCCCCATCCATACCAGTTCCATCTGCCTGCTTTTGGGCCACATCCCTCTCAACCTTTCCTATCCATGTATCTGTCGAAGTCTCATTTAAATGCTGTTATGAAACCTGCCTCAATTATCTCATCCAGCAGATCGTTCTGCATACCCACTACACTCTGAGTGAAACCTCATCTGAGCACAGGTTTGTATTAAATCTTTCCCCACTCACCTTAACCCTATGTCCCCTGGTTCTCATTCCCCTCTTCTTGGTAAAAACCTCGGTGCATTCACCCTTTCAATTCCCCTCAATGAGAACATCCCTCAGCCTCCTGCACATCTACTCAACAGCCAAAAGTCTGTAACCTCTTTTAACTCTGGTACTGTATTTTCACATTTAAATTATAATGTTTTATTTTTTAATTGTCTGCTATATATCATGTTTTTACCATATGTGAGCAAAGCACCATCAAATTCCTTGTATGTCTCCAATAGCTAATAATCCCTCATTCAAACCATCCATTATTGATAAAACGTTTATCCATTGGGAAAGAATAGGAATTAAAACGATGGAAGATATGTATGAAATGGGAAAACTTTTATCATTCCAACATTTATAACTAAAATATAATTTGAAAAGTAATCACTATTTCAAATATCTTCAAATTCAAGATTATTTGAAAAAATATATACAAGGATATCAAACTTTAACCCCAGATTTATTGGAGGAAGGAATGAATAGAAAGGAAGAATGAAGCAATTTAATATCTTATATAATATAATTCTAAATATAGAAACACCAACGACAGAGGCAATTAGAAGGGACTGGGAACAAGACTTATTGATAGATGGGAAAAAAAAATATTATATGTAAACAAATGTTCAATTAATGTAAGACATAACCTAATTCAATTTAAAATTTTACATAGATTATATTATTTGGAAACTAGACTGAATAAAATATTCTCAAATGTTTCCCCCATCTATGACAAATGTCTAACTCAAAATGCCACTATTGGACATTCATTTGTCTCTTGTACAAAACTGCACAAATTTTGGAATTAAATTTTTGGAATTTTTACAAAACTATTTAACACAAAATTGAACCCCAATACAGAACTGATTATCTTTGGAACAATGGAAGAGGGAAGTAAACTAACTATATTCCAAGAAGCTTTTCTTAATTACGGTCTAATAACAGGAAAAAATTTATACTCAAATTTTGGAAAAACGCAACCACGCCAACATTCAAAATGTGGATGTCAAACATGTCTGAAATGCTACATCTTGAAGAAATGAGATTCCTCCTACTAGGCAAGGTAGACCAATTCTTCAAGACTTGGTCTCCTTTTATCAACTTTTTACAAGCATATGGTGCAACGTAACATAACCTTAGAAATTAAATGGTTTAGAACGGTGACGGATGGGCAAAAATACGAAATAGGTAGATCTCTCCTAATCTCTCTTTTCTTTACTTTCTCCTTCTCTTTCAATCTTTTTAACTTCTCATCTCTGTCCTTTATTTTTTTTGCTATCTGTTTCTACTCGCTTGTCTATCTATTCCGACATTCTTTATTTCTATTTTCTCTCAGTGTTCTTTTAATATTAAATCAAAAGGATGAAATCAAAAGGATGAAATCAAAAGGATTAAATAAAGGAATAACGTCATAGTCTGCCTAACCATTCAGGCCTTCGAGTCCTGGCAACATCCTCGTAAATCTTCTCTACATCCTTTTCACCTTAATAGCAAAGAAAAATAAGATCTCATGCTTAATGACTACCATCCTGTGGCCTTGACATCCACCATCATGAAGTGCATCAAGATACTAGTTATGACACACATTAACTCCAGCCTCCCAAAGCCTTGATCCACTGCAGTTCCCCTACCGCCACAACTGGTCCATGGCTGATGCCACTCATCCCTAAAACACCTGGATACAAAGGACACCTACATCAGACATCTATTCATAGACTACGTCTCTGCTTTCAATACCATTATCCCAATCAAATCTCTAAACTGGAAAAACTTGGACTCAGCACTCTTCTCTGCAACTGGATCCTTGTCTTCCTGACCAACATACCACAATCAGTGAGGATAGGTGACAAATCCTGTACAATAATCCTCAACCCTGGTGCCCTTCAAGGGTGCATTTTCAGCCTCCTTCTACACTCCTTATAATACACAAATATTCAGAAAAATGCTAATCCAACAAGTTTGTAGAAGACAGCACCGTTGTTGACAAGATTTCAAATAATGACAAGGCAGACTACAGAAAAGAGATTGAGAATCTTGTAACCTGATGCCAAGCCAACAACCTCTCTCTCAATGTCAGCAGGACAAAGAAGATTGTGATTGACTTTCGACACATTGATGATATGCCAAAGTAGAGATGGTCGAAAGCTTCTGATGGTGCCAAAGTTCAAAGCTTCCAGTTCCTCGGACTAAATGTCACCAGCATTTTGTCCATATCTAAGCTACCTGTAATTCCAAGTAAGTACACCAACACCTCTACTTTCTTAGAAGACTTTGGCATGTCCCCAACAACCCTCATTGACTTCTGTTGATGTGCCGTATAAAACATTTTATTAGGATGCATCACAGCATGGTTTGGAAACAGCTCCATACAAGACTGTAAGAAATTTTACCACATTGAATTCTTTGGCACAAATTTTAGGCCTGCAAAGTAGGCACAACAAGTGAGCTAGGACTTTGTTCCTTGGAGAGCAGTAGGATGAGGGGTGATCATATAGAGCTGTACATAATCATAAGAAGAATAGATTGGGTAAACGCACAGAGTCTCTTACCCAGAGTAGGGGAATCAAGAATGAGAGAACATAGGTTTAAGGTGAGAGGGAAAAGGTAAACAGGGAAATAGGAACCTGAGAGGTAGCTATTTTACACAAAGGGCAGTGGGTGTATGGAACAAGCTGCCGGAGGAGGTAGTTGAGGCAGAGACTATTGCAACGTTTAAGGAACATCTCGTAGAACAATGGATTCTACGAGATGTTGGACAGGTACATGGATAGGACAGGTTTAGAGAAATATGGTCCAAACACAGGCAGATGGGACTGGTGTAGATGGGGCATGTTGGTCGGCAGGTTGGGCCAAAGGGCCTGTTTCTGCGCAGCATAACTCTAAGATTCTATGACACTTATTAAATTGCATCATTTCTGTCTGCCGTATAAAGAATATCAGAAGGAACAGGAGTAATGCAATGATGTGCTTTAATGTTTCACTTTGTTGCTGTGAAGATTTGTATCTCACAAGATAGCATATCCTGCTGCACTGTCAAATCAGTAAGCATTTTAATTGGTGCTGCAGAGCTCAGGAGATCGAACTGTAATAAAGGAGCAGGTGGCAATCGATAGGAATGCCAGAACTTCTGAAAATGTGTTTTCTGCACAGAAGTGCATTCAATTAAACAACCCTGCTAGGGATAAAATGCAGGACAATAAAAAAATTATAAGGAAGATGAGTAGTCTGCAATCTGTTTAACCCAAAATCTTGCATACTGGGGATGCATGATGGGAAAAATGGCCAACATTGGGAACTTAGGGATTTTAATGAGGCAATAAATAGATTTATAATGGTGCTTAGGTTCCACGGCATAGCTTGTTTCTTTAAAATAAACATTTGGGGGTTGTAAACTAAGCTGTAGGCAATAAAACTGACCAGGGAATAGTGACTTTTATTTCACCCATTTGTTCTACAAATGGGAGAATAGTTTTCTAAATAACAGGGAACATAAGATTAAAGAAAACTCTGGAGAAAGGCAAAGATGAAAGGCGACAGAGAAAGAGCAATGATTAATCATTTCAAATATATAAAATCTACATGTAACCAATGCATCATGAGAATGTAAAAATGCTGATGCTGTGAATCTTTGAAACACTTTGGCTTCTCTCAGAGTGTTTTACAATTTCGTACTGTTAAGGCCTTGAATAACCCGACTTGTTTGAGAAACTCACCATTGTTCTACGAGATTTTATATTTTGTGTCTGTTCCTATCTGAGCTGCCCCCGCCCCCGTGAAGCCAGATTCGGTGTACAGGTGAAACATAAAATGCCCTCCTACAGGAAACAGTCAGGTCTTGAGGCCGTTCATGAGTGTGGTTTTCTCCCACATTCCAAAGGCATACAGGCTTGTATGTTAATTGGCTTTTTTAAATTGTTCCTAGTGTGTATAGAATAGTATTAGTGTGTGGGAATCCTTGGTCGGCATGGAGTCAGTGGGCCGAAGGACCTGTTTCTGAGCTGTATATCTAAACTAAACTAAACTAATCCCTGGAGTAAAAGAATGGGTGATGTTTCAGGTCAGGACCTTCTCGAAACGTCACCCATCTTTTTCCTCCAGAGATGCTGCCTGACCCACAGAGCTACGCCAGCACTTTGGGTCTACGTACAGTAGATACATAGAAAATAGGTGCAGGAGTAGGCCATTCGGCCCTTCGAGCCAGCACCGCCATTCTATGCGATCATGGCTGATCATCCACAATCAGTACCCCGTTCCTGCCTTCTCACCATATCCCTTGATTCCTTGAGCCCTATCTAACTCTCTTTTGAATGCATCCAGTGAATTGGCCTCACTGCCTTCTGAGGCGGAGAATTCGACAAATTCACAGCTCTCTAGGTGAAAAGGTTTTTCCTCATCTTAGTTCTAAATGGTCTACCCCTTATTCTTCAACTGTGGCCCCTTGTTTTGAACTCCTCCAACATCGGGAACTTGTTTCCTGCATTTAGCTTGTCCAATCCCTTAATAATTTAATATTTTTCTATAAGATCCCCTATCATCCTTCTAAATTCCAGTGAATACAAGCCCAGTCATTCCATTCTTTCATCATATGACAGTCCCGCCATCCTGCAAATTAACTTTGTGAACCTACTCTGCACTCCTTCAATAGCAAGAATGTCCTTCCTCAAATTAGGAGACCAGGTGTGGTATCACCGGGGCCCTGTACAACTGCAGAAGGACCTCTTTGCTCCTATACTCAAATCCTCTTGTTTATCCAGAGTATAGCTTGGGTGGGAACAAAGGTGTATGATATGCTCACGTTCATTGGTCAAATCATTGAGTATAAGAGTCAGGAAATCAAAGGTTCATAAGACTTTGGTTAGGCCAGTATTGCATTCAGTTCTAGCGGCCACATTGCAGGATAGATGTGGAGGCATTGGACAGAGTGCAAACAAGGTTTACCAGAACATTGCCTGGATTAGGGAGTATTAGCTACAAAGAAAAATTGGAAAAAAATGGATTGTTTTGCTATAATGCACAAGGTTGAGGGGAGAGCTGATAGAAATATATAAAATTATGAAAGGTGTAGTTAGGGTAGACAGTCAAAACCTTTTCCCCAGGGCGGAAATGCCAAAGGCAAGAGGGCATAGCTTTAACTTGGGAGGGGAAAAGTTTAAAAGAGATATGCAGGGCAAGTTTTTGACCACTGAGGGTAGTCAGTGCCTGGAACATACTGACAGGAGTGGTGGTGGATAGAGGAATTTACAATCTTTTTGATGGGCACATGGATGCGCAGGGAATTTAGGGATTGTGAATGATGAGCTGGCAGATAAGATTAGTGTATCTTGGCATTATGTTCAGCACAGACATTGTGAGCCGAAGGGTTTGTTCCCGTACTGTACTTTTCTTTGTTCTATGTTCCACCATACAGCTGGTCACTGGGGATTTCCAAATCACTCCCGAAAACTGGACTGCTATGATCTTCCTGTACTCACACTGAGGAACCTGCTGTTGACTCCATGACAGTCTAATTCTGGTGAGCTCATTCATTCTAAACAGGAATGAAAGGCTGCAAGGGAATTGGGTAAATAGAAATCAATATATATTTTACACAATTGGCATTTTTTAAATTATTTTACTGTGTAAAATATTTCACAGTATTTTTAAATAAATAATTTTGAATGTTTTAACCAGCTCTCAAAGTATTTCTGTAGGATTGTCCATCAGAGTGATCTACACTGCCCAGACCTAATCAATTAGCCCAGACATGCCTCAAAAACATGGGACATAGCACATAGAACAGTACCGCACAAGAACTGGCCCTTTGGCCGAAAATATATCTGCCAAACAGGATGCCAAGGCCAATTCTTATCTGCCCGCACATAATTCATATCCCTCCATACTCTGCATATCCATTTGGCTATTCAAAAGTTTCTTAAATACCACTATCGTATCTGCCTCAAACACTACCCCTACAGGCACTCACCACCCTCTGTAAAAAAAAAGTGCCCCTTATATCTCCTTTAAACTTTGCCCCCTTAAAGCTATGCTCTCTGGTGCTTGAATTTTCCATCTTGGGGAAAAGGTTCTGACTGCTTAAGCCATCAAATTCCTCAAATATTTTTGTTTTATTGATTTCACAAGAAGCAAGGGCATATTTACATAAGATGTACATTTTAGGTCAATCACCGTCTTCTCTTCCTTTAACCTTTGTTATCCTTGTGCATTGGCCAGCCACCAATAATGTTGATGTGATGAAGAAATGCCGAAGGACTAATGGTCTCAGCATGCCCAAATGGGCCCTCATAACACTAATGGAATTGAGAGATTTGTTGCAGTGTGACCCATGTTAAGGAGGTTTCATTTTCAGCACAGCTCAGCAACTGTACCATGAATAATCATGTCATTATCCAACAAACCTGAAAATGTCATTGAATGTTTATGCCAATGCTGCATTGCGCTGAATTGTCAGACAAATTGCTCACGAACAATGTAGGAATGTAAGAGAATTCAATTCATTTCAATTCAAAGTGTCTTCTTGAAATAACTGAGGTGCACAAAACACTTTCAGAATGCTTGGCAATCAGAAAATGAACAATTTATGAATAGAAAATAACACCGTTATATCAGTCCCTGTTAAACTATTGCCAACATGGTTTTATTGCAGCCTTGTTCCAAGGACAGTTCGGTAGCTATTTAACTTGGAATTGGCTTCAGTAGCCATACCAGAGTAAACCTATTTTTCACTCTGCTTCTTATCAGTCCTACAGCACAAATCCACACCATTCATCAATAAACAAGAATTCTGTGACTTGAAGAACACAGAGCACGCCATTCAGCCCATCTTAATGGCTTGTTATCAGAGTGAATTAAACAGTTCAGCTGTCTTTCTCCTTTGTGAAATATGCATCGTTCCATTTTGCAATTTCTCTCTTTCAGGCAGTGTATTCCAGATTATACTAACTAAACATGCAAAAAATATCCCCTCAATTACAGTTGGATTATTTGTCGTTTTCCTTAAATAGAAATATAGAAACATAGAAAATAGGTGCAGGAGGAGGCCATTCTGCCCTTCGAGCAAGCACCACCATTCATTGTGATCATGGCTGATCACTAGGGGCGCTGCACTGACAGCAGCCTCTGCCTGCAGTCCATTTGTTTATACATATTTTTAATTTTAGTCAGTTAAAAGTCTGTTTTTGGGGGCGTCTTTAACTTTTATATGTGGGGGAGGGGGGTAGGGTAAGGGGGAAACTAACTCCCAGTCGCTTCCTGGCGGGGACGCGATTATTTCTCAGAGTCGCGTCCTCACCCCCCACCTCGCGGCCTACCTCATGGATCGGAGCGGCCTTTATTGCCGGGGACCGGGAACCGAACCAGAGCTGCAACAGCGGCGGCACGGCGCTGGAGTCACCGCGGAGCGGGCGATGCCTACCTGGGTCGCCGTTGGAGCGGAGCGTTGGGCTGCTGCTCCAACACCGTGGAGCTCTGGTTTGGGGAGAGCTTCCAACGTGGGCGGCGCTGAACAACTCCGTGGAGTCCTGGGGCCCTTTGCGGGCCCTGCGGACTTTGGGAGCCGCGGACTCTGGTAGGAGGGGGCCGACTGGGGGTCCAGGCCGCAGAGGACATCCCCCAGCCCCGACGTCGGACTTACATCACCCCGGCGAGGGGGCCTGAACATCGGGCCGCCCGTACCGGCGACTGCGGAGGGCTCGGGGAGGCCCCGACCACGGGTGAACAGTGGGGAACATCAGGAAGAGACTGACGTTGGTGCCTTCCCTCACAGTGGGAAATTTTGATCCTGCTGTGTGGGGATTTTTTATGTTAAATTCTATCACTCTATGATGTTTTCTTTATTTTTTACTGTATGGCTGTATGATGATTTCATTTCACTGTGCCAATTGGCACACGTGACAAATAAATGTATCTTGTATCTTGTATCTTGATCGTCCGCTACCAATAACCCGTGCCTGCCTTCTCCCCATATCCCTTGACTCCACTAGCCCCTAGAGCTCTATCCAACTCTCTCTTAAATCCATCCAGTGATTTGGCCCCCACTGCCCTCTGTGGCAGGGAATTCCATAAATTCACAACTCTCTGGGTAAAAAAGTTTTTTCTCACCTCAGTCTTAAATGACCACCCCTTTATTCTAAGACTGTGGCTCCTGGTTCTGGACTCACCCAAGATTGGGAAAAATCTTCCTGCATCTAGCTTGTCCAGTCCTTTTATAATTTTATATGTTTCTAGAAGATCCCCCCTCATCCTTCTAAACTCCAGTGAATACAAGCCTAGTCTTTTCAATCGTTCCTCATATGACAGTCCCACCATCCCAGGGATCAATTTCGTGAACCTACGCTGCACTGCCTCAATCATAAGGATGTCCTTCTCAAATTAGGAGACCAAAACTGTACACAATACTCCAGATGTGGTCTCACCAGAGCCCTATACAACTGCAGAAGAACCTCTTTACTCCTGTACTGAAATCCTCTTGTTATGAAGGCCAACATTCCATTAGCTTTCTTCACTGCCTGTTGTACTTGCACTCCGACTTTCAGTGACTGGTCTACAAGGACACCCAAGTCTCGCTGTACCTCCCCCTTACCTAACCTAACCCCTTTGAAATAATAATCTTCCCCCTTGTTTTTGTTGCCAAAGTGGATAACCTCACATTTATCTATGTTATACTGCATCTGCCATGCATCTGCCCACTCACTCAACCTGTCCAGGTCACCTTGCAACCTCCTAACATCCTCTTCACAGTTCACACTGCCACCCAGCTTTTTGTCATCTGCAAACTTGCTAGTGTTGCTCCTAAATCTCTCTTCCAAATCATTAATATATATGGTAAACAGTTGGGGCCCCAACTCGCTCTTGCGGCACTCCACTCGCCACTGCCTGCCATTCTGAAAAGGACCCGTTCACTCCTATTCTTTGCTTCCGGTCTGCCAACCAATTTTCTATCCATGTCAACACCCTACCCCCAATACCATGTGCTCTAATTTTAGTCACCAGTCTCCCGTGCGGGACCTTATCAAAGGCATTCGGAAAGTCTAGATACACTACCCCTTCATCCATTTTACTTGTCACATCCTCAAAAAATTCCAGAAGATTAGTCAAGCATGACTTCCCTTTCATAAATCCATGTTGACTTGGACTAATCCTTTTACTGCTATCCAAATGCTCCATTATTACCTCTTTAAAAATTGACTCCAGCATCTTTCCCACCACCGAAGTCAGGCTAACTGGTCTGTAATTCCCCGTTTTCTCTCTCGCTCCTTTCTTGAAAAGTGGGATAACATTAGCTATCCTCCAATCCACAGGAACTGATCCTGAATCTATTGAACGTTGGAAAATGATCACCAATGCGTCCACTATTTCTAGAGCCACCTCCCTGAGGACTCTGGGATGCAGACCATCAGGTCCAGGGGATTTATCATCCTTCAGTCCCATTAGCCTACCCAATACTATTTCTCAGCTAATGAAAATCTATTTCAGTTCCTCTACCCCCTTAGATCTTCTGCCCTCCAGTACATATGGGAGATTGTTTGTGTCCCCTTAGTGAAGACAGATCCGAAGTACCTATTCAACTCTTCTGCCATTTTCTTGTTGCCCATAATTATTTCAACCTTGTCTGCCTTCAAGGGACCCCCATTTGACTGCTACTCTTTTTCCCTTAACATATCTAAAGAAGCTTTTACTGTCCTTCTTTATATTCCTGGCCAGTTTCCCCTCATACTTCATCTTTTCAGCCCATATTGCCCGTTTTGTTTCGTTCTGTTGTCCTATGAAAGTTTCCCAATCCTCTGGCTTCCGACTATTCTTTGCTGTTATACATCTTTTCTTTTAGTTTTATTCTATCCCCAACTTCTCTTGTCAGCCACGGTTGCCTCCTACTCCCCTTAGAATCTTTCTTCCTTTTTGGAATGAAATGATCCTGCGCCTTCCGGATTATGCCCAGAAATTCCTGCCATTGCTGTTCCACCGTCATTCCTGCAAGGATCCCTTTCCAGTCTACTTTGGCCAGCTCCCCTCTCATGCCTATATAGTCCCCTCTGTTTAACTGCATCACTGCGACTTTCGATTTAACGTTCTCCTTCTCAAATTGCAGATTAAAACTAATCATATTATGCTATCTGTGGTTATTTGTCCTCCTGCAGGTGGGAAATGTTTTTCCATTTCTAGTCCAAGGAAATACCTCAACATTTTGAACATCTCAACTAAATCTTTCCCCTAACCATCTATGCTCAAGGTGAATAATTGCAGATTCACCAATTTCTCCTCTGAAAAGGACTTCCTTTTTCTCAATATTATTTGGAAAAATCTCTTGTCTAAGGTCTTGCCATTATTTCTGAATTGGACAAAATCAGGCCAAACTAGTGATTTTTGTAAATATATCTCAGAGTTAAAAGTCCACACATCTTTCACACATGCAGTGGATTAGATCCATTCATTTAAGCAATAAGACTCAGCAAAAGCTTTGGCATTCAGTTTAGAAACCTGTACATCTGATTAACCATGGCATGTTAAACATGGGTAACTCAGGAGATGTGGCATCATATTTCTGTATGAAAGCAGAGGTATATGACAAAGGGTAATATTTTCACCTCTAGGTCAGTATGTTTGAATCACACAGTAAAACTTAAGCACACAAGCTGAGACTCCATTACCTTGCTGATTCACTATCAACATTTGACGAGATGGCTTAGAAATTCTGATGCATACTGCATTTGTCTATGATGTGTTATTGAAAATCAGTTATTTTTAGAGCACGAGCAAAGATTTTCAAATTGCACATTCTCACTAAATCCTTGACTAATATATATCCATCATATATATCCACCAGGTTTTGCATGTATCCTTCCATGAAGACAAATGCAAATGTATTGCTTAATTTGACTTCCTTATTCCCCATATAAATGTTCTTGTCTCTGTGAGGTACCTACAATTTTCCTTGCTAGCCTTTTCCTTTTCACTTATTAAAACATTTCCATTTCTCATCTGTCTCTGGCTATATTTAATCTTGTCTTTCCTTATCAATTCCTTGGTCCTCCTTTGTTGAATTCTAAAATGCTCCCACAGTGCAGGGCAATTGTTGGTGCTACTGACTGCATAAACCCTTTCCTTTGGTTTAACACTATGTTAAATTTCTCTTGTCATGGATGCATCACTTTTCCCTTTGGGTTTTTATGTCGTAAAGGAATATGTTTGTTTTGTAATTTATGTGTTTCCTTTAAAATATTAACTGTTGTCTATCCAACACCATGCCATTCAACTTAACCTCCCAGTCAATTGTGCCAACTCTTCACTCATCCATTCACAGTTCCAACTCAAGCTGAGAACCAAAATCTGAAAGAGACTTTTAAAAATCTTGATTCCTTCAGACTCCCCACAACATCCTCCCTATCGACTCCATTCATTGATCTAAATCAATGGACCTGGCATGGGGGGACTGCCGTGAAGGGGTGGGGAGGGAGGGAAGAGCAGAGGGGGAACTGGTGTGGGGGGGGGGGGAAGGGGGGGTGGCATTTGTAACTTTGTAAGCAATATTTATGGGTGACTATTTGGATACCTTGCGTATGCAAGCAAAGAATTTCACTGTGACTCGTGACAATCAAGGATTCAGTTCAATTCAATTCAATCTCAGATCTCCAGACATCCTTGACCAATGCTCCAACTCCCAAATTATACAAATTGGTCTGTCATTGAAGTGTTAACTCCCCGATCCAAACCATCCCCTGCTGCCTCTTTCATTGGCACTGACTCTCTGTCTCCTGCCACAGACTCAGTTCCCCAAAAGCCACCCAGCTGAAGTTCAGAGTGGACCCCTGTCAAAGTCCTCCATCTCTGACCAAGGCTCCAACATGATGCCCATAACCAATAACTTGCCTAATCTTTTTGCATTCCTGGGCTCATCTGATATTTTCCTTTGTGCATTCTGCGACAGTGAAGATGTGGAGGGAGGGAGGGGGGGGGGGGGGGAGTGTAGGGAGGGGAGAGGGCATGGATGTGAAAGCACCCATTTGGTAACATGCAAAACTTGACCCATGCCACTGTTGGGCTTTACCTGTGCACCCAGGACCGAAAGGTGAAGCAATCAAAGAATGTTCAGCCATTAACAGGATGAATTTCTGGGCCAATATTACTAAAATGTTGATAGCAAATTCTAAATAATAATACTGTGCCAACAACACAGCTTATAACAAATCAGTGGTTGAATTAGTGGAACAACATCCTTCCCTCAACTAATCCAGAAAAAAAATCGTCGAGTTGTTACTGGCTCAGAATAGCTATCGTGTTTCACAACACAATGACCATCACCATACCTCAGATGTATTTGATGTAGGCTATAGATGAAGCCCATTTTTTGAAACAGGGCAACAGGTGAGGACTTCCAACCATCCCTTGTAGCCCATTTCCACCTGTGTTCCACCCACTGCGATTATTTTAAATGTTTACCCACCCTTCTAGCTTGAAATGATTTGAAACTTCACCACTAAATCGAAGTTGAAATGCATTGTAATCGCTGCACAATAAATCAAAGTCAATCTAGAATGACCTAACCAGCAACTTGTAAAGGAGTAATTGGACGCTACTGCTAAAGGCATACTAGGCGATATGTTTAATGACTTCTGCGGGGCTGGGGACATTACATCTCAGTACAAATATCATAAAAGTACCTCACTGAAATTATGTTAATAAAGACTGGAAATGAAAATTAATTTGGTCTCTAACGAAGTTTGCTGGGGTGAAGATGAGGTGGGTGGGTGGAGGGGAGGGGGGCAGTCGTTGGGGGGAGTGGTTGGTGTCGGTGGAGAAGTGTCTCAGTGCCCACCAAGTGAACAGTGCATGGAAAAATTAGTCCTATTGCATCTTTAGAGTCATAGAGTGACACAGCGTGGAAACAGGCCCTTCAGCCCAACTCGCCCACAACAGCCAAAAATGTCCCAGTTACCTTAGTCCCATTTGCCTGCGCTTGGTCCATTCTTGAGACATTTTGAGCAATGAGGTGTAGTATTAAAAAATAGTTAATATGTAGCAGCAAATATCATGATACTAATACATTTGTGTGGTTTCTAGTAAAATGAATGTTTGGAAAATGTCTGACAGACTTTGCATTAGTCTGGAGTTCACCAAACAATCGTGTTGGACCACACTTCTCACATTTCATTTTTCTGTTCCCTCTCCCCACCTCATTCTCCACTCTAAATATAAACCTTGAATAAAAACTAATTGTTTTTTGCACTTGTGCACCTCCTGTTCTTACTTTAAGAGTTCTCCCTCGGCACAAGTCCATAAAAATCCACTGTACCCGACTTTAGAATGTGGCAGTGCATCAGGGCAAAAAGATCCTTCTCTTCACATAATATATTGAGATTCTGACCATGGTAAGTATGGTTTGTATCATGTTTCTCATGCATCTTTTGAAGGAACACGTATTAACTTATTTAAATTGATTTCAACATGCAAATTATTACTAATTAGGATTTTGCTGCAACTGGTATATTAAGACTAAGACTGCAAACGCTCTATTGTGTTAAAGAAGCAACTGCAGATGCTGGAGAATCGAGGGTTACACAAAAAGCTGGAGAAACTCAGCGGGTGCAGCAGCATCTAAGGAGCGAAGGAGATAGGCGACGTTTCGGGTCGAGACCCTTCTTCAGTCTGGTCAGGGATCAGGGAAACGAGAGATATAGACGGTGATGTGGAGAGATAAGGAACAATGAGTGAAAGATATGCAAAAAAGTATTGGTGATAAAGGAAGCAGGCCATTGTAAGCTGTTTGTGGTGTGAAAATGAGAAGCTAGTGCGACTGGGGGGGGGGGGGGGGGGGAGATGGAGAAGGAGAAGGAATGTCAGGGCCAGAGGGCTGAGGGAGAGGTGGGGGGGGGGAGGCAGTCTGGGTTAACAGAATTGAGAAAATTCAATGTTTAAGCCCAGAGGATGCAGACTCCCCAAGCGGAATATGAGGTGCTGTACCTCCAACTTGCGGTGTTGATCACTCTGGCCGTGGAGGAGGCCCAGGACCGAGAGGTCGGATACGGAGTGGGAGGGGGAGTTGAAGTGCTGAGCCACCGGGAGGTCGGGTTGGTTATTGCGGACCGAGCGGAGGTGTTCGGCGAAACGATCGCCCAGCCTCCGCTTGGTCTCACCGATGTAGATCAGCTGGCATCTGGAGCAACGGATGCAGTAGATGAGGTTGGAGGAGGTGCAGGTGAACCTCTGTCGGACTTGGAATGACTGCTTGGATCCCTGAAAGGAGTGGATGGGGGAGGTGAAGGGACAAGTGTAGCATCTCTTGCGGTTGCAAGGGAAAGTGCCCGGGGAAGGAGTGGAGCGGGAGGGAAGGGAAGAATTGACGAGGGAGTTGCGGAGGGAGCGGTCTTTGCGGAAGGCAGACAGGGGGGGAGATGGGAAGATGTGGCGAGTGGAGGGGTCACGTTGGAGGTGGCGAAACTGGCGGAGGACTATCTGTTGTATGCGCTGGCTGGTGGGGTGAAAGGTGAGGACCAGGGGGACTCGGCCCTTGTTGTGAGTGGGGGAATGGGGAGAGAGGGCAGTGTTGCGGGGTATGGAGGAGACCCTGGTGCGAGCCTCATCTATAGTGGGGGAGGGGAAACCCCGTTCTCTGAAGAACGAGGACATTTGCGATGACCTGGTGTGGAACACGTCATCCTGGGAGCAGATGCGGCGTAGACGGAGGAATTGGGAATAGGGGATGGAGTCCTTACAGGAAGCAGGGTGGGAGGAAGAGTAGTCCAGGTAGCTGTGGGAGTCAGTTGGTTTGTAGTGGATGTCAGTCAGGAGTGTATCACCTGCAATAGAGATGGTGAGGTCAAGGAATGGTAGGGAAATGTCGGAAATGGTCCAAGTATATTTGAGTGCCGGGTGGAAGTTGGTGGTGAAATGGATGAAGTCAGTCAGTTCTCCGTGGGTGCAGGAGGTGACACCAAAGCAGTCGTCAATGTAACGGAGGTAAAGATCGGGGGTGGGGCCCTGGTACGCCGAGAACAAAGATTGTTCGACGTGCCCGACAAAGAGGCAGGCGTAGCTAGGGCCCATGCGTGTGCCCATAGCTACGCCTTGTGTTTGGAGGAAATGGGAGGAGTCAAAAGAGAAGTTGTTGAGGGTAAGGACCAACTCCGCTAGGCGGAGGAGGGTGTCAGTGGATGGGTATGGGTTGCTCCTCTGGTCGAGGAAGTACCGGAGGGCTTTGAGACCATCCTGGTGGGGGATGCAGGTGTATAGTGACTGGACGTCCATGGTGAAGATGAGAGGATGGGGGCCTGGACAACGGAATGTGCGGAGCCGACGGAGAGTGTCTGAGGTGTCTTGAACATAGGTGGGGAGGGATTTGACAAAGGGGGATAGGATGGAGTCAAGGTATGTGGAAATGTGTTCGGTGGGGCACGAACAGGCAGAGACAATGGGTCTGCCGGGGCAGTCGGGTTTGTGGATTTTGGGGAGAAGGTAAAATCGGGCTGTGCGGGGCTGGGGAACGATGAGGTTGGAGGCTCGGGGGGGTAGGGAGCCGGAGTTGAATATTGTTGTTGAATCACTGCTCAAAGTTGCCTCAGAGATATGGTTCCTCTTATACATTGTACAGGTCAGAGAATCCATCATCATCCAGAATACTTTTGAGATAGATTTACTTTCAGAACCAGCTTACTCTGAAGAAGGGTCTCGGCTAAAAGGGTCTCGACTCCATATTCTCCAGAGATCCTGCCTAACCTGCTGATTAACTCGAGCAATATGTCCTTTTATGTATTAACCAGCATCTGCATTTCTTGTTTCTACGTTTTGACTGCTCCACTACAAAAATTATTCGAGGTATGCCCACTTTTAAAACGTTTTCCTCTTCTCTCCAGCAGGAGCTCAGTGAGACCCCCTCTCACTGCTCCCCCTCTGTGATTTCTGCTGCTCTCTGACTCTACAACCATGTTCTGAGCCGGACTCGCTACCACAGCCATGTGTGTTTCCTCAACACTTGCCTGCACCTCCATTTTGTGCCTCATGGCTTCCAGCTCTGTTTCCAGACATTCCAGTTTGGACCCAACACGGATTTCAGGTAAGTGCAGTCAATCCACCGCTTCTCACAACAGTTCTCTTTCTGTACCTTGCGTTCTACACTGGCCACCATGCACCAGCACCAGCAGGCTCACGCTCTGACTCTCCAACGGCTCCAGGCCTATCTCACCCAGATCTGCAATAGACCTCAACTTTACTTCATTCTCTGCTGGATCCATACCTTCTATAAACGCTTCCTTGCCTACCTGGACTCCATAATCTAAAATAAAAGAGGATGACGGAAATAGGTCAGGTAGCAGAGGAGGCCTACTGATAATTGGAGTTGACCTCCCACAATAACACAGAAGAAAGGATTGTGTTTCTTTTTTTTTTAACACATCAAAAAGACTGCTCTGGTTAAGATGGCGAACTTTCCTCGAGGCGTTGTCTAGACATTTTATCTTTGGAATGTTAATTCAAGGTCGGATTTTATGTTTCATTTCAACAAAGGATTGGAAAAGAAGAAAAACTGTGGCGGGGAAAATAACTTGAGAATATGGAAAAATATTATCAGTGGACTTGTATATAGAAACTTATGATTTAAGAAACACACAATTACATACTAACATAAAATATAATTAATAAAATTGTGTAATATTAAGACATAGCGTAATAATGGCTGATGTTTATTTCATGATGTTAATTACTTGCTAAATATAAGAATAACGAGTTAAATATGATTGATAAGTATTAACATACTAACAAATTTTATGGATATAGTAGATTTAGTTTAAATTGCGTGTAAAGGGGAGGGGAGGAGACTCAGATACTTGGAAGTTATCCAAGATTTTTTGGGATTGAGATGCAACATGGACTGGGCCCACACCAACCATTGATGACCCATTCACACCAGTTCTTTGTTTTCCCACTTTCTCACCCACTCCCTGCACATTAGGGGGAATTTGTTTTTACAGAGGCCAATTACCCACAGGTCTTTGGGACGTGGGAGCAAACTCGGTATACACCTATGTGATCACATGCAAACTCTACACAGACTGCTCCCGAGGTCAGGATTGAATCCGGATCTCTGGTACTGTGAGGTAGCAGCTCCACCAGCTGAGCCACTATGCCGCCCAAGTTTGTTGGGAGAGAAAAACATTTAATATCATAGGATCTTTTCCTCAGGATGGAAATGTCAAAGACTAGAGGGCATAGCATTAACGTAAGAGGGTTAAAGTTTAAAGAAGAAGTGCAGGGCAAGTTTTTCGTACGTAGAAAATGGTAGGTTCCTGGAACATGCTGCGAGGGGTGGTGGTGATAGCAGTTACATGTATGGCATTTGAAAGGCTGTTGGACAGGCACATGGATGTGTAGGGAATAGAGGAATATTGATTGTGTGCTCGCAGAGAACGTTAGTTTAATTTGGCATCATGTTCGGCACAGACATTGTGGGCTGAAGGCCTGGTCCTGTACTGTACTATTCTATGCCCTACATAACCTGAGGACTTCCTATAAATGCAAGTCATTAACCTAATGTGTTTGCACTGTTAGCTGCATTTGTCTGAATGCTTTTTACACATTGGAAGAGGAAAGGAGTGTGTCACATTCTAATCTTGCAAAGATCCCATCATTTTGTAATGAAAACATTTCCTGACCTGAAAGCCTTGGAATCATTTCTTTGCATACCTTTTCCTTCAGAATTTCCCAAGAGAATACATTTTACAATGTTTACAAAGAAGGTAGCATAACTCTGCCTCTTGCACAACACTATGGTGACCAAATTGCCAGTGGAACAAGCCTCATACAGTACATCAGAACAAGGACATAAAGGTTTACCACTCTACACTGTGTCGGTCTCTGTCTTACAAGATAGGTATCCCTGTACATAGCGCAAACAGAGAGCTGCAAGGAATTAAGATTCAGCTGGTGAACTGACATCAGCTGTTGCGTTCAACAGAAGCCTCCTGATAGAGGCTGGATATTTTGCTGCAGGATGAATGAAAGCAAATCAGTAAAATGTTTTCCTACTGCCAGTACTTACCACAAATTGACCCTGCCCACAAAACGGCTGATAAGAATGTAAAAAGATGAAAGCACAGCTCCCTGATCTTTTGACTCATTCACACATCATTCGCCTTATCTTCTGAATTCATAAGTGTGCAAAGATGTATTGACCTTGGATGAATATTCTCAACGACCACGTCTCTGAAGCAGACAATTAATTACAAAGATGTGCAATCCTTTGAATTAAGAAAAAATCCTGGTCTCAGTCCTGCTTGGTCAACCCCTCCTCTGCTGGACCACTCTCAGTTCTTGCCTGGAGAAGATCAAGAGAACTGAGGATAAATTAAAGCATCAGTTCATGCAGAACAGCAAACATTTGCATCAAATCACTCTCCTCACTCGTAAACAGTAGATGATCAAATTGGAAGGAACATGAAACCATATTTTGACCTCAGATTTCAAACACTTGCAATATTTTGCTTTCTTAAAGATTTAAGAGATTTTCTTCCTACTGGATACCTTTGATTTTCCACTGTGAGCATCTTATATTTAAGGAATCCTAAGTTTTTCAGTCCAAGGTTCATGATGAGACCATTTAAAAATGTGAAAGTGTCAGTTATAATGTTGTTAAATTTAATCTGCTGTTTAAAAATCAAAATATGCACCCAGACCATTTTCTAGTTTACCATACCTGCATTCATGAAGGGAGTGTGGATGGGTTGGATTGATTTTGAGAAGAGACTGGATCAGCTGGCTTTGTTTTTCCTGGTGACGAGGAAGCTGAGGGAGACCTGATTGACGTGCTCAAAATCATGAGGGGCACAGAGGTGGTAGATGGTAGGAAATGTTTCCCCCTTAGCAGAGATATCTAGAACTAGACTGCCTTGGATTTTAAGGTCAGGGTTAAGAGGTTTAGGTGGATCTGAGGAAGAGATTTTTCATCCAGAGGGTGGTTGAAATCTGGAGCACTCTGCCAGAACGGGTGTTGGAGGCAGGTATTTTCTTCATATTTAAGTATCTAGATACATATGGACTAAGTGCAGATAAATGGGTGTTTGATGAATGGCATGATGGTGAGACAAAGGGCTTGTTTCTGTGCTGTATGACCCTTTGATAAACTAAAGTATCAGTGTTGCAGTATTTAGTTGTTTTATTATAGAAAAATAACATGGACTAAATTAATAATAGAAAAATGCTGAAGCTTGGATCACTTCTTTGTTAGAAGAAATCAGGCTGCTAGCTAAAAGAATTTTCCTCATTATTATGAATTGCACAACAAAACACAAGGTAGAATTCTATATGAATGAAACATTCTATAATGGAGATAATTGAAACAGATTTTGAATCCACTATGTGCTACCAGATTGAAGACCTAGATTAATCCATCTCAAAGGTCCAAGGGAGAGACTCTGGAAGGCGGAGCTCATCTACAAGATTACCAGTCTTGATAATGTATTCAAATATGCACATATGAATTTGGAGAAGCATTTGAAAACCAATGGAGCCAGATTCCTCAAATAGCACATCTTTGGTTGAATTAGCTTTAAAGCTCATTGCAGGTCACATAAATACCCGAGATCCTGCTATGTTAGGCCAAGCATTTACTGGAATTTCAGATTCAGGTCAGGGATGTGGCCTGGACCATGAAACTGAAAGAAGTGTTTCCAAGGGACTGAAGATGTCAGTGAGGGAGACCCAAGCCCTTTCCCCCACTTGGTCCAAACTCTATGGGCTGCCGATTGCCAGAGTTAAACGCAGAGTAGGTTACATTTCCCCCAACTACGTCTATGCCAATATTTCTGTGCCAATATCGCAGGCTTCCCAGAAAACGGAGTTTCTTCTTTTTCACATCATCCCTTTGCACCTTCCAAGCTACCTCTTTTTCACCTTCATTGCTTTCTTCACTTTTGTTATTTTGTTTGTCATTCTCCTTCACCGTGCCACCTACCATCCTTTCTGATAACCTCTTTCACTTTATGTTAATGTAGTTTCTTTCTTTTATTTTCATAAAAATTTACTTCTGTTTGTCTTATTTGTGCTGATGGACATTTCCCTTCCTCGATCCCAATCGGCATTATGTTGCTGTATTTCAGCCCAGGAGTGCATATGCCTGCCTACTCCAACATTTGCATTAATGTTATCCTTGCAAGAGATTTGCAGCTGACTTCTCTTTGCATCTTCCAACCAAGGATTCCCCTTGAGGGGAGATACTACTGCATGTCCTGGTATTGTTGGTATTTCAGTTGGTATTTCCACCTCTTTAGAATCTCTAATAATTAAATACTATTCTCTGTGACACTGCTCCAAACAACCTGGAGTAAGCCTTTAAAAAATGTTTTTTTTTCTGATCTGGGAACAGATTCCCAGAAGAGGGGGCCACCTGGGGGATGAAGGACAAGGACTGGGGTAGCACAGCGGCACAGCTGGTGGAACCACCATCTCACAGAACCAGAGACCCAGATACAATCCAGGCTTCTCATACTGTCCCTGTGGAGTTTGAAAATGGTCTCCGTTACCGCATAGGTTTCCTGCAGATGCTCTGGTTTACTCCCACGCCCCAAACATATGTGGGGTAGAGATAGACAAATCCTTGATTAGAACGGGCATCAATGGTTATGGGGGGAAGGCCGGAAAATGGGATTAGGACGCAGAGATCAGCCATGATTGAATAGCGGAGTAGATTCGATGGGCCGAATGATCTAATTCTACGCCTACAACTTGTAACTTGGGTTGTTAGGCAATTTTGCCAGTGTAATTTACCCCTAGTGTGAATGGTAGAATCTGATGAGGAGGGTTTGTGGAACTTGATGAGAAATGTGGGAGCTGGGAATTAAAATGAATGTAAATGCCTGGTTGCAGTGATGGTGGGCAGCTGAGAGATTGGGCAAGGCATCCCTGCCTCAGTTAGGGGATTGCCCCCAATTCAACAATTCTGATGGAGACAATAACAACTGCCCTAAACAGGCATATTCCATAAAGCATCTTCAACCCCAGTAATGCCATCTCTTTTTATCATTGTACTGCAATTGGAAGAGTTTCTGGAGAAGAGGTGCATGACAATGAAACTGTATAGTTGAATTAAATATTGAAAACCTGTGAGCGATGAAATCCTCCTCCATAGTTTAGTTCTGTTTAATTTAGAGATACAGCGCAGAAACAGGCCCTTCGGCCCACCCTTCGACCAGCGATCCCTGCACATTAACACCACCCTACACCCACTAGGGCCAATTTTTACATTTACCAAGCCAATTAACCTACAAATTTGTACGTCTTTGGAATGTGGGAGGAAACTAAAGATCTTGGAGAAAACCAACGCAGGTTGCGGGGAGAAAGTCCAAACTCTGTACAGACGGCACCCGTAGTCGGAATCAAACTCGGGATTGAACTCGGATCTCCGGCGCTGCATTCGCTGTAATGCAGCAACTCTACCGCTGCGCCATCATGACCGCTACTCTTGTAAAAAATTGTGATTTTTTTTACTACTGAAAGAACATTGTGTGAATACTACAAATATAACTTAATACCGTTCCAACATAGTTAATAATGTTGGTGAATGATATGGTGGTGAATCTGAGGAACTATTTGCCACAGAAGGCAGTGGAGGCCAAATCAGTGGATATTTTTAAGGCAGAGATAGATAGATTCTTGATTAGATTTGGGTGTCAGAGGTTATGGGGAGAAGGCAGGAGAATGGGGTTAGGAGAGAGAGATAGATCAGCCATGAATGAATGGCAGAGTAGACTTGGTGGGCTAAATGGCCTAATTATGCTCTTATCACATGATCTTATGATCTTGTGAATATGAGTCAATGGAATCTAAGCCTTCAAGCAATGGGAGAGGGCAGTAGGTGCACTAACAACAGGTAAATCACAGACCAAAGGAAGAAGCTTGCACCAACTAGTGGCCTAGTGGCAGAGGAGAACAGAATCCAATGGAACAGAATCCAATGATGACAGATGGATAGTAGATGCTGGAAAATTGAGCAAAACACAAAGTACTGAAGTAACTAAGCAGGTCAGGAAAATGTTTCAGATCGGGACCCTTCTTCCGTCAGTAATGACCACTTGCCAAAGCAGTTGCCCAAGCAACCAGTGACAGAGAACAACTGTCCACAATAACCTGACAATTGGTGCAACATGGTACTGGTCAAGTCCAGGAAATGGTGGGTGAAATGCCCTGTAGGAATTGTGCACAACTAACAAACCAGGAGACTTGGTTTTACAAATGATTTGTTGCAAGTGATTCCAATGAGTGTTATTGCCTTGATGGCATTACTTTTTACAACACAGAGGGTGGCACATTTATGGTTGGCAAAATGCATGCCATTCCTTCCAGCTGTGTTGGAGATGCTACATTGTTAAGTATCAACAAAATGCAAATATAGGCAAATGCATTTTGGTTCATGAGAAAGATAATGTGTTAATCGCATCAGAATGAATGGGAAAATATAATCCCAGCAAAATAAAATCTAACAAATGTAGCCTGTTAGGTAGCTAGAACATTTAAAGCCACTGATAACAATTAGTATCATATTTTCAAAACCTTTGGCAATACTGTAAAATCTACTACAAACCTACTGACCCCCATAGCTATCTTTACTACACTTCTTCCCACTCTGCTTCCTGTAAAGACTCTATCCCCTACTCCCAATTCCTTCATCTACGCCGCATCTGCGCCCAGGATGAGGTGTTCCATACCAGGGCATCAGAGATGTCCTCGTTCTTCAGGAAACAGGGGTTCCCCTCTTCCATTATAGATGGGGCTCTCACTGGGGTCTCCTCGATATCCCGCATCTCCATTGTTGCTCCCCCTCCCCACATTCATAACAAGGACAGAGTCCTCCTTGTCCTCACCTTCCGCCCCATCAGCCGTCGCATACAGCATATAATCCTCCAACATTTTCACCACCTCCAACGGGATCCCACTACTGGTCACATTTACCCATCTCCACTCCTTTCTGCTTTCCGTGGAGTCCTTTCCCTCCGAAACTCCCTAGTCAACTCGTCCCCTCCCACCCAAACCACCCCCTCCCCAGGTACATTCCCCGTGCAACCGCAGGAGATGCAACACCTGTCCTTTTACCTCCCCCCTCGACTCCATCCAAGGACCCAAACAGTCTTTCCAGGTGAGGCAGAGGTTCACTTGCATCTCCTCCAACCTCATCTACTGTATCCACTGTTCCAGGTGTGAACTTCCCTACATCGGCGAGACCAAGCGCAGGTTCAGCGATCATTTCGCTGAACACCTCCGCTCAGTCCGTCTTCAACTACCTGATCTTCCAGTGACTCAGCATTTGAACTCCCCCTCCCATTTCCAATCTGACCTTTCTGTCCTGGGCCTCCACCATTGTCAGAGTGAGGCCCAATGCAAATTGGAGGAAAAGCACCTGATATTTCGCTTGGGTAGTTTACATCCCAGCAGTATGAACATTGAATTCTCTAACTTTAAATAGCCCTTGTTTTCCCTTTCTATCCCCTCCCCCTTCCCAGTTCTCCCACTAGTCTTACTGTCTCCGACTATATTCTATCTTTGTCCCGCCCCCTCCCCTGATATCAGTCTGAAGAAGGGTCTCGACCCAAAACGTCACCCATTCCACTCTCCGGAGATGCTGCCTGACCCGCTGAGTTACTCCAACATTTTGTGTCTACTTTCGATTTAAACCCGCATCTGTAGTTCTTTCCTACTCAAATATGAGCAGAATACATTTTACCCAGCAACAAAAACAGCAGTTGCTGGAAATGCTCATCAGGTCAGGCAGCACTGTGGACAACGAAAGAGTAACATTTTCAGATTGATGACCTTTTTTCAGGATTCAAATGCAAAAAGGATTGCTAGAGCAAGGCACAAGGTGGGTGGTAATGGGACAAGTGAAGAAACAGAACAGGGAATAAAGAAGTTGTAAATGGAAACTGCAACATTATTATAAGAAAGGAGTAACGGGGAAGCCATCTTGTATTGATTTTTCTTAAGCAACATGAGAAGAGGGCGGAAATGGGGCAGAATTAAAGTAACAGGTAACCAGAACTTACAGGGACAGGCTGAACATAAGTGTTGAAGAAAGCTATTGGTTGAATCAAGGGAGGGAACACTTCCTGATACTGTAATATACGAAATGGATTGCAAGGTCTTTTTGTTGATAGTATTATACCTGAGGAAGTGAAAAGCAAATTTATTGTGGAAGCTGGTCAGGTGGAGGGCATGGACAAGGAACCCTATCCTGGGTCTGGGAGGGAAGAGATGGAGTGAGGGCAATAGTGCAGCATATAGGACAGATACAAATGTTGCCCTGTCTACTGCAGAGAGAGGTTCTCCCTGTGGAACAATACTCTTATTTTGGAATTAGTGGTATGGAAGACGGTATCATCAGAACGTCTGTGTCAAATGAATGAGATCCAGTAGAATGGTGTGGAGTCACTGCAGGAAGCTGCAGTTCTTTGTACAGTCGTGGACCTGAAATGTTAACTGTCTCTCCCTTCACAGACCCTGCCTGGCCTGCTGAGCAATGCCAGCATTTCCCATTTCTTATTTTGGGTGTTTCCAGTTTCTGCACAACTTTTCTTTCCTAGTAATGTCAAAACAATACTAATATGTCCAATGCTCCCCAAAGTAGGTTCATAGGGGAAACATTTCAGTCACTTTTCAATTTAAATACCCAAACATTATTGACTGTGAATTTTTGGCGCCAGCCATTGAAAGGCAAGCAAGTGTCACACTTACCCAATGCACTATGAACCAGGGCCTCACTGGCAAAACCCTCGCCCCACAAATTTTAACAGCAGGGCTCTGTGTTAATGAGTTTCCCTGACCTCTGAGAACACTCCAGTGCCAGTTTGAGTCTCCCAATGGTTTTAAAGTCAATATCAGGCTTGCAGAATAGGAAATTCTTATTAGTTCAGCATTTTTGTGTTTCTTTTAATTAGCAATTTTCTTTTTTCTTTTTTTGAACATTACAATATGAATCGTTTTTAAATACCTCTGAAACGCCTCGATTCTCGTCGGCACCAGCTCTGGCCCCAGCTTTGCCTTCACTCATTGCCAGCTCCAGGAGAAAGGCCTCAGTATACACAGCAGGTGCCCGCATGTCACCAGGCCCCATCAGCTCAGAGCCAGCAAGGTCAGTTCCCATCATCCAGCCAGATACATTCAGGCTTGTGGTGACCACAGTACCAATTCAGAACAGTGCTGGAGTCTGCTATGATGCAGTCCAATGAATGGATCGATGGAGGATGATGGAATGGATTGATAGGGGACATTGTTTTATCTCGTTGTTTAAAAATTCAAACACATAAATCAATGTCTATCTTTACACGTTGTATCAGTGTTTGGTGATTCAACTTTAGCAATTTGTTATAAAACTTACTCAAGTTTTGCTTTCCAGACTATCTGACAAGTGGTTTGCCTGATTCATAGTATTTCTTCCTCTGAATGGGGAAGGTTATGACCTGAAATCCCACTCCAGATATCAGAGTGAGCAGAAAGTCCAGCTCTGAATTCTGGGTTGACATTCAATGAGATATTTGCACCTGGATGGTATGGATACTGGGAACCCAGGAAACACCCCATGAGCTGATACAGTGATGGCTATGGCCACAGAGCTGCTGTACATACTATCAACTGTAAATTTGCCTGCAGATCTTTTGCCAACATTATACTGTTCTCAAAGTGTGAATGTGCAGATATGATAAAGCAATAAAGCAATAAAGATATGATAAAGCAATAATGTTTGCAATCAACATTATTGGTGATTACAAACATCAACAAGCTCCATCAGCTATTAAGTAAAATGCCTTAATTATTATATTGCTATTACATTTTACCTACAGCATATTGATCATGTGTTACATGGAAGAGGAGCGTATAGCTCAGAATAAATATGATTCTCCTTGATATTTTAATAGGGGTCTTCTGGTTATCTGTGCTCCCTTTGAACTAGCACCTAAAGAAAACTGCAGACTCCTGCAACTAAACTCTGGAAATCTATGCTGCATCCTGAACTTCCTTTCTATGTCATTATTTTTTAATGAATCTACCAAATAATCATATTTAAGAAGTCTCAAAATGGCTTATAGATTTTTCTAGTATCAAAGCAAAGAAGGAGGAACTTTGTATGCATGGTGTGCATTCTACATAACCCAAACATTGCTGAACATGACGCCCCAATATTCACATTCAATGCGAGTAGATAAAACAGAGCCTTGATCAAATGACTGCAATATGCCTATCTCTCAGCTCTATTTTAATAGATTGCATTTGGAAAATACATTTGCTGAATCATTGTAAAAAGACACCATCGCAGTCTCTAAACAAAGTGTATCCATATTTGGTTGTGACTATTTGTTATATCTGCATATATATACACCTCTCTCCCCAGAGATTCTGACAGAAAGAAATCACAACACACTCACTGAATAAAATGCCTTCCTCTGCAATAATCACCAATGCAGCCCGGGTAGTTTCTACCCCTCTGCCAGAACCAGTCTATTGTTATCGACACGCATAGGGATATTAAGAAACAAAACAATTGCTTGTTTCGATAGTAAGAGCAGTGCTCCAAAATGAGGGGTTGAGGAAGGCAATCTGCAGCATCATTTTTTCAAATAGAATTAATAACACTGTACAGGTCCCTTCGTCCTTGTAATCATAGCAGGCAGCGGATACTGGTGGGAATAAAATACTTCCATTCCCCCTGCAGCATATCCTAACTGGCTTGATTCAAAATGTTAATCCAGGCAGCAGTCATGACTTCAGATTTCTACTAATTCAAAAATCTGAAGATAAAACCACGATTTCAATTCAGAGATCCTGACCTCATTCACTGAGATCAAAACCTGCTGAATTGTCACAAAATAATTTTAAAACAACCGATAGATCGTAGGTGTGAAGCCTAGAAAGGTGTAACATCATTTTCTTACAATTCACAATATAATAATTTTGGTTGTCATAAATGCCACTGCAAAGCAAGGTTCCCCATGCCTGTATCAATTGTACAATAGATATTTCATGCAATTGTTCATAATTTTACTCCAATATGTGTCCTTTTTTAATGACGGTCAGATGCCAAAAGGATGCATATCACTGAGAGGATAAAGGCGACATCCAGCTGCACTGGCTATGATTCTTTCAGCTTGCAATCCTCACAGTCTACTTCATTAACCTTTGCTGCAATTAATATTCATCTCCCCACCCTTAGCAGGTTAGCACACTGCATCAGCATCATCCACCTACCATTCCGTGCCAACTGTAGACAATCCCAGAACGGCAACACTCCTCCACCGCAATCTGGATTCAAAACATTTTGCTTTGCACAAAAGAAAAAAAACAAAACAAAAAGGGATGCACAACGGGATGGAGAGGAAGTACCGGTCGCGAGACAGAAGGGAAGAAAAAAGCTGCTGGAGAGCAGAGACTT
This sequence comes from Raja brachyura, assembly GCA_963514005.1. The sequence continues at coordinate 116,413,299 of OY740781.1, read as the reverse complement.
TGCTGAATCACCGCCTTCATCCGTATTAAACCATTGTGCAGTCCAATGCTGGCTGTACCACTGTGGAACCTACCAGATGAGACAGACAGAGGGCCTGGGGAATAGGTTACCATGGCAACTTAAAGGAGCACACATGACGTCAACGCTCGCAGAAGGCAGGTTGGTGAGGGGGAGGGTAAGGGGAGAGACTTCTTAATATCTGCAACTATCTCCTGGTGAGCCATCAAGCTCCCTGTAATGACTTATTTTGAAGTCAATGCAAAACAGTTTAGCTAATGTCCTGTCACTTGCAACATAAAGGAGGAAGATAAAGCGAGTAATAATTGATACAGAGAGCGCAACGATGCTGCTGAGGCCCAATGATGTCTTCTGATATCACCTTATAAGTATGCAGAATGATAATGTTTTGACTGAAATATTGTAGGGGAAGAAATATGAAAATCTCATTAGTTCACAACAATTGTCAATTACGAATGTGAGAACCCTGCGCAAAATACCTGACCTAAGTTTCATTATAAAAATGAAGATTTCCTTTTTACTTAAATTATCCATTAAGATAGAGATACCATACAACAAATGTGGGAACAGCAATCCACCATGCTTGCATGCATATAAAATGTGACAGACATTTTCACACACACTATTACTCCTGGGTCAGGCAATGTGCAGTGGCATTGTGTTCATAAGTATTTGGCAGACTGAAATACAATGTGTTGAGTTTAATATTTTGCATAGATTGGCCAATCAGGATATCACGTTCAGTATGGGAGTCGTTCCTCATATTAAACGACTCTGTGGCATTTGTGCAATTCATGCAGCACCGACATCCATTTGCAAAACAGTGACAGAGTCAGTGGGATCATAAACTCCCTAGGGCAAAATCAACGGCATCGAGATCCTTTGGCTCACTGGCTCTCCCAAAACGCAATTCATTGTCACACAATTCCCCGTAGCCCTGGAAAACAAAACGATGGTTGCTTGAATTCGAGTTTCATTCGTGTTCAAGAGATATATTAATAATGGCTTAGCGGTAGAGTTACTGCCTTACAGCACCAGACAACCGGGGTCGATCCTGACAAGGAGTGCTGTCTGTGTGGAGTTTAGACAGTACGTCCCCCCTGTGACCGCGTGGGTTTCCTCCGGGTGCTGCGGTTTCAGCCCACGTTCCAAATACGTGCAGTTTTGTAGGTTCATTGGCTTCTGTAAATTGTCCCTGGTGTGTAGAATAGAACTAGTGTATGTGTGATCGTTGGTCGGCGTGGACTTGGTGGACTTAAGGGCCTTTTTTTCCATTCTGTATCTTTAAATTAAACTAAACTAAATGAAACAAAATATTCCAATAAGTTATGTTTGTCAGAAAGTTGAGGACTTCCAATAGTCTGTTGCCTTGACTTTTAACTTGCACCAAATAGTAAAGATGTATTTCTGCGATGGTACAGAATCTTGTTACGTCAACAAAGGTGAATACAATTCATATGACAAAGGTGAATATAATTCTGTTCATGCAGATGATGGTAAATCATTGGAATTGTCTGTTCCAATGGGCTGCAGAGGCTCTGTCATTGAGATAATCCAAAACTGAGATCAATAGAGATAGATACTAAGAGATATAGGGAAAGAGCAGGAAAATAATAGTGATAGAAACTCAGCTGTGATTGTATTAAATGGTGGAGCAGGCATGAAAGGCCACACGACATACTCCCCACCTATCTCTCATGATCTCATCCTTCAACCTCCTGTTGAGCAATATTTAAGCAAAGCCTCCATTTTAAATATAAACCTCTACCCACTTCTTCTCCAGCCTTCTCTCATCCCCTACAATGAGTATGAAGGAGGGTAATGACCCTAAAACTCACCTATCCATGTCCTCCAAGGACGCTGCTTGACCTGCTGAGCTGCTCCAGCACTTAATGTTCCCACATATCTGATGTGGACTTGCCCAACAACAGCTGCTCGTCCCATTTACCTGCCATGCCAATTGTATGCAAGGGCTTGAGAGCTGGTCTCCGTGGCCCTGAATATTACCACTCTTTCTTTTCCCTTCTCTTTTTTACAGAATACTTTTGTTGCTTTTACAATATTGATCTCTTTTGCAAATGATAGATATGAAAATAGGGATGTCATTCTCCAACTGAACCTAGAGTTCACTGCAATCTAGAACACCTAGATCCAGAGTGCTGTGTTCATTTCTCATCTTCCAACTAAAGAGTGGGACAGATCCATCGATTCCTGGAGACAATCTAATAAGACATAACATGAGGAGGTCACCAGGATGGATGGGGGCAGGGCAGGGCGGTAGATATTGTCTATGTGGATTTCACCAAGACCCTTGATGAGGCTGGAAAGGGTGCAGAGAAAATGTATGAGGATGTTGCCAGGACTCAAGGGCCTGAGGTATAGGGAGAGGGTAAACAGGGTGGGACTCTATAACTTGGATTGCAGGAAGATGAGGGGTGATCTTGTAAAGCTGTACAAAATTATGCAAGGAATAGACCGGGTAGATGTACAGGGTTACACAAAAAGCTGGAGAAACTCAGCGGGTGCAGCAGCATCTAAGGAGCGAAGGAGATAGGCGACGTTTCGGGTCGAGACCCTTCTTCAGACCCGAACAGGGTCCCTTGCTCAGAGTAGGCGAATCGAGAACCAGGGGACAAAGATTTAAGATGAGGGAGGAAAGACTTAATAGGAACCTGAGGGGCAACTTTATCACACACAGTGGAGGGTGTATGGAACGAGCTGCTGGAGGAGGTAGTTGAGCCAGGTACTATTAGAATGTTTAATAAATATTTGGACAGGTACTTGAATAGGATAGGTTTAAAGGGGAATGGGTCAAATGCAGGCAGGTGGGATTCGTGTGGGTGGGACATATTGGTCCATGTGGGTAAGTTGGGCCGAAGGGCATGTTTTCAAGCTGTATTTCCTGTATGACTATAAGTCCTGCATGGCAGGCTAGTCTGGAAGGTTAGTGTGCATGGAGTCCAAGGTGAGCTAGCCAATTTGATTAAAAATTGGCTCAGAGGAAAGAGTGGAAGAGTAATTGTAAAGGGCTGTTTTATTCTGATTGCTGACCTGTGACCAGTGAAGTGCTACAGCGGTCGATGTTGGGTGGGCTCAGGGCTATTTGGTAAATACATCACTATTTGAATGGCAATGCAATTAACTACATTAGTAAATTTACAAATTACACCAAATTAGGTGGTGTAGTAGACAGGTTATCTATTATAGGAAGAATATCTAAGTTTACAACAAGATCTTAAAAAGTTTAGGAAGGTGGGTCAAGGAAAGGCAAAAGGAATTTAACTTTGACAAGTGTGAGGTGTTTCATTTTGCAAAACAGAGTGATCCAAGTACAGTCGCATGGTACACCCTGGAATGGCGGGAGTGTTATATGAGGAAAGATTGAAAAGACTAGGCTTGTATTCACTGGAGTTTAGAAGGATGAGGGGGGGATCTTATAGAAACATATTAAATTATAAAATGACTGGACAAGCTAGATGCAGGAAAAATGTTCCCAATGTTTGGCGAGTCCAGAACCAGGGGCCACAGTCTTAGAATAAAGGGGAGGCCATTTAAGACTGAGGTGAGAAAAAACTTTTTCACCCAGAGAGTTGTGGATTTGTGGAATTCCCTGCCACAGAGGGCAATGGAGGCCAAATCACTGGAAGGATTTAAGAGAGAGTTAGATAGAGCTCTAGGGGCTAGTGGAATCAAGGGATATGGGGAGAAGGCAGGCACAGGTTATTGATTGGGGACGATCAGCCATGATCACAATGAATGGCAGTGCTGGCTCGAAGGGCCGAATGGCCTCCTCCTGCACCTATTTTCTATGTTTCTATGTTCCCTAAAGGCGGAGAGTGGGTAGACAGTGTAGTGACAGAGGCATCTATTATGCTTGCCTTCTTTAGGAAGGGTATTGAATACTAAACTAGGACATTATGGGACAATGTAAAGTCAATGATGAGACCAAGTTTTAAAGAAGGAACTGCAGATGCTGGAGAATCGAGGGTTACACAAAACTTGGTAAAACTTGACCAAACTTGGAGTACTGTGTGCAGTTCTGGTTAACCAACTATTAGAAGGATATTATTAAATTGGAAAGAGTGTCAGGGAGATTCACTAGAATATTGCCTGGGCTTGCAGACTTGAGTTACAGAAAGAGATTGGATAGGCTGGGACTTCTTTCTTTGGAGTATAGGAGGTTGAATGGTGACCTTATTGAGGTGAACAAGATTATGAGGGATTATGATGAGATGAATGCTCACAGTCTTTTTCCCAGGGTAGGAGCATAGGTTTAAAATGGGAGGGGGGAGATTTAAGATGTATCAAGGGCAACCTTTTAACTCCGAGGGTGCTTCATACAGGACTAGGTGCCCGAGGAAGCTATAGAAGCAGATACAATTACGACCTTTAAGAGACATTTGGACAAATAAATGGACAGGGTGGTTTTGGAGGCACAAAGACCAAATGCAAGCGAATGGGACAGGACCAATGTGCAAAATTGATGGGGGTGGACAGGGTGAGCCGGTGGGCCTGTTTCTGAGCTGTTTAGATCTATGACTCAGACTCCATTAGGTGAGTGGAGGAAGAGGACTGCACTGTGGCAGTGGGGACCCATACCACCGGCCCGACACTGAAAATGTGAAATAAACACCCAAAATACCGGAAACACAACAGGTCAGGCAGGGCCCGTGTGGAATAGACAATAGACAATAGGTGCAGGAGTAGGCCATTTGGCCCTTCGAGCCAGCATTGCCATTCAATGTGATCATGGCTGATCATCCCCAATCAGTACCCCATTCCTGCCTTCTCCCCATATCCCCTGACTCAGCTATCTTCAAGAGCCCTATCTAGCTCTCTCTTGAAATTATCCAGAGAACCGGCATCCACTGCCCTCTGAGGTAGTGAATTCCACAGACTCACAACACTGTGAGAAAAAGTGTTTCTTCGTCTCCGTTCTAAATGGCTTACCCCTTATTCTTAAACTGTGGCCCCTGGTTCTGGACTCCCCCAACATCGGAAACATGTTTCCTGCCTCTAGCGTATCCAAACCCTTAATAATATTATATGTTTCAAAAAGATCCTCTCTCATCCTAAACTCCAGAGTATACAAGCCCAGCCGCTCCATTCTCTCAGCATATGACAGTCCCGCCATCCCGGGAATTAACTTTGTAAACCTACGCTGAACTCCCTCAATAGCAAGAATGTTTTTCCTCAAATTAGGGGACCAAAACTGGACACAATACTCCAGGTGTGGTCTCACTAGGGCCATACGCAACTGCAGAAGGATCTCTTTGCTCCTATACTCAACTCCTCCTGTTATAAAGGCCAACATGCTATTGGCTTTATTCACTGCCTGCTGTACCTGCATGCTTTATGCTGAAGGAAACATTTATTTCCATGAATTAGACGAAGAATGTGTAGGAAGGAACTGCAGATGGTTTACACCAAAGACAGACACAAGGTGCTGGAGTAACTAAGCGAGTCAGGCAGCATCTCTGGAAAAAAGGAATGGGTGACGTTTAGGGTCAGAACCCGTCTTCAGATTCGGAATTGACAGCAATCATGTGTTGCAGACAGAACTGGCTGGGATCCCGGAGAGCCGTGCGCAGCAAAATGAATCCCAAACAAGCCGTGGCCACCAAGATTGTAGGGTGACCCACGCCGTTGAGAGCAAGGAGGCCGGCTGAGAGTAACCAAGCTATGATATCGGATCCAGGGTAAGGCGAGAGAATGTCAGCCAGAGCAGTGTACTGCATGTCAGATGTGGGAGGTCATGGTGTCGGATGGCCCTCTTGACGTCCACATCTGCATCAGGTGCAGAGAGATGGGGCTCCTAAGGGACCGTATTAGGATCCTGGAGCAGCAGCTCGATGACCTCTGCCTGGTCAGGGAGAGTGAAAAGGTGATAGAGGAGAGTTATAGGGAGGTGGTCACTCCAAAACCACAGGAGAGAGACATGTGGGTCACGCTAAGGAAGGGCAAGGGGCAGAGGCATGAACAAGTGAGTACTCCAATGTCAGTACACCTGGCAAATAAGTACTCCTGTTTGAGTACGGATGGGGGTGACAGCCTACCCGGGGGTAGCGACAGGGGACGGGCCTTCAGCACAGAGACCGCCCCTGTTGCTCCGAAAGGTAGGGAAAAAAAGAGGAGGGCAATAGTAATTGGGGACTCTATTGTTAGGGGGTCGGATAGGCGATTCTGTGGACGCAGTCGGGAGACCAGGATGGTGGTCTGCCTCCCTGGTGCCAAGGTCTTGGACGTGTCTAAACGTGTCCAAGATATCCTCAAATCAGAGGGAGAGGAGCCTGAGGTCGTGGTACATATAGGTACCAATGACATAGGTAAAAAAAGGGAAGAGGTCCTGAAGGGAGGATTTAAGGACTTGGGAGGAGAGTTGAGGAAAAGGACCAAAAAGGTAACAATCTCAGGATTACTGCCTGTGCCACGTGACAGTGAGAGTAGAAATGGAGCAAGGTGGAGGATAAATGCTTGGCTGAAAGACTGGTGCAGAGGGCAGGGATTCAAGTTTCTGGATCATTGGGACTTCTTTTGGGGTAGGTGGGACCTGTACAGAAAGGATGGGTTGCACTTGAACCCGAGGGGGACCAATATCCTGGCGGGGAAATTTGCAAAGGCCACTGGGGAGACTTTAAACTAGAATGGTTGGGGCGAGGGATGCAAATAGCAAAAGCTAGTAGACAGAATGGGAGGCAGGAAGCAGAAAAGGGAAGCACTCGGACACAAGAGGAGAAAGAAAAAAAAGGAAATAAACAGAGAATAAGAGATGGGGGGTTTCTTAAATGTGCATATTTTAATGCTAGGAGCATTGTAAGAAAGGTGGATGAGCTTAGAGTCTGGATAGACACCTGGAAGTATGATGTTGTGGCGATCAGTGAAACATGGTTGCAGGAGGGCTGTGATTGGAAACTAAATATTCCAGGATTTCGTTGCTTCAGGTGTGATAGAATTGGAGGGGCAAGAGGTGGAGGTGTTGCATTGCTAGTCAGGGAAGATATTACAGCAGTGCTTTGGCAGGATAGATTGGAGGGCTCATCTAGGGAGGCTATTTGGGTGGAACTTAGAAGTGGGAAAGGTGTAGCAACACTTATAGGGGTATATTATAGACCGCCAAATGGGGAACGAGAATTGGAAGAGCAAATATGTAAAGAGATAGCAGATATTAGTAGTAAGCACAAGGTAGTGATTGTGGGAGATTTCAACTTTCCACACATAGACTGGGAAACACATTCTGTAAATGGGCTGGATGGTTTGGAGTTTGTAAAATGTGTGCAGGATAGTTTTTTGCAGCAATACATAGAGGTGCCTACTAGAGGAGGGGCAGTGCTGGACCTCCTGTTAGGAAATGAGACGGGACAGGTGGCGGAGGTATGCGTAGGGGAGCACTTCGGGTCCAGTGATCACAATACCATTAGTTTCAATATAATTATGGAGAAGGACAGAACTGGGCCTAGGGTTGAGATTTTTGATTGGAGAAAGGCTAACTTTGACGAGATGCGAGATGATTTAAAAGGAGTGAACTGGGACATTTTGTTTTATGGGAAAGATGTAGAGGAGAAATGGAGGACATTTAAAGGGGAAATTTTAAGAGTACAAAATCTTTATGTTCCTGTTCGGTTGAAAGGAACCAGTAAAAATTGGAAAGAGCCCTGGTTTTCAAGGGAAATTGGACATCTTGTTCGGAAAAAGAGGGAGATCTACAATAATTATAGGCAGCATGAAGTAAGTGAGGTGCTGGAGGAGTATAAGGAATGTAAAAAGAATCTAAAGAAATAAATTAGAAAAGCTAAAAGAAGATATGAGGTTGCTTTGGCAAGTAAGGTGAAAGTAAATCCAAAGGGTTTCTACAGCTATGTTAATAGCAAAAGGATAACAAGGGATAAAATTGGTCCATTGGAGAGACCGAGTGGACAGCTATCTGCAGAGCCAAAAGAGATGGGGGAGATATTGAACAATTTCTTTTCTTCGGTATTCACCAAGGAGAAGGATATTGAATTATGTGAGGTAAGGGAAACTAGTAGAGTAGCTATGGATACTATGAGTTTCAAAGTAAAAGAAGTACTGGCACTTTTGAAAAATATAAAAGTGGATAAGTCTCCAGGTCCTGACAGGATATTCCCTAGGACACTGAGGGAAGTTAGTGTAGAAATAGCCGGGGCTATGACAGAAATATTTCAAATGTCATTAGAAACTGGAATAGTCCCCGAGGATTGGCGTACTGCGCATGTTGTTCCATTGTTTAAAAAGGGTTCTAAAAGTAAACCTAGCAATTATAGACCGGTTAGTTTGACTTCAGTGGTGGGCAAATTAATGGAAAAGATACTTAGAGATAATATATATAAGTATCTGGATAAAGAGGGTCTAATTAGGAACAGTCAACATGGATTTATGCCTGGAAGGTCATGTTTGACTAATCTTCTTGAATTTTTTGAAGAGGTTACTAGGGAAATTGACGAGGGTAAAGCAGTGGATGTTGTCTATATGGACTTCAGTAAGGCCTTTGACAAGGTTCCTCATGGAAGGTTGGTTAAGAAGGTTCAACTGTTGGGTGTAAATGCAGGAATAGCAAGATGGATTCAACAGTGGCTGAATGGGAGAAGCCAGAGGGTAATGGTGGATGGCTGTTTGTCGGGTTGGAGGCAGGTGACTAGTGGGGTGCCTCAGGGATCTGTGTTGGGTCCTTTGTTGTTTGTCATGTACATCAATGATCTGGATGAAGGGGTGGTAAATTGGATTAGTAAGTATGCAGATGATACCAAGATAGGGGGTGTTGTGGATAATGAAGAGGATTTCCAAAGTCTACAGAGTGATTTAGGCCAGTTGGAAAAATGGGCTGAAAGATGGCAGATGGAGTTTAATGCTGATAAATGTGAGGTGCTACACCTTGGCAGGACAAATCAAAATAGGACGTACATGGTAAACGGTAGGGAATTGAAGAACACAGTTGAACAGAGGGATCTGGGAATAACCGTGCATAGGTCCTTGAAGGTAGAATCTCATATAGATAGGGTGGTAAAGAAAGCTTTTGGTATGCTAGCCTTTCTAAATCAGAGCATTGAGTATAGAAGCTGGGATGTAATGTTAAAATTGTACAAGGCATTGGTGAGACCAAATCTGGAGTATGGTGTACAATTTTGGTCGCCCAATTATAGGAAGGATGTCAACAAAATAGAGAGGGTACAGGGGAGATTTACTAGAATGTTGCCTGGGTTTCAACAGCTAAGTTACAGAGATAGGTTGAATAAGTTAGGTCTTTATTCTCTGGAGCGCAGAAGGTTAAGGGGGGACTTGATAGAGGTCTTTAAAATGATGAGAGGGATAGACAGAGTTAATGTGGACAAGCTTTTCCCTTTGAGAATAGGGAAGATTCAAACAAGAGGACATGACTTTAGAATTAAGGGACAGAGGTTTAGGGGTAACATGAGGGGGAACTTCTTTACTCAGAGAGTGGTAGCGGTGTGGAATGAGCTTCCAGTGGAAGTGGTGGCGGCAGGTTCGTTGGTATCATTTAAAAATAAATTGGATAGGCATATGGATGAGAAGGGTATGGAGGGTTATGGTATGAGTGCAGGCAGGTGGGACTAAGGGAAAAAAGTTGTTCGGCACGGACTTGAAGAGCCGAGATGGCCTGTTTCCGTGCTGTAATTGTTATATGTTATATGTTATATATGGGCCATTGAGAATGTAGGAGGGACCACTGAGAACATTGGGGGACTCGGTGCGGGGGTGGCGGGTGCTGAGAATGAAGGGGGAACCAGTGGGGAAGTATCTGCGACCACGTGCGGGGGCAGACCTGGTTCGCCACCAAGAGAAGATAAGACTATGCGATGAACTGCTTGTAACTTTGTCAGTGCCAAAAAGGTGGTGACTCTTTGTGTACTGCTAGGGTGAGGTCTGCTGTGGGCTTTTACCGAATTTCACTGTACCTCGGTACAGAGGCCCCCAATCCAGTCAAGCCCTAGGGTGATGCAAGACCTCCAACAGCACACTCCACTGATGCCTCAGCATTGCAGGGTCAACCTGGTCAAGCAGAGACGTTGGTTCCACCACGCTACTCTACCACTTCGTGCCGCAACAGGCCACCTCCGATCCACGCACTCGTCCTCTTGGAGTGATGCCTGATCCAAGAGAGCTCGAGGCTGCTGCAAGGCCTCCAGCAGCCTACTTGACCAATGCCTCAATCCAGATACATCGACCCACCAGCATTGTCTCACCCAACCACTGTTCTATCTTCATGCCCCAGAGGTGGCTCCCACAATCGACCGGAGCTAAGTGTTTGAGGTCACGTGTAGTAACAATCTGGCCAGCTTGCCTGCAATGTTAAATCACTGCATCTGCTATTTTCTTTGATCTTTGATATTGCTAAGGGGTTTGTATCGAATGGAGGGTTTTAAATTTCTAGATTAATGGCAACAGATCTGGGGAAGATTGCACCTGCACAAGCTGGAATATATGCAACCAAACCAGAATGGGTCCAACATACTGACAGTAAGGTCTGCATCTGCTGTTGGGAGGGGTTCAAATTAATTTGACCATGGAATGGGGCACAAAATACACGCACAGTTGGAATGAAAGATCATAGCCAAAAAGGGGAAGACTAAGTCAGTCCTATAGGCATTGCTGACATGCATGCAATGAGGCATGGAAGGTTAAACTGCAATATTCTCTAATGCAGACAAGTGGGACTAGCTGTGTTAGGCAACATGGTCAGCATGGACACATCGGGCTGAAGGGCCTGTTTCCATACTCTATGACGCTGGACTCTATATCTTCAAGCAGAGCCCAAATATATAAATATATTGCAAATTATTCTGTAAATTCAAACATTGTATTTGTTTCTTAATCACATCTAAGACATAAAATTGTTCCTGTGCTAATTACATATCTTTTAGAACACATTAGTAGAGGAGCAGAACTGCAAAATCTGAACTTTAACTTACATGTATCAAATTAGCACAGATACAATACAAAATTATACACCCTGGTGCGATCTTTAATTTGCAATTTACAAGTATATCATTTACAAGTTATTTTTCTCTCTTGAACTGATAACGTTCTTCAGCTTCGACAGTCAGATGCAAGACATTTTATAATTTTTCACAATTCCATCAGATTAATAATTTTCACTTTGATGCTACATCTTCACACAAGTGTGACCCTTGCCTTTCATTGAATATTTTGATGAAAATAATGCATCTTAATACCCAGTCATGGAGATTCTCTCCTCTCCAACCTGACTAAATGATCTTGTCAGTCCCAATAGCTCTCCACAATTAGGTTTGTCCAAACCTCTATTCTAATTCACTCTCTACACCCAATCCTGTCCACATCTGAATCCACATTCCAAATGGTTTCCTCCACGGGGTTTGGAATGGTAGGATTTTATGCATAGAAAACCTTTGTGTATAAATACAAAGGTTGGTGAGGCTGCATATGGACTATTGTGGTCGGTTTTGGGCACCATGCTATAAAAATGATGTCATTATGCTGGAAAGAGTGCAGAGAAGATTCAGAAGGATATTGGGTTACACAAAAAGCTGGAGAAACTCAGCGGGTGCAGCAGCATCTAAGGAGTGAAGGAGATAGGCGACGTTTCGGGTCGAGACCCTTCTTCAGACTGGTCAGGGATCAGGGAAACGAGAGATATAGACGGTGATGTGGAGAGATAAAGAACAATGAATGAAAGATATTCAAAAAAGTATTGATGATAAAGGAAACAGGCCATTGTAAGCTGTTTGTAGTGTGAAAATGAGAAGCTAGTGCGACTTGAGTGGGGGGGGGGGAAGATGGAGAAGGAATGTCAGAGCCCGAGGGCTGAGGGAGAGGTGGAGAGGGGGAGGGGGCAGTCTGGGTTAACAGAATTGAGAAAATTCAATGTTTAAGCCCAGAGGATGCAGACTCCCCAATCGGAATATGAGGTGCTGTTCCTCCAACTTGCGGTGTTGCTCACTCTGGCCGTGGAGGAGGCCCAGGACTGAGAGGTCGGATATGGAATGGGAGGGGGAGTTGAAGTCCTGAGCCACCGGGAGGTCGGGTTGGTTATTGCGGACCGAGCAGAGGTGTGTGGCGAAACGATCGCCCAGCCTCCGCTTGGTCTCACCGATGTAGATCAGCTGGCATCTGGAGCAACAGATGCAGTAGATGAGGTTGGAGGAGGTGCAGGTGAACCTCTGTCGGACTTGGAAGGACTGCTTGGGTCCCTGAAAGGAGTGGATGGGGGAGGTGAAGGGACAAGTGTAGCATCTCTTGCGGTTGCAAGGGAAAGTGCCCGGGGAAGGAGTGGAGCGGGAGGGAAGGGAAGAATTGACAAGTGAGTTGCGAAGGGAGCGGTCTTTGCGGAAGGCAGACAGGGGGGGAGATGGGAAGATGTGGCGAGTGGAGGGGTCACGCTGGAGGTGGCGAAACTGGCGGAGGACTATCTGTTGTATGTGCTGGCTGGTGGGGTGAAAGGTGAGGACCAGGGGGACTCGGCCCTTGTTGTGAGTGGGGGAATGGGGAGAGAGGGCAGTGTTGCGGGGTATGGAGAAGACCCTGGTGCGAGCCTCATCTATAGTGGGGGAGGGGAAACCCCGTTCTCTGAAGAATGAGGACATTTGTGATGACGATATTGTCAGGACTCAGTAGCAATGTCACAAAATTTTGAGATTTAAAAAATCAAGTCTGCAATTTATCCCATCAGATAAAGCATAAAAATAAGTTTAATTTGACACCTAATTCACTTTCATATCTTCAGTATTAAAAAAGTTAGGGCCATTTTCATACTTGGAAATTAGCAACTTGCTTCCTATTGCTTTTCTATTGACTTGTCACAAAAGTTGTGATCGAGGACAGTCAAAAGCCCATAACTTCCTTAAAATTTAAGAGAACTGAAAGAAATTTTCAGTTATTATAGATTGAAGTATTCTGAAAGAAATATGAAACAATCTTACTTGAATGAGCTGAAATTAAAGCATATAATTAGTTAGTTACCCCATTGTAGCCGATTACAAAATTCAATTACTAGATCTAAACATTTATCAATTTCTTAAGAAAAATTAAAAAAAAAAATTAAAGCCTAGGTGTCCAATTAACAGTCACACAATAATTCACAATAAAACATGATTTTTACATCTAATTGTCATTAATTTATAGGCCAAATTGAAGGAATTCAGCGTTTAATGCCTGTAAATTAATGGGCATTTTAAACAGCTTGCTAGTGGGATTTCCTGGAACGCGCTGTATTAGAACGTTGCGGTTGCGATGAATTTAAACCCCATATCGTCAGGAAAAATTCTGACAGTTCATATGGGGGCTAAATCACCATTTCGCTAACATGAAATATTGATTAAAGTCCCCTAAAAAAGCAAGTTTATATGTAAAAATAAACAGCTTTCACTTACCTGTCCCCTACGTAAAATCAGTCCCCGTTGTCGGCGTTCACGGCATTAGGAGCTAATTTTTATTTTACTGCAGCAATTAAATAGTCGGACGATTTATTTAAAACAACGGACATACCGGCAGTGGGAACGAATCTCCAAAAATAGATCGCACTCCGAGAAAATAAAGCTCCAGATTGCAAGGGGAAAACTGCATTTCAACCCCCCCCCCCTTAAAGGTGCCAAAGTCGCGCACACGGCCAGCGGCAGAACTCCAGCACCGCTAAAGGTAAGTTTTGTAACATACCTAGACTCAGGGGCCTGGGGAGAGATTGTGCAAGCTAGAACTTTATTCCATGGAGCACAGGAGGCTAAGGGGTGATCTTATAGAGGTTTATAAGATCATGAAGAGAATTGATAGGTTGGATGCATAGAGTCTTTTACCCAGCGTAGGGGAATCCAGAACCAGAGACATAGATTTAAGGAAAGCTTTAATTAGAACCTGAGCGGCAACTTTTTCACTCAATGGTGGGTATATGCAATGAGTTGCCATAGGAAGTAGATGAGGCAGATAACATTTAAAAGACACTTGAATAGGTGTACAGATATGGACAAAATGTTGCCATATGGGACTAGCTTAAAGGGCCTGTCCCACCAGCACGCAACTATATGCGATGAACGCGATCAAACCGGCAGCAGGGGCCGCGTGGAGGTCGGGTGATCCCCTGTACAGGGCCGGTCCAACCAGCATGCGCCTGCATGCGGCAAGCGCAACTAAACCGGCAGTAGGGGCCGCGCGGAGGTTGGGTGAGTGGCGCAACGCGGCGCAAAGCGAGGCGAACTTGAAGCAAGTCCAAGGTAAGTTCGCCAGGACTTAGAGGGGCACACAGAGAGGGCCACGGAGCCACACACATAGAGGGTCACGGAGGCACTTACAAATAGTTTCACGGAGGCACGATGTCCGGGCGGTGTGTAAATGTCGCGGCGACTGCGAGCCGACAAACCGTTGCCGCGCGGGAATTTTGGACATTGTCGGTTTTTCGGAGCCCCGCGCGGCGTCGGGACGAACTCTGCACAATTCCGCACGGCTCCGGCGATCGAAGTGGGACCGGCCCCCCGACGCCGGACGGCTCAAGCGACCACGTTAGGTCGCGCTAATCGCATCGAGTTGCATGCTGGTGGGACAGGCCCTTAAGTGGCGCATCTTGGTCAGCCCTGATGAGATGAGATGGGCTGATGACATTCCCTGCTGTATGACTGTAGGGCTCTGTGCTTGTACAAGGTTTATTCTATCATCCACGGTATTTTTTTAAATTTCATTGTAATTAATGTACTTTATTCATGAAAATATTGTGTAGAATACAGAAAGTACAAGTCAAACACGTTGTGCCATTTACTTTACATGAACAACTCATTAGTTATCATTCATTTACATCCTTAGAGCAAGTAGTTCACAAGCTTTTAACACAGATTTGATCTAAGACAGGCGGCCCAAAACTGTGGCCATTCCCCTTGGAGTCCGCTGCAGTGGTTAATCCTAACGTAAATGCATCCCTCAGTGGCTAGTCAGAGACGTTTACTTCAATGCTTCCCTCAGTGGCTAGTCTGAGACATATCAGCAGCTGAGTTTGCAGCATGTGGACAGAATTTTGTAATCCACATTCAACAGTGAGGTGGGTTGTCAATATTTGGTGTCCTCCCTCTCGCACTTTGGCTTATAGATACAAGCGAAGATGCCATTCCTTGTGGATTCTGATATGCAACAAGGACAGTGTGGTGCACTTCAAGATGACTTATTCATATCAAGAGAAAGACTTTACTTCCAAAATGAATGTTATTCAGAAAAAAACCCCAGATATAATAACTGCATAACAAAACATTCCTTTCTTTATACTCATGTTGTCATCCAGTCAGTGCATTCATATATTTTCTGGTCTATATATTTGTAATGTTAACACATTTTCTGCACAAGGAATCACTGTCACTCATTTTGAATGATACATACAAAAGTTTGACAAGTTTCCACACCAGTTTTAGTTCTTCCGTGCATAGGTTCAGAAGTACCTTTACACTGCTGTCTTTCCCCACAAAGCATTTGAGTTGGCTGCACTAAGCTTCAGTGCATCCCTCAACATGTATCCACCGGAGGCAAGAATGGGCCAGTCAGCAGCGTTCCCTTACAAACGTCCTGTTGTACTGGAAAACCGGGGATCATGACAGAAGCCTCCTCATGGTGATCCCCGAAAACGACGGCACTCTGTGACGCTTCGGGCGACCAATTCTGTCAACATGTTGGATGACACACGAGCGAATGAACTGGCAAACCAACTATTTCTGGCAGTCCATAGAGTGTTGTTTGCTGAGCGGGTTCTCCGGCAGCACATCGATAGAGTTGCTGCCTTACAGCACCAGTGGCCTAGGTTCAATCCTGACTATGGGTACTGTCTGTACAAAGTTTGTACGTTCTCCCCGTGACGGCGAGGGTTTTCTCCAGGTGCTCTGGTTTCCTCCCTCATTCCAAAGGTTTGTAGGTTAATTGGCTTCTGTAAATTGTCCCTCGTGTGTAGGATAGATCTAGTGTATGGATGATTGCTGTTCAGTACAGACTCAGTGGGCCAAGGGATCTGTTTCCGTGCTGTATCTCTAAAACTAAAACTAAAGTTGATGGCACTACTTGATGTCCACCCCATTGTGCCAGTAGATCAGAGTCCTTTTGCTGTGCAGCTGCATGGGACAAACTACAACAAGACCCCTTGCAACATTCTTCTGACCTACATGGTAAAAGCGCAGGTCACAACCATCTCATCCTCACTCCAATCGTCGTGAGTGCAGTGTGCATTTGCACTGAGATGCAAGTCATACAGGAAAGATCTGACAAGGAGGGCAACTCTCATCACCCAACCAAACTAGGTCTTAGTGCTTTTTGGTAAGGAACCTTAACAGGAACCCTAAGGAGTTCTGTACATATGCACAGGGAATAAGAGGGGGAGCTGGCAACAAAACAACTAGGGCCGCCAATGCATCTCCTACTATGACTGAGATCTCAGCAGAGACTGAGACCAAGAGAAGTGACGAAAACCTGACCTCCTCATGCTCCCAAACCTCAGCCATGAACTCCCAGACCATTTCTCAAAATCCAGAGTGAATGAAAGAGGGAGCCCAGTGGAACAGGAAGGAGAATGGCAGGTAGTGAAAAAGAAAACAGAAGGCACCACCTGAAAGGCAACAGCCCTGCTTCTATAATGGTACCAGGAAGAAATGGATGATATCCCAGACAGATGGGAGCAACCTCTCTTCATATGATACGATAGAACTTTATTCATCTCAGGAGGGAAATTGATCTGCCAACAGTCATAAAGGATACATGAAACATGAAATTAAAGCGACAAGTGTAAAGGATTGGGGATGTGCAAAGATTTGGAGTGGGAGGGGGGGGGGGTCAGAAGGGGGAGTAGTGTACTGTTTGATAGCCACAGGGAAGAAGGATCTCCTGTGACGTTCTGTGGCATTCTGAGGATGAAGCTATGGCAGCCATGGGATGATGCAGGAAGCGATAGCAACAAAATGGAAGCGTTGCAAAGAGCTCTCGTCAGACTCAGCTCCGGGAGACCGGGAGCAGCCCAGCTCCATGCCACTTGTCACAGCCCAGCTCCATGCCAATACCGAAGCCCAATGATGATGCAGTGGTTATGTATGCTCAGGACAATTGACAGCGAACAGGTCAGCGAACATTGAATACTGAACTTCAAAACATCGAAGCTGTGGATTTCAGATTTGCATCATTCGAAGGTTCAATGGTATTTTGTACAGTGAGATTTGGGGTTTTTTTGCATACAGTTCAGTGACAATTTTGCTCTACAATAGTCACAATTATACCAAGTATAAGAGTGTAAGATAGTAGACCACACTGAGTCCATACTCAAGAGTTGTCACGTTTTAGGCATCATCTTGTACACTTCTAGTCTGACTTTTTTTTTAAACTGATAGTTTGCCCATATTCCTGATATCCTAGGGGTGGCACTGGGTCAGAGTTGTAGGGTGTGTGTCCTCTGCAGCGCACTGAGAGATGTGCAACCACCTTGCCAAGGTCGAGGCGGCCATAATTCTTCTGCAAGAGTATAGATTGCCAAACATACGCAGCAATTGGATGTAGTCAAGGTGATGATTTAGTTTTGTTTTTTATCATGTGTACCGAGGTACAGCGAAAAGCTTTTTTGTTGAGTGCTATCCAGTCAATGGAAAGACTATACATGACTACAATCAAGTCCCGCAGTCCGTCTGCACGGTGGACAGGAAATTATTGTCACACTTCCAGCCAGGGCATCCTTCTTAGGGGAGGCAAGTTCTCAGTCACGAAAGTCAGAGAGATGGTTGGTGGATGTTTCCTCCTGTTGTACATTACGAACCATAATACACCTCTCTGGCTGATCAATGGATACACCTCAGCTGTGCGTGTTCAAGAGTGAGTTAGGTATAGCTCTTCGGGCTAACGGAATCAAGGGATATGGGGAGAAAGCAGGAACAGGATACTGATTCTGGATGATCAACTATGATCATATTGAATGACGGTGCTGACTCGAAGGGCTGAATGGCCTACTCCTACGCCTATTTTCTATGTTTCTATGTACAGAGCAAGCAGCTGGCAGCAGTTTAAGAATAAGGGGTAAGCCATTTAGAACGGAGATGAGGAAAAACGTTTTCACACATTGGGTTGTGAATCTGTGGAAATCTCTGCCTCACAAGGCAGTGGAGGTCAATTCTGTAGATGCTTTTAAGAGAGAGTTAGATAGAGCTCTTAAAGCTAGCAAAGTCAGGGGATATGGCGAGAAGGCAGTAACGGGGTACTGATTGGGGATGATCAGCCATGATCATATTGAATGGCGGTGCTAGCTCGAAGAGCGGAGTGGCTTACTCCTGCACCTATTGTCTATTGTCTATTGCCCCCTGGTGGCAACTTCCCACCCAGGCCCTCTAGCCGGGGAGCTCAACTGCATTATCAATATGGCTGGACAATTGCGCTAACTGATGGGACCGGGCAGCTCAGCCCCATCCTGGGTAGACTTCCTCTTGTGTCAAAGGCATTCAAGATCAGATACACCAACATCATGCCATCATACCAACCACCAACATCACACCATGCTTCAATGGTTCCCTTATTATCATGTGCACCACGGTACAGTAAAATTCATTTTTTACATATAGATCAGTTTTACTGCCTTACAGTGTCATTGACCCGGGTTCTATTTCAACTATGGATGCTATCTATATGGAGTCTGTACGTTTTCCCCATACCTGTATGGGTTTTCTTCGGGTGCTCCGGTTTCCGCTCACAATCCAAAGAAATACAGGTTTGTAGGTTAATTGGCTTCTGTAAAATTGTACATTTTCCCTAGTGTGCAGGATAACGCTAATATACGAGGTGATAGTTGGTCGGCGTGGACTCCGGGGGCCGAAGCGCCTGTTTCCACGCTATATCTCTAAAGTCATGTCTAAAGTAAGGGTTCCTTGTTCCTACACCAGTATCTGTTTGAGCTTGCATCAGGGCATGTGGCTAGTGCTGAGGAACACAACAAAACGCAATGGAGCCTATGATGTCTACTCCACTATGAAAAGGCTCTATGGGGATGGACCACAGTCTAAGACCCTTTCAGTACTGGACATTGAGAGGCTAAATCTGGTGGGGAAACTTCTCCAACAACAAAAGGGCTCTCACCCCAAGGGGCTACATAAGTACATGAGTGGCAATGATGCTATACACAACAAAACAGCAGCACTAAATGTACAGACTGACACTAAAAATGTATTCAGAGATTTGCATTTTCTCCTGAATAAAGTTTATTTTTTGAATTTTTTTGTCAACTGATTTTCAGGAAGATTTGGATTATCACTCAGAGAACCATCATGTCTTTGTCCTGCAGGACATTCAATGCTGGCCACCGCCTGATGGATGTGTGGTCAAAGATTTTTCTGAAAGACCCTCTCCATGAAGCATAGGTAGAGTGGCAAAGTCCAGCTGACTGGGAATCTGCACGGCTATGGGGACAGGCCCATCCTTTGCAACACCGAGGACAGGTAGAACCCGACAACTGTATTAGATGTACTGTAAAAATGCATGGCTAAGGAGAGGTGAAGACATCTAAATGGTATTAGTCTGGAAAATCACATCATCAAATCTGAAATGACAGAAATTGGGAAAATCAAATGGAGAGCTTAAAGGAAGTAGTCATGATAGCGTTGGGAATGAGTATGATGCTGTCTTGTTACATTTTGAATCCTCACTGAATGGATGAAGGGAACTAAACAGTACAATATGGCTCTGCTATTCTTTTAAGAGCCACTATTTTAAATGCTTCTGAAAATAAAAGTATTGTTGCCACCATTTTTAAAGAAAAAATAGTCACTGGACTCCTGAGGAAGTGAAGTTGAGGGGAGGGATTTGTACGATTGATGATATGCACTAGCAGCATATGTTCCGCTCTGCACCTGCATCACGCCTTCTTTTCACTATACAGAAGCATAAACATTATCCGGCTTAATTTGTTCTTAGAGTCAGACAGCACCGAAACATGCCCTTCATTCAGCCCAACTCACCTATGCTGATCAAGATCCTTATCCATGCTTATCCCATTTTCCTGGATTTATCTTATATTATACTATTCTGTTACTATCCATAGGAAAGTTAAAATCACCCATTACTACAAACCTATTGCTTTTACATTTTATTGCTATGTGTCTACACTTTCCTTCTTCTAAATGCCACTGACCATTTAGATGCCTATAGTACAATCCCACCAAAATAACTGCCCATTTCTTGTTTCTATGTTCTTCCATGTACTTC
This sequence comes from Raja brachyura, assembly GCA_963514005.1. Next base: position 116,393,085 of record OY740781.1, on the reverse strand, counting down.
ATTTTCTGATCCCTCAAAGATATTCTCTTTCAATGTTATTGTAATGCTGTCCCTAATTATCGGTACAACACCTCCTCCCCTTTTGGAGCCATTTCCCCCACCCCATCCCCTATCATATCATACAGGCTCATTGAGCTGCTATTTCTGCCCATCCTTCAACCATGTTTCTTTGTTGCTACAATATATTCATGAACACCACTGGGGTCAGTAATCAAAAATTGAATTGGTGCCATCTGCTTTTGGACCATTCTGTTAGAAATGTAAACCTTGCTCCAGGTTTATAAAATAAAATGCATTTGAATCAAATTTGTATTATCACTTAGTTTAACATTTATTATAATAATTCATGATGTAAAGATATTTCTGTCTGTATATTTTCAGCAGGAGTGTAGGTTAATTGGTCTCTGTAAATTGCCCCGAGTGTGGATGAGAACATCGGGATAACGTATAACGAGTGTGAACAGGTGATCAGTGGATTTGGTTTGCCAAAGGGCCTGTTTCCATGGTGTATCTCTGATTTCTAAACTAAACAAAATAAATAATTGTCTCACTATAGGTGGTGGAATTATCAACATGAAATTGCAATGTATCATCAAAAATCCAATATTTTTAACTGTTTGAGTACATTCTGATTTGTAATTGTGGCTATGTCAGATGCATGTGCTGTTAGAATCCATACTGTCATTTAAATAATTTGCATTTATAGAGTCATACTGAATCACTGAAATAAGCTGTATGAACCACCATGTCCATGCCAGCCATTGAGTATCCAACTTGGCCTAACCCCATTTACCAGTACTTGATGCATCATCGTCTATGCCTTGATGATTTAAGTGCTTGTCCAGATGCCTCCACCACGTTCTCAGTCAGTGCTTTGAAGATTACAACCATCCTCATATCACTACTAACCATGCTTCTCACCTTAAACATATGCTCTCTGGTTTTAGATATTCCTTCTATGGAGAAAGGTTTCACACTGTCCAGCCTTTATGTTCCACTAAATCGAAACATCCCTCAAGCAATATCCTGGTGAATTTTCTCTGCATGCTCCTCAGTGCATTCACATTCTACAGTGGGGTGACCAGTGCTGCACGTAATAGACAAGCTTTGAACAAATCAGAATTTTACAAAATTGTACTATGTCCTCCATGCTCTATATTCTATCCCCAAGTTAATCAAAGCAAGCATCCCACATGCTTTCATTTTATCCATATGTGCTGCCACGTTTAGTTTAGATTAGATTAGTTTAGTTTAGTTTAATTCAGTTTAGTTTAGTTTAGGGATCTATAGACTTATACACCGTGGTCTTTCTGTTCCTCAATACTCCCTAGGGTCCTTCCATTCATGGTATGGTCTAATTCTATGAGAATTCCTAAAATGCATAACTTTGCATATCAGAAAAAAAATCTGCAATGTTCTGTCCCATTTAGCAGATGATCAATATGCTTTGGTTACCTAGGATTAACATCCTCACTATTGACAACATTTTTTGATGCCATCTGAAAACTGCCAATCATACCTTTTATACATATACCCAAATCATTAATGTATGTTACAAACAAGGGCCCCAGCATTAAACACTACGGTACACTCCACATCACCCTCTCTCTTGTTAGCAAACTAAATATAGAACCATTTTGCCAATTTATGTTGGATCCCATGCCCCCACTAAGCCTTCCATGTTGGAGCTTGTCAGAGACTTCTCCATAGTCAATGTAAACCACAATAACTGCACTTCCCAAAAACAATTTTAGTGCTACACGGGTGGGTTTAAAATGCCTCTGGTGGGGGGGGGGGGGGGGGGGGGGGAGGGGTCAACAAATTGGAAGTATAAGGATGGAGTTAATGGGAAAGAGAGTACAGGAAAAGTTACGAAAGATACCCAAATTAATGGGATGGAAAGTTCAAGAAGGGATAAGAGAGTAAGGTCAGGTGAAATAGAAATCGGTGTGAGAGGGGAGGTGTATACCGAATTAAAAGTGTTGTATATGAATGCACAAAGTATAAGAACTAAAGTGGATGAGCTTGGGACTCAGTTAGGGATTGGTAGATATTGGTTGTGGGAATTACAGAGAAATGGCTGCAAGAGGATAGGATCTGGGAACTGAATATTCAGGGTTATACGTCCTATCAAAAAGACAGACAGGTGGGCAGAGGGGGTGAGGTAGCTCTGTTGGTAAGGGATGAAATTCAGTCCTTTGGGAGGGATGACATAGAATCAGAAGATGTAGAGCCATTGTGGATAGAACTGAAAAATTGCAAGGGCAAAAAGATCCTAATGGGAGATGTCTTCAGGCACCCAAACAGTAGCCTGGATTTAGGGTACAAGTTGCATCAGCAGTTAAAATTGGCATGTAACAAAGGTAATGCTATAGTGGTTATGGGAAATTTCAATATGCAGGTAGACAGGGAAAATCAGGTTGGTACAGGACACCAAGAAAAGGAGTTTGTGGAGTGCCTCCGAGATGGATTCTTAGAGCAGCTTGTACTGGAATCTACCAGGGAGAAGGCAATTCTGGATTTAGTGTTATGTAATGAACCAGATTTAATAAGGGAACTCAAGGTAAAGAAACCATTAGGAGATAGTGACCATAATATGATAAGTTTTAATCTGCAATTTGAGAAGGAGAAGGTAAAATCAGAAGTTGCAGTTGAACAAAGAAGACTATGGAGGCATGAGGGAGGAGCTGGCCAAAGTTGACTGGAAATGAACCCGAGCAGGGATAATAGTGGAACAACAATGGCAGGAATTTCTGAGCATAATCCAGAAGATGCAGGATCATTTCATACCATAGAGGAGGAAAGAGTAAGAGGCAACCGTGGCTGACAAGGGAAGTCAAGGACAGTATAAAACTAAAAAGGAGAAGACGTATAACATAGCAAAGATGAGCGGGAAGCCAGAGGATTGGGTAACTTTTAAAGACCAACAGAAGACAACTAAAAAGGCAATATGGGGAGAGAATTTAGACAATCGACAATAGACAATAGGTGCAGGAGTAGAGCATTTGGCCCGTCAATGTGTTCATGGCTGATCATCTCCAATCAGTACATCATTCCTGCCTTCTCCCCACATCCCCCGTCTCCGCTATCTTTAAGAGCCCTATCTAGCTTTCTCTTGAAAGTATTCAGAGAACCGGCCTCCACCGCCCTCTGAGGCGGAGAATTCCACAGACTTACAATTCTCTGTGTGAAGAAGTGTTTCCCCATCTCCTTTCTAAATGGCTTAACCCTTATTTTTAAACTGTGGCCCCTGGTTCTGGACTTCCCCAACATCGGGAACATGTTTCCTGCCTCAAGCATGTCCAAACACTTAATAATCTTATATGTTTCAGTAAGATCCCCTCTTATCCTTGTAAACTTCAGAGTATACAAGCCCAGCCGTTCCATTCTCTCAGCATACGACAGTCCCGTCATCCCGGGAATTAACCTTGTAAACCTACGCTGCACTCCCTCAATAGCAAGAATGTCCTTCCTCAAATTAGGGAACCAAAACTGCAGACTATACTCCGGGTGTGGTCTCCCTAGGGCCCTGTACAACTTCAGAAGGACCTCTTTGCTCCTATACTCAACTCCTCTTGTTGAGGTCAATATGCCATTCGCTTTTTTCATTGCCTGCTGCACCTGCATGCTTGCTTTCATTGACTGATGAACAAAGACCCCCCAAATCCCATTGCACTTCCCCTTTTCCCAACTTGACACCATTTAGATAATCTGCCTTCCTATTTTTGTTACCAAAGTGAATAACCTCACATTTATCCACATTAAACTACATCTGCCATGCATCTGCCCACTCACCCAACCTGTCCAAGTCAACCTGCATTCTCATAGCATCCTCCTCACAGTTCACACTGCCACCCAGCTTTGTATCATCTGCAAATTTGCCAATGTTACTTTTAATCCCTTCATCTAAATCATTGATGTATATTGTAAATAGCTGCGGTCCCAGCACTGGTCACTGCCTGCCATTCTGAAAATGACCCGTTAATCCCTACTGTTTGTTTGGATGAAGTACGAAGGTAAACTGGCCAAGAATATAAAGGAGGATAGTAAAAGATTCTTTAGGTATATGAAAAGGAAAAGATTAGTTAAGACATATGTGGGTCCCTTGAAGACAGAAACAGGTGCATTTATTATGGGGAACACGGAAATGGCAGACGAGTTGAACAGGTACTTTGGTTATGTCTTCACAAAGGAAAACACAAACAATCTCCCAGATGTACTAGGGGACAGAGGATCTAGAGTGACGGAGGAACTGGAAGAAATTTGCATTAGCCAGGTGTTGGGTAAACAGATGGGACTGAAGGATGATAAATCTCCAGGGTCTGGTGGTCTGCATCCCAGGGTACTCAAGCAGGGGTCTCGAGAAATCGTGATGATTTTCCAATATTCTATAGATTCTGGATCAGTTCCTGTGGATTGGAGGGTAGCAAATGTTATCCCACTTTTTAAGAAAGGAGAGAGAGAGAAAGCAGGGAATTATAGACAAGTTAGCCTGACATCAGTGGGGAAGATGCTCAAGTCAATTATTAAAGATGTAATAGTGGTGCATTTGGACAGCAGTAACAGGATCGGTCTAAGTCAGCATGGATTTATGAAGGGGACATTTTGCTTGTCTATTCTTCTGAAAAATTTTGAGGATGTAACAAATAAAATGGATAAGGGAGAGGCAGTGGATGTAGTGTATCTGGACTTTCAGAACCCTTTGTTAAGGTCCCACACAGGAGATTAGTGGGCAAGATTCCACCGGGTGGCACCAGCAATGACTGCCTCGCCAACAGTCTGTCTGTCCCTTCCTTCTTTGTGTTTTAGTAGCATGTGTTATATGAATGTTTTTAGTTTTCATTCGCTTTTTTTTGTGGGGTTGGGGGTGGGGGCGTTGCGGGAATCTTTTTCTAATCTCTTTATTTTTTTCCGTATCATATCTCCGTCAGTACTGTGGCCTAACATCGAGGTGTTGGCGGTCTTTGTGGGAGACCGTGGGAGCTCTCGACCGCCAGCTGTGGGAGCTTCGATCACCCCGACAGATGGTTCGACTGCCCATTGTTCAAGCGCTTTTGATTGCAACATGCGCCTTAATTTAGTTCAACAAAGAAACTGACAAGTTACTAAAGAAAAGTAACAAGAAGAAAGAGGAAGAAGATTTTGTCTTCCATCACAGTGAGGAATGTGGGGAATCTGCAGTGGTTGGTGTTTATGTTAACTTTTATGTAGTTGTGTGTCTTGTTACTTTTTTTAACGTATGGATGTATGGCAATTTGCATATCACTGTCCTTAATTGGTACGTGACAATAAAAGACCTTTGAAACCTTTGGCAGACAGGAAACAAAGAGTAGGAATTAACGGGTCCCTTTTAGAATGGCAGGTAGTGACTAGTGGGGTGCCGCAGGAATCGGTGCTGGGACCACAGCTATTTACAATATATATTAATCATTTAGATGAAGGAATTAAAAGTAACATTGGCAAATTTAAGGGATGAAATTCAGTCCTTTGTGAGGGGTGACATAGAATCAGAAGATGTAGAGCCATTGTGGATAGAACTGATAGAATCTGGCCTTTCTGTCCTGGGCCTCCTCTATTGTCAGAGTGAGGCTCAGCACAAATTGGAGGAAGAGCACTTCATATTTCGCTTGGGTAGTTTACACCCTAGCGGTATGAACATTGACTTCTCTAACTTCAAATAGCCCTTGCTTTCCTTCTCTATCCCCTCCCCCATCCCAGTTCTCCCACCAGTCATACTGTCTCCGACTACATTCTATCTTTGGCCCACCCACTCCCATGACATCAGTCTGAAGAAGAGTCTCGACCCGAAATATAATTCACTCCTCTCCAGAGATGCTGCCTGTCCTGCTGAGTTAAGGGCCTGTCCCACTTACGTGTCCTTGGCACGCAAATTACGCGACCTTGTCGTCGCTTTGAGGCGAACGGGCATCATATGGCCACGCGGGGCCGGTCCCACTGAGAAGTGAGGAGGGGTATGTAGTTTTGCGCGACATCTCGCGGGGCTCCGAAATTTTTGTAGCGAACAAAATCTTTGTGCGCCAACGGCCTGTCGCATAACTGATGGCCAAGGTGGGACAGGCCCAAGACCCTGGTGCGAAGCAATGTCAAACCTGCAACAGCAGCAGAAGCAGGCAAACGATCGCCGAGCTCAGCCTGGGGCTCACGGCCGTTGCAGTCCGGATCCACCCCCACTTCTACTCCCAGAGTGGGGCCAAGAAAATTGAAGATAGACACGAAATGCTGGAGTAACTCATCGGGACTCATTCAGACTGAAGAAGGGTCTCGACACAAAACATCATCCATTGCTTCTCTCCAGAGATGCTGCCGGTCCCGCTGAATTACTCCAGCATTTTATGTCCATCATCAAATGACGTGACACGCTCCAGGCAGAGGTGCGGTCGAATGAAGTTGCGTGCAACGTTTGCGGGACCACGAGGTCGCGTAATTAGCATGCGAAGGACACGTAAGTGGGACAGGAGCTTGACTCCAGAATTGTGTGTCTATTACATTATTAGAATGGTCAGATTAAGAAAATGGAAAGTGCAACGAGACCTGGGTGTCCTTGTACATCAGTCATTGAAAGTAAAGCATGCAGGTACAGCAGACAATGAAGAAAGCTAATGGCATGTTGGACTTCATAACGAGAGAATTTGAGTATAGTCGCAAAGAGGTCCTTCTGCAGTTGTACAGGGTTCTGGTGAGACCACACCTGGAATATCGTGTGTAGTTTTGGACTCCTAATTTGAGGAAGTACATTCTTGCTATTGAGGGAGTTCATCTTAGGTTCATGAGGTTAATCCTCGGGATGGCGGGACTGTCATGTGATGAAAGAATGGAACGACTGGGCTTGTATTCACTGGAATTTAGAAGGATGAGAGGGGATCTGACAGAAACATATAAAATTATGAAGGCATTGGACACGCTAGATGCAGGAAACATGTTCCCGATGTTGGGGGAGTCCAGAACAAGGGGCCACAATTTAAGAATAAGGGATAGGCCATTTAGAACTGAGATGAGGAAATATTGTGAATTTGTGGAATTCTCTGCCTTGGAAGGCAGTGGAGACCGATTCACTAGATGCTTTCAGATGAGAGTTAGAGTTCTTAGGGCTAGTGGAATCAAGGGATATGGGGAAAAGGCAGGAACAGGGTACATATTGTGGATGATCCGCCATGATCAATTTGAATGGCTGTGTTTGCTCAAAGTTGCGAGTGGTCTTCTCCTGCACTATGTAATATATTTTGTTACTTATTCAATAAACCCAATCATATTAGTCAGAGAGGATCACCCACCTACAAATCCAACTAACCCGTTCAACCGCTTTGCTTCCAAGTGTCCGACAATATTTTCCAATACATTGTTTATCGCTGACATTAGACTCACAAATGTAGCATAGTTCTCATCTTCAGAATTTCCAAAAATATTTTACAGCCATATTTTACATAATTGAGTACAGCTGCAAGAGAAAATCATAGAAACATAGAAAATAGGTGCAGGAGTAGGCCATTCGGCCCTTTGAGCCAGCACCGTCATTCATTATGATCATGGCTGATCATCCAAAATCAGTACCCCGTTCCTGCTTTTTCCCCATATCCTTGGATTCCTTTGGCCCTAAGAGCTAAATCGAACTCTCTCTTGAAAACATCCTGTGAATTGGCCTCCATTGCCTTCTGTGGCAGAGAATTCCATAGAATTCCAGAGAATAAGGAAGAGTATTAGCTACTTTGTAAGTAAGATCCAGAAACTATGTGACCATACAATCTCATTAATGGTTTAGATTGAGGAAGGGAGATGTATTGGTGAGGAGATTGCTGAGAACACACATGCCCTTTTGTCTACCTGCTCTTTTTATAATGTATTGTCATGGGATCTGCTACATCATGCAATCAAGTAAATGGATTTTGCTTTTGATATTTCATCTTCCGCACAGCATTTCCAGCTATGCGACTGCCTCTAATGCAAAGCCCTGAGTCGGGGACAAGAACATTTAAGACACAAGAGACTGCAGATGCTGGAATCTTGAGTAGAAAACAAAGAGCACCTGTGGAGGGAATAAACAAACCACGTTTCAAATTGGTTCCCTTCTTCAGACCGATAGATCAGTGGGGAGAAAGCTAGAAAAGAGAGATGGAGGTGGGACAAAGTGAAATGAAATAGGGGAAGGACAAATCCTGCTTTCCAATTCAATAAAACAATATCATAGTTGATCTTGGCTTCAACTCCATTTTCCTACCTGTTTGCCATAATCATTGACTTTCCCTCCAGACCAAAATGTTGATTGGATCAGTGTCATCTTCAACCTTCTGTGGTAGAGAATGCTAAAGATTTACAATTTTCTGGAAGAATAAATGTATTGCCATCTCAAACTGAAGTGTGTGACTTCATAAGATGAGACTCTGTCCCCTAGACCTTGATTCTCCCATCAGGTGAAACATCCTCACTGCACCTACCCTAGTGAGTTTCCTCTAAATCTTTAAAGCATTCTTGGAGAGCTTTACCCAAAGTGCCATACAATTCTAACAAAATTATTATCGTGCACATCCCCTGGCAATAAAAAACAATAAAACATTTAAGTTCTGACCACACAAACATCCTGTGATTCTTCTACAAGAAAATTGTAAATTATTCTGAATACCAAGATTTCCATTCTTCCTACCATAAATAGAAAACCCAAACTCACCCATGTCATACTTGATCAGCCATATATTTGTTCATTCAGTTCATCTATTTATGTCCCACTTTAGGTTTCCTCTCACTTCTCACAATATGTTTTCTCATCTATTTTTGTATCATCATCAAGCAAGCTTGGGTAGATTAAACTTGGTCTATTCTTCAAAGCCATTAGTAAGGATATTCCTAAAAAGATGCCCAAAGATCCAAGGTAATTCCCAAGATTAATTTCAATTTCATAAATCATTAAGCACCGACTCCCTTGGCCTTATGTACAGTGTAAGCAATAATGTTCATTAAAGCATTTTATTACTGTATAAAGATATTCAAAATAATAATAATATGCATCCTGCCATATGGAAGAAATCATATTCATCAAGACTACAAAATGAAACACTCAGGACAGCGATTCCTACCAGTCTCCATACGTTGTTCACATAGGATAGATGCAGTGCAATGGCAGGAGTTGAATAACTTTTTGAATTATATTATATGGTCACTAATATGTTGTCGTTTCTGGATCTTACTTATACAAAGTAGCTGTACAAAGCAGTTTTATTACAGCTGCACTAAATTATGCAATCGGCTGTCTAATGGTTTTAGTTTAGTTTAGTTTAGAGATACTGCATGGAAACAAGCCCATCGGCCCACCGAGTCCGCGCCGACCAGTGATCCCCGTACATTAACACTACCCTACACACACCAGGGACAGTGTACGCTTATACAAAGCCAAGCCAATTAACCTACAAACCTGTATGTCTTTGGTGTGTGGCCTTGCTAGTGGACTAATTGCAGAGTGCTTACCAGGTGCCGCAGTACCCTTTGAACACCTCCAGTCACTGCAGGCATTCCCTTGACTTTTCTGATTCCCTGCATTCTCAATGCATTTTACTTGAACATCCCTTTGAATCTGAGAAGCTGCTGCGGTAATCCTAATTATGTTGACGTACAAACCACAGCATAATTTAGCATAAAACTCAATTATCAATGTGGAAAATTGCACACAAAAGTCTTCCAGTTAAGATCCCAACCACATAATTAATAAAAACATAAATTGGCCAAATCCTGGCTCTGACCTCCTAATGTCGATCCATGAAGTGCTCTCCTTGCTGTTTTGCTCCTGCATGTCACTAGCTTTTAATAAATTGTAAATGATATGCTGCCAGACAACATCAATAGGATAAATCCAGTTATGAAACAGATTATTTAAAAATGGTAATTTTAATGAGGGATCAATCGTTGCATGCGGTTTTTGGCTTCTATCTGGAAGAAATGCTGCTTAAAGCAATTTCCACATCGATCTAGGTGAGTCACATGATCCTCTCACAAACCCCACACTAACATCATTAGCACATCACCAAAACATGTGGTGACATTACAACTGTGGTAATCTAAACCAGCAGTGGGAAGGCATGCTTGCTTTAAAGTGTATTAATGAGTAGAGCAGAGCCCAGTTTCAGTGATCAACACTGGGCTGTAAACACACCTGAGAAACATCCAATATAGATAAATGGCCAGTCTCATATTATCATATTTATTTCCCTCATAGAAGGAGGTCATTCAGCCTAAAACGTCTATGCCAGTTCTCAGAAATATCCCAGCAATTCCATGCCCTACATATTTCCCTGCAACATATTCTTTCTCATGTACCCATCAACTCTCCTTAGATTTCTTCTCTAGATCACTACTGGAGATATATTACTTCGGAGTCACTTGAATGATTCCATGAAGAACCCCACCAGTTCGCATGCGCATCATATCGACATTCGCATTGGCGAAGCACCGGACTGGCAGGGCATCGTTCCTGCCGGCGGTAAGTTTAAACCTAGTAGGTAAGTTCTTTTACTTACCAGGGTTTCTTGTTCGAGCTGGAACCTCTCTTCACAGAGGTTTCCTGCTAAATTTATGGCGGAGTCCGGCGAGTGAAGCCAGCTATGGGCTGCGGGGGAACCCCGGTTCTGACCGCGGATGCGGATAGTCGGTAAAGATCGGGTTTCGCGATAGCAGCCACTGACAAGGCGGTCAGTGGCTTCCAGCCTGCTGCGATGCCCGTGGAGGGGCAATTCGAGTAGGAACGAGGTATAAACGCCAGAGACGCTGACAGTGCAGTCAGCGGCTTACAGACACGGTGGTCCCCAGGCATGGGGTGAAATTGGAGGAGGAGATAACTCGTTCAGCCCTGATGGACTCGGGTGAGTCGGGCTGCAAGGGTTCCTCTCTGGTAATAAGGGTGTTTTTTGCATGCATGCTGTTGTCATTTTAACCCTTTACAGGTGAAGCTCCACACTACAAAATTAAATTAGTGACAAGACTACACCGGATCTGTAATAGCCCGGGCCTATGGGACAGGGCTGCTTCGTGTGTGACAGCGCCGGCCTACGGGAGAGCCGTGCCAGCAGCACCTGTTGACAGGGCTGTTTCATGTGTGACAGCGCCGGCCTGTACGAGAGGCTGCGCCGGCAGCACCTGGGACAGGGCTGCTCAAGGTCTCCCTGTTGGAGTGGGAGACCTGGACGGGTCAGTGTATTGCTGGTGCTGAATCTGTCATAGCGCTGGCCTACAGGAGAGCCGTGCCAGCAGCACCTAGTAGAGTACTGCTCGATAGCACTCTCATTAATGGGGCGCGTGCATTGGGTCAGCTAAGTTCTGACCCCGACTCTGTCGGTGAGGTCGATCCAAGCGAAGAACGGCAGCTGCCAGATGTCCCATCTCTGGCAGCACGATTCGCTGTCCCATCAGTCAGGAGAGTCACTGAGGGAAGAGCTGGCCTCCACGATAAATTATACCGAATTTGTGTGACAACACCGAATCTGTCACAGCTCTGGCCTACGGGAGAGCCGTGCCAGCAGCACCTAGTAGAGGGCTGCTCGATAGCACCCTCATTAATGAGGCGCGTGCAATGGGTCAGCTAAGTACTGACCCCGATTCTGATGGTGAGGTCGATCCAAGCGAAGAATAAAACCCTCTTGTAGGAGGAGAGCATGCTGGGTCAGTGTAATTCTGACACTGAGGCTGAGGGTGTAGCTGTAGAGCATACCCCAAGGGAAGAAGGGTACGTGTCCGAGTTACCATTCCTGACAACAAAGTTTGCCGGCCCAACAAAATGTTCCATCCTGGGATAGGTCCATTGGGATCCGTATCATCGCAAGTATCCTCAGGGACCTGTGGCAGCACCTGCTGAGGGCTGCCTACGAATCGCCCACTCTGAGGAGGGGAATGCGAAAGGTCAGATGTAATTGACTCCAGCTTCTAAAAATGGCGGTGGAACATACTGGTGCACATGCGTGCCAGCAGTGAACAGTGTTAGCAGGGGGATATGAGAGCCAGCCACCGAATCTTCTATTCAGGTCAGGCCTATTCAACAGGAAAAACCTGGCTGACGGATCAATTAAGGCCAACGGCGGGCAAAGGTTCATCGGTTCAGACCGCACCCCAGGCGCTCATTGGCAGTAAGCGGTTCACTGAAGCTGGTGGCAGCATGACAGTTGGGCAGACGTTCCATGCACCCTATCAGTCCTACTCAACAAGGTGGGTCTGGCACTTCCGAAACATGGGTAAGTGGGCCATTCGCAAGTTTGTAATATTTACACTATAAAACGATAACGTTTTATAACGATAAAAGCATTTGCTTAGAGGCTCGGAAATCGGGCCAGAGTTATTGTGCAAAGCACCCATGGAATGATGGCAGGAGTGGCCTGTTCATTATGAAAAATGGTTAACTCGCATATGAACTTTCCAAATAGGAAACTTCTTTACTGATTAACAACGGATTCATGAGGATCCATTCTATGCAGTTCCCATTACAAAGGTTATCAAAGGGCAATGATAACTGTACTAATAACAGTGGAACATTGCTGAATGGGATGCACTATTTGCCCAGGTTATTTGGCTAATTGATGGAATCGGTGTTTGGACTCAGAATTTGAGGGCACTTGTTGTGTCTTGTCTGGATGATATTCTAACGCTGTATTTTTTGTTGGGGTCATCTGTTTCAGCCTCAAACTATGTTTGGGAGGTTGGGTTCATCCACCCAGTTAACTTAAGTTGTTACCAAATAGACTTGTCGGTCATTGGGATTTACCTTTAACTATTAATTAGCTATGACTCCGCCCTGTGGCAAGAAATTTGAGTTAATAGCAACCTGTTATAAAACTGACCTATTCATCAAGAGTAATTGGCAATAGAGTAGCTGTGTTTCAGCTGTGCATGTCCAGGAACTGACATGATGCAAATTAGCAACCTCTCAAAGGTCATGCAGGTCATTGTTAACAACCTTGTGCTATTGTCAGCTGAAGCTACCTAAATCATAAACAGTATTCAGCATTGCTCCAATTATTTGGTCAGTCAAATTTCAGTTATTTACAAACTGATGCTAAGAGCTCTAAGGTGGGAAATTGCGAATATCATCTCTAGTTGGAGGCGGAGGAGATTTGCGTGAGTTACCAATTCTTCAGTTGTTGGTATCAACTAAATATATACACTGGATGCACCCCATGAGCAAATATACATAATCTACTTATTCAACTTCAAGTTGCTACACTACGGTGGTGACATATGTTAGTCACATGGCAATCAAGTAAAAAGTATCCTGTAATAATTTACCCAATCTCCTTTGCCGCTGGTGTATCATCAAGTTCAGATCGATGACAACACAGAATAAGTATTGGATCTCAAAGTATTATGAAAGTATGGTTCAATGATACATTGAATATCGACATGTTGGTTTCATGTTTATTCACTGATTGCAAAAATATGTGGCAGAACAGTGCGGAGAGATACATTCTCGCTACAAGAAGGAGGAATGTTTCTTTTATGTCTTCAACCATTTTGCCTCATTGGTCGGGTCTTGAAATAAGTCAGCAAGATCTCGCTTTAGGTTTTCGTACTGTCTGACTGGCTATGCAGCCATGTTTCCTGCTTTCATCAGGCATATTAATACAAACGTATACGGTTATTCGACAAAAAGAAAATTTTGCTGGTTCAAACTGTGGTTCAGGAAACCGGCCTCTGCATAATAAAACAATTATTGACATACATTCTGAATGGACTGCCTTACGGCTCAGGTTGTCACATCAATCCATGGATGTGCTCACTGCAGAGTGCAGGGATCGCACCAAAAAAGCAGTACATTTCCTATTGTGGGGATCAGAAGCGGTTTGTTTAATGTTACATTTAATATGGTACAGATTACTGACGTCTTCAAGTTCATTCTTAAATGGTCTTTGACAATAATTCAGTTATAGAGCCACTACAGCTGCAGCAAACGGGAACCACTCTGTCGGGTTCAACCCCGGATATCAAGTTATAAAAGAGATCTTGACACAAGTTCTCCCACTACAAATATATGCAGTTTGGATATTGAAAATGTGTTAACAATACTTCACCAGGGGGTTCCAGCTACATCCTTAGTCATGACACTAGTATCAGCACAACGAGGCAAACATTGCAAACGCTGCGGCTAGATAGGATGGAGTTGGCTGCAGATGCCAGTACATTTTACATTTCTGATCTACACAAGGCAGGACCAGGGGTGGCAGGATTTCAGATCATATTTTGGCATACCCCACAGACTCGCGTCTATGTGTGAGGGCAGGCTTGCTATATTATATCAAGGCCACCAGAATCCTAAGAAGTGTGGAATCAGCATTGTAAGCGACAAACAACCACACAAGGAAAGGTCGGTTCAGACTATTTCAAGGTGGCTGCAGCAGGTTCTGATTTATGCAGGTATTAACACTGACAATTTTACATCTCATTCCACCAGGACGGCATCAACCATATCCTCGCGACTGCAGGATGGTCCACTGAATTGATTTTTATTTTTTTTTACACTATTGGGCGGTTACTGACCCGGGCTATTTGCCCATTCTGTTTTGCATCCACTTTAGCCTCCCCTGAGAGAGAGAGAGGGATTGCTATTGATTTATTTATTAACGTAAACCATTAATACATTTGAATCAATGTATGCATTGTTAATTATTCACTCATCCTGAGTCAATCGATGCAGTGAGATGCCGGAATTTGAATCTGTGGCATGAAATCCCAGAGCTTTGAACCCTTCACGGAATCACTCACGTGACTCCGGTTAAATAGTAAGATTAAATGAGAACTTACCAGTTTGAACTTTGATCTTTATTTTATAAGGAGTTACGTTGGTGAATACGTGCCCTCCACGCCCAACCCTCTCTCACAAAGGTCATCTGGTAGTTCTCAAGTTGCTGATCTTACTATGTTACTTCGATTATTGTTATCTGTGATTTCACGCCGCTGCTTTGAAGATTGATGCGCATGCGAACTGGTGGGGATCTTCATGTAATCACCAACATAACTCCTCATAAAATAAAGATCAAACTTCAAATTGGTAAGTTCTCATTTAATCTTACTATTTTACTGTAACCAATTAATCGACAACCCTGCATCTGGAGGAAACCCACTCATTCATAGAGTGAATGTGCAAATGCCACATAGACAGAATGTGCAAATGCCACTTGGTCAGGAATGAACGTGCATCACTGGAGCTGTGAAAGAATCTGCACTATTTAGCGCACCATTGTTCCACCCAACAGTGATTGCTCAGATATCCAAGAGAGTGTTTAGTTTTCTTCAGAGACACAGCATGGAAACAAGCCCTTTGGGCTACCAAGTTTGTGCTGACAGCAATCCCCATACACATTGCACAATCCTACACACTAGGACAATTTATTACTTTTACCGAAGCCAATTGCCTACAAACCTGCACGTCTTTGGAATGTGGGAGGAAACCGGAGAAACCCCACACAGTCACGGGAGAACGTATAACCTCCATACAGACAGCATCCGTAGTCAGTTTCGAACCCAGGTCTCTGGCGCTGTAAGGCAGCAACTCTACCGCTGTGCCACTCTGCCGCCCCTACATAAGATAAAGTCATTCGACATGTTAAATATGTCAATTACTAGCACAACTGTTTTGGTCCTTGCAGGAGGAATGACGATGGGCTTGAGGTCCCTTCAGTAGCCACTGACTAAAGACAATGATTGAGAACCTTTTTGTGTATCTGATTCAAAGATAATAACTGGCAGAACCATTTGGATAGGTGTGTTGGTGCAAACGTATGAAGAGGCCAGAAGTAACTCCTGGTCTTCATCCGTGCCAGGTGACAGGAAGAAAGTTGCCCTTTGGCCAAGAGTGGGGCTCAGGCAGATGGGTGCCATGGGCTGTGCTGAAGGAAGGCTCGCTGGCAATCTGCTGTTTCTGGAAGAATTCCGAGCAAGATGATATGGGGTCCCCTGGTCTAATGAGCAATCCAACGATTATGACCTAGGATGACTTTTGTATCCTTTCTCTAAATCATCTGCTTTATCATCGGCTCCGTTCAGGTCCCTTGCCTGCTAACATATTACCAGGATCCCATAAGTGAAAACATTGTGAGTCCAGTTGGAGCAGGGCTGCACTTGTCCAATTGTGAATCAAGCCACAAAAACTCCACTGAAATTCCATGAAATGGGAATTGCAAGATGAGAGTGCGGCGAGGGTGGCATTGGGTCTTTGATGATTGCTATATTCTTGAGCTATTCGTGCTCCCTGTAGAACCCTTTGCTGGTTGCGAGGCCAATATCCATGATTGACCAGGCAATATCCACCACCTTCTGCAGCCTCCTTCATTCTTGAACATTTGGATTATGGAACAACGTAACATGGTTGTTGCACAGTTCTTCTCCTTGTTGCAAAACTCCACTCAGCCAACATCCAAGATCAGGACTGAACCTAGGTCTCTAGTGTTGTGAGGTAGTGGCTTTACAAGCTACAGAGCTATAACTACAGAACCATAAATGATATTTATTTATGATACTATTCTAATTCCCTTTGTCCTGTAGATCACTACCAACCCATCAGGTTATGCACTTGGAAGATGATCACTAATTGCAATAAAATATTTACCTCATTTCAGTTTATGTCCTTTTGCCAGTCATCCTAAATTTGTGTCCACTGTTTTATGATCCTCCCACGAATGGGAACATCTTTTCTCCACCTTGTCTGAAAGACCCCTCATTATTTTGAACAGTTCTGTCACATCTCCACTCAACAATCTCAGCTTCTCTAGCATTTCACCATTACCTAAGTCACTCGCCTCTGGAACCTTTCCCTCCAAGGCATTCACATCTTCTGTAGTGCAATGAACTGAACTGTCAGCAATAATACTTCAATAGTGACTAAACCTGTTTTTTAATATAAAAAAAACATCATTGTTTCTTCAATTTCAATATGAAGTCCCAAAGTTTGCTTTTTCACGTACATTCCCTATTGATGTTGGCAGTTTCTGCACATATCTACACATATCTCTGTTCCTGTATCCATATTAGTGCTGTATCCTTTGCAATGCATTGCATCTTCTTGTTTAACCTGTAAATTGCACCAGCTTTTACTTCTCTCTGCTAAATGTTATCCGTTAACCACTTTTCATTATCCTATCTATCGCTTCTTAAAATCTATCAATGTTTTCTTCATTGTTCAATGAATTCATTGAACACACAGAGTCCTTTACCCAGAGTAGGACAATCAAGAACAGGAGGACAGTTTAAGATGAGCAGGAAAAGATTTAATAGGAACCTGAGGAGCAACCTTTTCACTCAGAGTAGAGTGGGTATATGGAATGAGCTGTCGGGGGAGTTCGTTGAGGCAGGTATTATAATGACATTTTAAAGTCATTTGGACAGGTACATGAAATGAGAGGTTTAGAGGGATTATAGGCCAAATGTGTGTGGGTGGAACAAGTGTTGATGGGGCATCGTGGTCGGCATAGGCAATTTGGGCCGAAAGGCCTTTTTCTGTGCTGCATGATTCCATGACTCTATCTATGATTCTATGTTTCCTATATTTCCAAGTTTTGTGTTGTCTGTAAATTTTGTAAGGGTTCATCCAAATTCAACCTATATCAAAAAAAATGCAGTGGTCCTGATGTTGACTTCTCCAGAGCTTCACTGCTAACATCCCTCCATACAGGAAAATTGCCATTCATCACAGCTCTCCGTTTCCCACCCTGAGCCAATTTCTCATCCATCCGTCACAGCTTCTTTATTGCATGAAACACAAATATTACTTTACAATTTATCCAATGCCTTCTGATGTTCTCATACACCAGATCAACCGTATTTACCTCATTAATTCTCGCAGTTACTTAAGTTAGATCAACATAATTTGCCTCCGACAAAACTGTACTAGTTACCTTTAATTAATCCATATTCTCACAAGTGACTATTCATTTTCTTCTGGATTATTGATTCTCAAGCTTCCCCAACATCAAGGTTTGACAGGCTGTCGTGTAACTGCTTGGTTTATCTTTACTGCCTTTTTTGGACATGGGTGTTATATTTATTGCAGGCAACTGAGATTAGTTTCAATGGGCACCATGGACAGCGCAGATATCATGGCCCAAAGGGCATAATCATATACTGTTCTATATTTGATGTATGTTCTACATCTACAATTCTTCAGACTTCTGATTTCACCTTGCAATCTACAAAAGGATTGATGATGTTTACTCATTGCCAGTAAAACTCCCTCCGAACTTCGAGGCAACTTCAGTTATTTATTCCTGGTGCTATGATTACTCTTCTTTAAGTGTCACCAGTATTTCTAGAGCTGCTATGAATTTCTACCCAATTTACCAACTCAAATACCTTTCTTCCACTGTGACTGTGACAGTATTGTTTGCTTTGTTAAAGAGAGTTCTAATGTTTTATGACTTTTGAGCATTTCAGAGAGTGAAATAAAGATTGGAATGCATTTGTGGGTTAAGATAAAAGCTGAAAAATCATATTCACACTTCCAGAAAATTAATGTTATTATTTTAATAATCACAGTATTTTGAAGCGATTATTCTGCAGGAATTACATTACATATTTGAAGCAGTTTAACAGGACCAGAGAGATTGTGTAAGAAAGAACTGCAGATGCTGGTTTAAATCGAGGTGGACACAAAATGCTGGAGTAACACAGCGGGACAGGTAGCATCTCTGGAGAAAAGGAATGGGTGATGTTTCGGGTCGAGACCCTTCTCCAGACCAGAGAGATTGTTCAGTTGGAACGATTGGTTAATAGAGCATTAAAAGCTGTAACATTTTGCTCAATAAGGTGCACGATTTGCAGCAACGTTTATGGTGAGAGGAGAGGAGAGAACAAAAATTGCATTGCATCTATTTACTGTTCTGTGCTCATTGTATTTAGTGTAGTTTAGAGATACAGCATGGAAACAGGCCCCTTGGCCCATCGAGTCCATGCCGACCATTGATCACCCGTTCACACTGGCTCAATGTTGTCCCACTTTCTCATCCACACCCTATACACAATTTACAGAGGCTAATTAACCTACAAACCCATACCTATTGGCAAAGGCTAAATGGCCTGTCCCACTTGGGCGTTATTTGCGCCTCACGCAAGTGGTGTCGTGCATCGTGACGCATAAATGATATCCCGTAAATGAGCCGCAAATGATGCCCAAGTGGGACAGGCCCTTAACACTACACATCCTGACGGTACATATCCAATCAATGAAAGGAACTTTGGGGGTTTGTGTTCAGGTACCTTAAATTCCTGTCATTTCCAGAAGGGATAAATGCTGATAGTTTTGTAATAATTACATTTTTTTAATGATATCACTTACTATGTAACATGTATCTTTATTTTGTGACATAATGGATAAAGAATCTTAACACAGATATGAAAATTAATTCTAACATTGGTTTGCATGCATGTACCTTTTATATGTCTCACTTCAAATCTTACCCCAACACCTTTTTCCTACCACAATTTCGCTGTATTAGTGGGAAGATTGACACAAATACTCTTTACATGCTCCAATGTAAATATGCCCATATTCTCAGCATTTCATTTGAAAACTTAGCTTGAAGCTTCTGGGCAGTTGTCAGAACCTGCTCATGTAAATTTTGGCCTGAGATACATGGTGTATCATAATGTTTCACTGAAGCACCTCAAGGCTGTGTGCTCAGTCCCATGCTCTACTTTCTCTATACTCATTACTATGTAGCCAGACACAGCTCCAAAGTCATCTTTAAATTTGTCAATTATACTATCATCATTGGACAAATAATGGATAATGACAAGTCAGACTAGAGTGAAACTGATAATCTGATTGAGCGATGCCAGAACAACAATCTTGCTCTCAACATTAGCATGACTAAGGAGCTGATTCTTGACTTCAGGAAGTGAAAGCTGGCGGGAAAGAGTCAACAGCTTCAGGTTCCTCGGTGTACACAAATGATAATCTGGCCAAGACCCAGCACAATGATGCAATTACAAAGAAAGTTTATACATGCCTCAGATCATTGAGAAGATTCACCATGTTGCCTTGTTTGAAAAATTAAATGCACAAGAATGAAGGCTGCTGATGGATGTTGCCTGATCCTTCATGGATATAGACCTCCTTAAAAATCAAAAGGATCTACAGGAAGTGCTGGGTCAAGAAGGTAGCAAATTTCATCAAAGACCCACATGACCGCAGCCACAGTCTCATCGCTACCATCAGGAAGAAGATATAGGAACCTGAGAAACATGACATCCAAGTTGGAAAACAGCTTCTTCCCATCAACCATCAGAATCTTGAACCACTCTGCACAATCCTAACTATAAAGCTACCTGAGAACTAAAGTACTGTGGACCTTGCTACGACCGATGTTGCACTATGTGTGTTTGCCTTGCGTCATAATCTGGGCAGAAAGTATAACAAATATTTACCAAGCATAACAAATATTTATTATGTATTTATTTGTTGTGGTGTTGCATTTAATGTGCCTGTAAAGCTTCAGCAGGTAGGAATTTACTTATTCCACTGCCAGTGCATATGACAATTAAACTCTCTTAACTCTTGCTATTTGTGAACCAGCAAGATTGGTGCAAAATGTTCACCTGTATTCTTATTATTTCCTTTGTTTTGCTTTGTAAGTAAAAAGATGCTGCATTTATCAACATTACATGTCTGTTCTGAAGTGTGTAAAATGTTAGAAGGATTTTTCAGAGTAAGTACAGATAAATGATTGTTTCATCTTTAGTCAGGGGCAACAACCTGTAGGTACAGAATTTTGGTGGCAGAATATGACAGACTATCATTTAGCGCTATTAGTCACAGAAGATGTTCACAATACCTATGCCTGGAATCAAGCTGATATGAATGTGACATGAATTATGTTCACAGACCTTTCCCCTTCCATATTGTCATCACAGATCTTCACAGATTACCAGATCTACACCTCGCTTATTAATTTCATAAGTAGGACAAAAATAACTTTTGCTCTACATACTCAGCACCATATACCGGAATTATGATGCTTTAAGTTACTCTTTAGTTATTTATTGGACAAACTGGTCACTGCACAGCAGTGCCCTCCCTGGAAATTAGGAGTGGAAACATTCAGTTTATAGGGTATTCAATATCAGTCTTATTCAATATTCAATCAATTCAGATAAAAATGAAATATTGTATTTTGGAAAGACAAACCAGGACAGGGCATACAGAGTAAATGGTAGGGATGTGCAGAGTGTTGTAAAATAGCAAAACCTAGGGAGACAGATACATGCCGCTAGTTCCTTGAAAGTGGCCACATATGTAGACAGGATGATGAAGAAGGCATTTGACATGTTTAGCTTCATTGATCATGGTATTAAATATAAGAATTGGGACGTCATGTTACAGCTCTACCAGACCATAAGGCCACATTTTGAGTGCCGTGTACAGTTCTAGTCTGCCTGCTGCAGGAAAACGCATTAAACTGAAAATAATGCAAAAAAAATTAACAAGGATGTTACTGGGTGTGGAAGGTTTAAGTTATAAGAAGAGGCTGGTTAGGCTGAGACTATTGGAGCATAAGCAGCTGTTTATAAAACCACGAGAAGCATTGATAAAGTAAATAACAACTGTCTTTTCCCCAGGGAGAAGAGTCTAAAACTAGAGGGCATAGATTTAAATTGAGAGGGAATATAAAGAGGACATGAGGAGCATTTTTTCACAGAGGATGATGTATGTATGGAACGACTTGCAGAGGTAGTGCTAGGTGGGTACAATTGCATCATTTAAAAGACACTTGGACTGGTATATTTCTATTACTATTATTTCTGAAAATAAACTTTATTTAGAGTTTAAAAACTGCAAAACAAAAATGTTGCAAAAACTTTTCTGACCATAAACGATATGCACACACATCAACACTTGCTCTCCTTGCAGCTCGTGTTCTTTTGGCTTTCCTGCATGCAGTTCTTGTAGATGACTGCACTGCACTGGGCCGCCGCATGTCTGGGATTGTTGCAGTTGTGAAACACCCTGGGCAGTCCTGTATATGGAAAGGTTTAAGGGATCGGTAAGAGGAATAGGGAATAAGCGCAGATAAATGGGAGTAGCTTCGTTAGGCAGCTTTATTTAGTTTAGTTTAGTTTAGAGAAACAGGCCCTTCTTCCGCCGAGCCCGTGCCGACCAGCGATCCCCAAACACTAACATTATCCTACACACGCGAGAGACAATTTATAAATATACCACGCAAATTAGCCTACAAACCTGTACGTATTTGGAGTGTGGGAGGAAACCGGAAATCCTGGAGAAAACCCACGTGGGTCACAGGGAGAATATACAAACTCCATACAGACAGCACACATAATCAGCATCGAACTAGGGTCTCTGGTATTATAAAAGGCAGCAACAGGACAAGTTGGGCTAAAGGGTCTGATACTGTGCTGCATTGCTCTATGTCATTATAGTTCTGTACCATTTACAGATTTATTGTATGCCCTACCATAAAAGGATATATTTCACAGTTGGGAATTGGAGATAAAGATAAGATCAGATCTAAATTTGCTAACGGGAATTCGGTTGCAAAAGTTCCAATGGCATAGGAAAGAGGAATCATTTTACTCTGATATCCACTCCTCCAGGTTGAAAACAACTGAGAGGCATTTATATCATCCACAATTTCCCAAAGATGCTTTCAATGAAACAAGAGATTACTTTCAGTGGAAACAGAATACAGGAATGATGGAATGGAATGTTGTTATTTGCCAAGAGATGAAGTGCCAGTAGCCTGGAGCTGTCCGTGTTCATTTGGAAAATCCATGAGCTGGATAAACAGCATTAGAAAGCATATCAGTCTCCAGCAGATTACTTTGAGTATAGACTCCAGTCAAATATTCACTATTCGCAATCTATTGATTCAAAGATGAATTCTAACATGGATTTACTTGCAAGCCTTGAGATAACTCAGGACCCAATACTGGAAGTACTGTCCCACCTAGACAAGATTCAAAAGTAATCCTCTGGTCAGTTGTCCTAATAACCCCTGACACCCTCACCCTTAAGAATCAGCCAATGTCCACCTTAAAATATCCATTGATTTGGCCTCCATAGCCGTCTGTGGCAATGAATTCCACAGATTTATCACCAGTGAGCTGGGAGTAGGAAGTTTGTTAGTGGAGATTGCATCTGATAACCTGATGCAAGTGGCCTTATGGTGATTCACCCAGCCATTGAAAAGTACAGTTGGCACTGCATGGATTAAATCATCAGTATAATGCACAGACTACACAAGGTAGTTGTGGTGCCTGGATGGATTACACTGAAAGCCACCTGTTAATTGTGCAAGATCATCTCCCTCCTATTTACACGAACTATGAAATTTAAAGGTGACGTTTAGGGTCGAGACCCTTCTTCACATTGAAGAAGGGTCTCCACCTGAAACGTCACATTCCTTTTCTCCAGAGATGCTACCTGACCCACTGATTTACTCTCGCTTTTTTGTGTCTATCTTTGTTTTAAACCAGCATCTGCAGTTCTTTCCTACATACTATGAAATTCATTCCCATTATCATATTTCTCAGAAAGTAAACAGGTTTTATCAATCAATCCAAACTCTTACAGTTCAATTTCAATGTCTGGGTAAAACAGTGATATGAATACAATGGGAGCACAAGGAATTGCAGATGCTGCAATCTTGAGCAAAACACACAGAGCTAAAGTAACTCAGCGGGTCAGCCAACATCTGTGGAGGGAATGGGTGACATTTCGGGATCGGACTCTTCTTCACCTTGTAGTATGCATGAAAATGCTGGAAAAGAGAGGTCATTGCGGGACAATGTCTGTGAAGTGATTGGTGAGGGGATGTTTGATCAGTAGTGACAAAGGCACTAGATGGAAGGAAAACAAAAGTGTGTCTGATAAGGGGAGAAGAGGTATGAAATGCAAAGCCAGAGGGATAAATATAGATGAAAGGGGATGAGGGTGGAGGGGAAATGGTGAGATCGTGGGAGAAATGAGCACATGCCAGGGTGGGAATGGGGGACAGAAAAGAGAGAGGGGCTGCTCTCACTCTGCAGTATCTGAAATTTACTTTAAGTAGTAACTTTCAGATACTACTTAAAGCTGGAGAATTCAATGTTCATACCATTGGGGGTAAATTACCCAGCAGAATATTGGGTGATTTTGCTGACATCATTTGCTCTACTTTGATGCATAGAATCTAATTATGATTGTGAAACATGATTATATTCATTAATGTATTAATCCCTTTATTATTTGTATGTTTCATGTTTAATGACAGCAAAATTACCTGCTATATATTGTGTGTATTTGAGTATTTTAATATGTTTTTGAGTTGTTTATATTCAAAACCTTTAATTACTCAGCCTGCAATCTGGTTGAGGTTTACAGTATGATCAGAAGGGCTCTATCTGCTGCCTAATACAGATGACCTTGGAAATAACATGTTAAGGTCAGGCTTTTGGAGACATTGATATTGTTTTGGGAAAAATGGTCGTATGGATTACAAGCCAAATGATATCAAGTGCAATGATATTTAAGTATTCAGGCCTACAGTAAGAATGTGGGCTTCTTTTACCAATGAAGAGCAATGAATATCTCTGAAATTAACTGAAATATTGATGAATTGGCATTGAAGATAAAACCACTTAAAAAGGGAAAAGTTGATTAAAATCAAATTGATGCATTTACAGAGATTGTCCATATATAATCACTTTCTAAACCTGAAATCATCTCTGAAATTTTAATAAAGTCATTTATTTTCTTTAGAATATATAATCATCAGCTACTTGAAAGATTGCTTTGGCTAGTATAACCCAGAATTGGATGAAAATGCTGGTGACAATGATGCTAGCAGCGGCAGATGGAAGTAAAAATCAGATGGGTCCTCAATAGCATGGGGACCTCAAGAGAGGAAGAAGTTCCTAGACTGAAGATGCCTAATAAACTGCTCCATCAGAACAACAAGGTAACCTCATATTTGCCTTGTCCTCTTCTGCGCACTCTGTTGCCTCCTGCTAGATTCTTGCTGTTTCCAAGTAAAAACTGCAGCATTGCACCAATAATATGATTGTGTCATTCACCTGGTCGAAAACGATCATCAGTGCAAGCACATAATCTCTCCTACTATACTCTCAACTTGTTTGTAACAGATGGGCTGGGTTATTATTAAGTCTGGTGGAAACCAGAGTATTGTGTTATCCAATGAATGGACATGGCCTCAGGGGCATAAGGAATAAACAACATGCTTTATAGAACTATTATTAATAACTGCGACTAGTCACTCTGGTCAATGTTTTTCCATCAACATTTTCTCAAATAGCAAAAATGAACATGAAAATCAATGTTAAATCATTGAAGTAATCATAAACTAATGTGGAGAACAACAATTAATATGTGGTCTTCCTTATTTACCATTCTTATGGAAGAATGTGATGTTTTATAGCAGAGTTTCAAAAGGAAGGAGTTAATGTTAGATTGGGAATGGTAATAATTGCCTTTCTTCTAATTTGAAGTTTTGTAAAAAGGAAACACTTATTACAGAGAGAATTGACAGAATAATTTGTTTCTTCTGATTTCATCATAATGTGTATCTTGCATGTGTTATTTAAAAAAAAACCACTGTAATATTCCACATCTTTGAAATCACAGCACTGATTTATAACTACTGGCTAAACTCAACAAATCATAGTGTTCAATATTTTTGGCAGCTCTTCCATCATGCAACCTGGACTGGCAGAACTCATGGGGAAATAGTGAAGGCAGCTGTGTCAGCCCTCCCTCTCCCTGTGGGTTCAGTCACCTTTGCAATTTCAAGGCCCATCTTTAACTAATTAATTAAAACACAAAACATTTTTGTAGAATGTGTAAAACATTCATGGGACTACATATTGTTCTCCATCCCTATCGTTCTGAGGATGTTATGGTGGGATAAAGTGATTTGCTTTAAGAGTGAGCAGCAGTTTTACTCAGTCTATGCATATTTTATGAGACTGAAATTGTATATGAACCATTTGGATTGGGGTATCATTCTCCTATTCCTTAAGGATTATATGAAGCTATTTTAATTTGTTCAACAATATGACTGCTTTCTTCTGCTTCTATTTACAAATTTAACTAATTCAATTTTGCAGTTGCTATCTAGGCCTTTTAATTTACAATCCCTCATTTATTTGCCAATCACCACATCCCATATAAAGTTATGAACCCAGTTATGAACCCATGGAATTATGCTGCACAGATGGAAACCATTCAATCCATTGTGCCTGTGTTGGTTCTTTTGAAGAGCCATCAGCTACTTCTTCTTTGCCGTTCCTTCCCATCATGGCTTAAAGATTTTCATTTGGTGAACTTATACCAATCTGTTTTTACCATTATTACTGGGAGTTTAGAAATAAGGAACTGCAGGTGCTAGATTACAAAATAAAGACACAAAGTGTTGGAGTAACTCAGCGGTTCAGGCAGGTCTGGAGAACATGGACAGATGACGTTTCGGGTCGGTACTTTTTTCAGACATAATAGTGAGGAGATAAATCTGGAAAAGAGGTGGGGGTAAGACAAAACCTGGCAAGTGATAGGTGAATATAAGTGATGGACTGATTGGTGGAGTAACTGACAAAGGCTTGCGCTAGAAAATAAGACAAAAGTTTGTCAGAGTAGGGGAGAAGGTTGTCAGATAAGGGTGTGAAATTCTCCCATTAATCCCCCCCCCCCCCCCCCCCCCCCACACTCCCCAATCCTCTTCTATCTACACACTTCCCTCTGGCTTTACATTTCATTCCTCTACCAGCTCTAGAAAGATGTGGTATTCAGTTTAAATAAAGACACAAAATGCTGGAATAAAGTCCTGAGACAGGCAGCATTTCTAGAGAACATGGATAGGTGATGTTTCGGGTGAGGACCGTTCTTCAGGCTGATTGTGGTGGGGGGAAGAATGCTGGGATGGGCAGGACAAAGTCTGAAAGTGATCGGTGGAGACGTGAGGGGGCCTTTTATAGGCAAATGGTTGGACAACGGCCAAAGAAGAAAAGGCAAGGAATGAAGAGTTATGAATTGTGAATGCAGAGGAGGGAATGTAAATGGAAGAGGAGGGGGAGTCTGTATTAATGATTGAGTGAGAATAATAATCAGATTCAGACATCTATCTATATATTACTAAAACTCTCATCTTATTTGTTATTATGTCTGTCTCTCTGTGTGTCTGTCTGTGTGTCTATGATGTCCTGACTTACGGCAAAACTGTACAGGATAGCACTACAAGTTTCATCACACCTTACTCACCATTGTCCTGTGGTGGATTGTATCAGGTTTTGTTCAGATTTATGGTATATTTTACAAGTTATTGACATTTTAAACTTTACAAAATCCCACCTTGAAAAAATATTTTCCATCAGAACTGGCAGCGTATGATGTCACAGTGGGATCTAATTTACATAAACTGCCCATCAGCAGTGTTCCACCCACAATTACATCACAATGGGATCTCATTTATATAAAACAGTTATGTTTTAAAAAACACACACCATTCAGAATGGTTATATTTTACAAGTTATTCATATTTTAAACTTTAAAAAAATAACTTTTTACTTTAAAAATTCTAACTTCACTTTAAAATTTTCCCTGCCTGTTAAAATGTTACCAAATGGCAGAACACCCAGTGTAATGGGAGATTTGTTACATTGTTGTAAGGAGAGAGAGTGAGTGGGCGAGGGGAGGCAGGACTCTCAGTGCAATGAGAGATTTGTTACATTGTTGTAAGGAGAGGGAGGGAGTGGGGGACGGGAGGAGGAGAAATGTTATTTAAACATTGTGTTTAGTGGGGGAGTGGGATGGGGAGATGTGAGGAGTGGGGGAGCAGAGAGAGGAGAGGGGTTGGGAGGGGAGATTAATTATGGAGGGAGGGAAGGAGGGTAGGGGAAATGAGAGGGAGGGAGAGAGTGGAGAGGAAACAAGGAGAGGAGAAAGAAGGGGAGGGAGAAGAGGAGGGGGGAAATGCTGCAGGATATGTGGGAATGAGCTGCGCCTGCGCAATTGGGGCTATGGGTGAGTGGTGGAATATGGCATTGGGGGAATGGGTTGCATTGGGGGAATGGGTGAGTGGTGGAATATTGTGTTGGGGAACGGAGCTGAACGGGTCCCACTTGGTCCAGTATATTATTAAAACTCTCATCTTGTTTATTTCTATGTCTGTCTTCGTGCATGTCTGTGATGCCCTGAACTTATGCCAAAGCAGTACACGATAGGCCCACCTTACTCACCATTGTCCTGTGGTGTGTTGCATCAAGATTCATCCACATTGATGGTATATTTTACAAGTTATTCATATTTTAAACTGTACAACAACCACTTTCACAAAAATCTCTTCCATCTGCACTGGCCGTTAGCAGCGTATGACGTCACAGTGGGATCTCATTTGCATAAACCGCCCATCAGTAGTGTTCCACCCCACAATGACATCACAATGGATTTCATTTACATTTAAAAAAAACCTCTGCTTTATAAACGCAGCAGCTTCCACCTCACAATGGCGTCAAGGGAGGTAGGGAGGGGAGAGGGGTTATGGAGGGAGGGAGTGACTGAGGGGAAAGAGGGTAGATGAGGGGGGGAGGGGAGGAGGAGAGGGGAAAGAAGAGGGAGGCTGAACAGGTAGGAAGAGGGATGGCGAGGTAATGGAGATGGGGAGGGGGAAGAGAGAGGATTTAACTTTAATTTCTATTGTTGGTGCGGGCCTGTCAGCCAAGCATGCACAGTTGGGGGCTATGGGTGAGTGGTGGAATATTGCGTTTAGGGACCAGCCCTCCCGTGTGACAGGGACCCAACAGGTCCCACTTGGCCTAGTTCTACTCATAAAAAAGTCCAAAATATTAGTTTCAAATGCGCTAGCAAGCGAACGTACTCACCAATAACCTGCTTTCCATTGTTGACTTTGAAGCAGCAGTGCGTTTTACTGCATTAAGGAAGCTCTGTCAATTCAAGTTGGTATCTCTGAGCCAGCACGTTGTTGATACCAAGACCAACGCACCCATTGGACATCAAGGGAATATTTATAGGAGAGGAAGAAACAGGGTTAGTAGGAGAGAGCAGAGACTTGGAATGCTCAACAAAAGAGAGGCACAGTCATATTTAGATGGAGTAGTGATGGTACAATATGTCTAGTCTCTGGGTACTAACTATCCTAAAAAAAAAACCTTTCCAAGAAATGTTCAACACAGACCCATAACATGCACTCTGATGGATATGGTCACATTTCAAATTTCAGGCTTGCAATTTTCTATAATTAAAGCCTAAGGCTGATACCGATTACAGATGCAGTCCACTGCACAGATTCTTCATTCACTACCAACTGCTTTCTCATTTAACCAACATACTGCAGAGCCAGAAATTCTGTTGATTCAGCAGACAGAATAACCTTAAAGATCCATACAGAGGCAAAAGCCGGCTAAACAATAATACCTTCTTATTTAATGCAAAATTATTTGACACATATGAGCAATATTAAAATTGTAAAGTTTCGGGCTGAATACAATAATCGCTCAGAAGAAAAAGCCAGCGTGAATTAGGCTTTAAATCAATGTCAAAGGTGGAAACCATTCCTCTCTCCCTCTGATTTTCGGGTTTAGCGAAGTGGAACAACACTTATGTATGGTTTGAACTGTGGCAGGATGGACAAGGAACAGGTCACCATTGTCTATCGATTTCATTTTAGATATCCGCTGTTAACGGATTTTTTCTGCCACAAGATATTCTGAAATAGCCATTCTTGTTACTGCAGACACTGGAACAGCAAATGCTAGAACCTTGAGCAAAAGTCAAAGCTGAAGTAATAGGTTAGTCAGCATCTGTACAGGGAATGAATAGCCGTTATTTCGGGTCGGGACCTTTGTGTGCAAATGATCCACTACAACATACATGGTGAAACATAAGTCTTTATTCCATTCAGAAATACAAACTGCACAGCCGTGCTCTTCCAGCTCAGCATGGCTTCATCCAACTGGCTGTCCTCATTAGTGTAGTACTGTAATACCATGTAATGGATGGCATGCATATATGTGTAGTGGAGATTGTAAATGGCATGGATTAATCTACATCCTTCCTCTTAAAGAAGGAAAGCATATATAGAGTGGTTAGTGGAGAATATATTGTAAAACACCAGAATAAGGTGTGTGCATTTCTTATTTTAATTGTACATATTTGTGCATATTTGAGCACGTAAAGCAAAGCGGGCCATACACAGTTCAAGTATAGCTGGTGAACTTTCCAATCAGCGGGTTTAGCTTGCAGACACGACCTGCACATGTACGGTGGTACCCCTCGTGCGCCTCATCCTTCGCTCAGGAAGCAAGTCCTTATCGGGTGAATGCGGAGGAGAAGACTCAGGTGGAGATGGGGGCACCGGGGAAGGGAGGAATGGTGTTGGCACCGGTAGAGGAGTCACTGGGGTGACATTCGCGGAACGTGGGGGACAACCAACCGGCTGGTCAGGGTAAGGACGGGAAGGTGCTGGTTCATTAACCGGGAGGAGGTGTTGGCAGGTGTGTCGGTGGATGCCGTTGTCAACACTGATTAGCTATGAGTGTGACTGCGTGATTGCCCACAGAATGACACTGAGGCAGAAATAGCCTCTAAGCGACTGTAAGCGGACAACCTGTCCCTTGTTGAGCGGTTGAAGCGGAGAGCTGGTTTTATCATAGTATTTCTTTGTGTGTCGCGGCAGTGTTGGAGCTGGGATTGGATCATCGACTGTGGTTGTAACAGTTACTTGGTCATAGGCAGGGTGGTGCGGGTTCACCATGACATGAGATGTTTGGCCGAAGATCCCAGGAGAGGGCCGAGGACGATGTTTCGTAGGTTGAGTAGGTCGAGATAGACATCAGAGCCGGTCCTGTGTGAGCGTTCCATTAGTTGTTTTGCACTTCTTACCACGGGTGCGGCCAGGCCGTTGGTCTGCAGGTACCCAGGGCTGCTGGTGGTGTGGTTAAAGTCCCAGCAGTCGCAAAATCGTTGAAGAGCTAACTGGAGAATTGAGTTCCATTGTCTGAGAGTAGCTGGAGGGATGCTCCCTGGACAGAGAAGTGGCGAGTGAGTTTTTGGATGACCATGGCTGAGGTCGGGATACTGAGCAGGTCGATTCCGAACCATCCTGAGTAGGAATCGACTAGAACCAGACCGTGCCACTCAAAGATGTTGGTTGCTAATGTGGACCAGGATACGTCCGGTGTGGGGTGCGGGAGAAGTGGTTGTTTCTGTTGGTGCGGGGTCAGGCTGTTGCAAATCGGGCAGGCAGCAACTTTCTTAAGAATGTATTCAGCCATGTCAGGCCAGAAAAGCATTCCTTTTGCGTGTTGGAGGGTTATTTCTGCAGCAGGATGGCCCACATGGACAATATCAAAGTACTTGTTGCGAAGAGACATCAGGATGCCTGTCTTACGTCCTTTCATTATAATGCCGGCTTGAATGACCAGTTCATCGCGGACATGGTAGAAAGGGTGGATAGCCAGTGGCAGGTGGTGCTGTTTGTCTGGCCAGCCACGGCGGATGACAGTGGTAAGCGATTGTAGCATTTTGTCTGCAGCTGTTTGTGCCACTAGGATGTCTAAGCCAGGAGATCATCATAACCGGATGGAAGGCAGGAGACCATCATAACCGTGTACCCCTCGTGCTCACCATCAAGCAGGTGTTTTTCACAGGTTGGGCGAGGTGCCCATGAGAGGGAGTCAGCTAAGTGAATGTCCTTACCGTGTTTGTAGGTTAGTCTGATGTCATAGTTCCGTAATTCCATCATCATTCGTTGTGAACGCGCTGGTTCCGTGTGGATCGGTTTACTGAGGATACTGACCAGGGGCTGGTGGTTGGTTTCAATCGTGATTGGGTTGCCAAAGATAAAGTCCTTGAATTTTTTTACAGGCAAAATTTGCCGCGAATAGCTCCTCTCGATTTGAGCGTAGCGCTGTTCTGTGTCGGTCATGGTGCGGGAGGCATAGGCAACCCGTCTGGGACCCTTCCCGTCATCTTGTAGGCAGGCGGCGCCCAGTCCATACTGGGAGGCATCACAGGTTAGGGTGACGAGTAACCCGGCATTGAAGTATGCGAGGGTTGGGGCGCAAGACATAAGTTGTTGGAGGGTTTCAAATGCCCTCTGTTGGTGCTGATGCCAGGACCAGTGCGTATCCTTGTGGGTCAGTTGTCGTAGCAGAGCTGACAACTCGCTGAAGTTAAGGAAGAATTTTCCCCATGCCTAGAAATCGATGTAGAGCGGTCATGTCCGTGGGTGCTGGCATTTCATTGATGGCAATAGTTTTAGACAGGACTGGTCTGAATCCTTTGTTGTTGATGAACGTTCACTTCGTTGACTCAAAACCTGCACTTGAGGGGGTTGAGTTTGAGGTTTATCTCTCTGGCACGATCCAAGACACGCTTCAGGTTTGAGTCATGCTTTTGAGCATTGCGCCCGACGATCAGGACGTTGTCCATGATTATGTCGCATGGGTAGCCATTAAAGAGTTGTTCCATAGTACGTTGGAAGACCTCAATGGCATTCGTAAGAATCGGTAGCATCCGAAGGGTGTTGCAAATGTGGTTAGCATGGAAGATGCATGGTCTAGCGGTATTTGCCAAAATGAGTTTTTTACATCTAGGACAGAGAAGACTGTGGTTTTACCCAGACTGGTTGTGACCTCTTCCACCATCAGCATCGGGTGGTGTGGTCATTTGATGCCAGTGTTTAAGTCTTTAGGGTTGATGCAAATCCTTATTTCGTCTTTGTTCTTCTTGATTGCTGCGACCATGGTGGAGACCCAGGAGGATGGGTCGTCGACAGGGGCTATCACGCCCAGTATTTCCATTCTGTCTCGTTCAGTTTAGACGCGGTCCTTCATTGCGTGTGCGATTCGGTGTGGAGAACAAACGACAGGTGTGACCTCCTTGTCGGTTACAATAATGTATGCGGTGGGAAGCTTGCCCAGCTGTTTGTCAAAAAGGTTTTTGTTTTTTGCAAGTAGTTGTTGGGTGGAACTTTGAGAGGTGAATAGCCGCTACACAGTTTTGCCGAAGGTGACTAGGCCCATATTATGGCATGCATCGATGCCCAGAAGGAGGGGCACTTCCCCTCTAATGATTTAAAAATCAGATTGTAAACTTGGGACGTTAGATGGCATTGCAGTGTGACTTTACCAACCAAATGGATGTAACTTGGAGTTTGTTTTCATGATAGTTTCATTGTTGTGAATTATTTGGAAGTCCGATAAGGATAGAATGTTGCACCATGCCCCAGTATATATCTTTCCTGTGACTATGGTATTGTTGATACTGAGCATTGTCATGGGATCATTGTTTTTGCACAGTGGACCAGTTAGAGAATGTATGTTTTGGCTGTCTTCTTGCAGGTGCTGCGGTTTTGGCTCTGTTGGTGCTAATATTTCAGTCAGTGCCTCGTGAGAAAGTGTGGGCTCGAGCAATAGAGATATTGTTGTGGCTGGGCCCTGTTACCACGAGTGCGGCAAAAATGAATGAAGTGGGTTTTTTTCTTTTTACAGTAGTGGCAAGTTTTGCCGTAAATGAGGCATTGCTTGCTGCATTGGGGTGGAATGTTTTTATATGCATTTCCTCCATTCTGTCTCATCAGTTGATACCTGCAAAAAATCAAGCAGGACTCTGCTTCAGGAGTATTTGTAGTCCCAGACTGGCCTACTCAGCCATGGTTCCTTCTCGTTTTGCAGAAGGCTATTCAGCCTCATATGATTGTTCCCAAACACAAAAATCTACTGGTGAACCCGGTAACTGGTGATCAACATCCTTTACATGATCGTATTGATCTGTTAATTTGCATATTCTAAGAAGGCCATACCTGGGGAGAGGACTGTCCAATCGCACCGTGGATGTTATCACATCGGCCTGGAGGGATAGTACCCAGAAGCAGTACATCTCCTTGATAAGAAAGTGGGAGGTGTTCTGCTTACGGCAGAATATTTCATATCAAACTGCAGGCATCCCAGACGTGCTGGAGTTCTTGTCAACTCTCTATTTTGATCATAAGTTAAGCAATAGTGCGATCAATATAGTCAGAAGTGCTCTGTCCTCATATTTACCCATGGAATCAGTTATATTCTGTGGGGACACATCCTCTAGTTTCTAGATTTTTGACGGGAGTTTTTAATTCCAATCCTCCTCGGCCCTGGTATTCAGTTATCTGGAATGTAAGTGAGGTTCTTATGCTCCTTCGTAAGTGGACTCCTGTCACAGCCCTGTCTTTGCCCAAACCTACCATGAAGGTAGTCATGCTTATTGCATTAGTTTCAGCCCAACATGTAAAGACATTACAGAAGCTGAGACTAAATATGATGGATGTATCGGCAGATGCCATTACTTTTTATATCTATGATTTGCTCAAGCAGAGTAAAATAGAGGTGACAGGGTGTAAGATTATCTTTTCGGCATACCCCACGGATTCCCGCCTGTGTGTAGTGTCATGTTTGTTATATTACATTGAGGCTACCAGAACCCTAAGAGGAGAGGAATCAGCATTATTCATTAGCCACAAAAAAACGCATAGAAAGGTGTTGGTTCAAACTCTTTCAAGGTGGCCAAAGCAGGTGCTGGTTTACGCTGGGATTGACACTGACAAATTTAAATCTCATTCCACCAGGGCAGCATCAACTTCAGTGGCCAGGGCAATGGGCGTTCCTCTAGACCATCCAGTGAACTGATGTTCCAAAAATTTAATCATAAGCCAATTGCCATATCAGGGGTATTTGCCAATTCTGTTTTAAGTTCAGTTTTATAGTTTCCCCTGGGATAAAAGGGGTTACTATTGTTTCTTTATAAATGAACCGTTAATTTGTTTCAAGCAATGTTATGTTTGATGCATTATTGATTAATTTCTTATTGTGAGTCAATCAATGCAGTGATACGCCGGGATTTGAATCTGCGGCATGAAATCACAGAGCTTTGAAATCTTCACGTAGTCACTCATGTGACACCGAAGTAAAATAGTAAGATTAAATGAGAACTTACCAGTTTGAAGTTTGACCATTATTTTATGAGGAGTTACGATGAGGGACTACAGCCCTCATAAATGTCATCTGATAGTTCTAGTCTTCTCTGATCTTATTATTATACTTCAGTCACTATTACCTGTGATTTCACACCGGTGCTTTGAAGATTGACGCGCGTGCGGCTGGACGGGGTTCTTCTTCACGTAGTCCCTCATCGTAACTCCTCATAAAATAACGATCAAACTTCAAACTGGTAAGTTCTCGTTTAATCTTACTATTACTCTGAAGTGCATTGGATGAATTTTAATCATTCATCCATACATTACTCTTTTTGTTATATCAGTAAAATTATCTATTTGGTAGGTAGCACTCACTATTTATTCCATTACAATAATATTACTGTGCAATGATATTTTAATTTGCTGGAGACAATTTGGACAATTTTCTGACTTACCAATAGTTCCATCTTTGGTTGCACTATTTGAATACAGTATCCCCATAGGCTACTTATATTTCCTATATAGCATGGAAACAGGCCCTTCAGCCTACCAAGGCCACACCAAATAGGCATCTATTTACATTGATCCTACGCTAATCGCATTTAATTTTCACCATATTTTCAATAACAAACCCTCCCCTGTTTCTACCCTTCACCCACACACTAGGGCGACGCACAGTGGTCAATTCACTTGTCAGCCTGCACATCTTTGGGACCCATGTGGGTGGAAACTGGAATATCTAGAGGAAGCCTGCATAGTCACACATAGAACTTGCAAACTTCACACAAACATTGCTGGAGGTTAGGATTGACTAGATTTGCTGGAGCGGTGGGTGAACAGCTATATTATCTATGACACTGTGGCATCCAACTGGTACTGAACCCATTCCTCTGTTGGAGTTTATCTCATATGAATTCTGGTTATTTTGACTCCTATGCAAATCCAAGGGGGATTTTCTGATAGTCAGGGGAGTATATGCAAAGTTGCATCACTGAGCTCTGGGGAGATCAGACAAAATCCTGCTTCCAATGTTATTAGGTAATATATCATAATTAATGAAGGCCTTTTTAAGGGAGCCAGAACACGTCTCCCTCAGACGGAACACTTCTGTATGCTATACATCAATTTCAGATCTGTAATTGCCGAGCTACTAAATGAATGATTGCAGTATCCAGGGTATGCTAAAATCTGAAACTTGCAATTATAAAACACTAAGATCCTAAATGTTTAATAACATTATTACTTTAACTTCACAAATATATAATGCAATTTCTGTTTGACTTTATTCTCTCATCAATCATCAACATTTTAATCAGTGCTGTGCCAACTTTTACTCTTATTTAAAATATCTCACCAAATGTTGTTGTTTGTAACTAAATCAGAAATGTCCAATAATATCATACGGTCAGAAATAATATTTTCACCAGTATTTGCATGGTTTAGAAGCAGCAAACATTTTGGAATAGAAATCTTGTTGTTCAGTAACAATGCTACGGGCAAGATCAGCAATGTGAGAACAGGTTCAGTTTGCATCAGAAATGTAAGCTTCATCTTTAGGTAGAAAACTGGAGGTTGTTTAATGTTGTCCCGTTATTTAAGAAACCAGCAAGGAGAAGCTGGGAACTACAGGTTGGCGAGCCTAACATGTGGTGGGTAAGTTACTGGTGGAGATTCTGAGGGACAGGATACCCAGCATTTGAATAGACAAGGCCTGAGCAGGACGCAAAATGCTGGAGTAACACAAAGGGTCTGGCAGCAACTCTGGAAGACTTGAGCTGGGTCCTGTGTTACAGGGGAAATTCAAATGAAGATGTGTCCATCAGCGACTTATAATTCAGCCACTACATCACCATGCCATTCCAGGATGTCTTGGCCAAATGAGGCAAGCAGGTCTGATGAAAACTCTAAAATCAACTTCAACACAGCACCTAAACAAACAATCTGATCAAGTAAGTTGCAATAACTGTAGTTGCCATAGAGTGAAAAGGAATAGGCAAGGTATGCATATTCTGCATAATTGCTTTTGTGATTTTGGTCATCTCTCTGGATGTACTGCCAGTGCGGATATTTGCTCCACCGGCTGGACAAAAAAGACAGTGAATGAAGCTAGAAAGGTGCTGCTGGAGGCTGCATTTGGGATCAGCAGGAGCAGCAGCATTAGGACAAAGTTATGGATTAAATTCTGACTTCCGGTGGCGCCATGTTCTAGGGGAGAACAGCGCCAGATCAGCTCCGTAAAAATCTGCAAAAAAAACGGGGCTAAAGGAGGGTGCTAACGCTACTTACCGCAGGAGATCGATTAAAAACGGCTCCGGTGCAATTGAAGGCTGCGTGACGTCATCAGGCGCGCGACTTCGGTAAGAAATTTAAAATGCAGCACTCCTCCCCTCCCCTGAAGAAAACGGGCCTAAGAAGAGAGGCTGGCACCACCAAAGCCTCGGGCTCGAGTCTGACTGCCTCCCAGGAAGAAATCTCACAGAGAAAAGTGGAAATGGAAGAGTTTAAAAATTCCATGATAGGTGAGATGAAGAAACTGGTGAAAGAAATAAAAGATCTGAAGAAGGAATATAAAGATGAATTTAAAGACATGAAGAAAGAATATAAAGATGAAATAAAAAATCTAAAAGCGGAGATTCTGGTGTCTCAGGAGAGAATTAAAGTGGAATTAACAAAAGAAGTTACCGAGACGGTAAAGATTATGATGAGCGAATGGAAAAGTAAGACGGAGGCTGAATTTCAAAACCGATTCTCTGAGATAAACGCCAAGGTTGCTGGGTTGGAACAAATGCTGAATGATAAGATAGATCCTATTACCATTACAATTGACCAACACAATGATACACTTAAAGATTTGGCTGATTTTGCTGTAAAAAGTGCCAAGGAAACTGAGAAGTTACTTGCCGAGAATAAACGCCTCTCAGAACTACTTCGCAAAATAAATGAGAAATGTATTGATTTGGAGGGCCGACAAAGACGTAAGAATTTGCGAATTGTAGGATTGACCGAAGGTTGTGAAGGAAATCAAGATCCAGGAAAATTTGTTGCAAAACTCCTAAAAGACATTTTGGAATTGGATGAAGAACCACTGTTGGGCCGTGCCCACAGGGCTTTAAGACGGGTCCCTGGGAGAGGTGCACCACCCAGACAAATGATTGTAAAGGTGGTGTATGATCACGTCTTTGAAGATATGATGAAGATAATAATGAGAAAGAGAAATTTGAAATACGAAGGAAATAACATTAGTATCTTCAGAGATTACCCAGCGGAAGTTGCTAAGAGAAGATCCTTATTCACTGAAACAAGAGGCATTCTACGGAATTTAAAGAATACAGTGGATCTCAGATATGGCTTGATGTACCCAGCAACACTGAGAGAGACCTATGACAACGAGGAACACCGCTTCGTTAAGCACACTGATGCATTGAAGTTCGCTCAAGGCATACAGAAGAAGGCAGAAGAGGAGGAAACAGACGATGAATCACGGGAGGAAGAAGACGACGACTGAACATTTTGGACTTTTATCATTAACCTGCGGTTATGTTATTCATTGAGAAAGAGGGAAAATAATGGGAATGTAGTAGTGGTTTGGTATCAATTTGTAGAATTTCAATAATTCCCCTAACATAGTATTATTTATTATAATAATAATTGCAATAGAATAGTAATTAATAAATAGTTTCATGAATAATAGAAATAATTACTAAACCCTTAAAGTTAGTACCCCACCCCAATATACACAGTATTCTAGTTGGGAGCTGGAATATTTAACATCTTTTTTAAACACGGAAGTCATTAGATTAATCGCCACGTTAGTGTGGCGTTCACTAACACACACTACACAATCTATCAGTGTAGTCTTTTTTTTCTTTGGGCACCCTTTTAACACTCTTTTTTCTTTTTTCGCTTATATTTTCTATTTTTTTTAATATATTAAGTATTTGAATTTATGTTATATATTATATGAATGTAATTATGAACAATACCGTATAGTTATTTTAGATAGACATGGATATGGATTATTGAGATTGGTAATTTTCGTCGGATTGACGTTTGGGTGCCTTGTTGAGCTGGAGGGGCCGAGAGGGCTACTCCAAAAAAAACCACCCTAATACTAAAATGCAAGATATGAATTTGAAGACTGGGGATGATGGAATCACTTTCTGTAGTTGGAATGTTAAGGGAATTAATGAACCAATTAAAAGGGGTAAGGTGTTAGCGCAGCTGAATAGATTGAAATCAGACGTTATTTTCCTCCAAGAGACGCATCTCAAAAGAGATGATCAATATAGATTAACAGCTAAATGGATTTCAAAGGTATATCATTCTTCATTTATACATAAATCTAGGGGAGTTGCAATAATTATTCGTAAAGGTATACCTTTTAAACAAAGTTCTATAATAGAAGATAAAGAGGGCAGATATGTAATAATTACAGGGGAATTATACTCAAAAAAAGTAATTCTTATGAATATATATGCTCCTAATTTCGATAACCCATTATTTTTCAAGAAAATATTCAATAATATTCCTATATCCACTCAACATAATTTAATAATTGGGGGCGATTTAAATTGCACTTTGGATAACTACTTAGACAGATCCTCAACAAAAAGGAAAGCTATTTCTAATTCAAGTAAACTTATAAATTCTTTCATTAACTCAACTAATGTTAAGGATATTTGGAGATTAGAGAACCCATCCGGACGAGAATATTCTTTTTTCTCGCCCGCATTCGGAACATACTCGAGGATAGATTACTTTTTAATAGACTCAAAACTGCTTCCCTATGCATACAATGCAAAATATCACAATATTATTATTTCAGATCATGCACCATTAACATTTAAGATAAAACTAAAAGATATATCTAATAAAACTATGACTTGGAGATTTAATCCTCAGATACTGAAGGACAAGGATTGTTGTAATCATGTGACAGAACAGATTAAATTATTCTTTGAGACAAACGACACACCTGAAATTTCACCATTGTTACTTTGGGATACATTTAAGGC
Organism: Raja brachyura; assembly: GCA_963514005.1. The sequence goes on along the minus strand of OY740781.1, from coordinate 116,353,121 downwards.
ATTCATGCGTGGTGCAATAATATCGGCACAAGCATATTTTAATAAAGAAAACCGAAAGAGGGAACAGAAGTTAGAAATGGAGATAAAACAACTAGACAATGAGAATATAAAACACCCTTCTAAGGAGTTAAGTAATAAAATTGCAATAGCAAAGTATAGACTAAACGAAATATACTCTAATCAAGTCATCAAACTTTATCAACAAACCAAACAAGTGCATTTTGAATTTGGAGATAAACCGCATAAATTGCTAGCACGACAATTAAGAAAATTAGACGATGAAAAAACGATACATGGAATCAGATCAATGCAAGGAAATATACTGACCATACCAAAAGATATTAATGATAGATTTTTACAATATTACCAAAATCTTTACTCATCAAAATTAACAGGACAAACAGATGGAATGGAAACATTTCTACAAGAATGTCAAATTAAGAGTTTAGATCAGGAAGGGAGACACTTGTTAAATGCTGAAATATCAGTGAAAGATATCGCAGAATCAATTGGTTCGTTAAAGAATGGAAAAGCTGCGGGACCTGACGGCCTGAGTGCAGAATTTTATAAAAAATTTCAAGATCTGATCTCTCCAAGACTACATACAGTGTATAGACATGCATATGAACAAGGAAAATTACCAGACTCTTTAAATGAATCCACAATTACACTTATACCTAAGGTAGATAAAGATCTGGAAGATCCTGGTTCATATAGAGCAATTGCCCTTCTAAATACAGACCAAAAAATATTAGCTAAAGTTTTATCTAGGAGACTAAGTTTGGTGATCTCTAAATTAATACATTATGATCAAACAGGTTTTATTCCAAAACGCTATTCATCTCATAATTTAAGACGCCTGTTTAATATTATATATTCTAAAAGAATACGAGATACGGAATTAGCAGTCATATCGTTAGACGCAGAAAAAGCATTTGACCAGGTGGAATGGTTATATCTATTTAATATAATGGAAAAGTTTCAATTGGGGGATCAATTTTGTAAATGGGTAAGAATCCTATACTCAGATCCTACTGCAAGAATTCTAACTAATCAAATACTATCAGTTAAATTTAAACTCTTTAGGGGATGTAGACAAGGATGTCCGTTATCGCCTTTATTATTTGCCTTGGCGATAGAGCCTTTGGCGGAAAGAATTAGGTCAGAACCTGAAATATACGGTTATAATACTGACAGAACAACTAATAAAATATCCTTATATGCAGATGATGTTTTGATTTACATCACAAAACCTGAAATTAGTATTCCAATGTTGTTTGATGTTATAAATAAATTTAGTACATTTTCTGGATATAGGATTAATTGGAATAAAAGTGATATTATGCCAATAACTAATATAAATTTAAACATATTACAACAATATCCATTATCAATAGTTACTGACAAAATTAAATATTTAGGAATTAATGTATCTAAATCTCATAACTCATTAATTAGATCGAATTATCCTCAATTATTAGATAAACTTAAAAAAAATATTTTATATTGGAAAACACTGCCTATATCTTTGATTGGTAGAATAAATGCTATAAAGATGGTTTTTCTACCACAATTATTATATCTGTTTCAAGCCATCCCTTTTTTCCTTCCGAAAACCTTTTTTAAAAAAATTGATAATATTGTTAATAGTTTTATCTGGGATTATAAAAATCATAGAATAAGTAAAAAACATTTATGTAAGTCAAAGATAAACGGAGGATTAGCACTTCCAAATTTTTTATACTACTTCTGGGCAGTACAGATTAAGAATATGAATTTTTGGTGGGTAAATACGGACCTGGAACCAACGTGGCTAAAGATAGAAAAGGAAGATTGTTTGCCTTTCAACGTAGATTCAATTATTTTTGCCCCAAAGGAAGTTCAAAAAAAAATTTATAGGGACAATCCAATCATTTATAATAATAGACGTATTTGGAAACAAATAGTCAAGACTTTACATTTAGACAACCTTTCATTTAGATTACCAATTATGAATAACCCATTATTTAAGCCCTCCACATTGGATGGAGGGTTCAGACATTGGGATAATTTAGGAATTACAAGGGTAGAGCATCTTTATAGAAATGGAAAATTTCTTTCATTTCAGGAATTACAAGATATCTATGGATTGTCTTCACAGCATTTGTTTAGGTATTTCCAAATTAGAGATTATATTAAATCTAATACACAGGATTTTAAAAATAAGGAACCAGGATTATTAGATGAATCGTTTAACTGGCATCCAACCACAGAAAAATTAATAGCTTATATATATAACATCATTATGGATAAGGAGAATCCAATAACTGAAACATATCGTCAAGCATGGGAAAATGAAATTGGATCACCTATAACCAAAGAAAATTGGGAAGAAAGTCTACAACGAATACACCGGTGCTCGTTAAATGCTAGACATATATTAATACAATTTAAAGTATTATATAGATTACATTATTCAAAAGCCAAATTAAATAGTATATTTCCTAATCTCTCCTCTATTTGTGATAAATGTAAGAATTTAGAAGCAAATTTAACACACAGTTTTGTTACATGTCCTAAATTGAATTATTATTGGACAGAAATTTTTTAAGTAATTTCTGAAGTTCTTAAGGTTAAATTAGAACCCGACCCAAAGCTAATAATACTGGGAATTCCAGAGGCTAATTTGATATTTACACTAGATCAAAGAAATTTCCTTGATTATTGTTTGATATTAGGGAAAAAAATAATATTGAAATTTTGGAAGGGAACATTATCCCCAACAATTAAAATGTGGGCATCAGAGATGTTGGAGACGTTGCAGTTGGAAAGAATCAGATTTGTCCTTTTGGACGAGTATAATTCTTTTCAACAGATATGGTCTCCATATATACAGTATTTAGAGAAGTAGCTGTTCTTGGCATCACGGCTCGACTGACACCCTGCGGGATTTGATGAAAATAATGTATTGGTATACCAGGATATATGCATGTCTTTACTGATATTATTATTTGTAGTTGTTTCATTTATAATATATTGTGTGGCTTTTAATTGATATATATACATAATATGTCTTTTTTCTTTTTCTTCATTTTTTCTTTTTCTTTTATACCAAATAGTTATTAAGGAATTATAATTTTATTGATTAATAATGGTATTTCTCTTTACCCACTTTTATTTTCAAAAAAAAAAATAAGATAATAATCATTAGAGTACAAATATTGATTTAAGTTGATGTTTATAACTCAGTTTTAAACATTGAGAATTGTTTATTGCTAATAAAAAAATTATTCAAAAGAGAAAAAAATAAATAAATAAATTCTACCGGTAGTTTGATGACCTGGGGAGAGCAATAAAGAGCTGATCAGTTCTACCCACACCCCTCAGTCTGCCCTTGTTCTCCATCATCAAGCCTGCTCCCTTTCATCACATCACATTGCATTACACAGTGATGGCACAATGTGCAATGCCATACAGTGATCAAATGACTCTTGCTGGTCAGATGTCAATATAAGTGAGCCAAACCGAAATAAAATTGAAAATGCTTGAAACACTTTGTGCCAAAGACTCAGCTTCAGTCATGACCTTGGATGCTGTCCGTGTGTACTTTTTTCCCATTATCTCTTTATGTAATAAAAAAAAGCATATCAACACATCCACTTCCTTCAAAGATTGAGGAGATTTGATATGTTGATAAATACTCCCTTGAACTTCTATACATGTATGGTAGAGAGCATATTGAGTAGTTGTATCATGACCTGGTTTGGCAACTCAAAGATCCAGAATCAAAGGAGATTGTTGAATAGTAGATACTGCCCAGTCCATCAGTGTTACTGAACATCCTATCATCAAAGCGATCCATAGGAGGTGCTGCCTCAAATAGGAAGTCAGCATCATGAAAGACCCACATCACTCTGGCCATGCTTTCATTTTACTCCTACCATTGGGAAGAAGGTTTACGGGATATGAAAACTGTGACCGTCAGGTCTAAGAATACCCTCTTCCGAACAAGCATCAAGCTCTTGAACACTACACAACATTACCTTACTGATAAACTTCCATGGGTTGTTTTTGGATTAAGGATTTTGGATCTTTTTGCATCAGTATTATGGTTACTAATTTATTGTTGTTTATTATACATTATCCATGTATATCGTGTTTACAGATGTAGTAAGTAAGTAAGAATGTCATTATTTTTATAATAAGGATTTTAGGCATCCTTATGCTACAAGTAAGAATTTCGTCGTTCTGTTGTCTGTACTTATGACAATTAAACACTATTGACGCTTGATTCTTTGGGACTGTTTCCACATGTCCTCCAGTTTACTCCCACGTTCCAACGACATGCAGGTTGATAGATTAATTGGCCACTCTAAATTGCCCCTAGTGTGTAGCCGAGTGGAGGAATCAGATTTATTTCGGTTTTACACACCGAGACTGACATCTGACATAGAATAATATGGACAGAACACATTTTCACCTTGATAATTCCAATTCATGCCATTAATTCTCCAAATCACCTTCAAACAGGAGATGCTGCAGGCTAATGACAATGAATCATTACACATAGGATACATTGTTGCTGAACTCATACTTACCCTGCCCTGCCAGTAAGGCCAGATAGAGGGCTGGGTTGGGTTGGATTTTCATCTGGTGGCCCACCCATCGCAGTTGACCAAAAGTACACGGTGAGAACAGGGTCCAGCAGAGTCCACATTGGAGGTCAAAAGACTGTCCAAACCTGCATTGTGAGATGCAACTGTGTACTTTGAGAGTAATTAAATGCTCTAATCAAGAACCTAACAATCCAGAAAATCTTCTGAAATATGACAGCATTTGATATTTCAGAAGGTATTCTGATTGATAGGTTCTTGATTAGTTAGGGTGTCAAAGGTTCCAGGTAGAAGGCAGAAGAATGGGGTTGAGAGGGGAAAATAGCTAAGATTGAATGGCAGAGCATACTCAATGGGCTGAATGACCTAATTCTGCTCTTATGTCTTATGATTCCCATGATAAGCATTCTCGCTGCAATGCATAGGAAAAACTTATGTGGCAAAATGTTTGTATGTGATAAAATGTTGGTATGTGGCAGCAATGCAAGGAAAGAATGGCCAGTTGCAGAGGGTGTACGCCAGCAGCACACAGGAGCATTAAACATCTGTTTATGGGCAGCACGGCGGCACAGCGGTAGAGTTGTTGCCTTTCAGCACCAGAGACCCGGGTTCGATCCTGACATTGGGTGCTTCTATACAGAGTTTGTACGTTCTCCCTGTGGGTTTTCTCCGGGTGCTCCTGTTTCCTTCCACATTTCAAAGACGTGTGGGTTTGTAGGTTAATTGGATTCTGTAAATTACTCTCAGTGTGTAGGATGCAAAACTGGGATATCAGAACTAATGTAAGGGTGATCACTGGTCAGTGCAGACTTGGTAGGCTAAAGAGCCCGTTTCCACACTGTATCTCTGAACTACACAGCACTCAAAAAATGCAATGTAGACCCCCAATGCTACAGATGAAATCTTGAATAAGATCCACGATAACCTAACCTTGGGCATTCAAGCCTTCCAAATTCTATAGTCAAATGATCACCCTGATCACTGCAAGCAGGGATTTTCTATGCGAAAGTAACAGCAAGGCATCACTCATGAATGAGTTCAATGCTTTCTACATTCAATTTGTAAGGGAAAACATCAATCTACATTCTCAGGCCCTCATAGACCTTCAGCAACACTGCAATCTCAGCCACTGAAGCCAACGTTAGAAGATGTTTCATGATGGTGAATCCTCAGAAAGCATTTGGCACCAAAGATGTACCTGGTTGTGATCCTAAAACCTGCGCTGAATATCTGGCTGGAAATTTTATGGACATTTTCAACCTAAGATCCAAGATTCTAGCTGGTTTAGAAGAACATAGAAATTCCACTTCAAGTTCCTGGGCTTGCTTATCTCTGAGGTTCTGTCTAGGGACCAACACATCGATACAATCAATGCCAATACTTCCTTGAGATTTGGTATGTCAACAAATACTTTATTGAACTTCAACCAGCATATTGGAGAGAGCATAGTGACTGGTTAAATCATGGCCAGGTTCAGCAACTCGAGCTCTCAACATGAGGATACTGCAGAGAATGGTAGACACTACCTGGACCATCACAGATACTGACCTCCCCACCATCGAAAGGATCAATAGGAGGTGCTGCGTCAAAAGGCAGCTAATATCGTCGAACACTCACACCACCCTGGTCATACTCTCATTTGGCCTGAAAACTGTAACCATCATGTTCAAGAACAGCTTCTTCCCAGCAACCATCAGGCTCTTGAAGACTATATTCTTTCATGGACTATGTATTTGGTTGCACTACAGACTTTTTTGTTGCAGTATTTTGGTTACCAGAGCATTAATTTATTGTACATTATTATATGTTGTATGTGTTTTATTGCATTAACAAGCCCGTAAAGCTGCAGCAATTAAGAACTTCTGTTGTGGGTACATATGACAATTGAACACTTTTGGCTCACTATTGGGAAGGTTGGCTGATGCACAAGAGGGATGATGGTGCAAAGGGACATTGAGTGGAGATTCAGATCAAGGCCCTTCCACATCTTACCTGTAGGCTCTTCCTCCTCTTCTGCTGCCCATTTCTCCGATGGTAAATTTAAAGTAGTCTGGAGAGAAGCACCTGCGGGCTCCAAAGACGAGAGGATGTGTTAATAATTGTAAAAGGCAGCATAAGGGAAAATCTTATTCATAGCATTATTTAGCAAATTGTGGCATAGAAAAAAATCTTCATCTCATCATGCATAGCTAAGGAATACTCGCAGCAACTAAATGAACACAAACGCAAGGCTGAGATGTTTATCAACTCCTCTGGCAGGGAGTTACTGCAAATATTTATGTGATATGTGAAAATGTCGATGAGCCCTCTGTATGCCTGGAATTATAAGTGTAGTTGGTAGGAAGCTGTTGGCTGCAGTGAATCTTATCCTGATACATAAAATGAATGTTTAACCAAGGCAATGACTGAAGGAATTTTGTTTGTGCCACTTAGGCGATTTTTCAGGTGACTGAAAAAGCGGCAACTGGAACGGCGACTGTCAGAGTGGAACACACACGCGCATCTCTTCCTTCACCAGGCTGTTATGCAGGCGGGGGACAGAGCAAGCGGGGGGAGCGCTGTCTGAGTGAAATTCACACGGTGCAAAGCCAAGGTGATACAGACACACACCTCAATGAACAGGAAGGTTGGCGCTGTAATTAAGACTGCTAAAGCACAGTGTACGGTAAGTCGTTTAAAAGAGAGGAGGAGAGAGAGGAGAAGGGGAGAAGGAATGTAGACAACTTTTAAGAAGCCAGAGATACACGGCTGTGAAGCTCAGCAGACATTCAACATTACCGGTTGGTTATCCTTGGTTCTGAAAACTACTGCTTACGTTTATTTTCCTTACGAGCCAATGAAATTCACTGGTCAACACCGAGCAGCTTCACTCTGGCATTATTTCCTTGCCACTCCACGGCATCCCCGCAGGCTGGGAGCCACTGGCTGCTTTGTCAGTGGCTCCTTATCTCACAACCCAATCTTTTTGCCGGTTATCTGCTTCGGCGGTCGGACTGGGGTTTCCCCACTGTCCATAACCGGCTCACTGGTCGGGCTGTGAAACTGGCAGGAAAACCTCTGTGAAGAGAGGCTCCTGCTTGAAAAAATCCCTGGTAAGTAAAAACGAACTTACCTTCTAAGAACTTTTAACTTACCACTGGCAGGAGCTCTGTCCTGCCAGTCTGGTGCTTGCGCCAATGCGGCTGCCGTACTGATGCGCATGCGGCCTGGACGGGGTTCTTCACGGAATCACTCACGTGACTCCGAAGTAAAATGTATTGTCTACCAATGAATTGTCTACCACTGCCATTTGGTCCAATAAATGCATTATTTTCATTTAGATTATTCTACAATATAACATCATGGATAACATCATGGATACAATTATACAATCTCATAACCTTCACTTGCTTCAGATCAAAACGTAATCATTAACTGTCTCACATTCACTGCAATCGTTAACTGACTATTAACTACTCACTGTTGCTGCAAGTAGAATTCCCAGCTTCATTATTCTGCTCTAGAAAATAATTGGTCTTTCAATCTGGGACCCAGCTCCTTCAATCAAGAGAAGGTGCATCCCAGGGAGTCTTTCCTCAAGTTATTTTGGCAACTGGTTAACTTCATCTGCAAGTGGTGCAACTCATGGTAGAGAAGGACGGTACGGTGGTGCGGTGGTAGAATTGTTGCCTTAAAGTGCCAGCGACCCGGTTAAATCCTGACTACGGGCGTTTCTCTGTATGGAGTTTGTGCATGCTTCCCGTGACCTGTGTGGGTTTTCTCCGGGTCTCCAGTTTCCTCCCACACTCCAAAGATGTACAGGTTTGTAAACAAATCGGGTTGATATAATTGTAAATTGTCCCTATGTGTAGGATAAAGTTGGTATGCAGGGATCACTGGTCGGCACGGACCGGGTGGGCCGAGTGCCCTGTATCTCTAAACTAAACTAAACTAGATTATCTCTAAACTAAAACAAGCAGGCAATTGAGTAATTTCAAAATCATATAGAGAAAACCTTCATTATAACGATCCGTAAGGGGAGGAAATTGTGTCCGTTGTTTTGCTGATTGTCCGTTATAATCATATAAGGTATTATCATTGTATGTCGTTGAAACAAGGAACTGCAGATGATGGCTAATACATAAAGGACACAAAGTGTTGGAGAAACTCAACAGGTCAGGCAGCATCTCTGCAGAACATGGATAGCTGCCACCAGGACCCTTCTTCAGAATGATTCAGTCTGCTGTGATACTGTAGCGTTTTGTGTTGTTTCACCTTAAAATTAGGCGCCACTGCTACTGGTCTGCACCACTGAGCCCTTCATCACCAGTTCATGTGGCCGTTGTTGCAGCTCACTTTGTAGCCCTTGGGGACAGTGCTTTTATCAGGCCGCTAACAGGACATGCTCCATCACTATAGGATTCCTCCCCTCTCACCAGCTGCCACTTTCAAGGTGGAGTATGCCGGCGACTCAGGAGGAGAAGGAGGAGGAAACAGCGGTGATGTTTGGGTAGCGGCGGAGTGAAGAAGGAGGCGGCGGCAGTGGAGCGGGCACAGCGGTGGCTGACAGGACGAAGCCGCTGCTGGTGAGAAGGGAGGGAGCCCCACTGTGACCAAATGGGTCCTGTACGTGGCGGCGGACCGAAGAAAGTGCTGTAGGGAGGGACTATAATGTGAGCTGCAACAGCAGTTGTGTCAACCAGACCATGCAGTGGGTGAAGAAGGGCTCGTTGGTGCACCTTGCAAGTTGGGGGTGGCGTCGGCAGGTCCATCCACTACATCTGATATCCGTTATAAAGGGTTCCATTAAAACAAGGGTTTACTGTATTCGAACAACATTTTAATTATGACAAAATGATACGAGAGAGAATGGCAAGAATTCTACACATCAGCAATATTTGCAAGGATGGAGATCTTGGCTTTACTCTTTTGTCTGCAATGCCCCCCAGTGGTGTTTAAATAATAGCAGCTTGTAGTTTCAAGAGTCAAGAATCAAGGGTCAAGAGTGTTTAATTGTCATATGTACTGACAACAGAACAATGAAATTGTTATTTGCAGCAGCATTACAAACCTGTAAGCACAATACACATTCATAGAAACATAGAAATATAGAAAATAGATGCAGGAGTAGCTCATTCAGCCTTTCGTGCCAACACTGTCATTCAATATGATAACGGCTGATCATCCAAAATCTTTACCCCGTTCCTGCTATCTCCCCATATCCCTTGATCTGTTAGCCATAAGAGCTATATCTAACTATCTCTTGAATGCATCCGGTGATTGGCCTCCACTGCCTTCTTTGGCAGAGAATTCCACAGATTCACAGAGTTGTGGATTTGTGGAATTCCCTACCACAGAGGGCAGTGGAGGCCAAATCACTTCATGGATTTAAGAGAGAGTTAGATAGAGCTCGAGGAGCTGGTGGAATCAAGGGATATGGGGAGAAAGAAGGAAGGAAGGAAGGGTTATTGATTGGGGACAATCTGCCATGAACACAATGAATGGCAGTGCTCGCTCGAAGGGCCGAATGGCCTCCTCCTGCACTTATTTTCTATGTTTCTATTCACAACTCTCTGGGTGAAACAAAATGTCCTCATCTCAGTCCTAAATGGCCTACCCCTTATTCTTAAACTGTGACCCCTGGTTCTGGACTCCCCCAACATCAGGAACATTTTTCCTGCGTCTAGCCTGTCCAATCCCTTAAGAATGTTATATGTTTCTAAAAGATCCCCAGTTGGCTTTCAGTACATTGGCCTTCATCAGTGTATGGGTATAGAAATTGGGATGTCATGTTACAGTTGTGCAAGACTTTGATGAGGCCGCATTTGAAATATTGTGTTCAGTATTGGTCGCCCTGCTATAGACCATAAGACCATAAGATATAGGAACCAAATTAGGCCATTCAGTCCATCAAGTCTCATCATCGTCATCGTCATCATTATTAATTTATCTATCTATCTTTCTTTCTATCTATCTATCTGTCTATCTAGCTATCTTTAAAACTCCGATCTTGTGCTCTTCCGATTTGTGCAGTTTTTCTATTTGCTCAAAAACGGTACGCGATCGTGCTACGATATTTCGCCAGGTTACTCACCGTTCTCCTGTGTTACGAGTGCAACGTTAGAATTAGAATTTGGAAACAAATAAAAGTAACCCTCAAATTAAGAAACCTATCGCTTCTCTCTCCTATAGTTAATAACCTGTCGTTTAAACCATCCATTATTGATAAATCATTTACCCATTGGGAAAGAATAGGAATTAATACGCTTGGAGCATGTATGAAACTGGAATTTTTTTTATCATTCCAACAACTACAACTCAAATACAACCTGCGAAGTAATCAATATTTTAAATAGCTTCAAATCCATGATTATTTGACAAAACATACAAAAGAATACCAAACTTTGACTCCAGACCTATTAGATGAAGCTATGAACAGAAAGGCGGACTCAACTAACTTAATATCATATTTGGATAATATCATCCTAAATATAGAAATACCATCTGATAGAATTAGAAAAGATTGGGAACAAGAACTATCTATAAAAATCTCAAAAGAGAGTTGGGATAAATACTTGCTATATGTGCATAAATGCTCGATCAATGTAAGACATATTTTAATCCAATTCAAAATCCTACATAGATTATATCATTTGAAAACTAAACTAAATAAAATCTTTCCAAATGTTTCCCCCATTTGTGATAAATGTGTTATCTCAAGATGCAACTATAGCACATTCCTTTGTTTTTTGCATAAAAATCCCAACATTTTGGAATGGAATATTTGAAATTTTTACAAAATTATTTAAAATAAAATTAAAACCTAACGCAGAATTGATTATTTTTGGAACAATGGAAGTCGGCTTCGAGCTGTCTTCGTTCCAAAAGAGTTTCCTTAATTATGGCTTAATAACGGCAAAAAATATATAATAAATTTTGGAAAAATGGACCCACACCAACGGTAAAATTGTGGATTTCAAATATGTCCGAAATGTTACACCTCAAAGACATGCGATTCGTCCTGGCAGGCAAATCAGACCCATTCTTAAAGATTTGGTCTCCATTTATCGACTTATTACAAGCATAATTGCAACATAACTGGAAATAAACTGTTTCAGGACCTGGTGAGGGGTGTGTAAAGATATGAAGCAGTTACAGACCTTTTATCTTATCTTATTTTCTTATATTTTCCTTTTTTAATTTTTCTGTTTCTTTCTTTTACTCTTCCTCGTGCTCTACGTCTTTATGGGCTCTTTCTTTCCACTTTTTCCACATACTATTAATATCACTATCTTATCTAACTTTCTCTATTTCTCTTTTTCTTCCTTCTGTTACCTATTATTAAGGTTTAATACAAGAAGTGGTACATGAAATGTATTATGTTATTTTTGGTTTATACTATTATACATTACTTCTAATAAAAAAATAAGATCTGCACTCTGCAAGATCACAAGGGAGAGGCCACGAATCTCATTCTAAGCTGTGAAACAACTGAATTATGAGTCTGCAATGTACAGTGGTTTGCAAAAGGTTTCATACCCCTTGAACTTTTCCACATTTTGTCACGTTATAACCACAAACGTAAATGTATTTTATTGGGATTTTATGTGATAGACCAACACAAAGTGGTGCATAATTGTGAAGTGGAAGGAAAATGATACATGGTTTCCAAATGTTATTACAAATAAAAAACGGAAAAGTGTGGCGTGCAAATGTATTCAGCCCCCCTGAGTCAATACTTTGTAGAACCACCTTTCGCTACAATTACAGCTGCAAGTCTTTTGGGGTATGTCTCTATCAGCTTTGCACATCTAGAGACTGACATTTTTTCCCATTCTTCTTTGCAAAATAGCTCAAGCTTAGTCAGATTGGATGGAGAGCATCTGTAAACGGCAATTTTCAAGTCTTGCCAGAGATTCTCAATTGGATTTAGGTGTGGACTTTGACTGGGCCATTCTAACACATGAATATGCTTTGATCTAAACCATTTCATTGTAGCTCTGGCTGTATGTTTCGGGTCGTTGTCCTGCTGGAAGGTGAACCTCCGCCCCAGTCTCAAGTCTTTTGCAGACTCTAACAGGTTTTCTTCCAAGATTGCTCTGTATTTGGCTCCATCCATCTTCCCATCAACTCTGACCAGCTTCCCTGTCCCTGCTGAAGAAAAGCATCCCCACAGCATGATGCTGCCACCACCATGTTTCACAGTGGGGATGGTGTGTTCAGGGTGATGTTCAGTGTTAGTTTTCCTCCACACATAGCGTTTTGCATTTAGGCCGAAAACTTCAATTTTGGTCTCGTCAGACCAGAGCACCTTCCTCCACATGTTTGCTGTGTCCCCCACATGGCTTGTGACAAACCGCAAACGGGACTTCTGGTTTTGTTTCAACAATGGCTTTCTTCTTGCCACTCTTCCATAAAGGCCCGATTTGTTGAGTGCACGACTAATAGTTGTCCCGTGGACAGATTCTCCCACCTGAGCTGTGGATCTCTGCAGCTCCTCCAGAGTTACCATGAACCTCTTGGCTGCTACTCTGATCAATGTTCTTCTTTCCCGGCCTGTCAGTTTAGGTGGATGACCATGTTTTGGTAGTTTTGCAGTTGTGCCATACTCTTTCCATTTTCGGATGATGGATTGAACAGTGCTCCGTGAGATGTTCATAGCTTGGGATATTATTTTATAACCTAACCCTGCTTTAAACTTCTCCACAACTTTATCCCTGACCTGTCTGGTGTGTTACTTGGGTTTCATGATGCTGTTTGTTCACTAATGTTCTCTAACAAACCTCTGAGGCCTTCACAGAACAGCTGTATTTATACTGAGATTAGATTACACACAAGTGGACTCTATTTACTAATTAGGTGACTTCTGAAGGCAATTGGTTGCACTGGATTTTATTTAGGGGTATCAGAATAAAAGGGGCTGAATACTTTAGTATGCCACACTTTTCAGTTTTTTATTTGTAAAAAAATTTGAAAACCATGTATCAGTTTCCTTCCACTTCACAATTATGCACCAATTTGTTTTGGTCTATCACATAAAATCCCAGTAAAATACACTTACGTTTATGGTTGTAACATGACAAAACGTGGAAAAGTTCAAGGGGTATGAATACTTTTGCAAGCCACTGTACTTACAATAAATGATTTGTTAGCCCTTAATGACAATGCCATGAGTTGTTTGGCCTCTAGCCTTGCCTGTGCTTGACACTGCAAAGCTTTTTTAGGTCCGATTGCGTTTGGAAGGAATAAATGCTTCATTAGGTCCGACTGTGTTTGGTTCAATTGTCCCGCTCATTTCGTGACTTCCGCTTAGTGGACAGGTCGCGCTGATTGCGTAATTTCCGGTGAGTGCCAAGGTCCTGCTGATTGCAGAAGTGCCACTGACTGCGGAAGCCCCAAAGTGGAGAAGCCGCGTTCAGCCGTGTGAGTTTTCACGAAAGTTTACTGCCATATATATGGTGTGTGAGTCAGTGTGTGTGATTGTGTGAGTGTGAGTGAGTGTGTGAGTGTGTGTGTTGGTGTATGTGTGTGTGAGCGTGTGTATATGTATGTGTGTGTGTGTGTGTGTGTGTGTGTGTGTGTGTGTGTGTGTGTGTGTGTGTGTGTGTGTGTGTGTGTGTGTGTGTGTGTGTGTGTGTGTGTGTGTGTGGTCTCAGTGACTGAGCTGCCAGCCAAAGAATCCATCCTGCCCACAATGTCCATACTAGCCATCTGGAAACCAGTCCCTTCGGCCCACAACAGCATGCTAGCGCTCCAGAAAGCACCCCCCCCCCCCCCCCACCCCACCCTGGCCAGCAATACTGGAATTGGTGGAGAGGTGGAATATTGCATTGGGGGACTAGCCCTATCGTGTGAAGCTGGGACTCAACAGGTCCCATTTATATCAATGTTCTTTCTTTATAGCTTACCTTCTTTTGTCCCCATATTGTTTTTTTTTTGTTGTCTTCTGTTGGTTTCCAAAAGCTTCCAATCCTTTAGCTTCCAACTCACCTTTTCCATGTTAAAGCCTTCTCTTTTGCTTTTATGCAGCCTTTGACTTCCTTTGTCTGCCATAGTGGTCTCATTTTCTTCCTAGTATATTTCTTCCCCTGTGGGATGAAAAGATCCTGAGTCTTCCGAATTACTCCCAGAAATTCCTGCCTTTGCTGGTCCAGTATCATTCCTGCTAGGATCCCCTTCCAATCAACTATAGTCAGCTCCTCCCTCAAGCCTCTGTAGTTACCTTTACTTAACAGCCAACACTTTCTGCTCTCCCTCTCAAACCGCAGGTTGGATTCTATCATATTATGACCACTGCCTCCTAGGTGTTCCTTTACCTTCAGCTCCCTAATCAAATCCGGTTCATTACACAACACCAAATCTAGAACTGCCTTTCCCCTAGTAGGCTCGACCACGAGCTGTATAAATGATATAACATATGGAATAGCAAACAAACTGCCCAAGAAAAGAGCTGGATATCATGGGCTCAGTAATACCTGATGACAGTATTACCCTCATACTTGCCTTTTGCCCAATCAAATCCTTACTTACCTTTGGCAACGTTCTTGCAACAACTTCCTCTACAAAGCTGGCTCCAAACTCTTGCACCATGTACTTTCAAAAGTGCTACACTGATATTTTAGGATATCTGGCCCAAATACTAAAACATGGGTTCAACGCTGGGCTGTAACTATTTGTTACAGGTTACATCAGAAAGGTCCTGTTTCCTTTCTGTGTTTGTTCAGAGCTAGAAATACCAGCATGAGTTTGCAGAGGGAGCTGTTGGTCTGCTTGGTTACATTACAGGAGGCAGTTGATTCCCAATGGCGTTGCACTGTGAGATCCTGTGATTTCGTGCTATGTGTTACTTTGCACTTTGTGTACCAAGCCCAGAACTAGTATGAAAGAAAGTCTCATTTTAAAGACTGTTCCATTACTTTAGTGGCATTCATAGTGCATCTGATAGATTACATTGAACATAATATTACCATCTGATCATACAGGTTTAAACTCTTAAGAAAATCAACAGTAAACCTGGCATGGTGAATTATCCAAATTACTGGATACACAAAGCACTAATTCCATTTTCAGCAACCTTTGGTGTAAGCATTTAGGGTAGCATAAATATAATAAATAAAAGCTATAGTTGCAATAGAACCATGCGAATGGTCTCCCATGAAATGTTATCATTTTGTGTGAACTGTAGTTTAGAGATACAGTGTGGAAACAGGCCTTTTGGCCCACTGACCAGTGATCCCCGTACACTAGTACTATCCCACACATTAGGAATAATTTTTACCAAAGCCAAATTAACCTACAAACACCGAAGGAAAACCCATGCAGTCACGGGAAGAACCTACAAACTCCATACAGACAGCACCGATAGTCAGTATCGAACCAGGGTCTCTGGCACAGTAAAGCAGCAACTCTACTGCTGTGCCACCTTCATGTTTGTGGCTTTTGAACCAAATGGAATCAGGTTGCCATTCAATATGATTTAAAACATATAGTTAAAAAGTATTCACATATATACATATTTTCAACTTGCAAGATGGCACCGGAGCATGTGGTTCTTTGCGGGCCGGTCCCAAAGAGGATCTACTATCTTCCACTACATTCATTCCACTCTTTTCAATCTCAATTGAAAAATCTCTATTCCAATTGTAAACCTAGCAGAATTTCTAACAATACTAACAACATTCTCCTTAATCGTCTTTCCGGTCTGGCGATCTCCAGGATCAAAGGAATTACTGGATCAATTCCTGGGCTCAATTGGCCTAACCAGTAAGACATGCGACCGGTCGGTCTTCTAGAACCTCCATCTGACACCACCTTCACTGCCCCAGAATTGATGCCCCCACTACCGGCCACTAGTCCCTTCCAAGAGCGGGGCCCCACCTCCCTGAGAGCTCCCCA
Organism: Raja brachyura; assembly: GCA_963514005.1. The sequence goes on along the minus strand of OY740781.1, from coordinate 116,336,655 downwards.
CCACCCCACCCAATGTCATTGTCCAAGATCAGGGCCCATCCAGGCCAAATACGCGACCATCCAGAACACTCCATTCTGCAACCCAACTTTGAGGCTCGACCAGGTCAAGAAGTCATCTTTCCAGAGCATCCAATGTCAAAACCCAACTCCCGGACCCCACCGAGCACACCAACCTACCTCACATTATGGCCCACTGCACACGCCAACTCCTAGGTCTGATGAGGAGCAGCCACATGCCCAGGAAACATGGGAGACATGCTTGACTGCAGATGTGATTCCAACAACTTAGTTTTATATCCAGCCTCTCCTTGCAAACATCCAAGCTATTGAAAGCAAGCTGGATGAACTTCAAGTTAGTCTTACCTATCTTAGGGAACTGAGGGACTGCTGTGGGCTCTTTCTTAGAGAGGCATGGCTCACCCCTGCTTCAACCAACTGTACTATACAACTTGAGAACTTCTCATTACATGGGATGGACCATTTGGCATCCTCAGGGAAGGTTATAGGTGGAGCGGTGTGCCTCCTAATTAACTACTCATGGTGGGTGGATGTGGTGGTCTTGGCGAGCTCATGCTCACGGGACCTGAAATATCTAACAGTGGAATTTTGTTCCTACTACCCACTGCACGAATTCTCTTTGGCTATCCTGATAACCATATAACCATATAACAATTACAGCGCGAAACAGGCCTTCTCGGCCCTTCCAGTCCGTGCCAACCATTTATTTTCCCCTAGTCCCATCTACCTGCACTCAGACCATACCCCTCCATTCCCTTCCCGTCCATATACCTATCCACTTTACTTTTAAATGTTAAAATCGATCCTGCCTCCACCACTTCTGCAGGAACATCATTCCACACAGCCACCACTCTCTGAGTAAAGAAGTTCCCCCTCATGTTACCCCTAAACTTCTGTCCCTTAATTTTCATGTAGTGCCCTCGTTTGAATCTTTCCTACCCTCAATGGGAAAAGCTTATCCACGTCAACTCTGTCTATCCCTTTCATCATTTTAAAGACCTCAATCAAGTCCCCCCTTAACCTTCTGCACTCCAAAGAATAAAGACCTGATAGTAGTCAACATCCAACGCCATGCTGATGCTAAGCTTGCACTTGAGGAACTACATACCACAACTAATAACCTTGTGCAAAAGGCCTTGTTCATGAATCCGGGGGCTTCAATCAGCCTAACCAAACTACTATCAGTATATTTTCTGTCCCATTAGCAGCCCAAACAAGATGGAGTGCAGGAAGAAGATTTAGAGCTTAGTAACATGTTATCAAGGTGGCAGCCTCTCCTTCAATTTCAGCAAGACAAAGAAGCCAGTTATTGACTTCAGGAAGTGCGGTGGAGTACATACCCAATCAGCCACAACGGTGCCAATGGATAAGGTCGAACTTCAAGTTCCTAGGCATAGATATCACCAACAATTTGTCCTGGACCGACCATATCGAATCCACTGCCTAAAAGGCGCACAAACACCTCTACATCCCCAGGAAATTAAGGATTTTTAGCATGTCTCCATCTCAACATACCAACTTCTACAGGTACATTGTAGAAAGCATCCTAGCAGGTTGCATCACGTCTCGGTTGGGAACAGGTTCACCAAGAAGGCAAGTAATTGCAGATTTTTGGACCAGTCCATCACATTGTCCAGAATCCCCACCATCGACTCCATCTGCACTTCAACGTAATCAAGAACCTTTCTCATCCTGGTCATTGCCTCTTCTTCCCTCTCCCATTGACAGAAAATCCAAAAATTTGAAAGCGCATCTCACCAGACCCAGGAACAGCTTCTTCGACATTGTGTTCTGACTACCTAAAGGTCCTCCCATAAGTTAGAGGTAGTTCCAAACTTTCAACGTACCTTCATGACAGATGCAGGACATTTTCACACACAATCAACATTTTTTAACTGTATCTCGGACAATAATAAATCAACATCAAAATGCCAACTTCTTCAAAGCACATTTATTTTCTGTGGAAGTGACAATTTGTGCTTGAGCAAGTGTGTGGCCAGAGAGGAGAAGATGCATATTCATATTTTGTTTATATTGCATTATAATCAGGTAAAACATAACCCGTGATATTAGGAATTAAAGGCCTTTTGAAAATCCAAGTAAACAACTTTGTCTATCCTGCTATTTACTTCCTCAAAGAATTCCAACATATTTGTCAGCCAAGATCTCCCCTTCTCATGTTTACTCTGGCCTCTTTTATCATGTGTTCAGAAATGTTCACAGTTTAGCTGGAACCTCTCTAACCAAATTCTAAAACAGACTTTTTAAAAGTCATTTCCAGTTAACTTTATCCGGAACAAATAAATGATACTTTGAAAGCAGTTGGGAACCAGGGTATGACTATGTTCCATTTGATGTTATGATATCTCATTCTTCATTGCCTTGGACCTATACCAACTACATCAGATTGAATCATCAAGTCATTAACTTATGTACAAATTTTATTATAAAAAAATGTATTTTTTAAGTTGATGTCAAGATAAATATCAAGTACAACATTCCTAGTCAACTATTTCATTTGTTAGCAACATTCATTTTGCATATGTAATGTAACTGCTGCATTTTTAAATGAATCTGAACAGTCAGAACGAATGTCTGGAAATATATCAATTCAACAAGTAGAATCTCATAATATCTTAACATTTACAGTCTCAATTTGTTTTGGTTTTGTACTGACTCATTGTTTTCCTTGCCACATTCTTACCGAAACTGTGAATGTGACTAAGACATCCAGCAATGCTGCTTTATTGCTGATTACCAGGAGAAATGTACAGGGCCTCCAGCAGACATTCCCTCAGTTTGTCCTTTTCTTTTAAAGAGGGTTGCCCAACATCTGTTTTATATCCTTATGCACAATAACTACTTACATTTCCAGAGTGATAATCATGTATAGAACCATGCTGTCAATAAGTTCAATAAGCTCAGTGAGAGTAAATAATTCTTGTGAGGGATATGCCCTTGATGGGGGACAGGATGATGGGGGGTTGGTTATTGTGGAGAGTCAATTCATATGCCAAGGTCACATCTGTATATATGCTTGTGCATAATCTGGGGATGTTTGGCATGCCCTTCTTAATATGGTTGAATTTGAAGCCTAACATTATGCTCTTGGTTTTACAAGGCTTTTAAGAGAATGGAAGATCTAAAATGAAACATTTAAGGAACCTAAAACCTCAAAAACAAGGTCTGAGAAATGATGATTATTGATTAACACACATAATGTCAGTAGGAATGTGATCCTTAAAGGCGCTGAAGTACTGAAGGAGCTGTATACTGTAGCAGGGAGAAAAATGTAGGATCATTTGCAAGCAATGAGGGATAATCTTGCAGTATGAACTGTAAAGAATATGCGCATACGCAGATGAATCTTTACTACTTTATTAATTAAACACACACATCACTGCCCTAGTTGTACGTGGTCTGTCACGGACACTAGAGCGAGAGCTAAAGGTGGGAAGGTCACAGTTATACTAGATTATAGGGGAAGTGGTTAGCAAGGGCTGCGTCACTACTGTTAAAGGTGTACACACATATCATCTACATCCTTCCTCTATAAAAAACAAAACAATGAGCAGTGACAGGGCGACCATGTCTCAAGCGCTGAGGGAGAGTAAACAGCAGTAATACTGGAACTCAAAATCACACGTAATCACCATAACGATCTGGCGGCTTAACAAGGCGACCAGACCGGGTCCGAACCTTGCCATCACATCCTCCCCTAACGGGAACAAGAGGGACTGGCGCCCGGGCAGGAGGGGAGCCCCTGACAGGAGAACCCTGGGGTGACGGAGGCAGCGGAGAGGATGGAGAGGTGGGAGACGAGAAGGCCAGAGAACCAGGGAGCACAGCGGGAGGATGCACCGGAGAGGGCCGAGTGAGGAGGACTGGACAAGGTGGTCACGGGGTGAGGCGGCAAGGGCGGCACAGGGGGGTATACGGAGCAGCCGGAGGTGGACGAGGCTCGTTCACAAGCTGGAGGTGTTGACGAGACCTCCGGTAGATCGTACCATCGTGGTTAACTAGGTACGAACGAGGGGACCCAGCAGAACCGACAACAATGGCGAGTCTGGAGTGGCCGGAGGCAGACCGGATGCAGACGACCTGGCCAGGAAAGAGAGGACGGAGGACACGGCAGGACTTGTCATGGGAGCGCTTCTGGATATGGTGTTTGTGAGCGATGCGCTTCAGGACCGCGGCACTAGGATGTCGTCGAAAAAAAATGGCACACGGGAGCCCGGCAAACAGTTGTTCCATTGTCCTTTGGAACACCTCATTGGCAGAGTTGATCCCGAACGGCATGTGGAGAAAGCGAAACCTGCCAAAGGGCGTGCTGAACGTTGTCAGGTATGAAGACTGTTCGTCAAGTGGTATCTGCCAGAACGAGCTCTTGGCTTTGAGAACCGAAAACAGGGTGGCTGGACCAACTTGTGCAGCAACATCTTCAACGGTTCGCATGGGGTAATGCGGGCGCTTGATGGCCAAGTTCAGATCCTTTGGGTTGATACAGATTCGTAGTTCACTCTTATCCTTCTTTGCAGCAACGACCATGGTAGAGACCCACCGGGTAGGCTCACTCACCTCCTTCAGGATGCCCATGATAACCATTTCACGAAGTGTAGACTCAACTTTGTCTTTCATCGCGAAGGACACCCGGTGCGGTGGGCGGATGACAGGTTTGATATCCAGATTGAGGGCGATTTTGTAACTGCAGGGAAGCTGTCCCAGCTTGGTGTCGAAACGGTCCGGATATTCGGCCAGCGGGTCCAGGGGTGACTGCACTAAGTGAATGTGATGGTTGAAGTTCACCAATCCGAGGTCTTGGCAGGCCTGAATGCCAAGCAGGGGGTCACATTTACTGTCCAGCAGAAAAAAAGAGAGGAGCCAAGAGGCCTTCAGTACCTTGCAGTGGAGAGTGGCCTTCCCCACAGGAACAAGCACGCCTCCCCCATAGGCACGCAAAACAGAGTGGTCAGTGGTAACGAGCTCATTATTTCTTATCTTCCTGAACCAGCTTGTTGACATAACATTGGCTGCAGCCCCATGTCAACTTTAGCAGAGAAGGTGGTGCCATTCACAGTAACTTGCACGGTCGGGTCCGTTATCAATGCAGGTGCATTTCGCAGCGTAAACACACTCAGCTCGCTCTGGGAAGAGCTCGAACCAGACATAGGGAGTTCTTCTTGCTGGTAATGGAAACCAGATGCCGTATCAGCACGTGTCAGGTAGTTAGAGGGCTTCTGCTGTGGCTGTGCAGGCTTCCCACGGGAACGACACGCCGCCGAGAAATGGTTTTGCTTGTGGCAGAAATTACAAGTCTTGCCCAGCGCAGTACAAACATTAAAACAACACAAAGCAAAGTTGCAATTTGGGCAGCGTTGACGGGGTCTGGACCCGGGCGCAGGGCTCACCCTTTGGTGCTGTGGAGCAGAGTACTGGCGGCTCGAGAAACTGGCCCCGTGAACCTCATGATCGGGCGGTGACACGGCGGAGGAGACAGCCTCTGCCAGGCGAGAGGCATGCAATGCCTCGTTAAAAGTCAGATCAGGCTTGCGAAGGAGCTCAGCTCGCAGCTTCTCATCCCAGAGGCCATAGACCAGAATGTCCCGGGTTAAAGTTTCAGTGGTTAAAGCATCCAGGCTGCAGTGGTGAGCCAGGTGCCGCAACGCGGCGACAAAATTGTCGACCGATTCCCCAGGGTTTTGGCGGCGGCCGAAAAGTTTGAAACGCTCCAGGATACAGTTTGTAGGGATGTCACACAACTCAGTAAACTTTGCAAGTAGACATACCTGGTCCTGAGCGTTCTCATTGACCCCGTAGACGAACGATTCCGATCGTTCCAGAGCTTCGGGACTGGCCAAGTTGAGCAGGGGAGAGGCTTTGACCGCAGGGGCAACCGCAGGGTGAGCGATGGTAATGTAGTGCTCAAAGTTACATCTGAAAATGTTCCAGCGGTGAGCTATGTCAGCATCATAGATCAGGATGTCAGGTTTATGACAAGCAGAAGCCATCGCGACACAGGGAGGGGGTACTGGGACTAAAGAAACAAAAACCGATAGACAGGAGACGCAGGATAAAAAACTTCTGACGCCATGTAAAGAATATGCGCATACGCAGATGAATCTTTTCTACTACTTTATTAATGAAACACATCACTGCCCTAGCTGTACGTGATCTGTCACGGACACTAGAGCGAGAGCTATGGGTGGGAAGGTCACAGTTATACTAGATTATAGGGGGAGTGGTTAGCAAGGGGCTGCGTCACTACTGTTAAAGGTGTACACACATCATCTACATGAATGAGCTATGAGAATGCAGGGTGACTTGGACAGGTTGGGGGAGTGGGCAGATACATGGCAGATTAAGTTTAATGTGGATAAATATGAGGTTATCTACTTTCGCATGAAAAACAGCAAGGCCGATTACTATCTAAATGGCGTCAAGCTGGGACAAGGGGAAGTACAAAGGGATCTGGGGGTCCTTGTTCATCCGTCTATGAAAGTAAGCATGCATGTACAGCAGGCAGTGAAGAAAGCAAATGGCATGTTGGCCTTTATAACAAGAGTCGTCGAGTATAGGAGCAAAGAGGTCCTTCTGCAGTTGTACAGGGCCCTAGTGAGACCACTCCTGAAGTATTGTGTGCAGTTTTGGTCCCCTAATTTGAGGAAGAACATTCTTGCTATTGAAGGAGTGCAGCGTAGGTTTACAAGGTTAATTCACGGGATGGCAGACTGTCATATGCTGAGAGAATGGAGCGGCTGGGCTTGTACGCTCTGGAGTTTAGAAGAATGAGAGGATATATTATTGAAACATATAAGATTGCTAAGGGTTTGGACACGAGAGAGGCAGGAAACATGTTCCCGGTGTTGGGGGAGTCCGGAACCAGGGGCCACAGTTTAAGATTAAGTAGTAAGCCATTTAGAACAGAGACGAGGAAACCATTTTTCTCACAGAGAGATGTGAGTCTGTGGAATTCTCTGCCTCACAGGGCGGTGGAGGCCTGTTCACTGGATACTTTCAAGAGAGAGCTAGATAGGGCTCTTAAAGATAAGGGATATGGGGTGAAGGCAGGAACGGGGTACTGATTGGGGATGATCAGCCATGATCACATTGAATGGTGGTGCTGGCTCGAAGGGCTAAATGGCCTATTCCTGCACCTATTGTCTATTGTATTCAAGGAAATGATGAAACACTTGTCAGGAAGACCTTGGATATGTTATGATGTGATTTGCATTTCAGGAACGGAGGGACTATTCCTCATGATTAACTAAACATCGCTGTGGTTGTTTCTTGGTCCTAAGTCGTTCATCATATTTATTTTACAGAAACATTATTTAATGAGGATGACACGAAATAGAGGTTCAAATTTAACCATACTTTTGGAATGAATGATATATTAGGAATGTTTAGGAAGGAACTGCAGATGCTGGTTTAAACCAAAGATAGACACAAATGCTGGAGTAACTCAATGGGACAGACGGCATTTCTGGAGAGATGACTGAAGAAGGGTCTTGACACAAAACATCACCCATTCCTTCTCTCCAGAGATGCTGCCTGTCCCGCTGAGTTACTCCAGCATTTTGCGTCTACATTCGGAATGTTCTCAGTAGAGCTAATAGGACTTGATGTTTCAATCCCTGTAATACGTCGGCACTCTTAATATTGGCAGTGGGATTGGAGTGGTGAAAGGTAGGGTAGGTACGTCATCGGGGTCATCAGATGTGCACCCTCCTTCTTAGACGTTTTATTGATAAGCCCACAACATCTCCAGAGGGCTCAACAATGATACCTGGCATTCCAGGTACACGCTACTCCATTCCATACCCTCCTGTCTACATCTTGCAACCAAATTGTTGTCTTTCCTTATAATCCAAAGCTAATTGCTGCTTTTTTCTGCTGAATTTGACAATGACTTGATTGCTTGTTGGAGGGAGCAACCCCTCACCCCCATTTTCTTCAATAGACTGATCGTAGATGTAGCAACAAATCTCCTGCATCCCACTTCTACAGGGAAAGTCTTGGTCTTCCAGCCATTCTGTTGCCAGTTCAGAGTACTTGGTCTTTTTCCTCATATAAGCGACTTCAACACCATCCTCCCATGGTACTGTCAATTCCACAACATATGCCAACTTGGTTGTTTTGAACCACAGGACTATGTCTGGACAGAGTGTTGCAGCCACAATGTCTGGGAGAAACACAAGCTTTTTTTCCAAATCCGCTTCCATTTTCCAATCCCGAGCAGGCTGCAGAATGCTTGCATCCTTTGGTGTTATCTGGTGCTCTGGAGGTTGGGCTGCTGGTACAAACGTTGTGAAGTCGACATTTCCTGCCAATGTTTGGGGGAAGTATTTGTGGTCGTTCGCCTCTATACCAGGATTGATGACAGCTGTCAGAGAACTTGGTTACATCACCAAGTGTAACTCCCTTGGGCGATCCCATACTGCATCCTAATAAAATGCAGTAGTGATGCAGGTGCTTGGCAAAGGGATTGAGCGGGATCTTCTCCGGGCCACTGCTTCAGGTTCTGGAGTGAGGTTAGAATGTCATAAGTGGCTCTGATGACAAAACGTAGCCAAGAACCCTCCATTTGCCATACGTCACGCCAGCAGAGTTTCCTCTTTTCCAGGCTCTCCCAGTTAGTCCATTGGCCCTGCTTGGCCATTGAGACGGCCTTGGCGTGTCGCTCTGCCTCCTCCTGTATTCTCACCTCCTCCACCACGAGCCGTCTCTTCTGCACTGATGTTGCCTTGTGCCATTGAGGAGCTTTTGGGATGAGCTCGAGCCCGGCTCTCCCGTGTTGGACTTGGCCAACCACATCCCTGAAATGAAGAGCAGACTTAGCACTCTGAACGGCTTCAGATGTGGTCCACTTCCTCCCCGTTGCCACACGGGGAACCGCTGTTCGAATATCAGTATCTTCAGATTCAGTGAGGGTCATGACCAACCTTGCTTTAGGGTATTTGAACTCTTCCACAAGTCCTGCAATGGGTAATTCCAATTTGCCACTCCCGTACAGTCCAACAGCACTTAAGCATCATGGAAGTCCAAGCCACTGTTTCACATGTGAGCTGATCATTCTTTCCAGCTTTTCCACTTTGTTGATGGGGATATCATACACAGTTAAAGGCCACATGAATCTTCGTAGTATGCCAAACTGGAAGCATCACAGCTACAGTTTTCCTGGTAGCAAGGTCTTGTTGATGCGAGCTATGTGTGTGATGACTTTGAGTTGTTCAAACTGCTCTGTGTCCTTGAGCTTTGCATCGTACCATCGACACAAGCTCTTCACTCGTATTTCTGAAACAGTTGGAACAGGTATTCCGTCAATATGAAATCTTTGATCCTTGACTTGACCTTTGACAATGGAAATGCTTCTGCACTTGCTGGATTTAATCTTCATCCTTGCCCATAGGATGTTTTGATGAAGTTTTTCCAGAAGTCTCTTGGTGCGGGGGACAGTTGTTGTTAGCGTTGTTATCTCGTCCATATAGGCTTGTTAAAGGTGGCAACCTCTGACCACACTGTAGCCGTTTTCCTCCCTCAACCCATTTTGATGCTCTGATAATGAGCTCCATTGCCATAGTGAAGGTCAATGGAGAGATGGTGCACCCCGCCATGATGCCTACTTCCAGTGGTTGCCACGCTGTGGTAAAGTCTGATGTCTAAGGATACAAATAGTAGGTTTATGGGAGATGTTAATTTTCATCACTGGGTTAAAAAAAAAGGGAATATTCCTGATATCTTGGGTTATGTTACTAAACAAGATGACAAAAAAGTGGGAATAAAGGGGGCCTCTATAGTTGGCTGCCAATAACTAGTGATGTTCCGCAGAGGTCGGTGCTGGGGCCGCTACTCTTCATGTTGTATAATATTGATTTGGATCATGGAATTGATGGCTTTGTGGCTATGTTTGCAGACTATACGGAGATAGGTGGAAGGGCAGGAAATGTAGAGCAACCACCTGCCTTCCACCTATCTCCCTATCATTTGCACACACAGCACAGTGTGTGGTCATGCACTTTGATAGTAGTAATAAAGGTGTTTTCCAAGTGGGGAAAGGATGCAGAAATCAAAGGGACTTGGGAGAGCTGGTGCAGAATTCCTAAAAGGTTAATTTGCAGGTTGAGTTGGGGTAAGGAAAGCAAATGCAATGTTGGCATTCATTTTGAGAGGACTAGATTATAAAAACAGAGATGTAGTGCTGAGGATATATAGGGCACTAGTCAGACTGCATTTGGAGCATTTAGGGCAGTTCCAGGCCCCATATCTGAGGAAGGATGTGCATGTGTTGGAGAGGTTCCAGAGAAGGCTTATCAGAATGATCCTCGGGATGATTGGGTTGTGGGAGAATCTAGGACCAGAGGACGAATTTCTTTAGCAAAAAGGTAGTAAATTGTGGAATTCGTTGCCACAGACTGCTGTGGAGGCCAAGTCTTTGGGTATTTTTAAAGCGGAAATTGAGAGGTTTTTGATTCATAGTTTAAGATGTGATTTGATGCCAGTTTATGGGGAGAATGCAGGGAAATTAGACCGAGAGGGAAAGATATATCAGCCATGATTGAAGGGCGAGCAGACTTGATGGGCCGAATGGCCTAATTCTGCTCCTATATATTATGAACTTAAAAATCTTTGTTGCAATTTCAACGCCAATCACAGAGGTAGCAAAATGTACATTAATTTTTCAACAAACCATCATTACCAATACTATCTTTACAATCCAGCAGCACTATTAAAGGACAACACGATTTTACATATTTGCTGACTTTTTAGTGGTCCACGCGATTTCTAACCATCTGCATGTTGCTGCATTGTCATACATGACACATTGTCCAACATGAATTACCAGTGTATAACGGTATATTATACAATAAAGGGCAGAGTTGCAGGTCTCGTGTTTATGCAGTCATGAAAATCTGTTGGCAGAAAGTCAATAGCTCATTTTGCATCTATCTCAATTTTGATTTGTTTTCCTGGTAGCAAGGTCTTGTTGATGCGAGCTAGGTCTGGGATACCTCTTTAGAGACATGCACTGCCATCCTATCAATGTAGACGGGTTTATATATCCTCAGCTTTCTCTTCTGGAAGTCAACAATCAGCTTCTAAGTCATGCTAACATTGAGAGCAAGATTGTTGTTTTATTTCGGAGTCACGTGAGTGATTCCGTGAAGAAGCCCCGCTAGTGCGCATGCGCGTCATTATGTCAGACGCTTTGCCGCACCGACAGGCTGGAGAGCGCAGCTCCACCAGCGGTAAGTAAAACACCCGCAGGTAAGCGTTTTAAACTTTACTGTGATTTGCTTAGGTTCCGTAAGGCTGGTTGCAGGAACCAGCAGGGACACTTCCAAAATGGGAAAAATTAACAGAAAGCAAGGCGAGATGTGCTGCCTGTAGGTCAGTGGGCGTACGCTGGATCCAGAGAGGCCGGCTCCAGAGCTAGCTAGTGGCAGCAACTCCGGTGCCTCAGAGGCACTGTGGCCACTCCTGTCGGGAGGAAAGGCCAAGAGGAAATTATCCAGGCCTGTCGACTCTGATGAGTCAGGCCAGAAAGACTCCCCTCCTATCAACAATAAGATTAGGGGATGTCTGGATAAGATGGAACACCTCCTAAAGGAAATGCTACAACCATGAGGTGTTCCAGTCAGGGGTATACCACCAGGGTTCCCCAACAGCTCTCAGCAGCAACCTCTATCAGAGGTCCGTATAGTGCAAGAACCGGATGCCTACGAGTCTGCATGGGGACCCATACCAGCAGCACCATGTCATGGGCTGCATAATACCTCCCTTGGGCATGAGCCAGGAGAGCCAGGGCAGCAGGAGACTGGCCCTGAAGTTGGTGATACTGCAGAAGAGCATACACCAAAGCACACTAGCTTCGCTCCAGGTGTGCCGGATGTGGCAGGTAAATTCGCCATACCAGCTGGAACTGGTGAAGAAATGGAGCAGCAACATGTTAGGGCTGCATGATACCACCATTATGCATGAGCAGGGAGAGCCAGGGCTGTGTGATACTACCCCTGAAGTTGGTGGTATAGCAGCGCAGCATACCCCAAAGCCAAGAGCTTAGCTCCCAGTTACTGGACGTGGCATGTAAATTCGTAATGCCGGCAGGAACTGGTAAGGCAAGAAATGTGGCCAGAAACATTAATTACATGACCTCTCACCAGTTCCAAGAATTAACAATGGATGAAATATCCAAACGATATGAGACACCTGTAAAGTGTTCATCACTCAGAGTGCCCACTGTAAACCGGTGCATCTAGGGGCAAATGGGTGCAACCATGCGATTGCATGAACCAGGCTACAGAAAGCCTTAAAACTAATCGGATCAGGTATAGCGGCTTTGGGCGGTCAGTCGAAGAGACACCACTATCAAACTCACAGCGGACATGTTAGCCTGCTGTGTAACGCCCACTTTGAGATCAAACTGCCTGACAGAAAATGCCATCAAGCCAACTTGAATCCGAAATTTGCAGCACTGTGCAGATCATCCAACATATCCACCAAACTTGTTGTTCTGGCAAAGTAAGTCAATAACTCAGATGACGAGGCGAAGACTGTGAATGATGCCGCCTCGTCAACCATATCCCTTCAGATGGGTCACAAACGCTGGTGCGGGGCAACCTCCCATTACTACGCCATTGGAATGCACCAGTGCACATCTCCAGCAAAATTATTATTTTTTTTTGTAATATTTTTTTATTTGAAGTAAACCGTTTACAATGTAAAGCTTACATTATAAACTAACACCTTAATTCAATATTACTACAAATAACATATCAATACTTAATATCTTCTATTTTTTGGAAATAAAGAAAAAGATATATAAAAGAGAAAAGAAAAAAGAGTAAATAAAAAAAAATAAAAAATTCTTCCCACATACTTCAATCGTAAATAAAAAGAAAATAAAAAGGGAAAATTTGAAAAACAAAAATATTACATATATATAAACAAAAACTAAAGTCATTATACGAAATACTATTTCATTCAGAAATATCTCTAATAAATGCACAATAATATCAATTATAAGTAAGTTATTCGCATCGGATCCATAGGGTGTCCGTCGAGCCGTGATTCCAAGAATAGCTACTTTTCTAAATACTGTATATATGGAGACCATATCGATTCAAAAGAATTATACCTGTCCAAAAGGACAAATCTAATTCTTTCCAAATTCAACGTCTCCAACATCTCTGCTTTCCACATTTTAATTGTTGGAGATAATGTTCCCTTCCAAAATTTAAGTATCATTTTTTTCCCTATTATTAAACAGTAATCAAAAAAATTTCTTTGATTAACCGTGAGTACCAAATTTGGCTCCGGGATTCCGAATATTATTAATTTTGGGTCTGGGTCGAGTTCAACCTTAAGAACTTCCGAAATAACTTTAAAAATTTCAATCCAATAATAATTCAACCGTGGACACGTTACCAAACTATGTATTAAATTTGCTTCAAGATTCTTACATTTATCACAAATAGAGGACAGATTAGGAAAAATACTTTTTAATTTGGTTTTCGAGTAGTGTAATCTATATATAACTTTAAATTGTATCAGTGTATGTCTGGCATTCAAAGAACACCAATGTATTCTTTGTAAGCATTCTTCCCAAGTTTCTTTTGTTATAGGTAATCCGATTTCATTTTCCCATGCTTGACGATATGTTTCCGTTGTTGGGTTCTCTTTATCTAAAATAATATTGTATATATAAGCTATAAGCTTATCCGTATTTGGATGTAAATTAAACAGCTCATCTAATAAGCCTGGTTCTTTTTTTTTATAGTCTTGTGTGTTACATTTAATAAAATCTCTAATTTGTAAATACCTAAAATGGTGTTGTGAAGGTAATCCAAAAATATCTTGTAACTCTTCAAATAATAAAAAATTTCCATTTCTATAAAGGTGTCCTATCCTTTTAATTCCTAAATCCTCCCACAGTCTAAACCCCGCATCTAAGATTGAGGGTTTAAACAGTGGGTTATTCCTAATTGGTAACCTAAAAGAAAGATTATCCAGATATAGGGTCTTAACTATCTGTTTCCAAATACGCCTATTATTATGAATTATAGGGTTGTCCCTATAAGTCTTTTTTTGTACTTCCTTAGGTGCGAAAATAATCGACTCTATATTGAAAGGTGAACAGTCTTCCTTTTCCATTTTTAACCACATTGGTTCAACATCTATATTTACCCACCAAAAATTCATATTCTTAATCTGGACTGCCCAAAAGTAATATAGAAAATTTGGAAGTGCCAGCCCTCCATTTATCTTAGACTTACATAAGTGTTTTTTACTTATTCTATGACTTTTGTAATCCCAGACAAAATTATTAACTATAGTATCAATTTTTTTTTAAAAACTTTTTGGGAGAAAAAAAGGAATTGCCTGAAATAAATATAACAATTGTGGTAAAAAAAATCATCTTTATAGCATTAATCCTACCGATCATAGATATAGGGAGTGTTTTCCAATATAAAATGTTTTTTTTAAGTTTCTCTAATAATTGATAATAATTAGCTTTAATTAATAATTTATAGGATTTAGACACATTGATTCCTAAATATTTAAATTTATCTGTAACTATTTTTAGTGGGTATTTTTGTAATATATTTACATTTATACCAATTATAGGCATAATGTCACTTTTATTCCAATTAATCCTATATCCTGAAAATACGCTAAATTCATTTATAACATTAAATAACTTGGGAATACTACATTCCGGCTTAGTAATATAAATCAGAATATCATCTGCATATAAAGATATCTTATTATTTGTTGTGTCAGTATTATACCCATATATTTCGGGTTCTGATCTGATTCTTTCGGCCAGAGGTTCTATCACCAAAGCAAATAATAAAGGGGATAACGGACATCCCTGTCTGCATCCCCTAAAAAGTCTAAATTTAGGTGATAGTATTTGATTGGTTAAAATTCTTGCTGTAGGGTTAGAATATAATATTCTTACCCATTTACAAAATCCATCCCCCAATTGATACTTTTCCATTATATTAAATAAATATGACCATTCCACCTGGTCGAATGCTTTTTCAGCATCCAACGATATAACTGCTAATTCACTATCTCTCCTTCTTCTCGAGTATATAATGTTAAACAAGCGTCTAAGATTATGTGATGAATAACGTTTTGGAATAAAACCTGTTTGATCATAATGTATTATTTTGGAAATCACTAAGCTTAGCCTCCGAGACAGTACTTTAGTTAATATTTTTTGATCAGTATTTAAAAGGGCAATCGCTCGATATGATCCAGGATCTTCTAGATCCTTATCTAATTTAGGAATTAATGTAATTGTAGATTCATTTAAAGACTCTGGTAACTTTCCTAACTCATAGGTATGTCTATACACTGTTTGTAATCTTGATGAAAGTAGATCATGAAATTTTTTATAAAATTCTGCACTCAGGCCATCGGGGCCCGCTGTTTTACCATTTTTTAACGATCCAATTGATTCTTCGATATCTATTACCGATATTTCAGCATTTAATAATTGCCTACTCTCAAAATCTAGCTTATTAAAATGACATTTTTCTAAAAATGTTTCCATTTCATCTGTTTGCCCTGTTAATTTAGATGAATAAAGATTTTGATAATATTGTAAAAATGTGTCATTAATGTCTTTTGGTATAGTCAATGTATTTCCCTGTACCGATCTAATACTATGTATAGTTTTTTCATCGTCTAATCTTCTGAGTTGTCGTGCTAATAATTTTTGAGGTTTATCACCAAATTCAAAATGAACTTGTTTAGTTTGTTGATATAGTTTTATCACTTGATCAGAGTAAATTTTATTTAATCTATATTTTAATATAGCAATTTTATTACTCAACTCTTTAGAAGGATGTATTATATTTTCACTATCTAATTGTTTTATCTCTTTTTCTAACTTTTGCTCCATTTTTCGATTTACTTTGTTAAAATGAGCTTGTGCTGATATTATTGCACCGCGCATAAATGCTTTAAATGTATCCCATAATAATAATGGGGAAGTCTCAGATTTATCGTTAGTTTCAAAAAATAATTTAATCTGTTTCTCCACATAGTTACAGCAATCTTTATCCTTTAATATCTGTGTGTTGAATCTCCAAATATTAGTTTTATTAACTATATCTTTTAATTTTATCTTAAATGTTAATGGAGCATGATCTGAGATAATAATATTATGATACTTTGCATCATACGTAAAGGGGAGTAATTTTGAGTCGACTAAGAAATAATCTATCCTCGAGTAGGTTCCGAATACCGGCGAGAAAAATGAATATTCCCGTCCGGTTGGATTATCCAATCTCCAAATATCTTTAACATTCGATGTCTTAATAAAAGAATTTATAAGCTTACTTGATTTAGAAAGAGCCTTACTTTTTGTAGAAGATCTGTCCAAATAATTATCTAAAGTACAGTTGAAATCACCTCCAATTATTAAATTATATTGGGTGGATATAGGAATACTATTAAATATTTTCTTAAAAAATAGTGGATTATCAAAATTAGGTGCGTATATATTCATAAGAATTACTTTTTTTAAATGTAGTTCCCCTGTAATTATTAAATATCTACCCTCCTTATCCTCTATTATCGAATTAAGTTTAAAAGGTATACCTTTACGAATAATTATTGCAACCCCTCTAGATTTGTGTATAAACGAAGAATGATATACTTTTGAAATCCATTTAGCTGTTAATCTATATTGAGCATCTTTTTTAAGATGTGTTTCCTGAAGAAACGTAACTCCAGATTTCAATCTATTCAGCTGAGCTAATACCTTTCCCCTTTTAATTGGTTCATTGATTCCTTTAACATTCCAACTACAGAAGGTGATTCCATCACCCCCATTCCTTACATTCATATCTTGCATTTTATTGTTAGGGTGGCTTTTTTTGGAGTAGCCTCCAGCAAAATTAGGAGGCAAAAGAATCCAACAACCATGGCGGTACAAGCAGCTGGACATGTCCAGGACATACCCTCTAGAGACCAGTCACCAGTAGGGATAGTTTGCAATTGTTCTACAATGAAGGGTGCGGTATAACATCAGAGGCGTTTATAATGGATAGTTTTACGGGTTTCGAATTCAGTTAATTTTGAATTACCCAAGCAAAAGAAGGATGTTGGATGTCGATCCATTCTAGACCTAGCCTGACTGAAACTCCTATGTCCAGTATAAACACTTTCAAATGGAAACGTTCAGTACTGCTAAGCAACTGCTTTCCAAAGGATGTTATATGGCAAATATAGATCTGAAAGATGCATATTATTCAATACCAATTCATTACAATACCGCAGATATTGGAAGTTAGTTGGATGCGACAGCGGTGGCAGTTAAAACTTTGCCAAAATGGGTAAACCCAGCACTAGCTTGTTTACAAAATTGTGGAAACCAGTATGGGGACTACTCCGGGCTCAGAATCACTTGTGATGGCACACTTGCATGATGTTCTGATCATAGGCACCACTCAGAAGGCAGCTGAATTCCTGTTTCAATTACCAAACATATGTTCGAGAGGTTGGGCATATGCTCATCAGTCACAAATTCTCATAGAAAGGTGTCGGTGTAGACCATTTTGAGGTGGCTGAAGCAGGTTTGGATTCTGCTGGAGCAGACACTAATGTGTTTCAATCTCACTCCACCAGGGCGGTATCGACACCGCAGCAAGGGCACTGGACGCCCCTTTAGTCCAAGTCCTTGGGGCCACAGGATGGTCCAGTGAAGGGATTTTCAACGGTTTTATAATAAACCTATCCTCACGACAGAAGGTTTTGAGCATGTTATTTTGGGTCCTGTTTGTAAATTCCCCCTAGAAGAGAGGGGTTGTTATTGCTTCTTTTGTTATTAAGACATTAATTTGTATAATGCACACAATGTTTAATATTATTGTTTATCCTGTGTCAACCGAAGCAGTGTGTCGTATGGAACTGGGTCTACGGCATGAAATCACAGAGCTTTGAAATCTTCACGGAATCACTCACGTGACTCCGAAGTAAAATAGTAAGATTAAACGAGAACTTACCAGTTTGAAGTTTGATCTTTATTTTATGAGTTACGGTGAGCGATTACGTGCCCTCCGCTCCCGGCCGTCATAATCGCAAAGATCATCTGGTAGTTCTAGTCTTCTGAGTCTTAATATATCACTTTGTCTGTAGTTACTGTAATTTCACATCACTGCTTTGAAGATTGACGCGCATGTGCACTGGCGGGGCTTCTTCATGTAATCGCTCACCATAACTCCTCATAAAGTAAAGATCAAACTTCAAGCTGGTAAGTTCTCATTTAATCTTACTATTATACACCATTCAATCAAATTATCAATCTCCCTCCTGTACTTGGATTCATCGTTACCGGTTACTTTTTCCACCAACAGTGGTATCATCCGTCAATTTAAAGATGGCATTGGAGCTGTGCCTGGTTACAGAGTCCTGGGTATAGAGACAGGAAACTGAGCCTTGAGGTACACCTCTGTTGGTGATCATTGAGGAGGAAGTGTTGTTGCCAATTCTTAAACCTGAAATAAAAAGCTACAAGTGGGTTCCTCCCAAATAATTTCTTCCAATAGTTTATAGATTTTCCACCCATTGGCTAGGAATTGCTTGAAATTTAAATATGAAACTCCTATTTATCGACTATACTGTAGCTCTACTTTCAATACCATAATCCCATCCAAACACATCCTAAAAGTCCGGGAACTAAGAATTAGCTCCCTCTTCTACCACTGGATCCTGACTTGCAGACCCACAGACCTAAATTAATGAGGATAGGTTGGTTCAATGAGGAGACAACATCTCCTCCACAATTATTCTGAAAATTGCTGCCCTGCAAAGATGCATTAGCAATCTCCTTTTATACTCCCTATACACAAACAACTGTATGGCCAAATTTGGCTCTAATTCCATCTTCATGTTTACAGATGACACCACTGTGGTGGGCCCAATCATGAACTATGACATGACAGAATACAGGAAGGAGATAAATAACTTAGTGACATGGTGTTGGGCCAATAACCTCTCTCTCTCTCTCTCATTGTCGGCAGGACGAAGGAGCTAGTTATTGACTTCACAAAGTATGGTGTAAATGTCCCAATCAACGTCAATGGTGTAAATGGGGAAATAGCTAAGTGTTTCAAATTCCTTGGCATTGATAATACCAATGATCCGTCATGAACCCACCACATTAATGCACAGCCAGGAAGGCACACCAATGCCTCTAGTTCCAGAGACAAATGAGGAAATTCAGCATGTCTCTCGTGACTCTTACAAACATTAACAGAAGCACCAGAGAAACCATACTGTCGGGTTGCATCACATCTTGTTTTAGGAACAGCTTTGCCAAAGACCACAAGAAATTACAGAGTTGTTGATATAGCCGTCCATCAGACAGACCACATTTCCCACTAATGATTGCATCTACACTTCACACTGCCTTGAAAAAGCAGCCAACATTATCAAAGATTTGTCCCACCCTAGTAATTCCTTTATCTCCCTGCTCCCATCCTGCAGAAGGTACAGAAGCTGTAAAGCGTGCACCGCCAAACTCAGGTGCAGCTTGTTCCCCTCAGTTATCAAGCTTCTGAACAGTACTTCCGTAAGCTAGAGTACAGTCCAATTCACCTCTGCTCCATTGAGGACATTGGACTTTCTCTATGGAACTGATTTGGACGGGCTGGCACAGTGGCCCAGCTGGTAGACCCCTTGCCTCGCAGCACTAGAGACCCGGTTTCGATCCAGACCTTGGGTGCTGGTTGTGTTGAGTTTGCATATTCTCCCTGTGACTGCATGGATTTACTCCCATATCCCAAAGACATGTAGGTTTGTTGGTTAATAGTAAGATTAACCGAGAACTTACCTGTTCGAAGTTTGATCGTTATTTTATGAGGAGTTACGATGAGGGATTACATGAAGAAGACCCCACCAGGCGCATGTTCGGCATACTTCAAAGCAGCCGCATAAAAAACACAGAACCAATAGCCGGAGTAAGACTCACAAAGACTAGAACTACCAGATGATCATTTATATTATGAGGGTTGGGAGTGAAGGGCACGTAATCCCTCATCGTAACTCCTCATAATATAAAGATCAAACTTCGAACAGGTAAGTTCTCATTTAATCTTACTATTTTACTTCGGAGTCACGTGAGTGACTACGTGAAGATTTTAAAGCTCTGTGATTTTCATGCCATAGATCATTCCATATGACACACTGTTTCAGTTTACCAAGTAGTGAGTAAATAATATATATTGCTTGAAATTATGATATATATATATCCGATTTCGCCGCAGATATTAACTGATAAGAACAGATACTACACTTGATCTTAGCCAAAAGGCCGAGAACAATACCAATTTGGAACCACCAAAAGCCTGTGGTGACACATTGTCTAATCAGACAAAATGGAGAAAACATAAAAGACTATACTTCCCCAATGTAGCGAGAATGCATCCACCGCTAATGCTCCTGGGTCTGACTCCCACGAGACACATTTAGACCACTGGAGATTTAATCCAGACACAACAGATCAACATTTGGTACACATACTGTCTGACAATCTTTTTGAAACTTTTTGAATTTTAACATTCATTCTGTATTGTAATTGTACTTTCGTGATCTGTTGTCTTACCACAATATTGTATTCTCCCACAGTTGAGGTATTGTCTACTCGTAATTGAACATGTAAGTTCTTTATTGTAGAACAACAGCTATCAATGCATAAAATGCCCCCAATAACTCCAAATAAATAAACCATGTATTTGGTAAATTAATCGTCTTGGACAGTCCATCGACCACCACAACTGGTGTCGCTGTCCTAAGCTCCCCATCCGAGTGCACTCTCATCAGTCTGTAATAACACTGAAGACTTCTGAACAAGCACATTTTTACTTCTAGTAACTTGTGCAACATTGAAAATCCATCATTGAATTCAACTCAACCTTTAGTTGGTAACTGCATGGACCTAATCAATAACCTACACGCTTTTTACTCTTATACTCTGGTCTTTGCAGACTTTGATCATGCAGAGGTCCCAATTTGACAGCATGAATGCTGCTATCACTTTACCAGTAACCGTAGCTACTTCTTGGAATGCGGGATAATGTTTTTTACCAAGACAAATACAGGCATTTGTAACATCCCCAACCTTAATTTGTTGATAAAGTTACTCACATATCAACTGTATTAAAGACAAACCCCAAATAATCAATTGTTTGGGATGCCTGTAACTTCCATGTTGTTTGGATGTACAGAACCTTAGCCTTTCAATAGGCTTATGGGTGCTGAACTCAGTTCTTCAGCTGTCTCCCATTTACAATTAACATATCCTCTAGATGTCATTACAATGTGAGCCCTCATTAACACCAGTGCTGGTTTCAATAATTGTGTGAGCAATCTGAGGGCTGAATTTAACCCATTAGGTAATTCCTTCAGCTGACCCATGCAATTAATTGAAGTACCTGAATAATAAGGCATCTTTTTTAAATCTAAAAAATAACCACATAGCAACCTTGTGATAACGACTTCATTATAATGCTGAAGTGTACTTTTTTAAATGTTCATACTGAACTATAAATTTAAGTTTGTGAGTCCTAGAATGACTCTGCAACCCCCATACTTGTGTCTGGGATATATTATCTCTACCTGACGAGTTCCTGGTACATTCAAACACCAAGCCGATCAGATTTAATGCTGAATTACAAAACAATTGTAATCTTAACCAACCAGAGGTTGTTTCCCCACAAATTCCATGTGTAATGGAATGCCGTTTCTATACTTCCGTAAATGAACCAGAAGATCTCCTTCTCTTAATATAGGTGTTCATATTCATCAATCATAAATCTGGTAATAGCTTGCCCACATAATCCTGCATTTTTTGGGTATAATGTTAGCCAATGGCAATTTTCATCATACAATCGGGTTCGAATATGCTTTGCAGAGTAAAGCAAGCATGTCTTAAAAGTATTGGACATAATCGACCCATGTATGTCTTCCCCAAATGTAGTGATGCCAACTGAATATCAGCTAGAGGGCATGCTGGAACACATTTCCTGTCCTCGCATGATTACACTCATGAGTGCCCAATTACTGTTGGCACCCTGAGGGAGGCGCAATAGACGAGTGTTTTATATTTTTACATATTATTTACTGTTTCAGTCATAACAGTATCTTGGAGTAGGTGAGAAACCAAATAATGTTGGCCGCCAGGTTCATTCATAGCCTCACCAGTCCATACCGATATAGCAAACTTGGTGCTACATCGGGAACACCCGGAATATTTCTATTGTGCTCTGGTGTATACACATAAGTAGGGACACCAGCTTCAGGGTCAGTTTCATCCTGCCCTGGTACTCCCGAGTCTTGCTCTGGGGAGACTTCATCCAGACCTATGCAAGGCACTGGCGAATGAGATTCTCATTCTTCATAGGCACCATACTCATTGTATGGAAACTCCTTCGGAGCCTGCCTTAGAATCTCATTGGTCTTAAAACCCTTAATTGTTTAGGGTTTTGAGCATTTTATCTTGCTCTAAGGACTTCATCCCGACCTATGCAAGGCACTGGCGAATGAGATTCTCATTCTTCATAGGCACCATACTCATTGTATGGAAACTCCTTCGGAGCCTGCCTTAGAATCTCATGGGTCTTAGAACCCTTAATTGTTTAGGGTTTTGAGCATTTTATCTTGCTCTAAGGACTTCATCCCGACCTATGCAAGACACTGGTGAATGAGATTCTCATTCTTTATAGGCACCATACTTAGTGTATGGAAACTCCCACGGAGCCTGCCTTAGAATCTCATGGGTCTTTAGAACCCTTGACTGATTAGAGTTTTGAGCATTTTATCTTGCTCTAGGGGCCTCATCCAGACCTAACCAAGGTACTGGAGCGTCAGAATTCCATTTTCATAGGCACCATACTCAGCGTATGGAAACTCCTTTGGAGCTTGCCTTACAGGAAGACATACATGGGTCTTAGAACCCTTGACTAAGTCAAGTGTGGAGCATTTTCTCCATTTCCAGCCTTCCCCTTATTCTTGTCCTCCCTTGGAGGAGAGTTACTTACTTTTCTGCTTGCAGAATACTTGTATTAACCTCAGTATCACACAGGGTTATATACATTTCCATAAAGGAAAACTGCATCTGGTAACATATATACAGAGCAGACTTTATTTTACAATTGTGGGTATTTGGAGCCGGCATTTAGCACAGCCATTATCTCCAAACCCGATCTAAATAGCGGTAAATAGCGGGAACCGGCTTTTAAATCAGCCTTATTTTCCGATCCGATCAATCGGAAACTGCAGTTTCAGCGCGTTCCATTCAATTACCGCAGTTTAAAAATACTTATACTCTCGCTGGCTCCGTATTTTCAAGCCAGATTTACAGAGTTTTTAAAAAAAAATCCAAAATACATAAGCACTCTAGTTGGCTCTGCAGACTTACAGAGTTTAAAAAACACTCGCAAGAAGTTCAACACTGACTTACCTGCGGGTTAAACTTACCACTGGTGGGAGCTGTGCTCTCCACCCTGTCGGTGCCACATGCGTCGACGTAATGCCGAACATGCACCTAGCGGGGTCTTCTTCACGTAGTCACTCATGTGACTCCAAAGTAAAATTGGTCTCGGCAACAAATTGCTCCTAATGTGGTATTGATGGGTGAGCGAAGGTCGGTGCGGACTCGTTGGGCCTGTTTCATGCTGTATCTCTAGAGAAAAACTAAACTGCAATGCTCTACAATGCTGAGAACTATATTCTGTGCTCTGTATCGTCCCCTTTGCTCTATCTAATATATTTGTTTTGACTTGATTGTATTTATGTATGATATAGTTAATCTGTTTGAATACAAAACAAAGATTTTCACTGTACCTTGGAACACATGACAATAATAAATCTATGCCTAAACCTAAACTTTCACGTCATTTTCACCTTTTGCTTTGTTTCAACTTTATTCTGACTCAGAGCAGTTACATATAATCAACACAAGAAAATCACCTTAATTTCAATTATTTTGTTGTATGTGATTATGTGTTACCAACATGATGTGGAGTGTTGTTCCCTCCTTTTGTTTATATTTTGTTTGTGATTTATGACATCCAACCTAGTTCCTCTCTGAGATTATGAACTGACTCATTTCTGTGTTAGAGCAAGAGAGGTTATGGAAGTCCTCAATCTCCTCATGCTTTGGCCTGCAGAGGCATTGTTTCTGAACTAGCCTTGTTCTGTTTGCATTCTGCAATATTTTGCCCATTCTATTTTAAGAAACAAACAAGTCATTTGTGACAAATATAATACCAGTGCTGATGTACTCTCAACACATCCATTGATCACAGAGGCAGAGTTTGAAAAGCTATGGGCTCTGGGAACCCCTAGCCCAAGGTTATTCGCCTACTTCTCTTCAAGAATAATGAATGAAGTCAATAATGCATCTTTAAGATGTTAACATACGGACTTAAAGGCAGCATTGTGAGTATTTTAACAATTAAACAAAAAGGAATTTTGTTCCACGAGGGATGCATCACGAAGGGCTTCTTTGTAGCAGCTACAAGAGTTTCCTTGTGCTCTGTTGTGAACGGCAGTGCAGGAATTGTTAATATCATTCTTGACTCAATGGTTATACTCTTGCCTCTGAATCAGACATTTGGGTCCAAGTTCTGTTTCTGGACTTGAACTCATAAACAAAGCAGCCAACTGCATTGCGTTTGGTGTTGCCCTACAGATGTGACATTAAACCAATCCTCTGCCTGATCATTAACGTACAGTAGATGACTTCATGGTGCTATTTTAATTAGAGCAGAGACATTTTCTCCACTCTCTAAGCCAATATTTAACCATATAACCATATAACAATTACAGAACGGAAACAGGCCCTCTCGGCCCTTCCAGTCCGTGCCAAACATTTATTTTCCCCTAGTCCCATCTACCTGCACTCAGACCATACCCCTCCATTCCCTTCCCGTCCATATACCTATCCACTTTACTTTTAAATGTTAAAATCGATCCTGCCTCCACCACTTCTGCTGGAAGCTCATTCCACACAGCCACCACTCTCTGAGTAAAGAAGTTCCCCCTCATGTTACCCCTAAACTTCTGTTCCTTAATTCTCATCTCATGCCCTCTTGTTTGAATCTTCCCTACCCTCAATGGGAAAAGCTTATCCACGTCAACTCTGTCTATCCCTTTCATCATTTTAAAGACCTCAATCAAGTCCCCCCTTAACCTTCTGCACTCCAAAGAATAAACTTGTTCAACCTTTCTCTGTAACTTAGTTGCTGGAACCCAGGCAACATTGTAGTAAATCTCCTCTGTACTCTCTCTATTTTGTTGACATCCTTCCTATAATTAGGTGACCAAAATTGTACACCATACTCCAGAATTGGTCTCACCAATGCCTTGTACAATTTTAACATTACTTCCCTACTCCTATATTCAATGCTCTGGTGGGCAAATTAATGGAAAGGATACTTAGAGATAATATATATAAGCATCTGGATAAACAGGGTCTGATCAAGAACAGTCAACATGGATTTGCGCCTGGAAGGTCATGTTTGACAAACCTTCTTGAATTTTTTGAAGAGGGTAAAGCAGTGGATGGTGTCTATATGGATTTCAGTAATGCCTTTGACAAGGTTCCCCATGGAAGGTTGGTTAAGAAGGTTCAATCTTTGGGTGTTAATGGCGGAGTAGCAAGATGGATTCAACAGTAGCTGAATGGGAGATGCCAGAGAATAATGGTGAATGGCTGTTTGTCAGGTTGGAAGCCGGTGACCAGTGGGGTGCCTCAGGGATCTGTGTTGGGTCCACTGTTGTTTGTCATGTACATCAATGATCTAGATGATGGGGTGGAATATTGGATAAGTAAGTATGCAGATGATACTAAGATAGGGGGTGCTGTGGATAATGAAGTCGATTTTCAAAGTCTAGAGAGATTTGGGCCATTTGGAAGAGTGGGCTGAAAGATGGCAGATGGAGTTTAATGCTGATAAGTGTGAGGTGCTACATCTTGGCAGGACAAATCAAAATAAGACGTACATGGTAAATGTTAGGGAATTGAGGAATGCTGTGGAACAGAGGGATCTAGGAATAACTGTGCATAGTTCCCTGAAGGTGGAATCGCATGTAGATAGGGTGGTAAAGAAAGCTTTTGGTGTGCTGGCCTGTATAAATCAGAGCATTGAATATAGGAGGTCTTTAAAATGATGAAAGGGATAGACAGAGTTAACGTGGATAAGCTTTTCCCATTGAGGGTAGGAAAGATTCAAACAAGAGGGCATGACATGAGAATTAAGGGACAGATGGCAAGGGGTAACATGAGGGGGATCTTTGTTACTCAGAGAGTGGTGGCTGTGTGGAATGATCTTCCTGCAGAAATGATGGAGGCAGGATCGATTTTAACATTTAAAAGTAAAGTGGATAGGTATATGGATGGGAGGGGAATGGAGGGGTATGGTCTGAGTACAGGTAGATGGGACTAGGGGAAAATAAATGGTCGGCACGGACTGGAAGGGCCGAGAAGGCCTGTTTCCGTGCTGTAATTGTTATATGGTTATATGGTCATATATATATTTCTCGAATAAAGTCTACTTTGAAATAAAAAAATTAAAACATTTTTAACAAGCAATCGCCAAGCCTGCGCTTGGTCTCACCGATGTAGAGCAGTTGACACCTAGAGCAGCAGATGCAACAGATAATAATCACATTGAATGGCGGTGCTGGCTCAAAGGGCCGAATGGCCTACTTCTGCACCTATTGTCTATGAGGTTGGAGGAGGTGCAGGTGAACCTCTGCCTCACCTGGAAAGACTGCTTGGGCCCTTGGATGGAGTCAAGGGGGGAGGTAAAGCAACAAGTGTAGCATTTCCTGTGGTTGCAAGGGAAAGTACCAGGGGAAGGGATGAATTGACAAAGGAGTTACGGAGGGAGTGGTCTCTGCAGAAAGCCGAAAGGGGAGGAGATGGGAAGATGTGGTCATTGGTGGGATTCTGTTGGAGGTGGTGAAAAGGTTGGAGGATTAGCTGCTGTAGGTGACGGCTGTTAGGGTGGAAGGTGACGACAAGGGGGGCTCTGTCCTTGTTACGAGTGGGGGTATGGGGAGTGAGAGCAGAGCTTTGGGATATAGAGAGACCCTAGTGAGAGCCTCATCCACAGTTGAAGAGGGGAACCCCCGTTCCCTAAAGAATGAGAACACTCTGATGCCCTGGTTTGGAACACCACTGTATCTATATCTCTCATAATTTTATATGTAGAATATGACATATTCACATTTTTCTGTCTTTTTGCATAAATGCCACTCATTTGCTTCCTTCACAGGATGCTGACAATTTATTGATGCTGACCAATGGAAATTGGGTAAATCTGGCCTCTGCCCTCAGTGGAATTTTCCCACACATGTTGCTGCTGTAAGGGAGGCCACAAGCCATTCTTCAGAAAACAATTATTATGAAATCAGTGGCATCCAAACTCAGGCAAATTCCAGAAGCTAACAGGATAGCACTGATTTCACAGGGTTTCCTGTCCTCAGCTTGAGTAGCAACCCATGATGAAGTGCTCCTGAGAGGGAGAAGCACCACGGAGGCTAAGGGAGTTGCGAAACTGGGAAAAGTAATGAAGAGGCGATGAGGATACAAGTATTTAAAGAAAGTAACAAAGAACGAGCCCCAGAAAGAGCCCAAACTAATGGTAGAGGGGAAAGAGTATTAGCTCACATCGACCCAGTTACAATAATAAAAATTAATTCAAAATTTGAAGGGAGAGGGTTGTGGAAGAGAAATATGCCTGGTGCTCACTGATAAAATTAAGTAACAACAAAAATAAATACTTTCGAGACTACCCTCTCGTTCAGAGGGTAAATCCCTATGGTTTTGGTCTTGATTTTTCATTAAATGAGGCCAAAATGTAAGGTATATTTTTGGCTTAGATTTTAACAAGATCAAACTCAACTGCACACTTACATTTGCTGTTTAATTTCAGTTTTGGTGACTAATATCGATGTTGCAATTCCACTGGGTGAGACCAACACAGAAGGTGCAGCAGCTAATGTTTTATTGCAGCAGTTGAAATCAATAGCATTGCATTTCAGCCAAACATGCTAAATAATGGTGGCAAAGTTCAAATAATACTCAGCCAACATGAAAATTCAAAAAATAGCAGTTCCACCAAGACCACTCGGCTCCAAACCTCAATACATCCTAGATCCAAATATAGATCAAAAAGTTTAATCCCAGAGGTAAGTTTAGACTGACTGCCCTTGATATCAAGGTCGCACTGGACTGTGTGTGACAGTAAGGAGCCTTGGCAAAACTGAACCGTCCCGCTGCACAGCACAAGGACCGCTGCATTGCACAGCAGGCCTGGCTCGGCCTTCGTGGAACTGGGAAACTTGCCCGAAGTGGAAAACCGCCAAGCCTGAAGACAGAAGATACCGAGCCCAGCCCCTGCTCACCCCGAGGGCTGGAGGACAGGAGAGGCAAGTGGAGAGAGTCGGGGGATGATGGATGCAAGAACAAAGGACCAGTGTGAGGAACCGGGATCCCACCTTCTGCAACCTCAATATCGCTCGCGGGAGGCACCCCTGGGACAATAAAAGGCTGATTGGTTGCCAGGCGAGTAGAGGGACGACGGTTCGTTGGATGATCTGGATGGAGGTGATGGTTGCAATAGGCCTTTATTATTCAGCTGCAGCTTAGACTTTGAAAATGGCGCCAAACCAGGTGACTTTTGTATATGGTCTCAGTTGGCTTTTGCAATACACTTTGTACTTAATCTGGGATTATAGAAACATTGAAACATAGAAAATAGGTGCAGCAGTAGGCCATTCGGCTGATCATCCAACTCAGTATCCTGTACCTGCCTTGTCTCCATACCCCCTGATCCCTTTAGCCACAAGGGCCACATCCAACTCCCTCTTAAATATAGCCAATGAACTGGCCTCAACTACCTTCTGTGGCAGAGAATTATGTTTATGTATAGTAGTAATGTACTGAACTGTACACGAAACTGTACACAAAAAAATAATTTCACTGTACCTCGGTGCATGTGATAATAAGGAACCGTTGAATTATCAGGGAAAAATTCCAGTGGTGGGAATAATACCACCCAGAAAGGAAGATGATTGTGGTTGTCAAAGGTCAATCATACCAACCTCAGGACATAACTGCTGAAGTTCTTTGGTGCAGTCTTCAGTTTTTCATCAATGGCCTTCCTTTCATCACAAGGTCAGAAATAAGGATATTTGCAGATGCACAGTGTACAATTTGTACTATTTGTAACTCCTTAGCAAATGAATCAATCCATGTCTACATGCAGCAAAGCCTAAACAACATTAAGGTTAGGTTAATAAGTCACATATAATATTAATGCAATTAAATGTCCCAGGCAATGACCAACTCCATCAGGCGAGAATCTTACCACTCATCCTTTATACTCAATAGCATTAAAATTACTGAATGAATTACCATCGATACCCTGGGGATCGCCAGTGACCAGAAATGGGAGACACAGTGGCACAGTTGGTAGAGCTGTTGTCTCACAGCGCCAGAGATGTGGGATCAATCCTGATGGGTGCTGACTGTGGCATTTGCACGTTTTCCCTGTGACTGCGTGGGTTTGCTCCAGGTGCTCCGGTTACCTCCACATCCCAATGATGAGCAGGTTTGTAGGTTAATTGGCCTCTATAAATTGCCCCTAGTGTGTAGGGAGTGGATGAGAAAGTGGGACAACATTGGACTCATATGAACGCGCGATTGATTTTGACATGGACTCAGTGGGCAGAAAGGCCTGCTTCCAATCTGTACCCCTAAACTATGAACTAAATTAAACCAGCACCACAATATAACCAGCCGTTGGCTGCAAGAGCAAGTCAGAAACTAGTTATTTTGTGGTGAGTGGCTCTCCCGCTGACACACCCAGACCTTTTCTATCTACAACGCACAGGTCCAGAGCATCTTACTTTACTTGGAAGAGACCTCTCAAAAAAACACAAAACCACCCAGGACAAAGCAGCCCATTTGCTTACCATTCCACCGAACACACTAAACATTGATTTCCTCCATCACTACTGCAGGATGCTGCAGTGCATTCTATGTAGAAAGTGCACTATTGCTATTTGCTTTGTCTACTCCGACATGTCACAAACATGAAAGGACAAATCTGCCACTAAGAAAGAGAAGAGGAATAGACACACGGGAACACCATCATTTGCAGATTTCCCTGCAGGCAAAATCCTGATTTGGAAATATATTACTTGTTCTTAATCATCACCATGATAATACTTTTTCCAGAAGGACAGTAGCAGTTCAAGAAGACTATTCACTACAACCTTTTGAATAAAAGATGGCCTTGCTAGTGAAGATCAGCTCCTGAAAAATGAATAAATAGAAAAATACTGCAACGGAAACAGACTTGGTAAGAACAACTTTTGCAAGGTAAAAAATAACCCTGAGTATTATATTGAAAATACAATAGTATATTTATTAGATGTGTTGTTACATTTATGTGCTTGTAAAGTTGCAGCAAGTAAGAATTTCATTAGTCCAATGCCAAGAGCCACATCATCGATCCAGTGGAGCCAATACGCTACCCCTAAAGTGAGAAAATAAGAAATGTCTAACTCCTTTTTCCTGGATGACATGATATTTTCTGAGATATGAGACTTTAATGCTACAAGATTTCTCCAGTCTGCAGTGACACATTGTGTGCTGTCCCAGAAGAGATTCTATTTTTATCCACTACAATCATTCCACAATTTTACTTGTGCTTGATTATATTCATGGTATGATTTGTCTGGATGTCATGCAGAACAAAGCTTTTCACTGTGTCTCGTTACACATGACAATATCAACTAAACTAACCTAAACTAGCTGAAACAAAACTAACTTCCTGAATGAAATAATATAATACTAATTTGCAATATATTTGGTCCACAATGACCTTCTTTACTCTGTGATGTGAGGTGAAATTGAATAGATTGGGTCTTCATTCTCTAAAATTTAGAGAAAAGTCTATTGACATACCGTAGATAAAAATCTTGGAGGAAAGATTCCCCTAGCTAAGGATTCAAAACTAGGAATGACAGTCTCAAAATGAAGGTTAGACCTCTTCGGACAAAATAAGGAGATTCAGACACAGATTGTCTTCAAAACAGAGATTTATAGATCTCTGGGTATTAAAGAAATCAAGATTTATCGGGATAGGCCAGAAAACTGGTACAGAAATTATTAGGTACAGAAATGATTGCATTGAATGTCAGAGCTGGTTTGAGGGCACAAACAACCTACTCGTGCATCTACTTCTATTCCTTTATTCTGAGAAATATGTTTGGAGCATATTAGACAAATATAAAGTTTGTACGTTCAGACATCTCAGTGGTTGTGTTGGAAACAACAATGTTTTATTGTGCCTAAAAATTAAGAACGTAACATAAGAAATAAAATCAGTAGAATGCTAATCAGTTTCTCGTGCCTGCTTGGTCATTCAATGAAATAATAGTTTTTCAAGGGGAGGAAGCTGGAGAAGATGGGGAATACAGGGGGAATACGCAAATTAAGGGTTACTTGAATTAGGAAAATTAAATGTTCATAACATTGGGGTGTAGACTACAGGCGGAATATGAGATGTTATTCCTCTATTTTGCAATGGACCTCACACTGGTAGTGCAAACGGGTGAGGAGAGGCAGGTCTGTGTGGGAATGGGAAGGGGAGTTGAAATAGCATGTGTCTAGTTGCCTAGTCTGTGCTTGGTCTCATCAATGTACAGGAGGCCATATTGAGAGCACCAAATACAGTAGATCTGTAGGTGAGTGTGCTTGCTTCCAGCTCTCCTGGGAGAGGCAAAGATTCACATGCTTTCGATATGTCCACCTTTACTTCAGCGATGTCACCTCTTCTTCCCATGTCCACACCAATCTGTCCATCTTCGGTGTTCTCCACTGGCAGGGTGAGGACCCATGCAAACTAGAGGAACACCACCTTATATTTCAGTTAGGTTGTCTGCAACCCAATAGCAAGAACACTGAATTCTCCAACTTCAGGTAACTTATCTTCTGTGTTTGCTAACAAACACCCACCTCCCTCCCCACTCTCTCTTTCCAAACCATCTTCTCATTTTTGTCCCCTTTTCCATATCCTCTCCTCAACCCTTATCCCCATTATCCATTTTGAACTGCTCCCTTTCCAGCTTCCTTCCATTATGTGAATCTTTGCCTCTCCAATTACTACACATATTTCACCCGAGATCCTCTTTCCTATGAGGTTCTGGTTCCATCTGTCTTTCACTCCAACCTTAATAATTCTCATTATCACCTTCCTTACTTCCCATCAATGGCAGCCTTTGTATTCTCACTTACCACCTCCCAGAGGATGTCTTCAGTCTTTAGAGATACTGTGTGGAAACGGGCCCTTCAGCCCACCGAGTCCATGCTGACTAGTGATCACCCTGTAAACTAGCACTATCCTACACACCAGGGGCGTTTTTGCAGAAGCCAACCAACCTACAGACTTGTGTGTCTTTGAAGTGTTGGAGGAAACCAATTTTCTTTCCATGTCAGCACTCTACCCCCAATACCTAGTGGGCAAAAATAGAGCACATGGTTTTGGGGGTTAGAGTGATGACATGGATAGAGAAGTGGTTGGCAGACAGGATTCAAAGAGTAGGGATTAACGGGTCCCTTTCAGAATGGCAGGCAGTCACTAGTGGGGTACCGCAAGGCTCGGTGCTGGGACTGCAGCTATTTACAATATACATCAATGATTTGGATGAAGGGATTCAAAGTAACATTAGCAAATTCGCAGATGACACAAAGCTGGGTGGCAGTGTGAACTGTGAGGAGGATGCTATGAGAATGCAGGGTGACTTGGACAGATTAGGGGAGTGGGCAAATGCATGGCATGTGAAGTTTAATGCGGATAAATGTGAGGTTATCCACTTTGGTAACAAAAACAGGAAGGCAAATTACTATCTAAATGGCGTCAAGTTGGGAAAAGGGGAAGTACAACGGGATCTGGGGGTCCTTGTTCATCAGTCTATGAAAGTAAGTATGCAGGTACAGCAGGCAGTGAAGAAAGTGAATGGCATGTTAGCCTTCATAACAAGAGGAATCGAATATAGGAGTAAAGAGGTCCTTCTGCAGTTGTACAGAGCCCTAGTGAGACCACACCTGGAGTATTGTGTGCAGTTTTGGTCCCCTAATTTGAGGAGGGACATTCTTGCTATTGGGGGAGTGCAGCGTAGGTTTACAAGGTTAATTCCCGGGATGGCAGGACTGTCATATGCTGAGAGAATGGAGCAGCTGGGCTTGTACACTCTGGAGTTTAGAAGGATGAGAGGGGATTTCATTGAAACATATAAGATTGTTTGGGGTTTGGACACGCTAGAGGCAGGAAACATGTTGGGGGAGTCCAGAACCAGAGGCCACAGTTTAAGAATAAGGAGTAAGCCATTTAGAACGGAGACGAGGAAACACTTTTTTCTCACAGAGAGTTATGAGTCTGTGGAATTCTCTGCCTCAGAGGGCGGTGGAAGCAGGTTCTCTGAATGCTTTCAAGAGAGAGCTAGATAGGGCTCTTAAAAATAGCGGAGTCAGGGTATATGGGGAGAAGGCAGGAATGGGGTACTGATTGGGGATGGTCAGCCATGATCACATTGAACGGCTCGAGGGGCAGAATGGCCTACTCCTGCACCATTTGTCTATTGTCTATTATCTATTGAAAGCGGAGCACGTGGAGAAAACCCATGCAGTCAGTTAGAATGTACAAACTCCGTACAGACAGCACCCATAGTCAACCCAGGTGTCTGGCACTGTAAGGCACCAACTCTACTGCTGCACCAGCGTGCTGCCCTTCTCCCCACTCGGCTCCATCTACCTTCTTTGTCTTGTTTCTTTTTGTCCAACTATTATCTGCCTCTGTCAGCTCTCTCTCAACTCCACACCACACCCTCCCCTACCTGGCTCCATCTGCCCATCATACTTCATCCTCCACTGGCTCTGTCTAACCACTTCTCATCTCTTTATTCCAGCTATCATCCCTCACGACTGTGCCAAACGTTGATGATTCTGCTATCGCATCAGCCGCCGCCACCAACAATGGCAGCGGGTTCCAGGCTCTGTCTAAAATTCTTGACTGCACATTTCTTTTAAAGTTTCCCTTTCTGATCTGAAGACTATGCCCTCTAATGTGTGACATGTCCATCCCAGGAAAATTTTTCTGACCGTCCACCCTATCTACGTCTCTCATAAGTTTATGAACTTCTATCAGGTCTCCCCTCAGCCTCCGACACTCCTGAGAAAACAACCCATGTTAAACTAACCTTCCCTTTTAGCTAATCCTGGCAGCATCCTGATAAACCTCCCCTGCACTGTCTCCAAAGCCTTCACATCTTCCACAATTCGACCACAATTGCATGCAATACTCCAAATGTGGCCTAACAGTATTTAATATAAAACTATTTCAGGTTGGTGGCCCAACCATGGTGGTTTAGAATGTGCTTTGAAGAAATAGGCCACAATAAAGCCTTATCACTCGAACAATGTGAGATTTGATGGCTGATCATCCAAAATCAGAACACCATTCCTGCTTTCTCCCCATATCCCTTGATTCCGTTAGCCCAATGAGTTATATCTAACTCTCTCTTGAATACATCAATGTTGCATTGTTTTTTTCAATCAGAACTGGTTTGATTACCTGAGCTTAACAGGCTTCATGGGGAGAAATTAACCTTGGTTCCTCCAGTTTCCATTAAACTGACCACCAGGGGCGCCAGGAGATGGCCAGCCCTGGCAGTCTGTTTGTTTTTTCACCTTTTTGTTATTTTTAGCGTCTGTTAAAAATTTGTTTTTATGTTCTTTGGTTTGTTTTATGTGGGGGGGCGGGGGGGTATCGGGGAAACTTTGTTTTCAAGTTCTTACCTTCCCGGAGATGTGATTGATTCTCCAGGCACTGTGGCCTACCATCGCTGGAGCTGGAAGCCGCCTCAGACTGTCATGAGCCCCACCACGGGGCATGGACTTAACATCGGAGCGGATCCCTTGCCTGGAAACACTCCCACCGCGACCACTGTGGACTTAGCATCAAGGGCTCGCAGTCACGGGAGAGATTAGTCGGGAGCTCCAATGCCGCAGAAGGTTCGACTAGCCCCGATGCGAGGTTCGATCGTCCAGCGCGGGAGAGCTGACAACCCCCCCATGCAGGAGCAGAACGCCTCGACGCGGAGGGCCCAAACGCCGTCGGCTACGGGAGTCAATACCATCCCGTCAACAGAGGCTCGTGGCCTTCGACCAAGGAAGAACTAAAGAGAAGGACTTTAACTTTATTTCGCCTTCCATCACAGTGAGGAATGTGTAGGAGTCACTGTAGTGGATGTTCATGTTAAAATGTGTTTTTGAGTCTGTTGCTTTTAATTGTATGATTGACCTGGCCAGTGAAATTCCTCGTATGTTGCAAAACACACTTAGCGAATAAAATCTGATTCTGATTCTGAACTGTAAACAATTTTGCAATCACAGGTCCACACTCCGTTAGCCCTGTGATACATAGGAAGTATATTTGACATATATTGACATAGGTCATTTGTTTAGGTGTGGTACTTGAGCATTGCTGGTACACATAAAAGGTTTTCAGGAGAGGAGAGAAATAAATCAGCTAAAAGTGGAGTCATTTAATAAAATATTTACAAAAAGCTATAATATTTCTTTGGGAAAGTTATTTTTTGCTGTTATTAAAAAATACTGAACATATTGATACAATACTTAAACCAAGAGAGGATAAAACAAAAACCTACATAAAGCAAACCATTGTTACTTTTAAAGACCTTTAATTTTGACGTAAATGTCATTATATTAAATTGAAAGCGATGATTTATTGAGGTTGTATGCCTGAGGGAAGTTTGATGTTCCACTTATCATCAGCTGCCTGATTAATCGTTGCCATGTTGCAAAAACAAGTGGGTTCAAGTTCAGTCAGGTCTGATAATTATTAAATCACTTATATTGACCATTTAGCTGATGGTTCTGTGAGCGAGCTTTAGTACAGAATTAAACTAAAACGTCTGAAGAAGGGTCTCGAACCGAAACGTCACCCATTCCTTCTCTCCAGAGATGCTGCCTGTCCCGCTGAGTTACTCCAGCTTTTTGTGTCTATCCTCAGTTTAAACCAGCATCTGCAGTTCCTTCCTACATAAAACATTCACAGTCTATGTTGAAATACATTAGTTAAAACATCTAAGCCACTAATAAGGCACCACAAATGGCATCAGTGGCTTATGGAGGGGGATAATTACGCAAGGCTTCATTGTCCAGAGGTGCTATTAGTGTTGGTATTGTTGCAGTGCTGTGGTTCAGTGAAAAGCTTTTGTTTGCATGCTACCCAAGTAAATCAAATCATACCATACATAAGTACAATCAAGTACAATAGGTAGTGCAAAGAGGAAAATACCAGAGTAGAGAATATAGTTTACAGAATTGAGTAAGTCCAATGCCCATAATAATGTAGGTTGGAAGTTCAAGACCATACCCTAGCTTATGGAAGGACTATTTAGAAGTCTGACAACAGCCAAAGAGTAATAATAAGAGCTAAAGAGTAATAATTTCTGTCCAAATTTCCAAATGAGTCAATGTTAAATGATTTTAACTACTGTAGATGTTTAGTGCATGTCCCTTTAATTGTAGGTTGTGTAGCCACTCCCCTTTCACCAAGTATATTACTGTCTCTCCATCCCTGGTACCTCCTCTAGTAAAACGTGCAGACCATGTACAACTAGGGCATCGATATATATGTGATTAATAAAGACTCGGTAAAGAAACACTGTGTACGTGTATACTCCTTTACAACTACTGAAGTATGTAGACCTCCAGAGAATTCTGCATAATTCTGTTACTAAGATCCTAGAATGTTGCCTGGGTTCCAGCAACTAAGTTACAGAGAAAGGTTGAACAAGTTAGGTGTTTATTCTTTGGAGCACAGAAGGTTAAGGGGGGAAATGATGAAAGGGATAGACAGAGTTGACGTGGATAAGCTTTTCCCATTGAGGGTAGGGAAGATTCAAACAAGAGGGCATGACATGGTGTCAGTCGTTTCGAATTGCGCGCCTCCTGTTTATCGGGTTTAGTTTTTTTTTGCCCCAGTTACCCTTCCCTGCCTGGTCATGGCTTCCTCCTGCCGCAAGCCTGAGTCCCTTGTCTTTGACGACGACATCGCTCACCGGTGGAATGTGTTCCGCCGGGATTTTCGGCATTATGTGGCTATCGTGCACCCGGGAGTTTCCTCTGCCATTAAAGCGTCGCTGCTATTGAATCTAGCCGGCTCCGAGGCTCTGGAGCGCTCTGAATCGTTTGAGTACGGGCCGAATGAGGACCCTGAGGACCTTGACTGTCTACTGGGGAAGTTCAACGAGATGTGCGATGTGCCCACGAACTCTATTCTGGAGCGTTTTAAGTTTTTTGGACGTCGTCAGAAACCCGGTGAGTCTGTCGGCAACTTCTACGCTGACCTACGGCACCTGGCTAGGCGATGCCACCTGAATGACGCTACCCCAGAGACCCTGACCCGCGATGTCTTGGTGTATGGTCTACGAAATGAGAAGCTGCGGTCGGAGCTCCTGTGTAAGGCAGACTTGACTCTCCAGGCTGCCCTGCATGCTGCAAAGATGTCTGAGGCTGTTATCTCTGCTGCACCACCCCCTGATCATGAGGTTCGGGCAGCTACCGTCGCAACCCGCCGTCCTGCTCAGCAAACTCGCCGTGGGGCCAGCTATGGTTCAAGTTCCAAGCTGGAGAAGCGCTGCCCGAACTGTAACTTTGTGACTCATCGTTTCAACGTGTGCCCTGCGGTGGGAAAGATTTGTAACTTCTGCAACAAGCCTAACCACTTCTCGTCAGCATGCAGAGCTAGAAAAAATCCTGCCCAGCAACAGCGCAGGCACTCTAATTACCTGGTACGGGATGGTACTGCGTCTGGTTCTTATCACCCTCCTGACAACCTCCCACTGTCTGATTCGGACTCTTCTCAGAGTGGGCTCAGTGTGTTTTCAGTTAGGAAGACACCTGCTCGAATAACAGACCCTACTGTGCAAGTTACTGTCAATGGTGCTACGTTCTCTGCCAAGGTCGATACTGGGGCCGCAACGAACGTTATGTCTACTAGCCTTTTCAAGAAGATAAGGAATAATGAGCGAGTCACTGTTGAGCGCTCTGTCCTTCGTGCTTATGGGGGAGGGTTGCTTGTCCCTGTGGGGAAGGCTACCCTAAACTGTGAAGTGCTAGAGACCGTTCGGCCCCTCTCCTTCTTCCTGGTTAACGAAAAATGTGTTACACTGCTCGGTGTTCGGGCATGCCAAGACCTCGGATTGGTCAATTTTCACCGGGAGATCCGTTTAGTTCAGCAACCTTTGGACCCGTTAGCCGAGTACCCCGATCGGTTTGACAATGCGCCGGGGATGCTCCCCTGCAGTTATGAGATCTCTCTAAACCCTGACGTGGATCCAGTTATACGCCCTCCACACCGGGTCTCCTTTGCGATGAAGGATAGGGTCGAGTCCACCCTTCGGGACATGGTGGCTACAGGCATTCTGAAAGAGGTGAGCGAGCCCACTCAGTGGGTCTCCACCATGGTGGTTGCTGCCAAGAAGGACAAGAGTGAGCTACGGATCTGCATCAACCCCAAAGATTTGAACCTGGCTATCAAGCGCCCGCACTATCCCATGCGTACTGTCGAAGACGTTGCTGCACAGGTTGGCCCTGCCACTGTGTTTTCGGTGCTGGATGCTAAGAGCTCGTTCTGGCAGATACCGCTAGATGAACAATCGTCCTACCTGACGACCTTTGCCACTCCCTTTGGGAGGTTCCGATTTCTGCGCATGCCGTTCGGGATCAGCTCCGCCAGTGAAGTTTTCCAGAGGACGATGGAACAGCTGTTTGCGGGGCTCCCG
Organism: Raja brachyura; assembly: GCA_963514005.1. The sequence goes on along the minus strand of OY740781.1, from coordinate 116,297,730 downwards.
TGCGCTATCATTGTAGATGACATCTTGGTGTATGGTAAAGATGTGGAACAGCACGACCACAACCTCCGACTAGTTTTGGATCGAGCTCGGGAGGTAAATCTGAAGCTCAACCCCAGTAAATGCCGGTTCCGTGTCCCGGAGGTCACCTATGTGGGACACGTCTTCACAGCGTCCGGGCTGAAGCCCGACCCACAGAAGACCGCTGCTATCTCGGAGATGCCTGCTCCTGTGGATGTGCCGAGCCTCCAGCGTTTCCTTGGCATGGTTAATTACTTGGGAAAATTCATCCCCGATCTGAGCGAGTTGAGTGCCCCTTTAAGAGACTTGGTGAAGAAAGACACTGCATGGTCCTGGTTCCCGCAACACCAGGCTGCTTTCGATATGCTGCGTTCAAAGCTTGTCTGCACTCCGACGCTGCAATATTTCGATTTGAACCGTCCTATTGTCCTCACGTGCGATGCTTCAAAGTTCGGGCTGGGTGCTGCTTGTTTGCAAGTTCATGATGGGGTCCAGTTGCCCGTGTCCTTCGCGTCCCGCACGATGACTCCAGCTGAGCAGCGCTATGCCCAGATCGAAAAGGAACTGCTGGCTGTTGTGTTTGCATGTTCAAAGTTTAAGGACTATATCCTGGGCACCGAATTCTCTATTGAGACCAACCACCAGCCTCTGGTCACCATCCTCGGCAAGCCGATTCACGCTGCCTCCTCCAGGCTGCAGCGGATGATGCTGCAGCTGCAGCGTTTTACCTTCTCCATAGTGTACCGTAGAGGCAAGAACATGTTTATTGCTGACACGCTGTCTCGGGCTCCTCTGGCTTCGACCACCCGTCACCCTTACGAGGCTTCAGGTATGATTGTCCTGAATGTCAACTTTGTTCCTTCAAAACAACTACAGTCCTTAGTTAAACACACTGCTGCTGACGCCTCGCTCCAACAGCTGGCTGCGGTCATTCAAAGGGGTTGGCCCGAGCGACGTTCTTCCCTGCCCGCCGCGGCAGTGCCCTACTTCCTGGTCCGTGACGAGCTGGTGCTACGAGATGGAGTTATCGTTAAGGGTCACAAGGTTGTGGTACCTGAGGCTCTTCGCCAACAGTATTTCGACACCGCTCATCGGGGTCATCCTGGCGCCGAGGCCACTCTCTCTATCGCCCAAAGCCAGTTTTATTGGCCTGATATGGCTGTGTATTTTCGGGACCGGGTGTCATCTTGCCCTACCTGCAACAGTCTCGCCCCGCAGCAGCAGCGTTTGCCCCTTCTGCAGCAGCCCGCACCGGACCTGCCATGGTCGGCGCTGGCAACGGACATTTTTGAGTGGCACGGCAAGCACTTCTTGGTGCTTGTCGACTCTTACTCCAACTGGTATGAGGTCGACCAGCTGTTCTCTCTCTCCTCTTCTGCTGTTATCGCGAAGCTGCGCCGCCACTTCGCGACCTTTGGATCACCAGCGAGCCTGCAGTCAGACAACGGCAGCCAATTTACCAGTGCGGAGTTCAAGGACTTTGCTGACCGCTGGAACTTTCGGCATTACACTAGTAGCCCTGAGTACCCTCAGAGCAATGGCCTGGCCGAGCGTGCTGTTCGCAGCGCTAAGGACTTGTTGAATCGCTGCCGCGCATCGAAGTCTGACATTTACCTCGCCCTCCTCAACCTGCGAAACATTTCCCGTGACGGTGTTCTGGGATCCCCGGCGCAGCGCCTCATGTCCCGGGTTACTCGACCTCCCATTCCGGTGGCCCAGCAGACTCTTACCCCAGCTGTTGTAAAACCTGCCGTGGTCCGTGAGCGTATTGCTACGAAGCAGTCCATTCAGAAGCGATCCCACGACAGGTCTTGCCGTGCCCTGCCTCCTCTGTCTCCTGGTCAGGTTGTCCGCATGCGTTCCACCTCCGGTCACCCTGGCCTTGCGGTTGTTGTTGGGACGGCTGGTTCACCTCGCTCCTATCTGGTGAACCTCGATGGTACTGTTTACCGTCGGTCCAGGCGGCACCTCCGCCTGGTGAACGAGCCTCCTCCTCCAACTCCTCCTGCTGACCCCCATGCTCCCCCTCTGTCCGCTCTCCCGCCTGTAGCGGTCACTAATCCTGTGCCTGCTCGCCCTGTGCCGGTTCTTCTCCCTGTGTCTGTTCCCGTGCCTCCAGCCATCTCTTCCCCATCGCCAGGTCGCTCGCCTCCAATCCCTTTGTCACCACGCAAGTCCCCACATCGTAGTCCTCCTGTCGTGGGGTCTCCCCCGGTGCCCGTTCCTTTGGGGGGTGAGGGTGTGAGCGGGGTTCGTACCCGCTCGGGGCGGATTGTAAGGGCGCCTGACCGTTATGGCGATTATATTTGATTGCTGTTATTTTGCTGTCTATCCTTTTCCAGTTGCTCTAGTGTATGAGACATGGTCGGCTGTCACGTTCCTTTCTTTTGTAAGAGGAAGGATGTAGATGTTTAGTGCATGTCCCTTTAATTGTAGGTTGTGTAGCCACTCCCCTTTCACCAAGTATATTACTGTCTCTCCATCCCTGGTACCTCCTCTAGTAAAACATGCAGACCATGTACAACTAGGGCATCGATATATATGTGATTAATAAAGACTCGGTAAAGAAACACTGTGTACGTGTATACTCCTTTACAACTACTGAAGTATGTAGACCTCCAGAGAATTCTGCATAATTCTGTTACTAAGATCCTAGAATGTTGCCTGGGTTCCAGCAACTAAGTTACAGAGAAAGGTTGAACAAGTTAGGTGTTTATTCTTTGGAGCACAGAAGGTTAAGGGGGGAAATGATGAAAGGGATAGACAGAGTTGACGTGGATAAGCTTTTCCCATTGAGGGTAGGGAAGATTCAAACAAGAGGGCATGACATGAGAATTAAGGGACAGAAGTTTAGGGGTAACATGAAGGAGAACTTCTTTACTCAGAGAGTGGTGGCTGTGTGGAATGAGCTTCCAGCAGAAGTGGTGGAGGCAGGATCGATTTTAACATTTAAAAGTAAAGTGGATAGGTATATGGACAGGAAGGGAATGGAGGGGTATGGTCTGAGTGCAGGTAGATGGAACTAGGGGAAAATAAATGGTCGGCATGGACTGGAAGGGCCGAGAAGGCCTGTTTCCGTGCTGTAATTGTTATATGGTTATATGGTTATTATATCATATCTACCCACCGCACAGCTACATGGTCAATGTCAACATCTCCATGCACCATAATTGGCATTTCTGGAGAATGGTATCTCTTTTATAAACTAGGTAATGAAGAAAATAGACCTCAGACATTTGTCTCAACATTGATCCAAAGATGTTACACCAGTTCACACCATGACCCATTTGACAATTCCCCACATGCTCTCTGACCATCGATGGCCCATGTCCACGAAACCGTTGATGATAAAATTCTCATACTTATGTTCAAATCCCACCATGACCCCATCACTCCCTTTCTCTGCAAACCAGCCCCTGCCCCATAACACTCGGACCACTCCTTCAATTCTGCACAAGCCCTTCACCATATCATGCCACCAGCTATCTAGTCACAAATCTAATGGCCTCATACTCCACAATTCAATTTTTGTCTTAGTACCCTAGCACAGCTCCTTAGGACATTTAATATATTAAACGCACAATATAATTAATTGTGTTGTTTCTGCTGATGTGATGTCACGAAGGAGCCAATATAGAATCTCCTCGCAGCAGTCACTAATCTAAACCCTATGAGGTTTCAAAGATAAAACAGACTTGTACCAGAATTAAGCACCGGGCAACAGGCCAAACTGAATAATGGGAAGGTGACAGGTCCACCACTAATTTTCTGGCAACTGGTCCACCACCTCCTTTCATCCAGACAAAGTTACAAGAGCACACTTTAAAACCCTCTCAAAAGTCCCCCTAAAAATCTGGTGTCTAGGCCAGGCGATGCAGCCAATCTCAATCTCATCGGGACGTCCGCACCGATTGACTGGTTGAATTTGCTCCTATGGGGCTTTGGAACTCCGGCCCGCATGAATCCTGATTATATTGTGGTAAACTTGATTTCAACAATTCTCTAATCCACTGATTTAAATTTATTGTATTTTTAGGGCATACAATATTGATCTTAGCTGAGTGAGGCAAAATATAATTTAATTACATAAGAATTGCTTAGAATAAAGGAAACTAAAGACAGAAATCACAACTGGAAACTACAAAGCTAGCAGGCAATTGGAAGGAAAGGTAAAATAAAAACTGTAGAGAAGGCAGGTAAATTTCAGCATGAGAATTAAAACCTTTTAACTTCTTTTCCACTGTTCAGTGACATGTTCAGTATTTTTTTTGAAAATCTGGACCTGAAGTGCTTGTGAAGCGGGATAGACTCTGAGAAGATGGAGAGAGAATAGAGAATGACAAGAAAGGCTGTCAGCAGGATGCACAGGGTGCTTAGGGAACAATTGTCAATGGAGTTTTAATATCGCCTTATCACCAGGCAACATGTCAGAAAATAATTGTGGTAGGAAGAAAATCCAATCCCAACTGGAGAATGGATGACTTTCACTTGATTTATAGTTCACATAAGTAAATGGCCACATTAACAATGTACAAGAGATGAAGGCAGCACAAACATTCCTTTGTGAAACTCACCTGCACTTTACACAATTAAATCATTTATCATGTGCTTGTCAATGCTTGCTAATAATGAGGGGGTTAGAAGGAAAGGAAGAATGCTGTGTCAACATTTCATATATTTCAACTGAAAGTGAATACAGGGATCATGATGTGGGATTGACCAACAATGCAGACAAAACACAAATTAAATGCTGATTGCCAATAAACATAATTACAACCAGAATTTATTGCACACTACCGGAGGAACCCAAATTTGTTATAGTCTAACATCACTTAAAGCTGGCCCTAATGTTTAAGAAAGAACTGCAGAGTCTGAAGAAGGGTTTTGGCCCGAAACGTTGCCTATTTCATTCGCTCCATAGATGGTGCCGCACCCGCTGAGTTTCTCCAGCACTTTTGTTATGCTTCTCCTAATGTTTTACGAAAACAGGTGGCATAGTTTATTACAAAAACATTATTGATCTGCAGAAATCTCACAAATGTTTTATCACACAAGTTTGTGTAAGGGGAATGCTTCCTGAATACACTTTTAGACTATAGACTTTGGAGACAAAGCTCAGGCACAGGCCCTTTGGTCCGTGCCAAACAGTGACCACTCCATACGCTAAGCTAAACACACTAGGAACAATTTTACAATTTACCAAAGCCAATTAACCTACAAACCGGTACATCTTTGGAGTGTGGGAGAAAACTGGAGCACCCAGAGAAAACCCATGCGGTCACAGGGAGAACGTACGAAGTCCGTACAGACAGCACCCTTGGTCAGGATTGATTCCGGGTCTCTGGCACTGTAAGGCAGCAACTCTACCATTGCGCCACTGTGCCACGCCTAATACTTACCAATATTGCGCAATACTTTGCCAAGATATTGTATCCTTCTGAGAACTTTCTCACTTACACACCTCTCCCAGTCCAATTGCTCCCCTTCCTCACATTTCCTTTCCACCTTTTATGTCTTTGCTGTTGTGCGTGCACCTCTGATTTTTCATGTTATATTTCAAGAGGCGCCTACTGATCCACCCATGAATTAATCGGCATGCACAGGTCAGGACAAAGCCTCTACCAGCAGGAACACCACTCCCTGTAGATGCTAGCAACCTTGAAATTTTTCCAAAGCACCAAACATTTCTAGGATCAAGGTCGCAGCCAATAACCATAAGAAGACGATGCTCAATAGAATTGGTGAAAGCTCCTTACAATTGAATTTGTGTCCAGCTGATCAATGATAAGAAAGACACCAGCTGGTTTCTTGCATTCAAAAATAGCAGCGTTAACATCAAATCAATGTTGCATATTAATTAATACCAGCTCTGGGTGCTTGATGCATCACTGCAAAAGCTTTTTCCAATATGATGTCCAGTGTGTCTTATATTACAGATATCCTTTATGCACACTGTTGTTTTGGAGCCAAAATGTTACTCAAAGACCTTCTTCCATAGATATTAATTATGTTCCATTATACTTAACATAATGGAATAATCATAGATTAAGGAGCAATATCAGAAATACTGTAATTTAAAGTCATTGGAGGTAGAAGGTAGTGGAGGGTAAACAAAATTAATATCTATGTTTAAAATGGGAGGAAGGTATAAACAAACAGCTTTTCTGAAGCTAAACAATGTTTATGGACGAGCTTCTAAAGCAATAATGTAGAATAAAATTAATACTCAGAGAGCAGGTCGTGTTTTGAGGAGAATCATCAAAGGTTTTTTTTGTTGCACAAAATAAGAGAATTACTTATTTCTTCAGGGTGCTGTTGGCCACCCTAATTGTCCATAACTTACGGTCCATCCTAATTGGCTGAAACGATGGTGACAAGCTACATTCTGAAACTACATCAGTCCATGTGAGAGTATGGCCAAGTTAGTGTAAGAAGGCACTGCAGATGCTGGTTTAAACCGAAGATAGACACAAAAAGCTGGAGTAACTCAGTGGGACAGGCAGCATCTCTGGTGAGAAGGAATGGGTGACGTTTCGGGTCGAGGCCCTTCTTCAGACTGGTTAGGAATAAGGGAAACAAAAGATATAGATGGGGATGTGGAGAGATAAAGAACAATGAATGAAAGGGATGCAAAAATGTAATGATGATAAAGGAAGCAGGCCATTGTAAGCTGTTGGTAGAGTGATAATGAGAAGCTACTGCGAATTGGGTGGGGGAGAGATAACGAGAGAAGGATTGCCCGGGCAACCTGAAGTGAGATAAATCAATATTCATACTACTGGGCTGTAAGCTGCGCAAGTAAATATGAGATGCTGTTCCGCCAATTTGTGTTTAGCTTCACTGACAATGGAGGAGACCGAGGACAGAAAGGTCTGTGTAGGAATGGGAAGGAGAATTAAAGTGTCCATCAACCAGGAGATCAGGTTGGTTCACGTGCGCTGAATGAAGGTGTTCTGCGACATGATCACCCTGTCTGCGTTTGGTCTTGTCGATGTATAAGAGTCCACATCTTGAACAATGGCTGCATTAGATGAAGTTGGAGGAGGTGCGAGTGAACCAAGTTAGTGTAGGGCTTTGATGAAAGACACAAAATGCTGGAATAACACAACGGGACAGGCAGCAACTCTGGAGAGAAGGAATGGGTGACGTTTCGGGTTGAGACCCTTCTTCAGACTGATGTCAGGGGAGTGGGCGGTACAGAGATAGAATAGTCGGGCATAGTAAGACAAGTGGGGGAACTGGGAAGGTGGGAGGTATTGGAGAGAGAGTGAAACCAAGGGCTAGTTGAAGTTGGAGAAGTCAATGTTCATACCCCTGGGGTGTAAGCTACCCAAGCGAAATATGAGGTGCTGTTTGTCCAATTTGCGCTGGTCATCACTCTGTCAATGGAGGAGGCTCAGGACAGAAAGGACAGATTGGGGATCGGAGGGGGAGTTAATGTGCTGGGCAACCGGGAGACCAGGTAGATTAAAGCAGACTGAGCGGAGCTGTTCAGCGAAACGATCGCCGAGCCTGCGCTTGGCCTCGCCAATATACTGGAGTTGACAACTGGAACAACGGGATACAGTAGATGAGGTTGTGGAGGTGCAAGTGAACCTCTGCCTCACTGGAAAACACTGTTGGGGTCCTTGGATGGAGTCGTGAGAGGAGGTAAAGGGACAGGTGTTGAATCTCCTGTGGTTGCAGGTAAAGTATCTGGGGAGGGGGTGGTTTGGGTGGGAAGGAATGAGTTGATCAGGGAGTTGTGGAGGGAACGGTGTCTGCGGAATGCAGAAAGTGGTGGAGATGGGAAGATGTGGCCAGTAGTGGGATATCATTGGAGGTGGTGAAAATGTTGGAGGATTATATGCTGTATGCGACGGCTGATGAAGTGGAAGGTGAGGACAAAGAGGACTCTGTCCTTGTTATGAATGGGGAGGAGGGGGAGCAAGAGCTGAGCTGCAGGATATTGTGCAGACCCTAGTGAGAGCCTTGTTTATAATGGAAGAGGGGAAACCCCGTTCCCTAAAGAATGAAGACATCTCCGATGACCTGGTATGGGAAACCTCATCCTGGGCGCAGATGCAGAGTAGACGGAGGAATTTGGTGTAGGGGAGAGTGTCTTTACAGGAAGCAGGGTGGGAAGAAATGTAGTTTAGATAGCTGTGGGAGTCAGTGGGTTTGTAATTGATGTCAGTCGATAGTCTGTGTCCTGTGATGGAGACGGTGAGGTCTAGAAATGGTAGGGAGATGTCGGAGATGGTCAAAGTGAATTTGAGTGCAGGACGGAAATTAATTTAGGTCTTTGATGATATTAGCAAACTTTTTAACAGGTTTGTGTATTCTTAGCTTTCCCCTCCTAATGTCAACAATCTTCTCCTCGGTCTTGCTAAAATTGAGAGCAAGATTGTTGTTCTCGCACAATTCAATCAGATTATCAATCTCCCTCCCTTACTCTGACTCATCATTACCATCATTCATCCAATAAAGATTGGTGAAATAAAGATAGCAACAGGCTTCAGTTATGAGTACAGAGTAAAATTATCAGGGAACTGAGGACACAGTTTGAGGTGCTCCTATGCTGATGGTTATCGAGGAGGAAGTGTTTTTGCCAATTCATACTCATTTTGATCTGCTGATGAGCAAGTTGAAGATCCAATTACATAGGGATGCGAAGAGACCCACTTCTTTGAAGTTTGGAGGGGTTGACGGTATTGAATGCCGAGCTGTAGCTGATGAACAACGGCCTGGTGCACATATTCTTATTGTCCACGTGGTCCAGTGCAGAGTGTAGAGCCAGCAAGATCACATCCCCTATGATCTATTGTGGGGCTATCTATTATAGTGGGTGGATGCCCTTAATAAAGCAGGAGTAAAAATTGTCTCAAAAATGTTCTTCAGCACAGGTGATCGTGCAACCAATCGGGAGTAATTGAGGCATGTCTCCTGGGTCACGGGTATACTAGCGGTCCTTTTAAAGTAGATGTGAACCACAACCATAGTGATGAAAAGTTGAAGATGTTTGCAAAAACTAGAGCCAATTGGTTCAGACGGGTTTTAAGATACCACCCAGTACACCATCAAGCATCATGGCAAGACGATCTCAGAGAGTTCACTCTCACGAACAATCTTCTGACATCTGCTTCACTGACTGAGATGACAGTATCACTGGGCGTTATGGGGACATCAAAAGGTACGTCATTGTTCTCACTTATGAAGCGAGTGTAGAATGCATTGAGCTCCTCCGGGAATGATTCTTTGCTGTGGTTTGAGCTGCCTCTTGGTTTTGCTTTGTCGGAAATTTTGGTATGCAAGCCCTGCCACAGCTACCAAATGTCCGCCTCATACTCTGTTTTACAGAGACAGTGTCTCTTTTATTTTCTCATGGCCGTATCGCGATCAAATCTAAACCTACAATGTAGCCCAGTATTGCCAGACTTAAACGCCCGAGATCTAGTTATCTGTAGATTATGACCTCCTAGTTCATCCAAGGCTTCCGGTTTGGGAATATTCAAATGCTCTTTTCCTTTATCATCGTTAATTTTTTTGCATATCTTTCGTTCATTGGTCTTTATCTCTCCACATCACTGTCTATATCTCTCATTTACCTTATCCCTAACCAGTCTGAAGAAGGGTCTCAACCTGAAACGTCACCCATTTCTTCTCTCCAGAGATGGTACCTATCCCGCTGAGTTACTCCAGCTTTTTGTGTCTATCTTCAGTTTTAACCAGCATCTGCAGTTCCTTCTTTCACATTCAGATGCTCTTGGTGGGAATACGCTCATCCACACATTTCCTTACTGTGACATCTTCATTCAGGTCCATTGCTGAGTTCTTGGGCATTGCCCAGTCTATGACATTAAGCAATCTCAAAGTCAACCTCTCCCTACCTTGACCAACTCTGTGCGGTCTTCAACACTGGAACTATGTTTTTCAATCAGTGCCTCTTCACAGGAAGAAGGAGCACAGCCAGATGGTCTGACTTTCCAAAGTGCGGGCAAGGGAAGGAACGATAGGTATCTTTGATGGTGCAGTGACGGAATGTAGACTGCAGTCATGATGGTGGCTGTGAATTCCCCGCAGAGATAGAGGGAACGGTTCTTCACCGCCGCTAGATGATCCTTGTGTGGGGAGCAGGATTTGGACAGGAACACTACATCTGAACACCCTGAAGGTCACCATGAGGCAGATGCCGCCACCTCTCCTTTTTCCTGATGATAATATCCCCCCAGTCAATACAATGGATTGAGAAACCCTTGGTTCTGAGTCTAAAGAGCTGGACCATCCTCTGTGAAAGAGAGTGCAGGTCATTCCCCCAAGTCCCGTTAGCAAAGCAATCTTTCCCTTAAGTCCTCAATTTTATTTTTTAGGGACTGTATATTGACCAATAAAATGTGAGGGAATGGTTCATAGTCCCCTGCACTTCAGTCTTACTTGCAGGCTGTCTAACAACCACGTTTCCAGGCACAACAGTGACCTCCCCAGCACTTCCAGGTGACCACTCTCAGTTTGCGTAAGTCACAAAGTTAGGAATTCCCTTTCCATCAAACTACTGTTAGTACACCACAATAGCACTAATCCATTGAATTGGATTAGCAGCAAATCTGTTAAGGCACTGGTTAAGTTTCTTTCAAACTTAAGTAGTTCAAAATGTCTATATTTAATGTTGATCTGTTCCGTTGCTTGCAAAATGTCACCATACTCTGGGGCCATGTTGTTGATAAATCCAGACCAGAGGAGGCTTGCTATCCAGCTCCAGACGCATTCATTGTGGATGTCACAGGGTTTGGACTGTCAGGAGCAGGGACAGAAAACACGGGGGGGCCAGAGGGGACACGTCCCCCCCCCATGTTTTAAGAGGTGAGGGACATCCCCCCCCCCCCCCAAGTTTTTGTAATCCGGATTTTACACAAGACAGTGGAGGTGGGACTGCTGATCGAGGGCGCCAATTGGACAAGAGAGACGTTGGTCAGCAGGCAATGGGGGCGGGACATGATGATTCATCACAATGATTGGATAGAGTGCGGTGATTGGAGGAGGGAGACATGGCACAGACCTGCGCCTCATCCACAGCCACGATCAATCCCGGCCGGCTCTCCGGCGTTGTCGTCCCCCCCACCCAAGTGCCCCCCCCCCCCCCCCATGGGTGGCCAGAGACGTCGGGAGTCAGACGCGAGCTGTACCCGCAGGCCCACAGCTAGTGCAGGGAAGCAGCGCTAAACCCAGCTCAACTCTGCCTGGTTAACCTGCCTGGGTTTGTGGGAAATATGGCCAGCGCAGAGAAGCAGCACTGGTATCCCATCAGTCCAGTCAGGGCTGTAGTTAACCCGACAAGACAGGCAGAGTTGAGCTGCATTTAGCGCTGGATTAAGCCTCCGAAGCCTCGCGCATGTGTGTGTGAGTGTGCTCATGTGCGCGTGGCCGCCAAAAAATGGTGTCCTCTTATCCCCCGGTCCACTCCGTCCCTGGGTCCCCTCCATGTTTTGATAGCAAGTTCCACTCTTGGTCAGGAGGAACGCCACTCACCATAGCACCTGCTCTTGTATCCAAGGTATTCATGTGGCAGTCCAGTTCAGTTTCTGGTCAATGTTTAATACCCAGGTTGTTAATGGTGGCGGAACTCATTGATGGTCATGTTACAGAATGTAAAAATCTATGCTGTGAAACACTTGCTAAAAATGGTCATTTCCAGAAATCTTTATAGATTTGCATTCCTCGCCTATTATAATTTTCTGAGGAGTTACAAATGAAATTGTACATTATTCAATCCCATTTCAGATTTTTTTTTAATGGGAAAGGTCACTGTTGGAGCCACCAAAGAAGTTTAAGCTTAGGACACTGAGAAACACCTGCAGTTATAACTTGTGCCAAGAATCATAGATGTCCTACAACCACAGATGCCTTTCTTTGCAGGAGGTGTGATTCCAACCTGGAGCATTTTCCCTTTGATGTCTGCTAATCATTTTTTTTAGACTCCTGCACACCACACGTGATCAAATGCTGCTTTGATATCAAGAGCAATCACTCTCCAATTCATCTCCGAAATTCAGTCCTTTAGAGTATGTTTTGGACCAAAAGCAGCGATGAAAATTTGAATAGTAAGTTCATGGTAGAACTCAAACTAAATATAAGTGAGCAGGTTATTTGTGAGTCGGTGCCACTAGATGACACTTTTGATGATACCTTCCATCACATTGTTGATGATTGAGAATAGATTAATTTGGCAGTAATGAATTGCATAAGAAGTTGTGTGTACAAAGCATACCTGAGCTTTGTATTGCTCGATGGATGCCAAGATTTTAACTTTACTGGAACAGCTTGGCTGGAAGTGCAGCTTGTTTTGGAATGCAGGTTATCGGTACTGCAGCTGGGATGTTGGCTGGTTCCATTGCTTTGGTGTGCCTAGTACTCTCAATCATTCTTGATATAATATGGTGTAAATTAAATAAGCTGAAGCCTGGCTTCTGTGATGATGTGGATCACAGGATGAAAGCACGATCTTATTGATAAATGTAAGCTACTCCTTATACCCACAGTTTAAAAAAAATGCTGTCTATGGTCCCACTTTGGAACCCTTTTACTAAAGATGAAAGTCTTTGTATTAAATATATTTTTAGAGAATTATTAGAAAATTGTTTAATGGACAGGAAGCAGTGATTAGTGAGTTTTAGAATTGTGCTACATGAATAGGAGAATGATTCAGCAATGCATATCCAAAAAATTTCAAAGAAAGTTGATACGTCACGGATTGGGTCTCTAAAACAGGCCCTTCAGCCTAGCAAGTTCATGCTGAATATCAACTACCATTTTTACACTGATCCTATCTTAACCCATTTCATTCTCCCCACATACCATTCCCAATTTCCTTTCCACCCACCTCTCCCACCCCAGGGTTTGCCATTCATACTAGGGGAAATTTACTATAAGCAATCACCTTACTGACAAACCCATTTTTGAGAATTTGGAGAAAATCAAAGCAGCTGGAGGAATTCTAAGCAGTCACGGGGACAAAGCACACACTCCACACAGAGAGCACTCCACACAGTGAGGATGAAACCTGAGGTGGAGCTGTGAGGCAGCAGCTCCACAGCTTCACTATTGTGCCGCCCCATTTTTGTTAAAAACCCCAAGGGAACATAGTGTTAAGAAATGGAACCACAGACTGTGAAAAAAGGAATACTAAATTCAAATAAATTATTGGTTAGATTATAATTAGAATACCACACCTAGCATTGGGTAACCTACTTCAAGTAGGACAGACAAGCCACCGCTATTGAGGGAGTGCAGTGTTGGTTTATGAGGTTAATTCCCGGGATGGCGGGACTGTCATATGTTGATAGAAAGTCATATGTTGATAGCTGGGCTTGTATACTCTGGTATTTCGAAGGATGAGAGGGGATCTTATTGAAACATATAAGATTATTAAGAGATTGGACACGCTAGAGGCAAAAAACATGTTCCCAATGTTGGGGGAGTCCAAAACCAAGAGCCACAGTTTATAATAAGGGCTAGGCCATTTAGAACGGAGATGAGGAAAAACTTTTTCACCCAGAGTCGCAAATCTGTGGAATCCTCTGCCTCAGAAAGCAGTGGAGGCTAATTCTCTGGATGCTTTCAAGAGAGAGTTAGATAGAGCTCTTAAAGATAGCGGAGTCAGGGGATATGATGAGAAGGCAGGAACGGGGTACTGAATGTGGATGATCAGCCATGATCACATTGAATGGCATTGCTGGCTCAAAGGGCCGAATGACCTACTCCTACACCTATTGTCTATTGTCTATTATATGGAGACTTACAGAATATGAAGCTCATGCTGTTTAGCAATAACAATAAATATAATATTTATTCGTTGTTCAAACTTGAGGTAAATATGAATACATTTCATCTCAATTGGTTGATGAATCAATAACAAGAAGCCAACATCAACAGTGTAGCAACTATGGAATTTAAATGTAGTTAATTGTCTGAAATTTGGGAAGCTGATTAGTCTGAAGGAAGATGACAATGAAAACTGTTCTGAAAACCCACCCGTTTCACTGATATCGAACACAAGGAAATATGCTATTCATTCCCGATCTGGACTAGATCTGACTCCAGGCTTATTGACTCATTGCGATTGACTCTTAATGTCCTTTGCATCCACCCCTTTTCCCTTCCATAGAGACCGCTCCCTCCACAACTCCTTGGTTCACTCTTCCCATCCCACCCAAACCACCTACTTCCCAGTTACTTGCCCCTGCAACCGCAGAAGACTAACATATGTCCCTATACCTCCTCCCTTGACTCCATCCAGGGAACCCAACAGTCCTTCCAGGAGAGACAGAGATTCACATGCAATTCCTCTAACCTCTTTTTACTGCATCTGGTGTTCTGCTGTGGACTCCTGTACATCAGCGAGACCGTGTTGTCTCAGCGACCGTTTCGCTGAACACGTGTTTAGTCCGTCAAGGCCTACTGGGTTGCCTAGTTGCCAACCATTTTAACACCACTTCCCATTCCCATACTGACTTTTCTGTCTTGGGTCTCCATTGCACGAGTGACGCCACGTGCAAATTTGGGGAACAGCACCTCATATTTGACTTGGGTAGCTTACAACCCAGCGGTATGAACAATGAATTCTCTAATTTTAGGTAACTTGTACATACACTCCCATCACTCCCCCCCCCCCCCCCCCCCCCCCCCCCTTGTTCTCCCTCGATTACTAAAAGTAATTTAACCAGATCCACAGTTCACAATGATGTCTCTCTCTTGGGATCATACCATCCCTAGACAACAATTGACCAGGGAACCACTCTACCTGAGGTCATTTGTCGCTGGTCTTTTCTTGCTTTCAATCTCCCCCAACAATCAGTCTGAAGAAAGGTCTTGACCCGAGATGCTGCCTGACCCGCTGAGTTGCTCCAGAATTTTGTGTCTATCTTCGGTATAAACCCACATCTTCAGTTCCTTGTTATTACATTTATTATCATATAAATGCTATGGCTGGAGAAGATGGACTGATGTCCTGTGCCAAGTGGAAGATCAAGAGTGTGATGGGATACTCTCTGGTTGGGTGGATGCGTGAAGTTCCAGCAACACTCAAGAACTTCAGCAACATTCAGGCCAAACTACGGGCAACAAAGTGGCACAACTAGCAGCACAAGAGATCTGTGGGTTTACTTCTGACCTCAGGTGCTTTGTATTTGGAGTCTGCATGTTCTCCCTGGGATCATGTGGGTTACCTCTGGGTTCTTCAGTTACCTCCCATATCCCAAAGAAATGCGGGTTGGTAAGTTAATTGTTAACCACAGTTAATTAACCTCAGTTTGTAAGTGAGCAGTGAAATCTGGGAGGTGTTAATGAGAATATGGGGAGTGTCGGATTTGTGAAAATGTATACGTAATGGTCGGAGTGAATTCCACCGGGTGGTGCCGTACAATGGCTGTCTCGCCAACAGTCTGTCTCATCCCTATTTCTCTTTGGTGTTTATTAGTCTGTAGTTAAATGTTTTAATGTATCTTTAGTTTTGTATTATGTGCGGATGGAGGGGGGGAGTGGAGGAAACTTTTTTTATCCCTTTCCTCGACGGAGATGTGACTTTTTCCTTTTCTTTTCTCCGTCTGCACTGCGGCCTAACATCGTGGAACTGGTGGCCACTTGCTGGGCATTGACCTTGGGAGCTCCAACCGCAGGAGCCTGTGGATTTAACATCTCGGAGCTGGCGGTCCCTTTGCCAGGGATCAACCTCGGAAGCTCCAACCGCAGGAGCCTGCAGACTTTACCATCGTGGAGCTCGCGGTCCCTGGTTAGGGACCGGCTTCGGGAGCTCCAAGCCGCAAGAGCTTCAACCGCCCCGACGCAGGAGCTTTGATCGCCCTGACTTGGGAGCTTCAATTGCCGGCTGTGGGAGCTTCAATCACCCCAACTGCGGATGGTTTGATTCCCCCGACCACGGGAGAAAAAAGAGGAAAGAAGATAAGACTTTATTGCCTTCCATCACAGTGAGGAATGTGGAGGGGCAGCTGTGATGGATGTTTATGTTACATTTTGATGTGGTTGCGTGTTTTGTTGCTTTTTTGGTATGACTGTATGGCAAATCAAATTCCTCGTATGATTTACATACTTGTTTTGTTTTCATACTTTGCTAATAAAATCAATTACAATTACAATTCCATAGGCTGAGGGGGGTAATTTACCGGTTGTTTCTCTCTATAACTAAAGTACCTCATCAATCATCCTATGTATTCATGGTCTTCAACACTGGACAACAGTGGATGCAGCAAATACTATTTACAAAATGCATTGAAGGTACTCACCCTAAATATTCTAATTGCACCTCCCAAGCTTTTGAGGCTCTACCGAGAAAGACAAGGGCAACAGGAATATGAGACCATGTTTTCAAGAGAGAATTAGCGTTTTCAAGAGAGAGAGTTTTCAAGAGAGTTAGATTTTGCTCATAGGGGCTAAGGGAATCAAGGGATATGGGGAAAAAGCCAGAACGGGGTACAGATTTTGGATGATCAGCCATTATCATATTGAATGGCGGTCCTGGCTCGAAGGGCCGAATGCCCTACTCCTGCACCTATTTTCTATGTATCGATGATAGGCTCCCTTCCAACTTGTAGGCAATTCTGAGTAGGAAATATATCACCAGGCCTTCATTCTCAGGGCATCAAAATTGTGAAACTCTTCCCATATGAGCACTTAGTTCCAGAAATTGGCTTGCCATCATCGTCTCATTGGCTTGCAATGTTGAGATCCTGAAAGCAAATTTTGGGGAAAGGGAATAAAGAGAGAATGGTGCATTTGGAGTAGTTTGCGAACCAATCGTGATACTTTTCCGGCCTGACTGTATTAATCTCTAAATGGTACCAAGATCATCAGAACAAAGATCAGAACATCAGAATCACAGACTACAAATAACTAATACATGCATTTCCATTGATGGTATAATGATATAATGATGTTGCATCCTCTTGTGACTGTTTACACATCAGCACACCTATCCACACAAACAAGATTTTTCTCTTCTAATGCAGAGACTTGTTAGGAAATGGAAATATTTGTCAAAATGGAATTTTATGAAAGCGGATAGATATTTGGAAATTAAAATATAGAATGTGCATGATGGAAGGAGTACAGAAGAAAATGGTTTCAGAGAAGCAGCAAGTATCGGTCTACTGAATCCCAGCTTCTCTAGTGCAGACAGGGTCTCAATGATGAGATGGTTGTGTTCCTAAAATAAACTCACACTTATAGAAAATTGTGTTTAAATAAATAGTGGAAATGGGATGGGGGTGTTGGTGAGTTTCAGACTCCCAATAACAATGTTATTTCTCCTGCAGGAGTATCAAAACTACAAGTTTGCTTTTCAATATCTCTAAGTTTGTTTTTGTTTCTGCACGTAAAAATACAGTACTGAAGAACACAACGACCAGTTTCATTGCGGGTGTTCATAGAAATTGAGAAACGATTGTTAATACTTGCACAATGATACTTTATTAAACAATGTAACATGCTATATGAATCTGATGTCCTGATCAAAATCACTTCGTAACCAATTTGGTCTGTATAATTCCATTAATGTTTCCCAACTCATCACTCAAGTTATATCCAATTTGCATTGTGGAAACATACATTATAGCAGAACTACCTGTATTATAAACTTCTATGTTTATAATGCAGCGTCAGTGAATAATACAAACAATATTTTTTAAACCTGAAAGAATCTCCAAGCTGTTCAAATGTTATGCATTATTATACATTTGTTACATTTTCAAACAATTTAATCCAAGGAAACATTTGAAACTATGCTTTTAAAGTGGCACAGTTGGCAGAGCTGATGCCTTACAGTGCCAGGGACGCGAGTTCAATCCTGACCTTGGATGCTCTTTTTCTGCAGTTTTCACATTCTCCCTGTGACCATGTGGGTTCCGTCTCGACGTTCCGGTTTCCTCACAAATCGCAAAGAAATGCGGGTTTACAGATTAAGTGGCTGCTGTAAATTGCCTCGAGTTTGTAGCAGGTGGTTGCAGAAGTAGGATAACATAGCACTCGTGTAAACAGGTGATCGATGGGCGGCATAGACTTGGTGGGCTGAAGGGTCTGTTTCCATGCTGTATCTCTAAGTACAAATTTAAAGATATAGCCACTGAATGAAAAATTGGAACAAAATATTTGTAATTCAAGTTTCATATTAGGGATATTTCAATTGCTAAAAAATAGATGCCTTTCTGAAACAAGATCAACCATTAAAAAGGACAAAATAAGTAATATATAATTGTTTAAAAATAACATCTAAATGTCGAGAATGTGCATGGTGTTTGTTCATGAAATGATAAGGGAGAGCTGGTACAAGAGGAAAATGATGGCAAAGAGAAAAGAATATTAGCAATGAAGAACTTACACTGCTACAAAAATCTTCTTGTTTCTATACATAAATATTGTATGCTACTTTGAAACATATTAATGAGACTAATTATTTCATAATGTTTGAAGTTAAGAAGTAGCTTTGCTCACTGTTTTAGAATCATTTCCTTCAAAGACATTTATAAATGTGGTGTTTGTAAATAGTGGAAATAATTTGTAATATTTGTGCTCTCAAACGAATAAATTTGTAACTTTTCTTTAAGACTGCCAAATTTTGGAAGAACAGGTTATATGAAGACACCTCTCCAGAGCAATGCTCTGAATTTGGTTACATAAGTTTCACGTCTTACACCATATGTCCTTCAGCCGTCTTCAGAGAACTTGAAGTGGATACATCACAGAGCTGGGAATAAACTGATTAATGGTTTCTCACAAGGATGGAGTAAAATGTGAAAATAAATTTGCCAGTTCCACCAGCTTTGTCCAAGGACATTTTGTGAAGTAATTATCACATTGTACATAGCTATGAACATCATGAAGGTGATGTTGAATTGCAATAGGACTGTGGATATTTAGCTATGGTGTTGAAATGTTAGCATGCATCATCTTTGAGAGATGTCCCCTTGCCTCCTGCTCTAAGGCAACATCAATGGAGAGTCCTGTTATGTACATAATGTGTAGTGTCTGTTGGACTGGTATTCTTGAACCATGATTCTTCCATCTGGTACTCTTTCATTTCTTTTAAAGTAAGCATTTGTATTTTAAAAGTAGTTATGATCATTTCTGGAAGTCTGGCATACAATATTTTGTGTTTGTTCAACTGAATTCTTAACAGCTTAATTTTATTTTCTTATCCATGTGTTGGCCTTCACATGTATGTGGCGTATCATTTGTGCTTGTGATTAAAAATATATATATTAACTGGAGTACAATGTAACTGTATTGTTTTTTCCAGTTGAATTGTGCCATTCAAAATACAACTGAGAATATCCCACTGGGAGGTAGACAAAAATGCTGAAGAAACTCAGCGGGTGAGGCAGCATCTATGGAGCGAAGGAAATAGGCGACGTTTCAGGTCGAGACCCTTCTTCAACTGATGTGAGGTTGGAGGGGCAGGAAAGGAAGGTGGAGAGGCAAGAAAGGAAGAGGCGGAGACAGTGGGCTGTGGGAGAGCTGGGAAGGGGAAAGAAGGGATTACCTGATATTGGAGAAGTCAATGTTCATACCATTCATATGTTCAAGCGAAATATGAGGTGCTGTTCCTCCAATTTATGGTGGGCCTCACTCTGGCCATGGAGAAGGCCCAGGACAGAAATGTCGGATTAGGAATGGGAGGGATGTTGAAGTGCTGAGCCACCAGGAGATCAGGTTGGTTATTGCGAACCAAGCGGAGGTGTTGGGCGAAGCGATCGTCAAGCCTACACTTGGTCTCACCGATGTAGAGCAGCTGACACCTAGAGCAGCGGATGCAATAGATGAGGTTGGAGGAGGTGCAGGTGAACCTCTGCCGCACCTGGAAAGACTGCTCGGGTCCTTGGATGGAGTCAAGGGGGGAGGTAAAGCGACAAGTGTAGCATTTCCTGCGTTTGAAAGTGCCAGAAGATGGGGTGGTTTGAGTGGGAAGGGACGAATTGACCAGGGAGTTAAGGAGGGAGCGGTCTCTGCGGAAAGCTGAAAGGGGAGGAGATGGGAAGATGCGGCCGGTGGTGGGATCCCATTGGAGGTGGCGAAAATGTCGGAGGATTATTTGTTGTATGTGAGGACTGGTAGGGTGGAAGGTGAGGACAAGGGTGATTCTGCCCTTGTTACGAGTAGGGGCATGGGGAGTGAGAGTAGAGTTGCGTGGTATGGAAGAGACCCTGGTGAGAGCCTCATCTATAGTAGAAGAAGAGAACCCTCGTTCCATAAAGAATGAGGACATCTCCGATGTCCTGGTGTGGAACACCTCATCCAGAGTGCAGATGCGGAGTAAACGGAGGAATTGGGAGTAGGGGATGGAGTCCTTACAGGAAGCAGGGTGGGAAGAAGTGTAGTCCAGATAGCCATGGGAGTCAGTGGGTTTATAGTAGATGTCGGTCAGTGGTCTGTCACCTGCGATGGAGATAGTGATGTCTAGAAATGGTAGGGAGATGTCGGAAATGGTCTAGGTGTATTTGAGTGCCGGATGAAATTAGTGAGTTAGTGATCAAATGGGTGAAGTCAGTGAGTTCTATATGGGTGCAGGAGGTAGCACCAATGCAGTTGTTGATGTAGTGGAGGTAGAGTTCGGGGATAGGGCCATGGTATGCCTTGAACAAGGATTGTTCGAAGTACTTTACAAAGAGGCAGACATAACATGGGCCCATGCGCGTGCCCATAGCTACGCCTTACATTTGGAGGAAATGGGAGGAGTCAAACGGAAAGTTGTTAAGGGTAAGGACCAGCTCCGCTAGGCGGAGGAGAGTATCAGTAGACGGGGATTGTTGGTTTTGCGGTCGAGGAAGAAATGGAGGGTTTTAAGACCCTCCTGGTGGGGGATGGAGGTGTAGAGTGACGGGACATCCATGGTGAAGATGAGGGAATGGGGGCCTAGAAAATGGAAGTCATGGAGGAGACGAAGGGCGTGTGAGGTGTCTTGAACATAGGTACGGAGGGATTTAACCAGGGGGGATAGGATGGAGTCGAGGTATGTGGAAATAAATTCGGTGGGGCGCGAACAAGCAGAAACAATGGGTCTGCGAGGGCAGTCAGGTTTGTGGATTTTGGGGTGACGGTAAAATCGGGCCGTGAGGAACTGGGGAATGATGAGGTTGTAGGCTTGGGTGGGCAGGTAGCCAGACGTGATGAAGCCAGTGATAGTGTTAGAGATAGTGGCCTTGTCCTCGTCTGTGGGGTCATGGTCCATATCAGCCTTGTAGAGATCAGCGCGCCAGACTACGAGGGGCACCTCCCTTATCAGCAGGTTTGAGCACCCAGTCTGGGTTGTTGCAGAGTGAGTGGAGGGCTGTACGTTCAGGGGGGAAGAGGTTAGAGAAAGGGGAGTGGCGAAGTTGAGGCGGTTTCTACGAATATATCCCACAGCGAATTGCACTTGCTCGTAAAAGGTGTTTGTTGAGCTGTATTATGTATTTTCCAGTGCAAATCTTGTTTAGATCATTGTTGGAAGAAAGTAGATCATGATGATCTGAAACATGTCCACCATTAGACACAGGGGAGAGAGTACAAACTGTACAAAGGGAAGTTATGTCTGTTTCTCTAGTACAAAAGATGGTGAAACATCATGGTTAAATGTTTGAAACTGAAAGTAATTAGGAGTTCTTTGTGGCTCGCTACATCAACATGGTTACCCTCAGAAATGGAGAACTTCCCCATTTGCAATGCAATATTTAATTATTTTTTATTTGGATCAAGGTAAATTGGATTAATAGAGTAGACATTCATGTGCTTGTGACCCTCCTGTAAAATATGTTGAGAATCATAGTCATATAGCTGTGCAAAAGTGACCAGTCCCTTTGGCCCACCTTGTCCACACCAACCAAGCTGTCATCCTGGGTTAGTTCTAATTGCCTGCATTTGGCCCATAGCCTTCTAAACCCTTTTGATCCATATATCTGTCGAAATGAATTTTAAAAGTTGTTATTGTATCTGCTTCTACAGCTTTCTATTTCTATACAGCCAGATACAGACTACTCTCTGAGTGAAAAAGATGCCTCTGAGGTCCTTCTTGAATCTCTTCCCTCTGACCTTAAGATTATGCTCTCTAGTTTTAGAATCCTCTATCCCAGGAAAACGTGTTCACTTTATCCATCCCTTTCATGATCTGGTTACACCTCAATAAGTTCACCCCCCAGCCCCCTATGCTCCAGAGAAAATTGTCCCAGCCCATCCAAACTCTCCCTGCAACGAGTTCTCAGATCTCAGGTCTCCCTGCAAGCCCAGGTAATATCCTGGTGAATCTCTTCTGAACCCTTTCCAATTTAATAAGATCCTTCAAGATAGATGGGGAATAGTAAGATTAAATGAGAACTTACCAGTTTGAAATTTGATCTTGATTTTATGAGGACTTACGTTGGTGATTACGTGAAGAACCCCGCAAGTTCGCATGCACGTCAATCTTCAAAGCAGCGGTATGAAATCACACATAATAAAAATCGAAGTTAACATAGTAAGATTAGCAACTTGAGAACTACCAGATGGCCTTTGTGAGAGACGGTTGGGCATGGAGGACACGTAATAACCAACGTAACTCCTCATAAAATCAAGATCAAACTTCAAACTGGTAAGTTCTCGTTTAATCTTACTATTTTACTTCGGAGTCATGTGAGTAATTCCGTGAAGGGTTCAAAGCCCTGTGATTTCATGTCGCAGATTCAAATCCCGGTGTCTCACTGCATCGATTGACTCAGGATGAGTGAATAATCAAAAATGCATTAAGCATAACATTGATTCAAATGTATTAATGGTTTATGTTAATAAATAAATCAATAGCAACCCCTGTATTTCAGGCCATCACGGACTTCAGTCCCACCAACACCACCCCCACATCCATTGTGGCCGCTTTGACTGGTGCAACCAAGGGATGGCCATCAAGGCTATGCTCCCTGCTGATCACCAGCCCCTCACATTCACCGCCTACGACGTGTATCTAGCGCTGAGTAGGATTAATGCACGTAAGGCTGCTGGCCCTGACGGCGTCCCCGGGTGCGTCCTCAGGATCTGTGCTGCATACCTGACAGATGTTTGGACTGACATTCAATCTGTCACTTGCCCAAGCAGTTGTCCCCATGTGCCTTAAAACCACCTCCATCGTGCCGGTGCCAAAACACTCCACTGCGGTGAGCCTCAACGACTTCCGCCCAGTTGCACTTACTCCCATCATCATAAGTGCATCGAGAGGCTGGTCCTGGCACACCTCAAAGGCTGCCTACCTCCCACACTGGACCTATCAGTTTGCCTACCACAAGAATAGGAGTATGGAGGATGCCATCTCAACGGCACTCCACTCCGCCCTCTCCCACCTCGATAACAGAGACACCTACGTGAGAATGCTGTTCGTGACTTTAGCTCAGCATTTAACACCATTATCCCCTCAAAATTGATCACCAAACTCGGCAACCTGAGCATCAACCCCTCCCTCTGCAACTGGATACTGGACTTCTTGACTAACAGACCACAGTCTGTTAGGTTAGACAACCACACCTCTTCAACCCTCACCCTGAACACCGGCGTTCCACAGGGCTGTGTACTGAGCCCCCTCCTCTACTCCCTCTTCACGTGCGACTGCATACCTGAACATGGTTCTAACACCATCATCAAGGATACAGATGATACAACAGTGATTGGCCTCATCAGCAACAATGATGAGTCAGCCTATAGGGAGGAGGTCCAGCTCCTAGCAGCATGGTGCGCCGACAACAACCTGGCCCTTAACTCAAAGAAGACCAAGGAGCTCATTGTGGACTATAGAAGGTCTAGGGGCTGCACGCACACCTTCATCCATATTGATGGGACAGAGGTGGAACGTGTTTCCAGCTTCAGGTTTCTGGGGGTCAACATCTCTGATGACCTCTCTTGCACCCACAATACCTCTACACTGGTCAAGAAGGCTCACCACGTCTCTTCTTCCTGAGGAGACTAAAGAAGGTCCATCTGTCTCCTCAGATTCTGGTGAACTTCTACCGCTGCACCATCGAGAGCATCCTTACCAACTGTATCACAGTATGGTATGGCAACTGCTCTGTCTCTGACCGGAAAGCACAGCAGAGGGTGGTGAAAACTGCCCAACGCAAGCGATGTCTGCGAAGGGAGCGCAGCATCGTCAAGGACTGGTCTCACCCCAACCACAGACTGTTTACCATCCTCCCATCCGGGAGGCGCTACAGGTCCCTCCGTTACCAGACCTGCAGGTTCAGGAACAGCTTCTTCCACGGCTGTTAAAATACTTAACTCTGCACCTCGGTGATTGCCAGTCACCCCCCCCCGGACACTCCTTCCCCCAGTATAATTGCACTACTGATACTGTTTGTACATATATATTTTTTTTTACCGTTCATTATCCTAAGTTCGCTCTTCTGGGAGATGCTAACTGCATTTCGTTGTCTCTGTACTGTGCACTGCACAATAACAATTGAAGATTGAATTGATTGAATTGAATTGTAATAACTGAATTCGACTGACCAAACTACTGGAGCAATGCTGAATACTATTTGTTCATCATTGTGACTGAGGTAGCTTCAGCTGATAATAGCATAAGGTTGTTAACAATGATCTACATGTCCTTTGAGAGGTCCCTACTTTGCACGATATCAGTTCCTCGATTTGCACAGCTTATACACAGCTATTATATTGCCAATTACTCTTGATGAAATAGAAGTCAGTTTTATAACAGGTTGCTATTAACTCCAATCTCTTTGCCACAGGGCAGAGTCATAGGCTAATTAATAGTTAAAGGTAAATCCCAATGACCAACAAACAGTTTATCCCATTTCGCAATGTTTTACTGTTATTAGTACAGTTACATTGTCTTTGATAACCTCTGTAATGGGAACTGCATAGAATGGATCTTTGAGACCCTTATGAATCTGTTGTTAGTCAGGAAAATAAGTTTTCATATTCGGAAAGTTCATATGCTCGACACCATCCATTTTTCATAATAAACAGGGCACTCCTGCCATTATTCCATGGGTGCTTTGCACGAGAACTCTGGCCCAATTTCCGAGACTATCTTGAAAGACAACCCTGGCCATAATCCCAAACTTGCTTGGAATGCTAGTACTATGCCTCTAAGTAGATGTTTTTATCCTTTGTGTGTTGTACAAGCAAGTGTAAATATTACGACTTGTGAGTGGTGCACTTACCCATGTTTCGGAAGTGCCAGACCCACCTTGATGAGTAGGGCTGGTAGGGTGCATGGAAATTCTGCCCAGCTGTCATGCTGCCCCCAGCTCCAGTGAACCGCTTACTGCCGATGAATGCCTGGGGTGCGTTCTGAAACAATGAACCTTTGCCGGCCGTTGGCCTTAATTGATCCGTCTGCCAAGTTTTGTCGTCTGTTGAAATAGGCCTTACCTGAATAACAGATTCGGCGGCTGGCTCTCACATCCCCTTCTTGGCGCTGTTCACTGCCGGCACATATGCGCTCCAGTATGTTCCATCGACCTCTTTAGAGCCTGGAGTCAGTTACATCTTTACCTTTCACACTCCCCTCCTCAGAGAGGGCAATTCATAGGCAACCCTAAACAGGCACTGCTACAGGCCGCAGGATACCTGCGCTGATACGGCCCCATTGGACCTGTACCAGGATGGAACATTCTGCTGGGATGGCAACTTTGTTGTCAGGAAAGGGTACCTCTGACATGTGCCCTTCACCCTTGGGGTATGCCCCACGGCCATACCCTGAGACTCGGTGTCAGCCGGATACTGACCCGTCCGGGTCTCCGCCTCCAAGAGGGAGACATGAAGCATTCCTGTCAACAGGCACTGCTGGTGCGGCCTGCAGAGATGGAACATCTGGCTCAACCTTACAATCAGAGTCGGGGTCTGAACTAAGATGACCCATGGCACGCCTCATCATCCATGAGGGTGCTATCAAGCAGCCCTCTACTAGGTGCTGCTGGCGCTTTTGTTCAGGGTGGTGCTGACACTCCGCCTACTGGCATGTGCCCTGTTGGAGCATTATATGCAATAGTTGCTGCATTTGGGATAGTCGTTCAAACGCACTATCCAGCCCCGGTGGGGAATCTTCCTCCGACTCCGTGGGCCTATTATTTTGCTATCCAGCCCCAGTGGGGAAACTTTCCCTGACTCCGTGGGAATAGCAGACTTATGTGTTACCTTGAGCAACCCTGTCCCAGGCATTGCCCACTCCACCTCTCGTAGAGGCCGCCGCTTTTTCACATGAAGCAGCCCTAACCCAGGCGCTGCTGGCACGGCTATTCTGTAGGCCGCAACTTTTACACATGAAGCAGCCCTAACCCAGGCGCTGCTGGTGCGGCCTGTCCCATAGGCCCGCGCTATTACAGTCTAGTCTCACTAATTTAATTTTGTAGTGTAGAGCTTCACTTGTGAAGGGTTAAAAAGTACTATAGCATACATGCCAAAACTACCCTTATTATTAGAGAGAAACCCTTGCAGCCTGACTCACCCGAGTCCAATAGGGCTGAACGAGTCCTCTTCTCCACCAATTTTACTTCCTGCCTGGGGACTAACATGTCTGTGAGCCGCTGATCACACTGTCAGCGACTCTGGCGTTACTTACTTGCCACTCCACGGCATCCCCGCAGGCTGGAAGCCACTGACTGCCTTGTCAGCGGCTGCTTATCTGAAAACCCGATTTTTTACCGGCTATCCGCTTCCACGGTCGGACCGGGGTTTCCCCACAGTCCATAGCCGGCTCAATCATCGGGCTCAGAATCTGGCAGGAAACCACTGTGAAGAGAGGCTCCTGCTTGAACAAAACCCCTAGTAAGTAAAAAGAAACTTACCTTCTAGGTTTAACTTACCGCCGGCAGGAGCGCTGCCCTGCCAGTCCAGTGCTTGCGCCAATGTGGCCGACATAACTGACGCACATGCGAACTGGCGGGGTTCTTCACGGAATCACTCACGTGACTCCGAAGTAAAATTAGAACTGCACACAGTACTCCAGGTATAGTCTCACCGATAACTTGTATAGATACATCACAATGTCCCAACCTTTGTACTCAGTACCCTCTCCAACGAAGGCATGCATGCTAAATGCCTTCTTCACGTCACAGTCTACCTGAATCATCTCTTTGAGGCAACGATGCACCTGTACTCCTAGATCTTTCTGTTCTCTCCAGGACTCTGTAATTTACTGTGTAGGTTCTGACCTGGTTTGACATACAAAAGTGCAACATCTCATACTTGTCAGAGTTAAGTTCCATTTGCCATTCCTTGGCACACCTTTGCCAAATTATCTAGATCTTGTTGTAAACTCAGATATCCTTGACCACTGTCTACCCTACCACCAATTTTGGTGTCATCCTAAAATTTACTTACAATATTAACTATGCTGTCATCCAAATCGTTAATGGATTTAACATACAGCAGTAAACCCTGCACCAATCCCTGTGGCACTCCACTTGTTCAGAATTTTTAAGTCATAGGAGCAGAATTAGGCATTTCAGCCCATCAAGTCTAGTCCACCATTCAATCTGGGCTGATTTAGTTTCCCTCTCATCCCCATTCACCTGCCTTCTCATCATAACCTTTGACACCCTTATTAATCAAGAATCTGCCAATCTCCATTCTAATTGCATGTCATTTTATTCTCAGGCTGTGCCCTCTGGTCCTAGACTTTCCCACTAGTGGAAACATCCTCTCCACGTCCACTCTCCCCAGGTGTCACAGGCCTCCAGTCACTAAAACACCCTTCCATAACCACCCTTTGAATCCTTCCTCCAAGCCAATTTTAACTCTAATTAGTTAACTCACCTTGAATCCCATGCATTATAACCTTCCAGACTAGCTTACTATATAAGATCTTAAAAATGTTTCACTTAGGTGCCCGAGGATGAATACATTTTAAAAGTGTACAAAATCATAATTATGATTAAGTAACTTCCTAAAGTGATACATTTTGTAAGACTATGATGTGCCTAGTTAAAGGATTAGGTACTCTGCCTCCATTTTTTGTTGTACTTCATAGAAGAAGGTAGAAAGCTAAGGACAAAGTGGGAGTGGAAGTGTGCATGCAAGTGGTTAATGGCTGGAAACTCGTGATCATACTTGCTGACTGAATGGAGTTGTTCTACAAAACATGAATTTAATTGGTGCCCTGTGTTCATAGTGCAAAGCAGTGAAAGCAATATTCAAGAGTCAAGAGTGTTTCATTCTCATATGTCCCAGACAGAACAATGAAATTCTTACGGACAGCAGCACAACAGAATATATAAACATAATACACTGTAAACAACATAATAAATGAGAAAGAAAAGTTCAGCGTGTGTATACACACATGCACACACACACGCATACACATAAAAAAACAAACAATAATAGTGCAATAATAACACTAATAATCTATGTAGTTCTGAGCTTATTTGAGGTTGCAGTGTTTAATAGCCTAATGGCTGTAGGGAAGAAGCTGTTCCACAACCTGGACGTTACAGTTTACAGGCTCATGTACCTTCTTCCCGGTGACCGGGGTGAAAGTGGAAACAGATAGAGATATACCCGTATCACTGTTTCAATTAGAGTGCTTGGGCCATAGGCACTGGCATGAGGAGGTAAAACGGCTAATGTATCTCCTGCTGAAACTGATTTGTTGTGTTGGTAATGACAGAGATATTTTTTAATTCTCCTGTAGATCCACACCATCCTGACTTGAAATATTTCTCTCTTTTTCATTGTTGCTTGGCTTAAATCTTGGAACTGCTTGTTCAATAGAACAGTGTGAGTACATTCAACAGAAGGAAGACGAAAACATGTTCCACCATTGCCATTTCAAGGGCAATTCAGAAGGGACAAATAATACTGGGTTTGCCAGTGATGCTCACATCCCCAAAATTCAGGACAGGCCAAACCCAACTGTGGTTTTCACATTGGTAGTGGGGGGGGGGGGGGGGGGGAGGAGCAATGATGAGAGCAGATGTGTGGATGTGGATGTGTCTGTGGAAAAACCTATGGGTGAGAATGATCATAGTTTGGTAAACATCAAATGGAAACATATAAAGTTGTTCCTTGACAGGGTGCTAAACTGGCAAAAGGCAGACTTCAATTTTTTTGTGCAGCTGCTGGCAGGGAAAACAACTTCATATAAATGTCAGATGTATAAAAGTGGGATAGTAAGAGTTCAGAGTTAGCATGTCCCTGTACGGGTAAAAAGCAAGGACAGCAATTTTAGGGGACATAGGTTAACAAAGGAAATTGATTGAATCAAGCATATTGGTAGTGTATTGGTTCATTGTAGTTTATTGGGATATGGGAGGGAACGCGAAAAAAAAACTTCTCTCCAATATTCCCTAAATGGGAAGAAAGGGGCTATAAAGTGACATTGGTAAGTAGAATTTAGGAAGGATCCTAAAACTGTTTATAAGCACATTAAAAACATGAGGGTAGCTAAGGAAAGAGTAAGTCCCCATCGTGACCAGAGGTATTCTGCGTATGGAACCTGGGGATGTGAGGTAGGTCCTAAATAAATACATCTCATCTGTATTCACCATGGAGAAGGATCTGGAGGCTGGAGAGTCCATTGAGAGGAACATTGTCATTCTGGAATATGTCTGCAGCAAAAATGTTAGCAAAATATTGGGGTGGATTAATCCACAGGCATAACAGAAACTATCCCAGTCTGCTAAGGGAAATGCGAAGAGATTCTTGGGGCTTTGATGGAGAATTTTGCATGTTTGTAGCTACAAGTTGGGTACCTGAACATTGGAAGATATCTAACGTTGAACCCGTGTTCAAGAAGGGCAGCATGGATAAGTCTGGAAACTACAGGCCAGTGAGTCTTATATCAGTGGCAGGCAAATTGTTGGAGAAGTTGCTTTGGATCAGCATTTATGTTCACTTAGAAAGGCTGGGATTGATTAGAGTAAGTCAACGTGGCTTTCTGCAGAGGAAATCATGTTCCACAAACCCAATATGTTTTCTTGAGGTAGCAACAAAGGAAATTAATGAAGACAGGGAGGTAGATGCAGTTTACATGGATTTAGTAAGGCTTTTGACAGGGGCTCGCATGGTTGGCTGGTCCAGAAGGTTAAGGCATGTTGGAAAATTAGATCCATAGTTGGCTTGGTGTTAGAAGGCAGAGAGTAATGGTAATTTTTTTTTGCTGACTGGATATCTGTAGCAAGTGCTCTATTGCAGGGATCAGCGCTTGGACCTTTGATGTTTGTGATATATATATATTGCTTAGATGATAATGCAGGTTGGCTGATTAGTAAATTTGCAGATGGCACAAACGTTGGCTGAGTCTTAAATAATGAACATGTTTGTCTAAGGATGCAGCAGTCCATTGGTTTGTTGGGCAGATCATTAAACTTTGGGAAGAGTGGTGAAGTATGTGAAATAATGCACTTTTAAAACTAATTTTGCTAAGACAATAAATGGAGGTTAACTTGGGAGCATTTATAAACAAAGAGATAGTGGGATGCACATTCAGAGCCCTGAAAGTGATGACACTGGTGGATAGGGTAGCAAAAAGTATTTCATAAGTATGCCTTCAAATACTGAGGTATTGAGTTATAAGAGTCGGGACATCATTTTGCAGCTGTACAAAGCATTGTTTAGACAGCACTTGGCCTACTATGTACAGTTCTAGTCACCACATGACAGGAAGGATGTGATAACATTACAGATAAGATTCACTATGATGTTGCAATGAATAGACTACTATAGTTTAAAGGAGAGATTGAATAAGGTGGGTTTATTCTCATTGTAATGTCAGAGACTGAGGGGTAACATTAAAGTGGTATAAATGTTTTGAGGGCCAAACATGGGATAGGTAGTCAGAATACCTTTCCCAGGCAAGGGGAACTAGAACCAAAGTGCACAGCTTTAAATGAGAGGGGAGAAATTAAAAGGAGATCTAAGTGTTCCACACAGAGGGAGGGTGGCAAGTACAGTTACAATATTTATGGGGTATTGTGGCAGGTGCTTAGATAGGCAAGGATGAGAGAGGTAACCGGCCTAATGTTGGCAAATGGGCATCATTATCGACAGGGTCCGTTTCTGTGCTGTACGATTCGATGCTTATATGAAATGACAAAGAGGGCATGCAAGAAACTTCTTAAGTACAATGGGAAGGAATCTTCATTAAATAAAAATGTTCATTTAAAAGTTATTACTCCAGACGTATCCCATTGTTCACTACTCTGACAGATTAACAGCGTCTTTGTCCAGAATTGGAGACTCTAGAATATGCTGAATTTTCTGTGTTTCAGTCTGCTCAATACAAGTCAATAACTTCTATGAAATCACACCAAAAGTTAGTGCACATGTTGCAATTCTGAAACAATTCACAGAGGAATTGAACAGTGTGAAAGTGTGTAATAAAGACTAAGACACCAATCGATGGGATACAATTTAACTTGATATTCCTTTGCGGAATGCGTTCAAATACTCCGATTTGTCTGAAATTTGATATCAACCCAAATGACTTCAGGAATATGTTTTACACGCACTGGTGTACTTTTTTAAATGTTGCACTAGTTCTGATGTCAGATCTTTGACCTAAAAGTTATTTCAGTTTTCTTCTTCACGGACACTGTCTGAGGAGCTGGACGTTTCCAGGATTTGGTACTTTGGTTTCAGTTGCGATCGTTTACAGCATTTTGCAATAATTGGATCAGTCAAATGTTATTCTTTCGGAGAGTCAATCACACGCCTTTTTTGAAAACACCCACAATATCACTGTTGAAACTAAGGTGTACGGTTACCTGCGTCACTGTGTGAAATACCTGCCCTGACATGACATGACATGACATGACATGAGTGCCTTCAGTGCGCGGAGATGGACGCCCAGGGGCTGGCTGGTGCAGACAACAGCGCCTGGCTGCAAACCCTGTGCAGGAGGTGGGTGCCGAGCGCTGCGCGCGCGCACGCGCTGTCCGCTGCCAACTCCGGTCGACACCGAGTTCCAAACAATCGGATCCAGGCAACAGATCGTGAGCGCGCGCGACGTGTCCGCCAGGGCTGCAGCAGAGCAGAGCAGGGAAGGGAATCACCACAGGGAGATCATGCCGGGGTTGCCGCTGCAAGAGCAAGAGCGGCCGGCGAACTCCTGCAGTGAAAAGTCCCGATGCGTTGTGAGATGTTCAGCGGCCGCTTGGGCGGAGATGCGGCGGCTGCTGCTCTGAGGACCACGGCTGCCAGGACCGCAGTGCCGCGAGAACAACTTGTTGCAGCTTTCTGCTCCCGTTGGTAAGTTGCAAGGCTTCAAGTGCATTTCTTCCAGTCGGGGGTAGACAAGTCGGAGTCGTTTAAACCGATCGTGGGGAGGAGGCGAAACTCAATCCAAGAATAAACGAGTACGAGCGTATGTATGGTAGGATATCAGCTAGTGTGTGAGCGCTATGCGAGGTTGCTCCAGTGTTTATGACTGGGGGATGGGGGAAGAGCAACAAGATCAAACAAGTTCAAACATCTCTGGACTAGTTTTAATTTGGATAACTTGATAGTAATCAGATATTCCCAATTTAATAATCAACGATGTTCTTCCCTTATTCCTTTCAAAATGTGAGTTTCAGTGAAGAAACTTCACCTACCACGATAATGTGTAGTTGATGGGATGGTGTCAGTGCTTTGTGAGGACTTTTTATGAGCACATCAGAGCATTCTTTAAGTTGTGACCTTTCCATTTAAGACGAGGCGTAACTTTTGTTCCTTCTGTCCAGTCATTCGTGAAGTTAGTTTCAATTATTTTTGTAATAAAATCGTAAACTGATTAGCCACCTGTACGCTCGGCCGGAGATCGAAGAGACTAACTACATCTGTACAAAAAAGAATGGGGGAAAAAAAGACATTTTTCAAAATCTTCACTGCATCCATGTCTTTGTTTTGGTTGAAGTATTTCAGAGTGGGGGGATGGGACGCGGAGGACATGCATCTTGTCAGGGCCTTCATAATGTACAGTTTTTACAGAGTCTCATTCACATGGTGGTTTCTAGTTGTGCATTTCAAATCTTGCAGTCAATAAAACACAGATTTTTATTTTTCAAGGTTGTTGTAATGGGTGGCTGGGCAATGTCATGCTCTCTGAACCATATTCCCATGGCAACAGTGCAATTAACACGATGAAATCGGAGCAGCCAAATGGGTCTTCACATGCCAGATTTTTTTTGAGGAATAGTGATTTGCGCAGTTTTACCGATGAGTGCTACTCTGGCTCACAACACTTTGTACTTGTTCACGTGAGCGTACTTTACATTTGTTCCAAATATAGGACTTCATTTCATTTTCTTTGATTTTCTTTATTCTAACTTCATTTTGATTTTGTTTGCTTATTTTCCTCACCAATACGAGGAAAATTTGTTTAACTCATAGAAAGCAATTTTTATTTGACAGGTTTAAGGTGAAGGGCAAAAGATTTAATAGGAATCAGACATCTAACCTTTTCACGCAAAAGGGAAGAGTGTATGTAACAAGCGGCCAGAGGAGGTAGTTGAAGCTGGGACTATCCCAGCATTTAATCAATTAGACAGGTACATAGATAGGACAGGTTTGGGTTAAATGGGCTAAATGCGGGCAGATGGGACTAGTGTAGCTGGGACATGTTGGCCAGTGTTGGCAACTTGGACAGAAGGGGCTGTTTCCACACAGTATCACTCTATGACTGGGCAGCAAATTGATGCTTTTCCTTAAGATTGATGTGTAACATTCTGGCTTTGTGGGTGTGATATTATAAAATTTTAAGTCGTTGACCTGGCATCCAGAGACCTGGACTGATTGCAGTTTGAAAAAGTAATTAAAGTAAGTAAATTACAGCACAAGAAGCATATAATTTGGCCCATTGTGCCAGCACCAGTCCTCTAACAACTCACTAACCCAAATAAAATCCAAAGTAGTGCAAAACAAACAATGCCCAAAGTCCCTCATGCAACCAAGGCAGTTCATTGTTCGGAGTTTAGATTAATTTTGTGGTATTTAATAGCCATGGTTATTGGGAAGAAGTTGTTCTTAAACCTGGACATTACAGTTTTCACACTCCTATGCCTTCATCCCGATGGTAGGAGCGAAATGAGAGCATGACCAAGGTGGTGTGGGTTCCTGATAATTCTGACTGTTCTTTTGAGGCAGCGACTACTGGAGATCCATTTGATGGTGCTGAGGTCAGTATCTGTGATGGATCAGGCAGTGTTCACCATTTTTTCCAATCTTCTTTATTCCTGGGTGTTTGAGCTGCCGAACCAGGCCGTGATGCAACCAGTCACTATGCTCTTTACCGTACACCTGTAGAAGCTCAAGAGAGTATTAATTGACATACCAAATCTTCTCGGTCTTCTTAGGAAGTATTGGCATTTAGGGCTTTCTTTATGATTGCATCAATGTGCTGGGCCCAAGACAGATCCTCAGAGATATGCGTGCCCATGAACAACATATGTTGACTCTTTCCACCACTGACCCTTCAATGAATACAGAATTCAATGATCCCCACCTTTCTTCTTTTAAAGTCAACAATCAACACCTTTTTACTGACGTAGAGAATAAGGTTGTTGTTCTGATACCATTCAATCAGATGATGGATCTTCCTCCTACACTCTGACATCATTATCCATAACTCATCCAACAATGGTGGTGTCGTGGCAAATTTAAAGATGTTGGAACTATGTCTGGCTATGGGTATAAAGTGTGTAGAACATGGGATTGAGCAGACAGCCTTGAGGTGCCCCTGTGATGATAGTTGTCAAGGAGGAAGTGTGGTTGGTAATTCATACTGATTCTCTCCTGTTAATGAGGAAGTCGAGGATCTAGTTGCAAAGGGATGTGCTGAGACCCAACTTGCTGAGCTTGCTAATGGGTTTGGTGGGGATGATGGTGTTGAACGCCGAGCTGTAGTTTATGTGTTTTTATTGCGAACATCGTTCCCTCCCACAGGCAGTATATGCCAGATTCCAACATAAAAATGTTTCCTTGTGCCATGATTAATTTATTTTATCTTTATTTGTTACCCATGACCTCAAGTCGTTGACTTTTGCATCAATGGGAACAGCTTCCCACAATCCTCCATGTACAGACCCTCTATCATCCCTCCAGTCTCAAGAAGGGTCTCGACCCGAAACGTCACCGATTCCTTCTCTCCAGAGATGCTGCCTGTCCCGCTGAGTTACTCCAGCTTTTTTCAAGATTCAAGAGAGTTTATTGTCATGTGACCCAGATAGGACAATGAAATTCTTGCTTTGCTTCAGCACAACAAAATATAGTAGGCATGGATACAGAACAGATCAGTGTGTCCATATACCATTATATAAAGATAATCACACATGAATAAATAAACAGAGTGCAAAATAAACAGATAATGGTCTATTAATGTTCAGAGTTTTGTTTGAGTTGTGTTTAATAGCCTGATGGCTGTGGGGAAGTAGCTATTTCTGAACCTGGACGTTGCAGTCTTCAGGCTCCTGTACCTTCTACCTGAAGGTAGTGGGGAGATGAGTGTGTGGCCAGGATGGTGTGGGTCCTTGATGATGCTACCAGCCTTTTTGAGGCAACGACTGCGATTGATCCCCTCGATGGTAGGGAGGTCAGAGCCGATGATGGATTGGGCAGTGTTTACTACTTTTTGTAGTCTTTTTGGCTCCTGGGAGCTCAAGTTGCCGAACCAAGCCACGATGCAGCCGGTCAGCATGCTCTCTACTGTGCACCTGTAGAAGTTAGAGAGATTCCTCCTTGACATACCGACTCTCCGTAATCTTCTCAGGAAGTAGAGGCGCTGATTTTTGTGTCTCTCTTCGGTTTAAACCAGCATCTGCACACCCTCCATCATTATACTTCTATCAAATATCCTCTTGGCTTTTTCTTACCTAAAGAAAACATTCCTATCCTCTCTAATCTTTCTAAGTGTTGCCCCTCATCTCAGGAACTATTCTTGTAAATCTTTTCGGGCTATCTAATGTCTTCACATCCTGACTGGAATGTACAATTTTATAATCCTGGTTTGCATATATTTGTAGTAATTAAAAAAACAGAACAAGCATATATTTGCACTGCACAATATTGGATTTAGACCATCACTAGAGAAAGAGTAATTGCCTTGCACTTTAAGCTCTCAATGAAAGAGAGTGAGGTCAGGTTGGAATTGGGAGAGGATAGAAAGTGGTTCAGTCTAAAATGAAAATGTGGATGAACTGTTTAATAAAATAAAATCTAAAGTTGTTCCAAAGTTACAGCTTTGTAAGTATAATGGGCTAAAACCAGCTTAGTGCTGGATTGTATTGTGTTGTATAATTGCCCTGTGTAAGAAAGAACTGCAGATGCTGGTTTAAATCAAAGGTGGACACAAAATGCTGGAGTAACTCAGTGGGACAGGCAGCATCTCTGGAGAGAAGGAATGGGTGACGTTTCGAGTCAAAACCCATATTCATACTGATGTCAGGGGATTGGGGGGGGGGGGGGACAAAGATAGAATGTAGTTGGAGACAGTAAGACTGGTCGGAGAACTGGGAAGGGGGAGGGAATAGAGAGGGAAAGCAAGGGTTACTTGAAGTTAGAGAATTCAATGTTCATACCGCTGGGGTGTAAACTACCCAAGCAAAATATGAGGTGCTGTTCCTCCAATTTGCGCTGGGCCTCACTGTGACAATGGAGGAGGCCCAGGACAGAAAGGTCAGATTGGGAATTGTCAGCGTGAGGCCCACCGCAAATTGGAGCAACAGCACCTCATATTTCGCTTGGGTAGTTCATCAACAAGCACCAAGACCCTGCTTGGCTGGGGGTGAGGGGAGCCCACCCAGTCAGATCCTTCCTGCACCGTCGGAACCTCACTACCAGCACATGCTGCCTCGGGATGGCTACTTTGGAGTGGAGACGGTTGCCCACCTCTTGGCAGAGTGTAGATTCGCAAAGAGAGTCTGGAGAGGTCTGCAAGGGTCCTTGTCAAGGTTTATTCCAAACAGCTCCGTCACAGTGGACTCTGCGATTTACGGACTGGTCACAGGGACACACTCAGAGACTGACATCGAGTGCTGCTGGAAGGTCATTAACTCTGTGAAAGACGCTCTTTGGTCTGACTGAACAGTGTTGATGACCCATTAAATTTAATTTATTTATTAAATTATCTGACAATGTGCACTTTAACCACATGTGATTTTTTCTATTTCAAATCTCAAATTGTGGAGTATAGCGGCAAATAAATAAACGATGGGTCTTTGTCCCAAACATTATGGAGGGCACTGTATAAGTACCTTTGGATTTGAATGTACACGTCTCATAAACCTTTCTAACATTGGACTCCATTCAGTTCATGAAGACTATGTCAGCTCTCACACAATCCCAGCAAAGGCACCACCTCACTTATTTTCCAGTCACATGTGTTCTCCAACCCATCAATAGCCATTAATCTACCAACCAGCAGGTTATTAGATGCAGAAGGGAAGCTGAAATACCTGTAGGACATCCATCTGATCACAGGGACACTGCACATGCATCACACAGACAGGACCAGAAGTCAAGATTGAATCCAGGACACTGGTGCTCTGAGGCAACAGCACTACCTGCTTGCACACACTGTGTCACGCACTGATTATTTTGCCGCAACTACATTTCCTATTTCAATGGATGTTTTATTTTCTTCAGAAAGGATCCTTCTGTGTTTTGCCTGTGTGCAATTGTTTAAAGAGGGAACACGTTTCATCTTTGTAATTGTTAAGGCTCTTTTATTTTTGTGGAGTTTACCCTGTAACAAACACCACAATGCACATCATGCAAGGTTGGCACCGTTACTCCAAAGCATCTTGAGATGAATTTGTTTCACATTTAATATTGACATTTGACATAAATTTACACTAATATCATATTTTAAATTGATTGTTTTGGTTTATTTATGGTATGATCTGTTGAGCACTGTGTTTACTGTTGT
This sequence comes from Raja brachyura, assembly GCA_963514005.1. Next base: position 116,259,869 of record OY740781.1, on the reverse strand, counting down.
GGAGTTGCGAGTTTTCATTGTTCTGCTTTGGTACATATGATAATTAAACACTCTTACCTCTCTCATGAATCTTGACATTTGGCTGCAGATTGCCCTTATGGCCCCTTAGCATTCTCCCATATCATGAGATATTGACCTTTGTATACTTTTTATCTACTTCAGAATTGTAATAATAAGTGAAACACTGGTGTGTGAAACTGAAGATATCAAAGTTGTAACTATGGATTCAATCTGACCTATTATGACATTCCTCTGTTAATTCATAGCTTCCATTATATTTATTTTGTGCATTCTTTAGAATATACATTTTCTCGTCAGAGCTTACTTAAATAATTCTGCTATGAATCACTTAAAAACAAACTCCACCTGTACTGTAATGCTATTCTTTGGCATTTAAGCTCAGAGAATACCTGGTAAATGTAGTCCTGAGTTTATGACTTGAATACAAACTTTTATTCATAATTACCTCAATTAATATAATTCCTCTGCCTTAAATAGTGGAATGTCTTGAACTAATTTATCTGCTTGGAGATGATTGATTTTGAATATTGATTTTTCTAACTTCAAGTTACCTCGTGCTTTCCCTTTCTCCCTGTTCCTCCCCTACCATAGTTCTCTGACTAGTTTCATTGTCCAGAATAATTTTACTGATTGTATGCCTCCTTGTCACCTTCCCCTCAGCCAACAATGAACCATTCTATATTTCCTTGATTGATGTCTGCTTTGATGTCATTTTCACACCTTCCCCTTCCACATCTCTAGTTTCCCCTTCCCCTGACTCTCAGTCTGAAGAAGGGTCTCGGCCCGAATTGTCACCCATTCCTTCTCTCCAAAGATGATGCCTGTCCCGCTGAGTTACAGTGACTATCTTTGGAGAAATTACTTTAACTGTTTGATGCGTGCTTAGCTTTACATTTCAGTTGCTTCAGTGTTGCACCAGTCTTTGTACAGGTTTGAATATAATTTAATTCCCAATATATTTTAGTGACAAAAATGCATCAGGTGTATTTCATATACACTTGCTTTTGTTCACAAAAGTGTAATGTGTGACAATGGCAGGTCAGCCTGTGCTAATGGAGTGGAACAAAAACTGAACCAACATTGCAGAGGGATATCTTGCAACAGGAAAACATTGTAGCAGTTCTGATGTAGATAGAGAAAGCACATCATCACAAGCTGGAGAATTTGATATTGGAATCGTGCCCAGGCAGAAGAGGTGCGGTTCCTTAAGCTTAAATTTGACTTTATTTTCACAGTGCAGGATTCCATGATAAAGAGGTCAGAGTGACAATAGAATGGATTAAAGTGGTAGGCAACTGGAATGTTAGGTCTGCTCCGGCAGGCGGTTCACCTGGAAAAATATCCTTTGGATCCTTGAAGACGATTCGGGTCGAGACCCTTCTTCAGACTGAGAGTCAGGGGAAAGGGAAGACGTGAAAGGGCAGATGGTTTATCTGCGCCATTTGTATGGGAAAATACCATAACATGTGGAGTGATTGGTGGAGTGGAAGAGTGGATCACAGGGTTGTAAAGATAATTGACCCTTTGAGATGCTGAAAGGGAAAAGAAATCTGAAGGTGGAATTGTGTGGAAATTGCAAACGATGATCCACTGAAAGCAGAAGATGGTGGCCTGGAAGGTGAATACCAGGAACTCTATACGTTTTATTCAGAGGCAGGGAAGGTGGGAACAAAAATGTGAGAAATAGATAAAATCTACTTTTTCACTTTCCATTAGTGCACCCTGAGCTGCTGTTTCCTACATTTGCTATCCTCTATCTCCATTAACAAATCATTCCAACAACAAACCTAACATCAAAGATATCCCCTTTGCCCCGTCCATTCCTCACTCACCTTCTTTGTGACATAAACACAATAAATGTTCTCTTTTTTTCCAGTTCTGATGAAGATCTTCGACCTAAAACACTAACTTTATTTGTAATATATGAAGATGGTGAATATATATATATATATATATATATCTTTACTGTCCTGTCAGTGTTATCCATATTTAAAATATATATTTTAAATGTGGAGTCACAGCAGAGAAGAATCATAAGAAAAACGAGAGAAGGGAAATGTTTGAGGCACCATTTAAAAATCAGGATTTGAGAATCATTTACGAGCTCCAAACTAGGTGGCAAGGCAGTAGAAACAGGATATGGAATTTTCAGGGTAAATGGGAAATTGAATCCATATACAATGATGGAATTGGGCTTTGGAACAAACCTATGATTAAGGCATTCAGATTCCTAGCAGCATCTATTAATTTGATTGGATAATTCAACAAAATTTGTGGAGTCAAGATTTTTTGTTCTGTGGAAAGATCGGCATTGGTATTGATAATGTATATGACGTCCCTGCAAATGCTGGGGTGGGGGGAGTTCAGAACACTTCCCTAGTGGTGGTTACGTTTGGACAGATGATGCTACTAGGCAAACAAGTAGATCTAGGAGCAAGAACAGAGAGGAATAGAGAGGAAAGGTTACCATAAGAGAATTATGCTAAAGACCCGATTAATGGAGGAGATAGACTGATCAAGGTGGACCAAGTGATTCAAATTGCAGAGATCTTACAAAACAAGGAGAGTGTATTGTTGTAATTGCACAGATGGGTTGTCAGGCAATTTTTGTTAGACAAAATTATTTGAAGTTAGAGAATTCAATGTTCATAGCCCTGGGGTTTAAGCTACCCAAGCAGATTGTGTAGATTGTGTCCCATTGAAGGCAAATGAAAATATGTTGTTGTGCCTCAGCTCGCCAAGGTCTACTCAACCTCGTCCAATGGTCTTCTTTACATTGACAAGTCCAAGTGTAGACCAGGCAATTATTTCTCCAACACGTGCTCAGTCGGCCAAGGCCTGCTGCAGCTCTTGCTTGCCTCTTTCCCATACCCATACCAGCCATTCAGACCCAGCAGTCTGAAGAAGGGTTCAGACCCGAAACGTCACCTATTCCTTTTCTCCAGAATTGCTGCCTGCTCAGCTGAATTACCGCAGCATTTTGTATCTATCTCTGGCCTTCTTCATCCTTGACCTCCTCCACACACTCAAACAAGGAAAATAACAAACTTGTATTCTTGGGTAGCTTACAACCCAACATATACATTCTCACCCCTCGTGTCTTTCCCCTGAAACCCCCTCCTCCTTGGTCCTGGTGAGCACACATTTTTGTCAGACAAAATTATTCAGCACAGTTTCAGCAGTAAATTCACATGGTGATGAAGAATGTGTGTATGGATGTGGATGGTGCTTGCATTTTGGGAAATTTGTTGTGGCAGCCAAGATATGAGGTTGGGTGCTAGTTGGAGATGCTCCAAAAGGGGGTTTGTAGTAAGGAAATGACTAAACTACAGAATTGTGTAGGAAAGAACCGCAGATGCTGGTTTAAACCGAAGGTAGACACAAAATACTGGACTAATTCAACGGCATCTCTGGAGAGAAGGAATGATGACATTTTGGGTTGAGACCCTTCTTCAGACTGATGTCAGGGGAATGGCCGGGATAGAGATAGAATGTAGTGGGAGACAGTAAGAAGGGAGAACTGGGAATGGGGAGGGGGTGGAGAGAGGGGGAAAGCAAAGGCTGTTTGAAGTTAGAGAATTCAATGTTCATACCGCTGGAGTGTAAGCTACCCAAGCAGATTGTGTAGATTGAGTCCCATTGAAGGCAGATGAAAAAATGTAGTTGTGCCTCAGCTCGCTAAGGTCTACTCAACATCGTCTTCTGCCTTCAGTGCTCCAGAAATGGTCTTCTTTACATTGACGAGTCGAAGTGTAGACCAGACAACTATTTTTCCAACACTTGTTCTCAGTCTGCCAAGGCCTGCTGCAGCTCTTGCTTGCCCCTTTCCCATACCCATACCAGCCATTCAGCAGTCTGAAGAAGGGTTCCGACCCGAAACGTCACCTATTCCTTTTCTCCAGAATTGCTGCCTGCTCAGCTGAGTTACCGCAGCATTTTGTATCTATCTCTGGCCTTCTTTATCCTTGGCCTTCTCCACACACTCAAACAAGAAAAACATGCTTGTATTCTTGGGTAGCTTACAACCCAATATATACCTTCTCACCCCTCGTGTCTTTCCCCTGAAACCCCCTCCTCCTGGATCCTGGTGAGCACACATTTCTCCCACCATCTCCCACCCCCCTCCTTCACTCTGCTCCTTTCCCCTCATCCACATGCTCACCCCCCCACCTCCGACTCTATTTTTATCCCCCTCTTTCACCTCCCTCTTCACCCCTTCTACCCACACCCCTTCCTTTGGCTTTACATTTCACAACTCGTCTTTCCTTTTTGTCTCCTTTTCACCTCTCGTCTTTGTCACTTACTCCACCTGTCACCTTCCTTCACCTTTATCCACCTACACTTGCCAGGTTTTGCCTCAGCCCCACTTCTTTTTCAGTTTCTCACCCTATTCCATTAATCTGAAGAAGTGTCCCGACCCTAAATGTCATCTGTCTGTTTCCTCCACAAATACTGAGACCTACTGAATTTCCCCAGCACTTTTTTTTCCCACCTCCTTATGTGAACTCTGAGCTCTGTTAATTGTTGTTATTTTTTTTAATTAGCTTGCACACACTTGGTGCCATCATCCACATATAATACTTTTCAGTCATAACTTTCATTTTTAGTTTAGTTTAGTTTCGAGATACAGCGCAGGAACAGGCCCTTCGGCCCACCGAGTCTGCACCGAACAGTGATCGCCGTACACACACTAGGGCCAATTAACACTTGTACCATGTCAACTAACCTACAAACCTGTACGTCTTTGGAGTGTGGGAAGAAACTGAAGATCTTGGAGAAAACCGACATGGTCACGGGGAAAACGTACAAACTCTGTACAGACAGCATACGTCGTTGGGATTGAACCCAGGCCTCTGGTGCTGCAAGCGCTGTAAGGCAGCAACTCTACCACTGCGCCACCATGCCACCTCTTCATTGTTCACTTGTATCTTGCCTTCTGAAGCAACGTTCTTGTTAAGTCTTATTTTCTAAGTACCAAACATTTTATCACTCCGCAGGTGACTTTGGGATTAGCTTTTAAATGTTTGTTTGGTGGGAAATCATGCGTTCTTGATTGATTGTTCATAATGTGCATTTTGGATGGTGAGTGTAGTATTATTTGGAAAGCAAGTATATCATCATCAATTGCTTGGGTTTCTTTTCCTATAATGAAGATTGCTTGCAGTGTTGATGCAGTCATAAGTCAGCAATCACCATGGTGTGCAATGCAATAACTGGCCTGCTGTTGCATTGGGATTTCTTAATTTCTGAAGTTGGCATGGAATCATGATGTGGGTGGCATTCTGCTGCTTCTGAGATAACTGAATGAATGGGAGGACAAACAGCATTGTTCATTTCAAATTCAAATTCACGCTCGGGAAGGAAGCAATGAGCATTTTGAGCTTTCAGCTTTAAATTAAAACAGGGCTTGCAGGAACCATCTTATAGCTCTTTAAATCCCTTATTTCAGCCCAGAGATTTGCATTTGCCTTGTTAGCGGCTCATGCAGGATCCCTGATGCAAAAAGGGCAGATTTTATCTGATATTTTAGTTTCAAGGGGTTATGATTAATTGCTCGTCGAAGCAATGCTTGAGTTTGTGTTGTGAAGGTTTTCCTGAGTGTGATTTTTATTTGTACTTTCTAATAAGATCTTGGAAATGTGGAAATTATATTTGTTCAAACAATGTTGGTCCCTCTCTGGGAACTTTTAAAATTAAATTTGTATCAAAAGTGACTTCACTGTTGTAGGACTATTAGTGGGAGATTGGGACGCAATTCTTTATCGAGGTGTCCTTAATGATTCTGGGTTAAGCAGATTTGCATGTAACTTTCTTTGCGAGGAGTAACTGGCACGTGAATTTTATGGCCTTGTGCATGATCAGCGGCGTTTCTGGGCAGATCAGAGGATTCTGGCTTGAGCAAATCTTTGAAGTGTGTCCTGGTGAAAAATACAAAACTGATATAATGCAGTATGGGTGGTATGTTTACTTTCTTGACCACATTTGTACCGTTTTTAAATGGAACTAGTAATCATAGTTTCCCTTGGCTGTAATATGATGATTGAAGTGAAGCAGCTGTTTAGTCTCTCAGCCAATTTTAGTTTTACTAAAATTACTCTGAAAAACATCAACAACGTTTTATTTGACTTAAGCTTCTTTTTCTCTTAAAATACAAGGAAATGCAACACCTTTGTGACATTGTTAAACTTTTGTTTAGCTATCAAGTGGAATTTACAATTTTATTCCATTTATTTAATGATATTTTATGTTTGCTGATTCATCAAATTGCCAATTGTTAGCATACGTTTTAATTGAATAAATTCCAAACTTTTTCACATTCCTTTCTTAATTTGATCAAAAGTTGGCATCATACATCTAGGCTTTTTAATAAATGTTACAAATAATGTTTCAACACAGCATTCTATTTGGGTTTTTTTTTAATATAAACCAGTATACCATCTCATAGAAATTGTAAAAAAATAACATTTTTAAAAAATGTAGGTTTTCCACATTCTGCAACGAGATGGATTGTTAAGGTAAAAATACATGAATCAAAGACACATGCACATTTCTATAATGTCAGGAGATTTCAAGATATTCTGAAGTTTTCGGTAGACCTTGACGTACTTTTGATATCTGACGTGATACCTGTTATGGTGTCAGAAATGTATGGTCTGCTGGGCATATCAAATTGTTGAATTTGGGAGTTTGCTAAAAACCTAATCATTTGTTTATGCGCATTTACAAGATAGCCTGAGTTTTAGTTACAGATCTCAATGTAATCTTGTTTTCTTGTGTTGTTGTGTTTAGAAGGATGAGGGAGGATCTCATTGAAACCTACCGAATAATGAAAGGCAGAGATAGAGTGGATGTGGAGAGGATGTTTCCAGTAGTGGGACTGTCTAGGACCAGAGGGTACAGCCTCGGAATAAAAGGACATACATTTAGAATGGAGATTAAGAGGAATGTCTTTAGACAGAGGGTGGTAAATCTGGAATTCATTGACACAGGTGGCTGTGGAGGTCGTCATTGGATATTTTTAAAGCAGAGATTGATAGATTCTTGATCAGTAAGGGCATCAAGGGTTATGGGGAGAAAGCAGGGAAATGGTGTTGAGGGGGAAAAGTTCATAGGCCATGTTCGAATGGTGGCGCAGGCTTGAGCCAAGTGGGCTAATCCTGCTCCTATCTCTTATGCTCATTTAATATGCTTCTAGAGGCATAATGCAAAAATATTCTGTCATTTCATGATGCATAGCCATTACCGAAAACAGAACTCTGATCTAGACCTCTGTGGCATCGATAGGTTGTTTTCTCCACTTCTTTACCAATGTACAGATAATCTGCCAGAAAAAAAGTAATCTGTATATCTCCTGTGTGATGGGGTATATTTTATCTAAATCCGAGATGCCTTTTACAGGCTATCATTGAAGTCTTCAGTTTGTTACCTTGGTTTTGTTTTCTGCTATGGGTTATCCATAGTACAGTATAGAGGTTGGTGTGGTGTCATACATAATGTGAAACCATGAGTGCACTGAAGGTTGACCAGAGGTTCAACAGGATGACCCAGACTACATTATTATTTTGGCACTTTATAATGTAGGTGCAGGTAACAATTCATCCCGTCTGTTCTGATCAGAACAGGTGATCACAGCCTCAGAACAAAGAGTTAGCCATTCAGAATAAGAGATCCAGAGGGTTGAGAGTCTTTGGGATTTTCTCCCCAAGAAAGCCGTGGGAGTTTAATTGGAGTATATTCAAGACTGAAAACAATAGATCGATTGGGACTTAAATAAATCAAGGCAAATGGCACTCCTGCAGGGAAATGGCACCGCGATAAAGATTGTCCATAATCTTAGAGTCAGGTAAGTCAGAAACATGCCCATTCATACAAATCTCTATTGCAAGCATTGAGCATCCATTTCATTTATCAGCACTCAATCCCTAACCTTCTGTACCTTCACAATTCAGCTTGCCGGTACTTTAAAGTTGAGTGTCTGTCCCACCACCTCCTCAGATAGTGCCTTTTAAGTGAAAATATTCCAACCCCTCCAGGTGAAAATATCCTTCTTCAGATCTCCTTTGAACCTCCTGCCATTTACATGAAATGTCTGCCCGAGGTTTTAGTAATTTCTGCTGTGGGTAAAACGTTTTAAATTATCTTTCTGAAACCCAACACATTGTACACATTCTCTGCTCGAAGGAAAATTAATGCAGCTTATCAAGTCTCTTCTCAAAACTGAAAAGCTGCATATCATGCACCATTCTGGAGAATTTCCTCTGCATCCTCTCCAGTCCTATCATGTATTTTGTAGTGTGGTAACGAGAATTCCAATTGGACTGAACCAATGCTTTATAAACATAGATCAGTACAGCTAAAAAAACAGGCCATTTGGCCCACAATGTCTATGCCAAACAAGATGCCGTGCCATTTCTTATCTATCTGCACATAATCCATGTTCATCTATTTGCTGTATATCCAGGTGCCTATCCAAAATGCTCTTAAATTCCACCATTGTATCGACCTCAACCACCAACCCTGGTGTAAAGTTATATTTTAACCTTTGTGCTCTTATTCCAGCGGTGGCTAATGAAGGATAGAATCTTGTATGTTGCCTTTACCATCTTTTCAATCAGTGCTGCCATTTTCAGGGATCCTTGGACTTGTAGAACAAGTTATCTCAGTTCCTCAATACTCCCTAGGGCCCTGGTATTCACTGCGTATGTTCTACAGATCCCTGGTTGTGTAAGGATTGGTCGAGTAAAGAAGCAGAAAGGTTTTTTTTGGGGGGGGGGGGGAGGAATCGTCCACATGAACAGATACTAGGAGTTTAGGAGATCCTCTTCTGTCAAAGTATGACAAAAGGCATGTTATAATACAGTGGGCGATTCAACAGATATTCTGAAGATTATATTCTGCAATGCTTGACATTCACTTAACACATTCACTCTTCTGCTTTATTGTAGCATAATGCATGCTAAAATGAAGGAACATAAATAATTGTATGAGTAAACTTTAGGGAATGTAGTGTGGCCCAAAGAAGTGTTACTGTATTGTTCTTCACACCGTGTGTATTTTAATGTGAATGAACTGCGGGTGGTCATTCACCTTCAGGTCTGGACCCTTAAGACTGACCGAGTAGAGTTCCCTTCTACTCCATCCCATAAGAAGCATCCCAACTCAAAATATTGTCTGTCCTTTTCCCTCCACCGATGCTGCTTGACCCTGCTAAGTTTCTCAAGCACTTTATTTGTTGCTCAGAACTCCAGCATCTGCAACTCTTGTCTGGAGCTTGGAGGGGTTAATTTAGTGTGAATTACTGAGGTAAGACTTACTAACAAGAAGGACTGGAAACTAAATACATTGGATTAGAAGAGGAAAATGAACGGCAATACATGAAAGAAAGGAAGTCCTTGATTTGCATTATAAAAATGATGAGCTTGAAACATTCCTCCATTGCTTAGTAACCAATGAAGGATGCAACTATGTAGGAAATTGTAGTTATTTGCACATAGCAAACTCCATAATCAGTAAGCTGATAATCACCCTGATAATCAGTTTATCGGATTTTTAAATATCCGAGTATTAATCTAAGTTCTTGGATTTGCTTTTACACATACTTTCCACTGTTTCACTTAGTTGCATGTCCAGTGCAGCGTTATAAAATACAGGAAGATTGCTGGTATGGTGCATATTATGTCAGTCATTATTTTCTGCAGAGCCATTATTCTGCCATTTGCTTCTTGACCAGGATTGCCTTTTCTAGATGTGTCTTTTTACAATTCTGGAGAGAATTTGAGGAACAATATTATTATTCCGTTTTTTACACCAATACACTGTTCTTAACAAAAATCTACCCATCATGTGAAATGTTATAAATAACAGATGTAAATTAGATAATTTCAAGATCAAAAGTCAAAAACTTTTTTCATGACAGACAAATCTTTACCACCAATTTGGACACCAAAAATGTGACATTAAAAACGCAAATTCATGATTAAATTTCATGTGGCCCCTCATACATATACGTTTTGATAATTATCTAGAGAAATATCTTCATCAATACCAGAAGAAAAATACAGTAACATAAGGTAATACAGAAACATAAAGATCCCATAACGGTCGTTGTGCTTGGTGTCCATTGTCACAACGACCGTTATCTAGGTCAGCACCTCCGTAAGTTAAATCTCAAAGTCTCCAAACCAGACTACACCCCCCAAACGCCCCCCCCCCCCCCCCGCCCTGGAAGAGTGCTTCCACACCTCAATAAAAATTTCCTGAAATAGACACCCAAATGTCCTGGAAGTTGATGGTATTTCCTGAAATTTAAGCATTCCCCAACTGCGCATGTGCGACTGCCGGCCCAACTGTGCACGCGCGGATACCGGGCCCACTGCGCACGTGTGGTAAGACGACTTTCCCAACTGCGCATGTGCAACTGCCGCCCCAACTGCGCATGCGTGGATACCCGGCGCACTACGCACGCACAAGGAGACGGTGTCATTTTGTGTCCCTACCGCGTCACCAGTGCCATTTGCAAATGTGCGAGGCCAACGTGCGTCCCCCAACTGCGCAGGCGCGGATGGTCGAAATTATTTTTTTAGCCCAGATCAGTTCGCGTCTCCCTCGCATGGGCCATGCGCAGTTTTGGCGGCAGTTGCACATGCACTGTTGGGGAAGGCCGGGAAATCTCCCCAAATTATTTAATTTCCCTAAAATTACCCGAAGTTAACCAGATAACCTTGAAAAGATCATCCACATATTTATCTCCTCCCGCCTTGATTACTGCAACTCCCTTTACACTGGCATCAGCCAATCATCCCTGTCCCACCTGCAATTGGTCCAAAACTGCAGTGAGACCTCCAGCGAGATGGGAACCCGAAAAAGGGACTACATCACCCCGATTCTGGCTTCTCTCCACTGGCTCCCAGTGCGGTTCAGAATCAATTTCAAGCTCCTCCTTTACGTATATATGCCCCCACCTACATCAAAATCTGCTAACCCACCATTCTACCTCCAGGTCCCTCAGATCGGCCGACTTGGGGTTACTGACTATCCCACGGTCCAGGTATAAGCTCAGGGGTGACCGTGCTTTTGCGGTTGCAGCACCTAGACTATGGAACAGCATCCCTCTTCTCATCAGAATTGCCCCCTCCATCAACTAGAGGGGACAGGGACGTCCAGCAGCAACTCAACAGCGCCCGCTGCGGCGGAGACCACGGACCGCAACCTCGCTCACTCACCGAAGCATAAAGCAATAAAAACTACAAAATAATTTTTGTTTTTAACAAAGGACCAATAAATACAACTAATTCATAGTTTTAAAAAGCTGTATTTTCTTACGAGAAGAATCAAAGCTGGATAAAACAGATGAAATGTGTCCACAGTTCCACTGCTTCCAGTGCAATGTTTATGCAGAGTGACCTGGGCATGCGCAGTCTGAATACCGAACTCACATATTGTTATGAATGTTCCAGGAAAACATTTTAAACGCCAGTCTTCATCAAGATGAGAGATCATCAGCAGACACAAAATGCTGGAATAACTCAGCGAGTCAGGTTCTCTGGAGAAAAGGAATAGAGGATGTTTTGGATCGAGACCCTTCAGACTGAGTCCTCAGTCACCTATTCCTGACATTCAGAAATACTGTTTATCCTGCTGAGTTATTCTAGAATTTTGTGTCTATCTTTGGTGTAATCCAGCATCTGCAGTTACTTCCTACACAGAACATGAGCAGTTCAGAGGATTTAAACATAGAAACATAGAAAATAGGAGCAGGAGTAGGCCATTCGGCCTTTTGAGCCAGCACACCATTCAATGTGATAATGGCTGATCCCCATATCCCTTGATTCCATTAGCCCTAAGAGCTAAATCTTACTCTCTCTTGAAAACATCCAGTGAATTGGCCTCCACTGCCTTCTGTGGCAAAGAATTCCACAGATTCACAACTTCCTGGGTGAAAAGGTTTTTCCTCATCTCAGTCCTAAATGGCATAACCCTTAATCTTAAACTGTGACTCCTGGCTCTGGACTCCCCCAACATTGGGAACATTTTGTCTTGCATCTAGCCTGTCAATCCCTTAACAATTTTCTATGTTTCTATGATTCCCTCCCGTCCTTCTAAATTCCAGTGAATACAAGCCCAGTTGACACATTCTTTCATATGTCAGTTCCGCCATGCTGGGAATTAACCTGGTGAACCAACACTGCACTCTCTAAATAGAAATAATGTCCTTCCTCAAATTAGGAGACCAAAGTTGCACACAATACTCCAAGTGCAGTCTCACCAGGGCTCTGTACAACTGCAGTAGGACTTCCTGGCTCCTACAAACAAATGCTCGCGCAATGAAGGCCAACATGCCATTGGCTTTCTTCACTGCCTGCTGTACCTGCAAGCTCATTTTCAGATTGGTTACCTCTTGAAAGGGAGGCTAAAGATCTTCCCATGATGCCGGTGAAAGTACTCCAGATGCTTTGCCAAGTACTCTTGAGGGAATGTAACATTATTTGTGGCCTGAATTAATCGTAGAAAATCGGATTTAGATTAGCCCATACGGATGAGATAGCCCAGCAGTATTGGAATTGGGCAAAAGAGCCTGGTCATGGTCAATAAATTACTTCTTGACTCACGTTTGTATTCTGGTCCATAGAACTGGTTACATCAGTGGTGTCTAATTTTCAAGAAATGACTAATTTGCTAATCTCAGTCACTTCTGAGGCCATTCACGTGAAACATGATTTACTTTAAAAATCCCAATATTTAGTTATATATGGTTAGTCACCTACATTAAGATATGAATATTGAAGCTCCATTTGTAGCCTTATGTTTGGATTGTTACCAAATAGTCAGTAATTGTTCCCTTCTGTACAAATGTAATGAATATGTCTGGTGTTTATACCTTTATAAACTTTCTATACCTTTACTGGTCATGACCTTAACAATTATTTCTAATCCCAGAGACTCAATGGAAATTTGGCGTTTTGATCCTACATTTATTTCCATGAATTTTGAAATATACACAAATGAAATGTTGCTTCTCAGAGTTTGTACCAAGATAGCATCTTTTACTTTTATTTATTTAGTCTTCTAATTCTTTAGCCAGAATCTTTTTTTAATTAATTTTTGAAAAGTGGTGCCAGCATCAGTTAGTGTGGAATGCTTCCCAGTATTTGCCATTCTGAGTATTTACGTTTAACCCTTGATTTGCACTTTCTAGCTGTCTTTTCTAGATTTTCCCATGATCCAACTTGCTGTGACATTAGTCATGAGTCTTCTGCATAGGCCTTTTGAAAATCCAATTATATTTATGTATCTATCCAACTATTCAACTTGTTCTAATAATCACATTTTGGGGGGAAAAATCACAATAATCACAAATTGGGGAAAAGTGAAAATGATATGCAGTAGCTGACCTGCCCCATCTCCATATCTATTACAGAAAATGTGTCTATTGCTTATTTCAATGCTGAGTGACATAGCAAACCATTATGATAGTAGAGCCCTTGGGAAGAACAGACAATTTCTGAAAGATTAAACAATAGAGAATCAAATACTTCAATGGCGCTTTGATTCCAAGACTACTTCCAAACTTTCTCCCCTTTCACTTTTCTCTGACCCCACCATCTCTCCCCCTAGTTCCTACCCATACTGTGTTTTCACAATTCCTTCCTATTGTGTGGTTGTTGGGTAAATATTTGATAGATCAGGAATAGTGGGACAGAATGCAATAGCACAGAAAGAAATTGAAGTCAGCATATATCTGCTATGATCATATGAAATGGTGAATCAGGCTTGAATGGGCTGTTGCCCTATTCCTGATCCTTTTTCATGTGTTCCATCTCCACTAACCACGCCCATCTTATATCAATTTCTGGTGCAACTGTAGGTGATGCAACACCTGTCCATTCACCTATTCTCTTCCCAGGGACCCAGACAGTCTTTTCAGAAGAAACAGTAACTCATTTGCAGGATAAATCTATACTATTCCTCAAACTCTCATCTTGACCACTTCCAATCTGGATTGTTTTTAAATTTGCGCAAAAACGGCACCCTATTTCGCCACCTTAATCACCGTTCTCCTCTGCTCCAAGCCACCAAGTTTTGTTCCGATCGGTGTAAGATTACAAAAGTTATGAAGGTGTAAAAAATCGTGAGATCAGCAGATTGGTCTTCCCGCCTGTCATTCACCATGAAGGTAACGCCCCCTTCCAGCACCCGCTTGAAAAAAAAAACCAGAGGCGGGGCTGAGTCCATGAGCATATCCAGAATAAAGCTGAAGCAGCTGAGTTTGGGCTGTGTTCCACGGGCAGGGGCGAGCTGTGTTCCGCAGGTGGGGACGGGCTGTGTTCGCTGGGGGGAGCTGTGAGTGCGACAGACGCTGGGAAAGGGAGCAGCTGAGTGAGTCCGGAGCTGGATTCTGGCGCCAGGAGTGCGGTCGGAGCCAGCCCCGGTAACCTGTGAGCCCACACACCCCCCTCCCAAAACCCGTTCCCCTACACCCCACCTCCCCTACACCCCCTTCCCCTACACCCCCTTCCCCAACACCCACCTTCCCCTACAACCCCCTCCCCAAATCCAGTCTCCCCCACACCCCCCCTCCCCTTCATACCCCACACCCCTCCTCCTCCACACCCCCCCAGACCTCCCCTTCCCCCACACATCCCCCATCCCCCACACACCCCCCCCCCCTCCCCCACACCCCCCCCCTCCTCCACACACACACCCCCACCAGCCCCCGACAGGCCTCGCCTGAAGCTGTCCCCCTCCCCTGTCTGCAGGACATGTCCCACCTGAAGCCATTCCCATCCTCTGGCTACAAAACATTCCCACCGTTGCGTTGGTGGAACAGGTGTGTGGTGGAATATTGCATTGGGGAATGGGTTGCGTTGGGGGACCAGGCCTACCATGTGACTGCGACCCAATGGGTCCCACTTAGTCTAGTACTCGCTATTAGCAAAGCATCTACGTCTTTTTTTTGTAAACCAGCAGTTGCAGTTTCTTGTGTCTCAATTTTACTACTCTACTGCGAAATCTCCTCTAAGATATGCATATTTTGGAAAAGTTCTCCTTCTCTTTGACAAATCTTTTGTGAGGCCCTCTCTCACTGCTCCCGCCCTCTCTCACTGCTCCCTCCCTCTCTGTGATTTCTGATGCTCTACTGCGCTGCGAACATATTCTGACCCGGATTTGCTACCACAACCACACGTGTTTCCTCAACACTTGACTGTGCCGCCATCTTGTGCCATGTGGCTTAAAATTCCATTTCCAGGCCTCCCAGTTTGGGGACAACCAGGCTTTCATGTACCTACAGTCCTGCTTCTCGCAACAGTTCTCCTTCTGTGCCCTGCGTTCATCTCTGGCCTTTGTCCAACTATCTGGTCTATCAAAACCCCCTCTCGCCTGTATCCACTAATAATCATTAAGCTTTGTCCTGCTCCCTCCTTCTTCCAGCTTTCTCTCCCTCCCCCACGATCAATCTAAAAGGTCCCAATCTGAAAAGTTATCCATCCATGTTCTCCAGAGATGAGGCCTGACCCGTTGTCTTACTCCAGCACTTTGTTTTTTGTGTAGACCAGCCTCTACAGTTCCTTCTATCTACATATAATTTTGCTACATGAAGTGTCTGAGATATTCTTTGTTCCACGCATCCTCCCCTATCTTCCCTGCCAGCAAAAAAAACAATTTATATTCTCTTCCCCAGAGATCTAACAATTGATCCTGGATCTGATATGTTCACTCTTCCTCTTTCCACAGATGTGAAGGGATTTTCAGGTGGCTTTTTGAATATAATAATTATATTTAGGTGCCTATCTATCTATTCAACTAACTGAACAAAATGTACCAAATGTGGGGGAAATGAAAATGATTTGCAGTAGCTGACCTGACCTTCATGCCCATTACAGAAAATGTGCGTTGCTTATTTCAGTACTGAGTCACACAACAAACCACTATAAGGGCAGAGCCACCCATGAATGTTTACAGAATTTTCTGTGTTTATTTGGAATAACAGTGAATGCGATTTCCATATTCCACATAATACAATGTTCCATAATCCAGCATGCTTGGGATTTTGGTGCCAAACGGGTGATTTTTTCACAGACTGCTGTATATCATCTATCTATACATAACTAAATCTCTGATCTTGTGCTCTTCCGGTTTGCGTGGTTTTTCTATTTGTGCAAAAACGGTACCTGATAGCGGTACGATTTTTCACCACCTTACTCACCATTCCCCTGTGCTGCATGCAACAAGCTTTGTTCCGATCAAAGGTATATTTTAAAGGTTATCAAGGTTTAAAAATCTTTAAAACCGTGCCTGCGCAGATTGGTCTCCTTGCCTGTCAGTCAACGCCACGGCCGGGACGGTGATGCGCCTTCCTGCACCTTGGTCTATCCCGACTCACTCACAAACTCCTCGCTCCGCTCACAGTAACTTGCCAGCCGTCTCCCCCACCACCGGCGTCGGCTGCATGCGGGGGGGGGGGGGTGTCAGTGGAGGCCCTGGTCCCGCCTCCCCTCTCCCCCGCCTGCCCTCTGCGGCAGTGGCGGTACCGTCTACCTGTCCCCACGGGTGAATGGCTGCGACCGTCCATCTCTTCCGTCACTGCCGTCGCTGTGGTAACTCACCCTCACAGTCCTCTCGGAGGAGATCTTCTCCACCAGCTCATCGAAACTCGCGGTGTCCACCGTGACGAACACAGACTTCATCCCCTCCTGCGGCATGGCCTGGCTCGGCCCGGCGGCGGCAGCGAACAGGCAGGCAGATGGGCAGTGCGGGGACGCAGTTGGGGGTTATGTGTGAGTGGTGGAATATTGCCTTGGAATGGGTGAGTGGTGGAATATTGCGTTTGGGGAATGGGTGAGTGATGGAATATCGCGTTGGGGGAGCAGACCCAACAGGTCTGCACTTAGTCTAGTTGCTATTAAAACCATATAATTAATTCACCTTTTTTTTAATGTTACATGGTATCATTATACATTTTCCACTTAACTTGTTAAAGTTGAAGGGAGCGTAGGTACTGGGGCTCCAGTGAGTCAGAATGGAGCTGAACCATTAGGATTTTTGAGTGATCAGTTTATTGGAGTTTTACGATATACGATACAGAAGTTTTAATTTAAATTTCACGTTGTTAATAGAGTTACAGTTATTATCTGTAGGAAGATCTGTTGGTTAATGGAAAGAATATACTGTATCTTTGAACTCCTGATATAACATTTTATTGATACCGATTTGAGTGGTTTGAAGGGAATCCTTTGTTCTAATGCTTCCATGCTACCAATTATTTAGATTAGCACAATTGTCCAAGATTAAAATTCTTGAAACAATTTAAGGATTTAATGTTTAGTTGTATGGTTGAATTTTACATGGTACATTAATACAAACACTAGTTTTAATTTTGTATTTAATCAGGTAAAATGCATGTGTCACTGGCTGAAGCCCTGGAGGTTCGGGGAGGACCATTGGAGGAAGATGAGATCTGGGCTTTGTTAAATCAGAGTGCCGAATGTCTACATAACCTGTTTCATAAAGGTAAAGAATGGTTTAATTTTAAAGCGTTGCTTTATCTGGAATATTTTGAATTACCTAGAACGACAGGGAAGAAAATGATCATTGGCTCCAGATGATCCATGTTTCCATTGAAAGTCCTCTCATTCCTCTTCATCTGAAGCTGTATGAGCGAAGCTTCTGTTTCTCCAATCAGCTTGCCTCCAAGCTGCAAGCTTCCCCCACTATATGTTGTACCCTGTTGCACATTGTAACTATTCATGGTTGAAAACTTTATTCTGAATTCCCTGTTGAATTTATTGTTGATTTACTTTATGGTCATCAGCCACCCTCTTCCTCCCCATGTCCAATAGGATTATTTTGTGCGTCAACATGTGTTAACTACTTTAAAAACAATACAAGTATGGGAATTCTGTGGCGTATTGAACTATTTCACTGTCTGACACTCAAGTCAAGCAGTAACAGTTTCTTAAATTTGGATTTGCCTCATTTAACGCAAGACAGATTAGATTAATGGTTGGGTATAGTTTTGCACTCTTTTGCCAATAGTGGAAGTCAATCTTGAACATTTCCTGTTAGTGCAAGCACCTCTCATGAGGAGGGGAGAAAGAAAGGTAATCATGGCAATAAAACAAATAAAAGCTGCTTAATTTCCCATTCTTATTCGTGCCCTGGCTCCAGCTACATTCCACAGGATTGCTTGTGATTTAAGAGAAAGAATTTAAATGCGTTGGTAACTATTGTTTTCTCAGATGTTCTCCTTTTATATGTTAAAAGCAACTCCGGGGTAGAGCTCTGAAAAAGAGCTGGTAATGGATATGTTAATTTTCGGATTTAAGTTCATTTCTCATGCTGCAAACTCAAATTTCAAAATGCTTAGCATAATTAAAGGTTTGGAAATATAAAAGTTTAAGATGAAAATAAATAGTACATTGCAATTGACTCTTGGCCAATCTATTGCAGTTCCTGGCTTGAATGGAATTTGAGTGGCCTTTTTTTCAATTCAGTTTTGGTTCTAATTTACATCTGTGTTCTGCATGTTTTGGGTGTTCTGGTTTTCATTTTGTTGAATTTGTCAGGAACGTGTCATATAGATGAAGTATTTGCCAGAGAGTCTCCTACTGCTAGAGCCTTACATAATACATAGAGGGTAAACATGTCCACATCATCAGAATTTTAATGATGATGTGGACATGAAGTTACATGTAATATTGCTTCTTCTATTCCTTCCACTGATATTGTCTATCATTCTGCATTGTTAATACTTTATTAATATCCACATAAGTTTATTGTGTAGGAAGGAACTGTAGATGAAATGTGTTGGAAGGAACTGCAGTTGTTGGTTTCAACTGAAGATAGACACAAAATTCAGCATATGCTGGTTTCTACCGAAGATAGGTGATAAGGTCATGTGATAGCAGCAGAATTAGTGCTATCAACGGCCCAACAAGTCTACTCCGCCATTCAATCATGGCTGATTTATCTGTCTCTCCTAACCCCATTCTCCTGCCTTCTCCCCATAACCCCGACATCCGTACTAATCAATCTATCTATCTCTGCCTTAAAACAAATCATTGACGGCCTCCACAGCCTTCTGTGCCAAAGAAGTCCACTGATTCACCCCCCCCCCCTTTAGGAAGGAAATTCCTCCTTCCTAAAGGAACGTCTTTTCATTCTGGTCCTAAACTCTCCCACTAGTGGAAACATCCTCTTCACATCCAAGCCTTTCACTATTTGGTAAGTTTCAATGAGGTTCCCCCTCATCCTTCTAAACTACAGCGAGTACAGACCCAGTGCCATCAAACGATCATCATTTGTTAACTCACTCACTTGTTCCTGGGATAATTCTTACAAACCTCCTCAGGACCCTTTCCAAAGCTTCCATCCTTCCTCAGATTTGGTGCCCAAAATTGCTCACAATACTCCAAATGCGGCTTGACCAGTGCCTGAATGAGCCTCAGCATTACATCCCTATTTTTGTATTCTAGTTCTCTTGAAATAAATGCTAGCATTGCATTTGCCTTCCTTACCACCGATTCAACTTGCAAATGAACCTTTCGGGAATCATGCAGCAGCACTCCCAAGTCCCTTTGCAACTCCAATTTCTGGATTCTCTACCCATTTAGAAAATAGTCTACGCCTTTATTCCTACAACCAAAATGCATGACTCCACACTTTTCGACACTATATTCCATCTGCCACTTTTCTGCCCACTCTCCCAACCGGTCCAAGTTCTTCTGCAGAGTCCCTGCTTTCTCTACGCTACCTGCCCCTCCGCCTATTTTTGGGTCATCTGCAAAGATGGCCACAGAGCCTTCAATCCCTTCATCCAAATCATTAATATACAACATGAAGAGTAGCAGTCCCAGCACCAACCCCTGTGGAACTCAGTTAGTCACCGGCAGTCAACCAGAAAAGCTCCCTTTGTTGCCTCTTACCATCCAGTCATCGTGCTCTCCATGCTAGTATCTACACTTTGATACCATGGGCTCCCATCTTCCTTAGCAACCTCAGGTGTGGCACCTTATCAAAGACTTTCTGAAAATCTAGGTAAACAACATCCACTTACTCTCCTTTGTCTGTCCTGCTATTTACTTTTTCGAAGAATTCCAGCAAATTCATCAGGCAAGAACTCCCCTGCACAAAATGATGCTGGCTTCAGCCTATTTTATCATGAACTTCTAAGTACTCTGTAACTTCATCCTTTATAATGGACTTTAAAAACCAACCACTGAAGTCAGACAACCGGCCTACAGTTTCCACTATTCTGCTTTGCTTCCTTCTTGTACAGCGGGGTAATATTGGCAAATTTCCAATCGTCTGAAACCACTCCTGACTAGCGTTTCTTGAAATATCACCATTAATGCCTCCACAATCTCTAAAGTCACTTCTTTCAGAACCCTGGGGTGCAGTCCAACCGGCTCCCAAGTTCTTTGGCTTCCCACTAATCTTTGCAATGTTATATGTCTTACCTTTTAGTTTTATGCTGTCCTTGATTTCCACAGCCACAGTCGCCTCATTCTCCCCCTAGAATCTTACATCCTCTTTGGAATGAACCCTCTCTTGGGTTCCAGTACCGACCTGATTTTCCCAGTCTACCTGCATATTGAAATCTCCCATGACCACTGTAACCATAAATACAAAATGCTGGAGTTATTCAGTCATCAGTCAGCTTCCCCGGAGAACAGGAAGATGTTTCGGGTCAGAACCCTTCTTCAGACTGAGAGATAGGGAAGGCCAGAACAAAACAAGGCCAGCAACAGAGGACCTCAGGAAGGGTGGAATCCATAATGGGCTATTGTTGACTGGGGGAAATGTGCTAACGACAGGTATACTGGATGCAAACAGTGGAACTATGTAGGACGTCTAGGGTGGGTGAGGGGGGGAAGAGAGATGGAGGGGGGAAAGATATGCAAGAGGTACTTGAAATTAGAGAATTCAACATTCATCCCATTACCCAAGTGAAATACGAGGTTATCTTCCTCAAATTTGCATGTGGCCTCACTCCGACAGTGGAGGAGGCGCAGCACAGAAATGGCAGTATGGGAATGGGAAGGGGAGTTAAAATGTTTGGCAACCGAGAAAACGCGTACGCCAAGGCGGACTGAGTTGTAACTAATTGATATGATCACTGAGTCTATGCTTGGTCTTGCCGATATATAGGAGCCCATACAATAGATGATGATGGAGGAAATACAAGTAAACTACCTGAAAGGACTGTCGGGTCCCTGGATGAAGTTGTGGGAAGAGGTATAAGGACAGGTGTTGCATCTCCTGCGATCGCAGGGGAAAGTCCCTGGGGAGGGGGTGGTTTGGATGGGAAGGGATGAGTGAACCAGGGAGTTGCGGAGGGAATAGTCTCTGTGGAAGGCAGAAAAGGGGTGGAGATGAGTAGATGTGGCTGGTGGTGGGATCCCATTGGAGGTGGTGAAACTGTTGCAGTATTATATGTTGTATGCCATGGCTGATGGAGTGAAAGGTGAGGATTATGGGCTCTGTTCCTGTTGTGACTAGGGAGAGGTGGAGCAAGAGCGGAGCTGCGGGATACCAATGGAGACCCGTGTGAGGGCCTCGTCTATGAAAGATGAGGGGAACCCCTATTCCCTACAGAAAGAGGACATATTGGATGCCCTAGTGTGGAACACCTAATATTGGGAGCAGATGTGGGGGAAATGGAGGAATTGGGAATTGGGGATCGAGTCTTTGCAAGAAGCAGGGTGGGAGGAAATGTAGTCCAGTAGGGGTAAGTAGGTTGTAATGTACGTCAGTCCATAGTCCATCTAAAAGTTGGGCAGGAGCCTGTTTCTTTCCTGCATCACTCTATGAATATGCTGAGTTCTTACGGCAGTTTGCATTTTACTTGTGGACAAGGAAGCTAATGAATATGGGAGAAATGACACGGTTCTTCCTGGCTCCTCTCTGGAATGTTCCAGACCCTTAACTGATTTAACAAACTCTTCCTACCTCACTTCAATTGCTGAATTTCCTGCGCATTGGGAAATTTCTGCCTGGGTCTCCTACATTGCCAGAGTGAGGCCATATGCAAATTTGAGGAACAATGCATCATATTTCACTTGGGTATCTTACAACACACCAATATGAATATTGAGTTAAAGAAGGAACTGCAGATGCTGGAGAATTGAGGGTTACACAAAAAGCTGGAGAGACTCAGCGGGTGCAGCAGCATCTAAGGAGCGAAGGAAATAGGTGACGTTTCGGGTTGAGTCCCTTCTTCAGACCAATTTTAGGTAACTTCTACAAACACCTCCCTCCCCCTCATCTCTCTTCTTCCTCTCTCCCCACCTCCCCCCCCCCCCCCCACATTAAAAGTCCATTACTTAGCTTCACAGATTGCAACCATGCATTAACACTGCAGCTTTTATTGTATCAAATGCCATGCTATTTTACATCAATATAGTTACTTATTTGTAATGAAACCAGAACAGCAGGCGTCTGTAGATGAAACGGAAATAACCAGTTGCTCTCCCTTTATTTACAGTAATGTCCTCATTGTTGTGCTATCTTTTTGAAGTATCAGTCCCATTCAACTCTTTTCCCACATCCTTTTAGAAGTCCCTTCTTTTAAAATATTTGTTTACATTTTTTAAATCATATGAATTTTGCTTCTATCATGCGTTATAATAGTGGACGCAAACTTCTGAATGAAACAGTGGTCTCCCAAACGTTCCCTTGATCTCACGATGGTCATTTATTATTCCTGTCGTCTCATCACTGCTCAGCAACTAGTGTAAATAACGCACTGTTTTTATACTTCCTGTACTTCCTGCGGCAGCTGAGGAAACATAATTTGCCACAGGCAATGATGGTCCAATTCTATACTGCTATCGTAGAGTCTGTCCTCACCTTCTCCATTGCGGTCTGGTTTGGCTCAGCCACCAAGCACGACATCCGGAGGCTGCGGCGAATCGTCGGATCAGCTGAGAAGATTGTTGGCTGCATCCTTCCCAACTGTACATTGCAAGGGCCAGGAAGTGAGCGGGTAAGATCATCTCTGACCCCTCTAACCCTGGCCACAAACTCTTTGAAGCAATTTCCCCTTGAAGGTGACTTTGGACTGTCAAAGTCGCCACAGCCAAACATAAAAACAGCTTTTTTTCCACGAGTAGTAGCTCTACTCAATAACCAAAAGTCTGCAGCCTCATTTCTCTCTGGTATTTTATTTCATTCACATGTTTAAACTGTAATGTTTTATTATTAATGTTTTATATGTCATTCTTAATTGTTACTGTATGTCGTGTTGTTACTTGCGAGCGGAACACCAAGACAAATTCCTAGTATGTGTACATACTTGGCCAATAAATTTATTCATCCATTCATTCATTCGTTTGACCACTTGGACCTCTATTACAACTGGATAGAGTGAAGGAATTGGAGAGGGTGGGGTTAGAATGATATTTTGGTGGGAGATGGGTAGGGGGAGCAGATGCTGGTTGGAACCTCAATTCTTGAGGCTCCTAATTTAAGTGAATCTCTCTCCAAAATCTTGTCCCAACATTTTGAATACACCAAATAAGTTATTTACAAGTTTAGACTTCAGAGATGCAGCAGGCCCTTCGGCTCACAAAGTCCGCACTGATCAGCGATTCCCCCATACACTAACACTATCCTACACACCAGGTACAATCTAACAATTTTACCGAACCTTTTAAACGTACAAACTTGTATGTCTGTGGAGTGTGGGAGGAAACTGGAATATCCAGAGAAAACCCACTCGGTCACAGGGAGAACCTACAAACTCCGTACAGATAGCATTCGTTGTCAGAATCGAACCCAGGTCCCTGGCACCGTAAGGCAGCAACTCTACCGTTGCGCTAAGGTTGTAGCTTTCCCATATTGGATTTTACCATCATCAAAGTTTCAAACACAGCTGGTTCAGATGAGAACAAAGTGGGAGTATGAACTTTTTGCCATGTGTGCTGTCGCTCCAAATTTCATCAAAGACTCTCTTTTTTCTTTGGGATTTATGAGCTACTTGTGTGATTGTGCAGTGCAACCTATTGTGGTACCTGTTTGTGTGCATTTTGACCACTGTTCATAATAATGTTAGCACCCTTCAAAATGTAACATAAAAAATCTTGCAATTTGTAGACTATTCAGTACAAGTTCAAGTGAGTTTATTGTCATGTGTCCCTGATAGGACAATGAAATACTTGCTTTGCTTCAGCACAACAGAACATAGTAGGCATTGACTACAAAACAGATCAGTGTGTCCATATACCATTATATAAATATATACACACATGAATAAATAAACTGATAAAGTGCAAATAACAGACAATGGATTATTAATGTTCAGAGTTTTGTCCGAGCCAGGTTTAATAACCTGATGGCTGTGGGGAAGTAGCTATACCTGAACCTGGTCGTTGCAGTCTTCAGGCTCCTGTACCTTCTACCTGAAGGCAGCAGGGAGATGAGTGTGTGTCCAGGATGGTCTGGGTCCTTGATGATGCTGCCAGCCTTTTTGAGGCAGCGACTGCGATAAATCTCCTCAATGGAAGGAAGGTCAGAGCCGATGATGGACTGGGCAGTGTTTACTACTTTTTGTAGTCTTTTCCTCTCCAGGGCGTTCAAGTTGCCGAACCAAGCCATGATGCAACCAGTCAGCAAGCTCTCTACTGTGCACCTGTAAAAGTTAGAGAGAGTCCTCCTTGACAGACCAACTCTCCATAATCTTCTCAGGAAATAGAGGCGCTGATGTGCTTTCTTGATAATTGCATCAGTGTTCTTGGACCAGGAAAGATCTTCAGAGATGTGCACGCCCAGGAATTTGAAGCTCTTGACCCTTTCAACCATCGACCCGTTGATATAAACGGGACTGTGGGTCCCCATCATACTCCTTCCAAAGTCCACATTCAGTTGCTTAGTTTTGCTGGTGTTGAGGGCCAGGTTATTGTGCTGGCACCATATGGACAGTTGCTCGATCTCTCTTCTGTACTCCGACTCATCCCCATCAGTGATACGTCCCACAACAGTGTTGTCATCAGCAAACTTGATGATGGAGTTCGCACTATGACCAGCTACGCAGTCATGAATATAGAGTGAGTACAGCAGGGGGCTGAGCACTCAGCCTTGAGGTGCTCCCATGCTGATTGTTATTGAGTCTGACACATTTCCCAAATACGAACAGACTGTGGTCTGTGAATGAGGAAGTCGAGGATCCAATTGCAGAGGGATGCGCAGAGACCCAGTTTTGCGAGTTTGGTAACCAGCTAGGAGGGGATGATAGTATTAAATGCCGAGCTGTAATCGATGAATAACAGTCTGACAAATGAGTTTTTGTTGTCCAAGTGGTCCAGAACAGAATGGAGAGCCAGCGAGATCGCATCCTCTGTTGATCTGTTGTGGCGGTAAGCGAACTGCAGTGGGTCCAGGTTGATTTGCGCCATGATCAACCTCACAAAGAACTTCATCACCACAAGCGTTAGTGCCACAGGTCGATAGTCATTGAGGCACGTCACCTTGCTCTTCTTGTGCACTGGTATAATTGATGCCCTTTTGAAGCAGGTGGGAACCTCAGACCTCAGAAGTGAGAGATTGAAAATGTCCGTAAAAACTCCAGCCAGTTGGTCCACACAGATTTTAGAACATTACCAGGTATACCATCAGGTCCAGACGCTTTTCGAGGGTTCACCCCTCTGAAGGATTTCCTGACGTCGGCCTCTGTGACTGAGACTGAAATACCATCACAGTGAATGGGGGCACGAGAAGGCACATCGGTGTTCTCCCTATCAAAGCGTGCGTAAAACGCATTGAGCTGAAATTATGCCAATCCATCGGCAATAATCCTTTGATTCCTGTCCCATTACATTGGGTTCTATTTTGCCATTTGACATATGCCAAAAGCAAGAGACCTGGCACCTATGCTTAAAGTGATTGTCACTTAATTGACATTGAATTGAATTGAGGACTAGCATGTTGTGCTGCGTGGGCTGAACTTTAAAGCTGCCAGTTCACAATGTTTTATTCTCATCACCAAATCTTTGAGCAGGAAAGTTGCTTTAAAAGCGGACCCAGTGGGCCACAACCAGGAAGATGTGAAGAGAGGGCCCTGAGGCAGCTGGCCAAATGGCAGAAGTTGGGGTATAAGGGGAGAACAGGGAAAATAGCTTGTGCCAAGAGGCCCCTCGGAGCAATGCTCCTCACTCCACAAATCCAATGAACAATACATTTGGAGGTTAAGATTTTCAAAAAGAAGTTGTCGCTGAGATCGCTGTCGCATGCTGCAGGCAGGGACCTAGCTGCGCATCGATGCCTGAACTGCAGTTGGGATAAGGTCACAGTGCCCCAGAACTATTTGGCCTCCATTTTGTTCTAGGCAGTGGATAGTATCTTGCTTGACCACTGCTACATTACGTCATTGCGTTCACAATGTGATTGAGACAAGAATTCAGCTTTCAACTGGTAAAGGTCAGCAGGCTGGGAAGGGAAGAGAATTTACTCAGACAGTAGGCCTCCCGTAGTTTGCATATGCATAAACCCAAGCTGTTCGGCAACTAAAATGTTGTTAATCTTTGAAAATGCAGTTCCTGTGTGACCGCTGTTTAAATTTATTTATGGATAATGATGTATATCCAGGAAGCATCCATGAATTATGCAGCCGTCTCTGCTTGCCATATGAATGCTGCTGTGCTGGATAGACAGACAAGTTCGGAGAAATGAATGCTGTCCTCTTAGAACATTCATTCCAGTTATGGTCGTGGAAATGCTGATCTGCACTGTAACCAAGCCATAGGGCCAATAGGTACAGAACCTTGTGCTGGCAACTACCAGGATCCTCAGACTGATCTTCGTTATACTTCGGGAAGACTCTGACTTCAGAGATATCTACTATGTCTTCCTGATTCTGACCATAAAGAGGGTTGTGCTCTAGCTCACCATGCAATATCAGCAAGAAGAAACAGAAGAAAGAGCATTAACATAAAAGATGAGCTTAATCCCTTTGTGATTCAGATTAGAAACTCCATCAGTGAATGAAGGCTCAGATAAAGTCATTCCTTTCTTGCATGCAGCTAGTTCTTTCCAGTTTTCAGATATGAAATAATATCCAACATTTTTCACATTGCTGCCCGTTTGACTGACAATAGCCAATTTTTGATGACATTCAAAGAAATGTCATTGTCTGTCTGCTACTTGTGAAATCCTGGAGCTCGACATGCAATAGAAAATGGCCAGGCTGGGAACATAACTGTTTCCTATGGTCGTGAGAGGTCATCCGCGACATTTCGCCAGGGGTCGCCTGTATGGTCATGAGAGATCTCCTATGGTCGTGAAAGGTCTCCAAAGGTTCGTAGTGTCTTTCTGGTCGCCGCTGAATTTACAACATGTAGAAAATGTTGGTGACCTATGAAGGGTGCCGGCAGTCGTTTGTAAAGGTCGCGTAAGTGGGACAGGCCCTTAACTCTCTTGAAAACATCCAGTGAATTGGCCTCCACTGCCTTCTGTGGCAGAGAATTTCACAGATTCACAACTCTCTGTGTGAAAAAGTTTTTCCTCATCTCAGTTCTAAGTGGCCTACCTCTTATTCTTAAACTGTGACCCCTGGTTCTGGACTCCCCCAACATTGGTAAACATTTTTCCAGCATCTAGCCTGTCCAATCCTTTAAGAATTTTATGTTTCTATAAGATTCCCTCTCATCCTTCTAAATTCCAGTGAATACAAACCCAGTCGCTCCATTCTTTCATCATATGTCATCCGGGAATTAACCTGGTGAACCAACGCTGCCCTCCCTCAATAGCAATAATGCCCTTCGTCAAATTAGGAGACCAAAATTGCACACAATACTCCAGGTGCGGTCTCACCAGGGCCCTGTACATCTACAGTAGGACCTCTTGGCTCCTAAACTCAATTCCTCTCGCAATGAGGGCCAACATCCATTAGCTTTTTTCACTGCCTTGTGTACCTGCATGCTTACTTTCTGTGACTGATGTATAAGCACACCCAGGTCTCATTGCACTTCCCATTTTCCTAATCTGACACCATTCAGATAATGATGTCTTCCTGTTCTTGCCACCAAAGTGGATAACCTCACATTTATCCACTTTATACTGCATCTGCCATGCATCTGCCCACTCACCCAACCTATCCAAGTCACCCTGCAGCCTCATAGCATCCTCCTTGCAGCTCACACTGCCAGCCAGCTTTTTGTCATCTGCAACTTAGCAGATAAAATCAGCTATCAATGTGAGCTTTGGAAGCAACTGATGTCTGACCAGCCAAAAAGATATAACCTTCTCAATAAAAAAAATATTCTCCTACATGGTCTTAAATGGTTCCACCCTTATCATGAAACTACGTCTGCATGTTTTGGACAATTTGATCCTTTCTCTCGGAACTTGCATATTTCAATGAGATCACTTTTCATTCTTCTGACAAGTTATTTAAAGCTGATTCCTCCCAGAATTTCCTCATTGGTTAATCATCTCATCTCAGGAATCAGTTTAATGAATCTATGCTGTTGCCGCCAATAGAAATAAGTACTTATTCAGGCATGGGAAATGAGTGAGCATGATGCTCTTTATCTACTGATCCTTGGGGTATCATTTCTGCAATTGAATTCCCTGGTACCATCATCTCAATAATGTTCTTGGTTTCCACTAGATCAGTCAGAGATAAGCACCATATACTCTTTAAGCTGCCTAATAATTTCCAGTAGTCTGTGAGCATCATCTTAAAAGGTGCATGTATGACCATTACACTCGGCTGATGCAGAGAAGTCAGGACATCTGACATTGCCCGTTATTATGAACACGTACAGAAAGGAAAAATTAGATTGGGAGTGTTTCAGTTGTGTGTGAAAGCTTCAGGAGTGAGCACCTTCTGGACAATCTAGCACTGGTCTCCTGCACATTGCATTTTTAAGTAAGTAAGTTAATTGGCCAAGCATTCACATACAAGGAATTTGCCTTGGCGCTTAATGTTCATTTTAAGGACAATTTAAAGTTTAATGCTTGAAAAAAAATGCATACGGTCCTTGAAATGAACAGAAAGATAAATCATTCATCTATCATCATACAATATGTTTGATTGATTCCTCTGTACTTCCCTGCATCTCCTGGCCGCAATATTATTGTTTTTTGTACAGTATCAGAGCTTCTCTATATTCCTGCATGTACACAGGGGACCATGCTGGACTGATAATTTAATTTTGTATTAAATTATTGAATCGATGCAACTCTGATGGTAGTTCATTGATAAACCACAAAAAAATAAAATTGGGATTCACAATCCTAGTTAATTTGAGGTAACATGAAACAATGACGACAGACTAGAATTAAATCATACAAACATAGTGCTGGAGTAAAGGGCCTGTCCCACTCATGACCTAATTCACAACCTCTGCCGAGTTTGCCCTTGACTCATACTCACAGTATGGTGTCACGAGGTCGTAGGTACGTCATAGGTAGGTCGAGATGCTAGTCGTAGGTACTCGTGGCATCAAGTAGGTCGGGGCGTTTTTCTAGCCTGATGAAAAATGTCCATGAGTGAAAAAGGTCATGAATTAGGTCGTGAAAGTGGGATAGGCCCTTAAGTCAATGGGTTTGACAGTGATTGTGGAGGGAATGAACAGATTATATTTCGGATCGGGAGGCTTCTTCAGACTGATGGGAGTAAGGGGGGGGGGAGAACGTTGGAAAATACTATTTTAAGATCTGTGCTGCAAAACTCATCAGACAAGGTAGTCTTTGAAGAGAAAAAATAGTTAACATTTTGGGCCAATGAATATGTAGCTAACGTAGATCAATTTACATGATTTTATTAACTTGGGTAAGACTGTCTATAATTATCATGGAATTTACTCTGCTCTGCAGAAAGTAGACATCAAAGATTTACATTGGTATGGGAATGTTTTAGTGATGCAAACAGACTCTTGTATTGTGCATTTAAACTGATTATCTCCTACTTTGTTTGAGTGCCACACTACTTCTGGGATTGCAACAAGGCAGTCTGGACGATTATCTTTACTGCTGCTGCCCTCAATGCTTCTTTGTGATTGTCTGGCAAACTATGTTCCAGTGGGTGGGGGGAGTTCTCCAGTGATATGGCACACCCATTACCCTGCATAGCTCTTATAGTATAGTCGTTAACTGCTCGTTCACTTGTGGACTGGCAAATGAGGACAATAATTTAAACCATGATTGAAACTTCAAAGTACTTCTGATTTTTATTTTAGTGCACACATCAGAGACTCGATCTTTACAATATTTCTATATTTGCTTAGTTGACTTCATCAAACCAGTTTTAACATGATGCATCCTTGCTGTTTTATATGGCAAGTAGTACTTTCAGAGACCTGCAATAAAGATCATGTACAGCTTGTAATTTTTCAACCCGAACAGAATTTCTACCTTACATCATTGGACCTTGCTCTTATTAGGAACTTGGTTCATATAATGAAGGGGTGTGAGGGGTCTTGTTGGTCACTTACTGGTGTATAATTAACTGTTGTGCAGTTTTACTGATTGTGTTCACTGTGGCAGATGTGCTTAATAGTTTTTCCAGCAGTTGTATCATATGTGCATAAGCATTAAATGTCAACTTCAGTCATGCCAGAACAGCATCCATAAAGAGATTGAGAGGACTAGCTTCCCTGGGAAAAATATCACACTGTAATTTCAAACCTTAAATGTATTGTTTTATTTAACTTCCATGTGTGTTTACATTTCAATTTTTGTGAAATAGGCATTCAGCTGACCAGTGCGGTTTTCAAACTATTGTGATATTTTGCTCTGACGAGTAAAATCTGATGAGTCTTAAGAACGGTCTATACCCGAAACGTCACCTGTTCCTTTTCTCCAAAGATGCTGCCTGACCCACTGTGTTGGCATACAAATGACAAGATACAGATGTTACAAATAGCAATAATCAAAAGTAGGTGTTTTGGATCTGGCATAGATGACAAATTAATAATAGTCTCCCTTTATTTAAGGAGTTAGGATCAGTGCCAGTCATTAGAAAAAGGAAAGTAATGTCATTTGCTTCTGCTTCAAAGCCTTAGTTGGATTATCACTTTTCTCGAGGCTGCGTGGTGTATATTACTACAATGTCATATTAAATGTGCGTAAAATGGCCTTTGTGCATTGTTTTTGTTTACGTTGTTCACATTGGCAATTTATTTTTTCGTGATTTTAGTTCTAACTTTCTATTTGATTGTTTTGAAAGGTTGTGGCTCCTTGGCAAGGTAAGGTGAAGCAATAACAGTATGTTTGTAAAGATGACATAGCTTCTGCTATGTGGAAAGCTGACTGAACTAAGAACATGTGGGGACAAGTCACTAACCTCAAAAATGAGAGCAAGGGTTTAAGGCAGTTCTTAAACCACCAAAATCATGTGATGCAGTAGCCTGAAATGCCAAGGGCACTGTTGTTCCACATATATTTGAAAACAAATGCTTCAGAAATAAAATGTTCATCAGCACCATCAGCATGACGTTAACACATACAAGGATTGAGAAATTACCGTGCCCTCCATAATGTTTGGGACAAAGACCCATCATTTATTTATTTGAAGGTAGACAAAAGTGCTGGAGAAACTCAGTGGGTGCAGCAGAACCTATGGAGCGAAGGAAATAGGCAACGTTTAGAGCCGAAACCCGTCTTCAGATTATTTATTTGCCTCTGTACGCCCCAATTTGAGATTTGTAATAGAAAGAAATCGCATGTGGTTAAAGTGCACATTGTCAGATTTTAATAAAGGACATTTATATACATTTTGGTTTCACCATGTAGAAGTTATAACAGTGTGTATACATAGTCCGTTCCCCCCCCCCCCCCCTTTTAGGGCACCATAATGTTTGGGACACCGCAATGTCATGTAAATTAAGTAGTTATGTTTAGTATTTTATTGCATATCCTTTGCATGCAATGACTGCTTGAAGTCTGCAATTCACCAGTTGCTGGGTGTCTTCTCTGGTGATGCTCTGCCAGGCCTGTGTTGCAGCCATCTTTAGATTATGCTTGTTTTGGGGGCTAGTCCTCTTCAGTTTTCTCTTCACCATATAAAAGGCATGCTCAATTGGATTCAGATCGGGTGATTGACTTAGACACTCAAGAATTGACCATTTTTTAGCTTTGAAAAACTGCTTTTGTGCTTTAGCAGTATGTTTGGGATCGTTGGCTTGCTGTAGAATGAACCGCCGGCCAATGGGTTTTAAAGCATTTGTTTGAACTTGTGCAGATAGGATGTGTCTGTACACTTCAGATTTCATTATGTTACTACCATTAGCAATTGTATCATCAATGAAGACAAGTGAGCCAGTGCATTCAGCAGCCATACATGCCTAGGCCATAACACCCCCCACCATCGTGTTTCACAGATGAGGCGGTATGCTTTGGATCTTGGATAGTTCCTTCTCTTCTACATACTTTTCACCTGCCATCACTCTGATATAGGTTAATCTTCATCTCATCTGTCCCCATGAACATTTTCCAGACTGTCTCTTTTAAGTACTTCTCGGCAAACTGTAACCTGGCCATCCTATTTTTGTGGCTAACCAGTGGTTTGCATCTTGCAGTGTAGCCTCTGTATTTCTGTTCATGAAATCTTCTGCGGACAATGGTCATTGACAAATCCACACCTGACTCCTTCAGAGTGTTTCTGATCTTTCGGACAGGTGTTTGAGGGTTTTTCATTATTAATAGAGAGAATTATTTTGTCATCAGCTGTGGAGGTCTCTCTTGGTCTGCCAGTCCCTTAGCGATTAGTAAGCTCACCAGTGCTCTCTTTCTTCTTAATTATGTTCCAAACAGTTGATTTTGGTATGCCTAAGGTTTGGCTGATATCTCTAACAGTTTTATTCTTGTTTCTCGGTCTCATAATGGCTTCTTTGACTGTCATTGGCACAACTTTGTTCCTCGTTGATAAACAGCAATAAAAGTTTCCAAAGTTGATGGAAAGACTGGAGGAAAGACTAGGTGCTGAGAGCTCTCTTATACCTGCATTAAGGAGGCATTTAAACACACCTGAGCATTTACAAACACCTGTGAAGCCATGTGTCCCAAACATTATGGTGCCCTGAAATAGGGGGCCTATTTATAGACACTGTTGTAATTTCTACATGGTGAAACCAAAATGTATAAAAAATACCCTTTTACTAAAATCTGACAATGTGCACTTTAACCACATGTGATTTTTTTCTATTACATATCTAAAATTGTGGAGTGTTTTGTAATCAAACCATTACAAAGTATTAGTTGAACCACAAAGCATTTATTAAAACCCATGGAGCGAAAACAATACATACTGTTACACTCATCGCATCAACTTACAGACTACCAACTAAGGGTCGAGCAGACTGTATCAGTGGCTGCAGTCCTACTCAAATCCCGGACTGGATTACATGGTGGAATGTGTATCATGCATAATATATGTGGTGAAGGCTATATTGACAGAGATTAATATGGTTGATCTACATCCTTCCTCTTAAAGAAGCAAATCATAATTAAACAAACATATAGTGGAGCATATAGAAAAACACCAATATGAGGGGAGTGCACTTTACTTTGTGTACTGTATGCTGACAGCAGCAAGTGAGAAGACAGTTCACAGACAGTTCAACCACAGTCCTGTCTGCGCGCGTACAGTACCAACCATTTCCTCCCTTCACCAGAGATTGAATAGGAGAAGGGAGTGATACCTCAGGTCCGACCGGTGTTGAGGGTGAGGATGGAGACCTGGGCAGCGGCCGGGGAGGCGAAGCAGGAGGCAAAGCATCTGGACCGGGGTGGGCAGGCAGTTGTGGGACAGTGGATTTGGAACCGTTGGACCGTGGAGGCGACACTGGCTAATTGATTGGACGAAGGTGTTGTCGGTTACGTCTGTAGGTGCCATCATCAACACTGACCGGGTAAGAGCGCGGCTCAGGAGTAGTCCCTTGAATGATGCCCAACCGGTCGTAACCTCTTGGCGTTTGCAAGCGGACAGACTGTCCCTTGGTTGGTGGTGGAAGCGATGTGCTTGACTTGTCACAGTATCTTTTCTGAGTATCGCGCTGCTGTTGGAGTTTTGTCTGGATCACTGCCGGGGTGCGAATTTGTGGTTGTGACATCTGTTTAGTTACAGGTAGCATAGTGCGAGTCTGCCTTGACATAATGCGCTGGACAGGGGAACCCAGAATCAGATCATGAGAAATGTTCATAACAAGAGGATTTCAGTACAGGAGTAAAGAGGTTCTTCTGCAATTGTATAGGGCTCTGGTGAGACCACATCTGGAGTATTGTGTACAGTTTTGGTCTCCTAATTTGAGGAAGGACATCCTTGTGATGGAGGCAGTGCAGCGTAGGTTCACGAGATTGGTCCCTGGGATGGCGGGACTGCCATATGAAGAAAGATTGAAAAGACTAGGCTTGTATTTACTGGAGTTTAGAAGGATGAGGGGGAATCTTATAGAAACATATAAAATTATAAAAGGATTGGACAAGCTAGATGCAGGAAAAATGTTCCCAATGTTAGGTGAGTCCAGAACCAGGGGCCACAGTCTTAGAATAAAGGGGAGATCATTTAAGACTGAGGTGAGAAAAAACGTTTTTACCCAGAGTGTTGTGAATTTATGGAATTCCTTGCCACAGAGGGCAGTGGAGGCCAAATCACTGGATGGATTCAAGAGAGAGTTGGATAGAGCTCAAGGGGCTAGTGGAGTCAAGGGATATGGGGAGAAGGCAGACACGCGTTATTAATAGCGGACGATCAGCCATGATCACAATGAATGGCGGTGCTGGCACGAAGGGCCAAATGGCCTCCTCCTGCACCTATTTTCTATGTTTCTATGTTATGTAAATTAAGCAAGTTGAGATAGATATCAGAACCGGCCCGATGGGACCATTCCATCACTTGTTTGGCACTTCTCACCGCACGTTTGGCCAAACCATTGGACTGCGGGTATTCGGGGCTGCTAGTGATGTGGCGAAAATCCCAGTGATTAGCGAAGTTTCTGAAATGAAGACTGGTAAATTGGCTGCCATTGTCAGAGAGAAGATGGACGGGAGCCCAGTGGACAGAAAAGTGGCGTGCCAGCTTTTCAACAACCATGGCTGAGGTGGGACTGCAGAATAGGTCGATCTCGAACCATCCGGAGTACGAGTCGACCAGGACCAGGTACTGATTGCCATGCCACTCGAAAATATCAGTTGCAACTATAGACCATGGCAAGTCTGGTGCGGGGTATGAGAGAAGGGGCTATTTGGGTTGGTGCGGCTCTATGTTGTTGCACATCGCACAGGACTCGACTTTCCCATGCACAAAGTTGGCCATTCCAGGCCAGAAGAACATAATCTTTGCCCTCAGAACGGTTGCCTCCACACTGGGATGACCCCTGTGGATGGCATCGTAATACTTGTTTTGCAGAGATGCAGGAACAACCGCCTTGTGTCCTTTCACCACGATGCTGTCCTGAAGTACCAGTTCATCACAAATAGGGTAAAATGGGCGAATCAGGGGCCTGTATTCGCCAATACATGCGGATCAGACAAGCCTGTATTGCTTGTCTGGCCATCTGCGTCGGATGACAGAGGAGAGTGACTGTAGAGTGTCGTCTGCAGCTGTTTGTGCTGCCAGATCATCCAGACACCAGGATGGGAGGTAGGAGGCCATCATAACAACAAAACCATCATCGTCTGACAGGTGTTTTTCGCAGGTGTTGCGAGGAGCCCGTGACAGAGTGTCAGCTAAGTGAATATCCTTTCCGCGTTTGTAAACCAGTTTAATGTCATACTTTTGTAATATCATCATCATACGTTGAAGGCATGCAGGGACGGCGTGTATCAGCTTGTTCAGAATGCTGATCAGCGATTGGTGGTCAGTTTCAACAGTGACAGGGTTCCCGAAAATAAAGTAATTGAATTTCCTGCAAGCAAAGACCATAGCTAGCAGTTCTTTCTCGATCTGTGCGTAGCGCTGTTCTTTATCAGTCATGGTGCGAGAGGCATAAACAATGGGTCTGTGGCCGTTACCATCGTTCTGGAGTCAGGCTGCTCCTAGTCCATATTGGGAGGCATCACAAGTTAAAGTGACAGGTAGCTTGACATCAAAGTAAGCTAGTGTTTGAATGCAGGACATCTGTTGCTTGATAGTGTCAAACATCTTCTGCTGGTGTTCTTGCCAGAGGCAAAGAAATAAATGATGGGTCTTTGTCCCGAAGATTATGGAGGGCACTGTAAGTTCATAAATAGTCTGGAACAATTGAGGGGATTCGAACAAAAATATCTTTAGAACGCGTTAACACATATGTTGAAAGGAAAAAGGCACTGTGAAGTGCAATTAACAAATACACACACAGCCAAACCTGATGACATGCTCACTTGACATCTAATACGACACATGTAGTTCCAGCAGAGTTGTCGCAGTCGCCATCAAGCAACAAAACCCCAGTTAATAGCACACCCTGCAAAATATAATTCAGGCCGCTCTTATATTTGGTCTTTGACTCAGGATAAGCTCGCAGATTTCAGTGAGTTTACCAGTAGTTATATGACAGCTGAACCTGATGCTTACGAGAAGCAATATGAGGGAGATTGAGTTGGGTATTAGAAAAGGACATTTTTCATCAGATTTACTTTCATACTTTTAGATTGCTTTCTGCCTAATATCAGAAATCGTGGGAAATCGTGTCTCACAAACCTGATGGATGAGGGCAAGCAAGTGGACGTTGTCTACACAGACTTTAGCGAGGCTTTTGATAAGGTTCTGCAAGGTAGGCTTGTCTGGAAGGTGATAATCGCATGAAATCCAAGATGACTTATCCAATTATATTCAAATTTGCTTGGAGGAAGGAGTCAAAGGTTAGTTGTGGAAGGTTGCTGTTCTGACTGCATGTCTGTGGCCAGTTGAGTTCCATATGCGGTCATAAGTTCATGTCATAGAAGCAGAATTAGGCCATTTGGCCCATCGAGTCTATTCTGCCTTCAATCATGGTTGATCTCTCTTTCCCTCTTAATCCCATTCTCCTGCCTTCTCCCCGTAACCTTCGACATCTTTACTAATCAAGAACCTGTCAAATTCCGCTTTAAAAATACTTAATGGCCTCCACATCCATCCATGCCAATGAATTCCACAGATTCACCACCATCTGGTTAAAGAAGGTGCTGGTTCAGCTGTTGTTTGGATGTCAATGTAGTTAACAATGAAAGTACATTTGCAAATTTTCAACAGGTTCTAGATCATTTGGGAAGGTGGGCTAAGGAATGGCAAATATAATTTAACTGTGACAATTTGGTTTGTCATACTAGGACAGGATTTACACAGTAAATAGTAGGGCCCTAGCAATTGGTGCAGAACAGAGAGATCAGGGACAATAGGTGCATAGTTCCCTGTAAGTATCGAGTCCGGTGGACAGTGTGGTGTAGAAAGCCTCTGGCATACTTGACTTCATTGGAAAAGGTATTGAATACAAAAGTTGGAACATCATGATGCAGCAATACAAGTCATTGATGAGACCACATGTCAACCCTTGGATGATTGCGTGCAGTTTTGGTCACCCAGTGAATGGAAGATAGTCATGAAGATGGATAATCGAGAGGACAAACTCATCAGGATGTTACCTGAGTTTGCTGGCTTGAGTTATAGGGAGTGGTTGAATAGTAAAAAGGGTGGGACTTTTTTCATTAGACCGTAGGAAGCTAAGGAGTGACCATATTGAGGTGTATAAGGCCATACGACATAGATGCAGAATCAGGCCAATTTGCCCATCATATCTACTCCGCCATTTGTTAATGGTAGATCTATTTTACCTCTCAACCCCATTCTCCTGCCTAGGGGCATAGATGAGATGGCCTAATCCTACTCCTATAACTTATGACCTTATGGCTTATAAAGTGAACACTCAGTAGTTTTTTTCCCGGGTAGACAATCCTAAAACTAATGGCCACAGGCTAAATATGAGAGAGGAGAAATTTAAGCGGGACCTGAGGGTCAACTTTTTCACTGAGTTCGTAGTCCGTATCTGGAATGAGCTGCTAGAGGGAACATAAAAACATAGAAAATAGGTGTAGGAGTAGGCCATTCGGCCCTTCGAGTCAGCACTGCCATTCAATATGATCATGGCCGATCATCCAAAATCAGTACTCCGTTCCTGCATTTTCCCCATATCCCTTGATTCTGCTAGCCCAAAGAGTTAAATCTAATTCTCCCTTGAAAACATCCAGTGAATTGGCCTCCACTGCCTTCTGTGGCAGAGAATTCCGCAGATTCACAACTCTCTGGGTGAAAATGTTTTTCCTCATCTCAGTCCTAAATGACCTACCCCTTATTCTTAAACTGTGACCCCTGGTTCTAAACTCTACCAACCTGGGGAAGCTATTGAAGTGGATACAATACAAATGTTTAGAAGGCTTTGGTCCTAATGCAGGCAAATGGGACTAGCCCAATATTCCTACTTGGTAGTCATGGACATGGTGGGCCGAAGGACCGTTTTCCATGCCGTTTAGCTCATGCTCCGATCAAATAGTGACGTTCTGAAGGCACGAGTATAAACTAGTATTATTGCAGTGCATCAATAACACCAATATTGAGTGGCCTAAAAACAATTACATGATAACTATTCTTGAAAGAAAGAAAATTAATGTCTTAACAAAAAATTAAGTGAATAACTATGATAAATGAAAAATTGTCTATTACAGAACAGTAAATGATTATCTCACTTGTCCTCAGATTCAAGAATATACAATGTTTGATGTCTGGAGCTGGTAGCGTGCATTAACAAGGGAATGGGATGTTGGGATAAAGTCGACGAGAATATTTAAGTGACTTGTTGGTGTTTTCACCTTTCCACAGATGATCCTATGGCCCTTGGCTTCATCATCTCTCCATGGTCTCTGCTGCTCTTACCCTCCGGCAAAATTTCTTACACTGATGAAACTGTTTCCAGCCAGGATCTGCGAGTGTTTACAGCCCCTGAGGTTTTGCAGAATCAGGCTTTGTCCTCGCTTTCTGATGTTGAGAAGGTATGGGAATAAATCGCCAGCTGTGTAGGAAGCTACGTTTGCTGAAAATCCACATGGGTCTCATCAAAAGCCATGTCAGAAAGCCAAAACGTGATTGCAGTCAAGGCATCACATTTAAGTATTTTGTATTTGTGGTATAGATAAATGCTTTGTGTAATGTGTTACATGTAAGTAAATAGCATCACATTACTACATAGCCAACATTTAATCCTGTGTTGAAGCAAACTATTTTAGGCCTTATGACATTTTAATTTATTGACCACCCAGTGGTACACTCAAATTAAAGTGACAAATGATGGTTGCATCTGCTTCAATAATTACCTTGTATGTAGCTTTATAGTTCATGCAATCTTAATAAGAGGAGACTCACCACCAAAAGTGGACTTTTGAAAATAATTAAAACTATGAATTAAAATGGACTCTTAAACCATGTTTATAGATTGCATTGATGCATTTAGCTGCTAAATTTTGCATCCTAGTTATTCGAGTGTGAACTGCAGAGTATGTGGTTCATAGCATTTTAACTCTGGGTTTGGGAGGGATGGGAAAGTAGATGATCAAGATATTCTGTGACTTCAAGCAGGGAATGAGAGGTGGAGACCAGCTGGGTGGGGGGTGTGGTGGGTTCAGAGAGATTGGAAAGGCTGCAGGATCAGAGTCATGGGGGAGATTTGAGTCCCATGAGCAATATTGGAGACCCATGGAAAAGACTTCAGGGAAGGCCATAGACCAGGAGAGATCAGGAGATGTTGCTGGGACTGCTGAATTGGGATTGTAAGAGACTGTGTAATTGGGAGAGGAAATGAATCATGCACACTGGGTAAACAAATAACTAGAAAGGCTCTTGCCGCCTGCATTCAGTGGTCATGCTTTACCAACCTGGTTCCATGAGACCCATTAATCTATGATAAAAATGCTTTCATTTGAAATGGTCTTGAATCAGCCACAACTCTCCTATTGCTTCATTGTATCCTGCCCTGCCCTTACCTAACAATTTAGTTAATTGCTTTAGAGTCAGTTTTGACTTTCAGTTTTAACTTTCTCATATCCAGCTTTGCCCAAACCCATCCATTCACCAAAGGTTAAAAATCTTCCCTTATTGAGTTATAACTCTGCCATGTACATACATTGGCGTGTTTTCTACACATGTAAGTTATAGCCCTTTGAAATATATAGGAGAAAGGATACAAACTGCTGGAGTAACTTAGCAGGCCAAGCAGCATCTCTGGCCAACATGGATAGGTGACGTTTTGGATTGAGATCATTCTTCAGATTGATTGTGGGGGGGGCAGAAAGGAGCAGAAAGCTAGAAGAGGGGAAAGGAGGGGCAAAGCATGGCAAGTAATAGGTGGAATTTGACAGAGGGGGTGATTCATAGTCAGATGGTTATTTTTCCAAATACACTTGGAGGAATAAGATGCACTTCTTCTTTTAGAGCACACGTTTAACCCAAACAAATTTTTCTTACCTGTCAATAAAATTCCATGTTCAAGAGTTTTTTTAAACAAAATAAAGCACTGGAATATATCAGTTGACAGAATAGACTTTAAGCTCTGAATGGAGTTGTAGGATATATAATCAAAGTACAAAGATTCTCAACAATACATGAAGTTGAAGGACCTAGAGAGGACTTTCCCAAGACAGTGACCATTGTCGCTATAGACTACCAGTGGAGTTGGGGTGAAAATGGAAAAGTTAAATACAAGGTCAAAGTCTGAAGACTGAAATATGCAAAAGAGTCAGAGGAAGAGATTTTCTGAACATTAGGCTGCATAGCATTCAACCCAATGCCTGGGTGTGGGTAAATAATGTGCTGATTCATGTCTAAGCCATCCCCAAGATGAACTGAAAAGTCCTCAATCTGATTTACTCCTCAGGCCCCCACATAGCTTCACCTGCCTGGATGGATGGGAGAGTTTTTTGTACCTGGGAGACATATGGCGATACATAAGCAGTGAATAGACCTTCAATAGCAGATATTCTGCTCCTGCAATGCCTTGACAGCTTTGACAAGATGTAAAATTGCAGATCATCGAGTCATACAGCATGGAAACAGGCTCTTCCCCCAAGCTTGCCATGCCGACCAAGGTGCCTCATCTACACTTGTTTTACCTGCCCACATTTGACCCATATCCCTCTAAACCTTTCCTATCAATTTCCCTGTCTAAATGTCTTTTAAATGTTATAGTTTCTGCCTCAACACCTCCTTGGCAGCTCATTCCAGATACTCATCACGCTCTGTGTGAGAAAGTTTCCCCTTAGCTTCCTATCAAATCTTTCCTCTCTCAACTTAAAGCTATAGTTTGTCCTCTGGTTCTTGATTTCCCTATGCTGGGTAAAATACTCTGTGCTTCTACTACATCAATTCCCCTTACGATCTCTATGAGAGCATCTCTCATCTTCCTACTCTCCAAGGAATACAGTTCTAACCTGTGCAACCTCTCCTTTAGCTCAGTCCCTCAAGTCCTGTCAATGTTGTCCCTGGTAAAAAAACCCAAGAGGTTTTGTTGAAAGCTTTTAAACATCTCCCATAATCAGTGGCATTTAAAAATACAACAATGTTATAAACAAAAAAAAATGAAATGTTAATCATGAAGACAAAATTTAAATATAAATGTAAAATGAAACAAAAATTCCCTAGTAAAAGCTCTTGGAGAAAGGATGGCATTTCTATTCCTATTCCAGGTCTAGGAGGAACAGATTCTCCAATGTAACGCGGAGGAATCCCAGTAAGACAAGGTTCCATCTTTGGACCACATATGGAGTCCTGTGATGGAGCAGAATGACAGATGCACTGGCCACATCCTGCATGATTCAGCCCACAATCAGAAATTTCAAACCTTAAATATTATCAGTTATATCAATGTGGATTGGATTACTGCAATGTTGTTAGCTGCAGCAAGAACAATTTGTGTACAAAAAAAATCAGCAATAAGATGTTGAACAAAATCTGCAGTCTACTGATATTTCCAAGGGTACTTGGGTTTACTGCTGCTTCCCACACTTGTAACTATTTTAACTGTAATTTGTAAAAAAAGTGCAGAAAAAAATCGAGAAAATGCAATCTACATGTTACCTAGTTGTTTCACATTGTATCAATTCAAGATGCTTCACTCAGAATTTATTCATGTTAATATATTATACATAATATTTAATAAATGTTTTGTGAAAATCAATTCAGCTAAAAAAACTTGTTTTTACGTTATGATTCATTGAAGTAATTAATTCATAGTTGTGGTTCAAAATGGCAAAGCAAACATGTATTTTGTGGGCCTTTTGTTACAACATGTTTCTCTTTTTATTTGGGGATATTTGTGTAATTGGTTAGAAAAAATTGTTGAAAATAATTTCTAAGAAGAGCAGTGTATTCTGAATGCTTGAATGTTTCTTTGCTCCCAAAATATAACTTTTACTCCTGAAGTATAAAATAATAATAATTTAGTAAACTTTGATCTGGGGTTTTTGTACTTGCAGATGCATGTGTACTCACTTGGTATGACTTTGTACTGGGGAGCCGATTACAAAATACCTCTCAACCAGGTGAGTGCCATTAAATCAGGTGCCTTTTATGCTTCCTTTGAGGAAAGGTTCCAAACACAATTGAAGTTAATGATAGCCAAACTTTCTTGTTTTAATCAGTTTATACATTTAAATCGATTTGTATTTGTCCTTCACATTGGTAACTTCCCTCCTCACACCAGTTATCATCGTGGACAGGATATAAATTAGTGTCCCGCAAAATAGTTTCATTTTAGATATTTTTTTAAGATAGACTTCATAAAATTTTTCACAGCTGTTTGCAAGAACTGATAGGATTCAGTTTGCTAATGTTTTGTCAGGACTGCATATGATCTTGTTAGAATACTAGAATTTACAGATAACTAGAAAAGATATGCAAATGTCCATCAGTAAAGTTTGGCCTCGTATAATTTCAAAAGATGAGTAAATTGTACTAGTTAGCAGAATGAGCCAGCAATGAAGAAGCTTTGTGCTTGCACATAAACAGTTGTTTTCTTGGAAAGAAAATAATAGATTCCCCTGAACAACAGCAATACCTAAATACAGGTATGGAATGAAGTGCCTCCAACTGCTTGTATTTTTAATCAATATAGATAATTTGAATATATTTATTTGGTCAACAGGAATTTGGAAATTCTGAGCTACTGAAATTAATATCTGCCAAAAAAGCGATACCATGACAGGTCATGCTTTTAACTTCATGGTTACTTTTTAGATGCCAAATTCAATGCTCTCAACAAACCACAACAGTATGCATCTTTGCTTGGCATCTATCATCAATAATCTGT
Organism: Raja brachyura; assembly: GCA_963514005.1. The sequence continues at coordinate 116,216,604 of OY740781.1, read as the reverse complement.
GAGGTATGCCAGTGATATTTATAAATATGAAAATAAGTTTAGAAGAGGCCTAAATATTATTTATTTGCGATTGACGTTTGAGGGAAGAAACATGATCCTACAGTAGCTTAATAAATGAGACCCTGCTGCTTAGACATTCGATAACATGGTGCTTTTTTTCTCCCCTCATTGCGATGTGAATGGTGGAATCTTGGGCCCTTGGGGATTGGTCAAGCAAATAAAATGCCTATTTGCATGAATCCAGGCCTATCCTCCCCCCCCCCTCCCCTGCCCCAACCCCCCCCCCCTCCGCCCCACTCCCCCCAGACCCACCCTGCGCCCCCCTTCCCTGTGCCCCCCCCCCCCTCTGCCCCACTCTGGTAATATTAAAAAAATACCCTCACAACATCCTTCCCTGCCTCCAGCCCATCCCATGAACCTCTGATCTGTAGTTTATGCCTCCAGCCCGCCAATTATAGGCTCTCTGCTGTCAACTCCTTCCCCTAGTGTGCATCTCGGCCTTCCCGATGGCCAATCTACAGTACATGTCAACCTTATCTGTTGCAGTGTACATCTTCCAGGCTTCAGTTCCACTTCCAATTATCGTCCTCATACCTTCCTCATTCGCAACTCCAGGAACATCAGTTTTTTTTCCCTTCTACTTCCTCCTTTTTCTAATCTCCCCCCCCCCCCACCCTTCCCCCACAATATCTCCTCTCTGTACCAACTGTCCCACCCTTCAGCAGACAAAGGTATTACTGTACCTCTGAATCACTACCAAGGCCAGTGTATAGCTGATCCAGTTGCTCTCCCTGGGGGCTTCAGATACAAATGTGTTTTATTGTGCTGGGACAGGGGCCAAAACAATTTTCATCTACCACCCTTCTGACATTCTAGCTCCCCCTTGGGAACAGTGGAAATTTTAGGTGTATCGGTCATTGTATTTGAGCAAAAGGTAGAGTGAACTCGAGCTAGAGGTCATTGCAACCAAGTAGACAATAGAAAAGGGACAGGTACAGAGGAAAAGCAAGGAAATGGATATATTGAATTGGGTAAGTGAGTACTAACTTAAAAAGAAAGTAAAGGATTGTGTTGATCACTAGATCCTACCAATAAACAAATACCTGATTGTGCAATAATGTAAGATAACATTTGTCATTGGATGAAAAGTTGGTGTGGGAAATAGAGGCAAAAAACAGAAGGCAAAGACCAAGCATCACATGGAAAATTTGAGTTCATGGGCAATTTTTATTGAGGAATCCTGAGCCCATTTTTGGTAAAATGAAATGTTGATATGATTTAAAGCTACAAAGCAAACACGGAAATCGTTATCAAAACATGTGGGGGACACAATTTGTTGGCGGCCGCACGCGCGCATACACACACATGCGAGGCTTCGGCCGTGGGCCCTGTGGACAGTAACTTCGGGAGCTGTGCTGGTTGGTGACTGACTCCGAACTCCAGCAACAGCAGCTTCGTCCACCCCGAATTGTGGGGCTTGAATCGGCCCGTTCACGGGGTCTTTCATCGGCCGGTGGGTGCTCAACATCGGGAGCCTTGATCTCCTCGATGCAGCAGTTTGATTTTAAGCCTTGCCGGGCGCTGAAAGGCACCGCGAATGGGCCGATTCAGCCCTTAGAAAGCATCTGATAAAGTCCCGATTACAAAACATGGGGGGGGGGGGGATTGTCCCCCACCTCTCAAAGAAGGGGGTGTGGGGGGGCATGTCCCCCAGTACCCCCAGGATTTCCGCCCCGCTACAAAGTACATTGTGAATTAAAGTCAGAATAGGGAGGCTTGAAGGAGTAAAGAGTAAAGAAGAAACAGTATACAGGTCAAAAATGACCCACATGCAACGGTTGTCTTGCAGCCCAAAGATTAAAAAAGCAGGATAATGTCCCTTGGCACTTGGAGTGAAAATGGAAAGTAAATGATTGGCAGCTGAGTGTGGAAATATCCCTTTGTACAAAAAGGCTACAGTTTTTAGGCAAAATGTGGAATTGAACCGCATCCAGACTAAGCTACAACAAGAAATTTATAAGAACATCAGAAATTTATATCAAGAATCACCCAAACTGGACAGGTCCTGGGAAGGAACTGTTGGGGAAAGAATGATTAGAAAGTGGAAGGTAGCCAAAAGGACAAGCATAGAGATGCAGCTGTTAAACATACAGGGACCAGCCACTACGTTAAAGATGCCTTTGTGCAGACTTCAGCCAAAGGCTGCCACCCCCAGCATCAAAGGATCCATCCAGGAGAGACAAAAAAACATATTTTGTTGCGAACATAAAAGGCAGAGATTAGCAGACATGACAACTTGACATAGATCAAAGGAAATAAGTTATTTTAACCTTCTCAGGTGAGGTACAGAAAGATGTGTGTTTAGTTAAAGTGTGATAGGACTGAGCAGCCATTGATATTAGTTCTAAGGGTCTGGCAGATAATAATAATAATAATGAGAAGTATTAAGGAAGGTTAAATAAAATGTAAATTTAGAAACAGCTTGTAACATTAGGAATCTCAAGCTTGGTTGTTCAAAGAGGATGGTGATGAATTCAAATTTAGGGCCTAGGTGAGGGAAGGTAAATAGAAAGGAAACGTGTCTGTGCGTTTTGTATGTTGGGAACAGCTGGGAGGAAATTAAGATGATTTTGTTTGAGGGAATGAGTTACAAAATGGCTACTCTGCTTTCAGTATTTAATTGTCAAAAAGATAATAACTGCTATGAGTCAGCAGGCCAGAGAATGATACTAGATATGGTGTGATAAAAGGGATAATTGTAAATAGTTACGTATATTTTAATTTTAACCAACATAATATAATCTGAATGTTTACTTAGTTGAAAGTCCAAGTTAGTTAACCTAATAATAGATGACTGCTTTGTGACACAGTCTGACAGGGAGGCAGACTATTCTTAGTAATAGTCAGTGACTCTGCAACTAGGCAGGAAATGAAAGTCATGGCTTCTTTGGTGGATAATAACCACAGGGTGCACAAATTAAACATACAATGAGTTTCAGAAATACCATAACCAGGAACTGAGTCACAAACTTTTAAAAACATAACCAGATTGAAGGGGAGTTTTTAGGATAGCAGCTTGATTACTGATGGGGCCTGAGGGAAATAGTTCCATACATGTCAGCAAAGGACAAATATGTCATTCAAGATTCAAGATTCAAGAGAGTTTATTGTCATGTGTCCCAGATAGGGCAATGAAATTCTTGCTTTGCTTCAGCACAACAGAATATAGTAGGCATAAATAAATACATAGCAGAACAGATCAGTGTGACAGTATACCAATGAATATATATATATTCACACATAAATAAACAGATAAAGTGCAATAGGCTATTAATGATCAAAGTTTTGTTTGAGTTGAGTTTAATAGCCTGATGGCTGTGGGGAAGAAACTATTCCAGAACCTGGATGTTGCCGATTTCAGGCTCCTGTACCTTCTACCTGAAGGCAGCGGGGAGATGAGTGAGTGGCCAGGGTGGTGTGGGTCTTTGATGATGCTGGCAACCTTTTTTGAGGCAGCGATTGCGATAGATCCCCTCGATCGTAGGGAGGTCAGAGCCGATGATGAACCGGCCAGTGTTTACCGCATTTTGCTGTCTTTTCCGCTCCTGGGCGCTCAAGTTGCTGAACCAAGCCACGATGCAACCGGTCAGCATGCTCTCTACTGTGCACCTGTAGAGGTTCGAGAGAGTCCTCCTTGTCAAACCAACTCTCCGTAATCTTCTCAGGAAGTAGAGGCACTGATGTGCTTTCTTTATAATTGCATCCATGTTCTCGGACCAGGAGAGATCTTCAGAGATATGCACACCCAGGAATTTGAAGCTCTTAACCCTTTCCACCATCGACCCGTTGATATAAACGGGACTATGGGTCCCCATCCTACCCCTTCCAAAGTCCACATTCAGTTCCTTGGTTTTGCTGGTGTTGAGAGCCAGGTTATTGTGCTGGCACCATTTAGTCAAACGGCCGATCACACTTCTATACTCTGACTCATCTCCATCAGTGATACGTCTCACAACAGTGGTTGGCGTCAGCGAATTTGTATTCCTGTGTAGAGGTTTGAGTACATTGTAAATAATGTGATGTCAAATGAACAAAAAAAAGACAAATTGTAAGGAAAGATAACAGCTTGCACCATTTAATGTTTTTATATATTAAAAATGTACAAAGGAACTTGTCAAATAGACATTATAAGATCAGATAACAAATCAGAAAGAAGAATGAATACCCAAAAGATATCTTGCAGAAATGAGGCTTGATTGATTTTTGTTTCAAGGGTGAAATTGATATATTGGGAAAGTAGCTTAGAATTACTTTCAAGATTACTGCCAATGTTACGATAACCAGTGGCAGAGAAAAAGAAAGGGTGCCATTAATCCATTTATTCGCTGGTGCACAGCCCTTCAGTGATGCTAGATTTTCTACAGACAGATCCATTCTGAGTGTCCCATTCATGATTGCAATGCAACAAAACATAATGAAGATTGGTCTTTTTCTCCACCTGGAATGGACAGAGATCGTTCTTACCCCCAATGCCCTCTTGGTCATAAACATCTGCCACAGGTGGATTGATGAGGATGAGATCAATCAGTTTTACCCTTCATGAAGAAAGGTCCTGACTCAAAGTGTCATGTTCATTTCCTCCACAGATGTTGCTTGACCCACTGAGTTGCTCTGGCACTTTGTGTTTTGCTTAAGATTTTAGCGTCTCCAATTCCTTGTGTCTCTGTTGCTGTTTATGTTATTTCTCTCGTCTGCATTCTGGCAGTTTCAGTCTTCAGGACTGAAGCAGTTCAGTCAACCATGGTGTTATCAATGTAGCTTTGGTGATAGGCCTGGCAGTTCTCCAACCCGGAGTAAATTCTGTGCCTCTGCTACTTTTAGTGCTTCTTGCAAATGTTGCTCAACATGAAAGTGCACAAATTCACAATCCAAGGGAGGATGGTAGTTGGTTTTTCATGAGAAATCCCCTTGGCCATGTTTGACTTGATGTCATGAAAACATTTATAGGATCTGAAGTCAATACCGAATTCTCCTAGGGGTTACTGCTTGCTGCCTATATATCACTGTGTCACCTGCTGCACTGCCATCCCCCTTAGATAGAGCAGGATGCACCCAGGAATTTAGACCCAGGAGAGGACTGACACAACATCTCTGAGATATTATTCTATGTGCATGTCAAAGTTGATGTCAGGTAATCTGTACAATGTCATCCTCTTCCAGTGTAATCAAAGCGCTAAGGATTCATTGGATAGTTTGTTGGATTATGTAGTTAAGAGTCATTCACACTCTTGCAATGTGCAGAGGATGAATTATGAGAGGTCTAGGGGATTCTTTAATCTGCTGGTTGCAATGCTTCACCCATGCATAACTGTGTTACGGACAGAGATGTGTAGTGTTGTGCTAGAAGTAATTATTGTTGGTAATTGTAAGGAGCCTGATCTTTCTTGGCCATGTATTTGCTGGGTCTCACCATTGTCTTCCCAACATAAATAGACTGAGGAAGGGACCTGACCCGAAACATCACCTATCCGTTTTCTCCAATGATGCTACTTGACCCACTGAGTTACTCCAGCATTTTGTGTCCATCTTAGATATAAACAAGCATCTCCAGTTCCTTTTTATTATAAATAAGCTGATATCCCTGGTTCCCAAACTCGTTTCACCCATCCCCTATGGGTGTCTCGTGAAGCCTGTGCACATCATAGGCCTTAGATGTGTACTGCTGAGACCCTGTTCCCAGAATGCTCTAAATATCTTACACAGTCTAGAGCGGAGCCTTGCCATCTGCTATAATTGTCAATAATAAGATCTGAACAAACTATTCCCATCCAATCTGCAGGTCTGGCTATTCTCATTGGAATCAATATAGCCTCCATGTTTATGGCTGGGCTGGGAGGTGTGGGGTGGAGATTGATAGAAACATAGAAACATAGAAATTAGGTGCAGGAATAGGCCATTCGGCCCTTCGAGCCTGCACCGCCATTCAATATGATCATGGCTGATCATCCAACTCAGTATCCCGTACCTGCCTTCTCTCCATACCCTCTGATCCCCTTAGCCACAAGGGCCACATCTAACTCCCTCTTAAATATATCCAATGAACTGGCCTCAACTACCCTCTGTGGCAGAGAATTCCAGAGACCCACCACTCTCTGTGTGAAAAAATTCCTTCTCATCTCGGTCCTAAAGGATTTCCCCCTTATCCTTAAGCTGTGACCCCTTGTCCTGGACGTCCCCAACATCGGGAACAATCTTCCTGCATCTAGCCTGTCCAACCCCTTAAGAATCTTGTAAGTTTCTATAAGATCCCCTCTCAATCTCCTAAATTCTAGAGAGTATAAACCGAGTCTATGCAGTCTTTGTTGGTTCATGACATTGTTGAACTCCATGCGTTAGCACCCGTCACAAACTTTGACCCTGGGGCTTGCTCACCTGGGGCTTGCTGAATGCTGATGGTGTTCTTCAGAACCAATGGCCATGGTCTACTTTATTTTGCCCAAAGTGTAATTTGAAAGATTAGTGCAGAAATAAACAATATGAAGACTGGCAGTAATCATAGTTGAGTTTGCAACAAGGCAGTGAAGTTAGCATGGGGCTGCTGTGGCTGCTAGTGATGTTGGTTTTGTCTTCCTTGTTATGAAGGTGTGGAGTTAAAAGGAGAAACTTGTGGAAAAGTGTTATAAGTGCAGTCAGGGATAATAATAGATCTGGAGCGAGCATTAGCTGCAGATGTGAAAGAATCTAGTAATGCGAATAGTAGAATGTGAGAACCCAAAGAAAACCCACACGGTCGCAGGGAGAACGTGCAAACTCCATACAGACAACACCTGATGTCAGGATCAAACCCGGGTTTGCACGATGAGGCATCAGCTCTTCAAGCTGCACCACTATGCCACCCTGCTACACCGCTGCATCTACCTTGGTTTTATAATGTCACAATTATACTATACGTTCCAGTTGTGTTGCATATCTTTTACTTGAAACCAACTTAACGTAGACACAATGGTACAACTGATTATTTTCAGTGCAATAATGCAAAGGGTGCCAACATGTAATTACACTGTAAGTATAAAGAAGTATATGGTTGATACTGATCTTTGTAATGAGGCGGATAAATTTAATTTATACTGCAAATGAATGGATCAGAACTGCTCTTTTGTAACCAGGTCCTACCCAACTATGTCACTGGAGTAACTGACTATTTGCCAGTGATTTTGTGTGAATGTTTTTAATCCCAATGTGGATACAAGGAAAAACAAAACAGTCTATAATTTTGAACCATTTATTAATACCCTGTTGACCAATATAAATATGGACATTTTTAATTCCTTACAGCTACTTTGAATGTTTTACATGTTGGCATCTGCTAATGTTCATTTACAATTAACAGATGATTTTAAAAATTACCTGCATTTTAAATAATGGTTTACTGCTTTGGACAAGGTCCTTTACAGATTGCTTTTGACATAATGTAAGAATACCAACATAGTTTTTTGAGATACTTTTGCTAAATTGATATGGGTCTGGCTTTACAATCATTTTGGATGGTTTAAATTATTTTAAGCTGCTGCTAACCTCGTATAAAATGAAGAAATAGAGTGAGGGATTGCTTTAATTATAAAGCCCTTCTCTGGAAATTCTAGATTGTGACATTTTAACACTAGCTCCATTCTTAACTATTTATAGTTCACGTGTTTCTTCCGCTCAACTATCACTTTTACCTCCACCAGAATCAGACTGATCCAATATCAACCATAACCATCTTCCACGTATTAAACAGTCGCCACCTTCACCAAAACCCCCTCCCCCCGCCGTGTTTCTATGTTTTTCTTTTCTCTCCCTAACGTTCCGCATTAGATTCAAATTCATTTTATTTTATTGTCATATACACTAGAACGCAATGAAATTCCCTGATCACATTAAGCTCCTAAAGTGCAGACATAGAGTAATGCTTAAAAACAACAATAAATATAATTACTAAATGTAAACAATGGAATGGTGCAGGAGTGTGCTGCAAAGTCCAAGTTGTGCAAAAGAATATTAAAGTAACTTATTAACTTATCAACCAGATGGCATCATCAACAGCTTATCACCAGGGTAACTCCGGTAACACCTGGCCAAGGAGATTCCTTTTCGTGAATCCATCTCTTACCCTATCCTCTTCAACTTAAAACTTATTTTCACTCTTTCTGAGTTCCAACAAAGTGTCTTTGAACTGAAATGTTTTTCTTTCCACAGATGCAAACCTGCTGAGTGTTTTCAGCATTTCATGTTACAATTTCAAATTTCCACCATTCTCAGTTTTCAGATTGTTTTATGACATCGGTATTGTGAAATCCATTAAACAATAACGGGATATCAGCTGATTTGATTGTAAATGTTCTGTTAGTCATTTTATATACAGAAAATAAAGCTTTCTTTGAGTTTAATGTTTGTGCAAAATGGAAATTGAGCAGTCAATGTGAAGTTTGACGTCTTATTGGGAATTTCAAGATTTTTGTGAGGTAATGTAGTTCATTGAAGGTGTTTCAAAATATTTGGTTTTAAAATAAGGTTTGCTCTTCATGAGAGTAATGCAATTCTGTGTGGAATAATTCAGTGAAAGGAACAACAGCAACTGTGGTGATGCCTCTGCTAATAAGAGGAGTTAAGTGATACATTTGTGTATGTGTTAATTGCAAGAATAGAAAAACTGTTGCATTGAAAAAGATCAAGAATAGGCAAAGACACACAGAAAGCAGATTAACAGGCTTCAACATGAACAATGCTCCTCTCTCTCTTTTTCTCTCTTTCTGCAATATTTCTTCGTTGTTCTCTCCTAACATTCACATTTAAGTTTTTTTTAGATTGGGGAGGGATCACGTTTGTTGGGTGTGTTGAATATCTGAAGGCAGCAGCTCAGATGGTTGGAAGCCATATGGAATGCTTAATTAACCACGTCACAGACTGTAAGAGCAGAATGGTTATCATAAAACTTCATAAAGCATTCGATACTGTGTTACTGTTCTGGTTACAAAATCATAGCAAGGGGATGATTGCACTGGAAAGGGTGCAGAGCAGATCCATCAGTTTGTTGCCTGAGATGAAGGGCTTTAGGTATGAAAAGAATCCTGATAGGCTGGGTTTATTTTCCTCAAAGTGGAGATGGCTCAGAGAACCTATGGTAGTGTGCAAAATTATAAAAAAACATAGATGTTGTAGAATGGTCCAATTTTCTCAATAAAAGACGTGTCTAAAACCAAGTTATGTTGATGTAAGGTAAGGAACAGGATGTTTAGCGGGGATTGGAATTGTTTCAACCAGAGAATGATGGAAATCTGGAACAAGCTGTCAAAATAGTTGTTGGGGTAGAGACTTGTTCAACATTTAAGAAATACATTGCTCTCCATAATATTTGGGACAAAGACCCATCATTTATTTATATGCCTCTGTACTCCACAATTTAAGATTTGTAATAGAAAAAAAATCACATCTCTTAAAATATGGAAAGCAGTTATAACAGAGTATAATTTAGAGGAATACATTACAATTCTTAAATGGTGTGCATATGACACAGACTTTACTCCGAATAAATTAGATAGCACGTTTAAAGAGTGGACAGTTAAAGACATAACTGCTATTTGTAACATAATGAAAGGAGGAACACTTAAGTTTTGAAATGCTTAAAGAAAAATTCCTGTTAGAAAAACAAGACTTCTATCGATACTTATAGATGCGGAACTATGTTAACAAAAAAATGTTAAAAATAAAACGTAGTCGAGTATAGTTTTGATGGGATTATTTAGGAAAGCGTATAACTCAAATACTGGTAGTAAAATTATTTCATGCATGTATAAAGGGTTACTGAATCTTAAATCACACTCAACCTTATATATTAAAATGAAATGGGAGAAGGAAGGAGGGATAATCATATCCGAGGAAGAATAGACAGCAATATGGAAGTATCAATGGAAGTGTACCAGCTCACAAAACTGGAGGGAGTTTAGTTGGAAAAGCCTGATACAGTATTTTATTACGCCTTCTCAGAAATCCCATTACGGTGGGAACTCTCCAGTTTGTTGGAGAAAAAGTGGAAATTTAAAGGCAGATCATTACCATGTTCTCTGTGATTGCCCTGTTATTAAAGATTTGTGGAGAGAGTTACATGATGCTTTACAAGATATTTTTAGATGTCATGTGCCCTTGGAGAGTAAGACCATGTTTTTTGGACTCGTACCTGAAGACTGGCGAAAAAAGACAAATACTTACTGAATATATTGATGGTAGCTGGTAAAAAAGCTCTCACAAAGAAATGGTTATCACAGGAGAGTCCAACTCTAAGTGCATGGATGGACATCACAATGGACATTTATAAAATGGAGAAAATAACAGCATATGTTAACTTTAAATTGGATTTATTTGCGTCACGCTGGGAAAATTGGGTTAACTATGTAACGCCTCATAGGCCAGACTTTATTTTAACGCATTTTTGATTATATGGTAAAGAAAGGATCACTCCCTAATGCCCCTGTCCCACTTAGGAAACCTGAAAGGAAACCTCTGGAGACTTTGCGCCCCACCCAAGGTTTCCGTGCAGTTCCCGGGGGGGTTTGTGAGTCTCCCTAATGGTCGAAAGTGGTTTCCGTTTAAAAAATCTGTAATTTTTTTTAGTCGAAGCCGGTTGCGATGCTAGTTGAAGGTGGTTGCCAGAGGACAAAAACCTCCAGGAACCGCACGGAAACCTTGGATGGGGCGCAAAGTCTCCAGAGGTTTCCGTTCAGGTTTCCCAAGTGGGACAGGGGCATAAGTGTTTGTAATTTTTACTGTGTTCTTGTTTCTATATTTGTTTTGTACAAATCTCAAAAAGAGGCAATTCAGGACAAAAATAAGTGGATGATGTATACATATAGTATTATACCTGAAAGCCGTTTTATGGAAATGTGTTTGCTGCGGAATGCTAATATAAGAATTTTTTTTTAAAGAGACAGTTCAAAAGGTAGTCGAGAATTGCTTGGGAAATGATAAGAAATATAACCGACCCCTCAACACCTGCAATGCAAGTTTAGGGATCTTGTAATTATTTGTTAAAAAAATGATGCAAAGTGCTGGAGTAACTCCGCGGGTCTTGCAGACTGTCCGGAGAACATGGATAGGTGACGTTTCAAGTTGGCACCCTTCTTCAGACTGATTCTAGTGGGGGGGGGTGGGGGGAGAAAGCTGGAAAAGAGGCTGAAAGTCTGTCAAGTGATCGGTTTATACGGGAGGGGTTTGATTTGCAGAAAATTATGACAAAACGCTGTAAGATAATGAGAGAAGATTCATGAAATATGAAATAGAGGAAGAGATATAGTGGAAGAGGATGGGGAAAGGAAAAGGGGAGGGGGTGCATTTTGGGAGAAATGGGTGTGTACCCAGGTGAGGCACAGGGAAGAGAGGGGGGAAAGGGGAGGGGTGTTTGTTGGTTAGTTACCTAAAAACTTGAGAATTCAATGTTCATATTGTTAGGTTGTAAGCTACCCAAGCGGAATACGAGGTGCTTTCGCTCCAGTGTGGGTGTGGTCTCTCACTGGCAATGAAGGAAGCCCAGAGCAATTCCCCTTTCATATGGGGATGGAAAGGGAATTAAATAGTTAGCAACCGGGAGATCTTGGCGACCGAACGCGTTCGGTGAAACTCGCAGATGTAAAGGAGGCCGCATTCGTGGCACCAAATGCAGTAGATAGATTAGAGAAGGTGAACGTGAACCTCTGTCACACCAGACAGGGTCGCCTCTTCTTGCGTATGGTGTGCACACATAAAGTTGTAGGACAACTTGTTCTATCTTCTTTGACTGTGCATGCCAGGTTGATTGCATTCGTTGAAACAGAGCGGGCCACGTGAAGGTTGCAATCTCTCACCCCAACACGGTTGCTGAGGTCACTGTATGGATGTGAGGGAGGTGGTGTGGTTACAGGTACTACACTTGTGGGAGGGGCCAGTTTGATTAGGGATAACCAAGGAGTTGTGGACGGTGGGTACTGTGTGGAAAGCGTCAGCGTTGGGGATGGGAATATGTGACAGGTGGTGGGATCACATTGAAAGTGACGGAAATGTTGGAGATTGGTGTCAGATAGTGATTATTCCCAATATTCCAAAATGTTCTTGTACATAAAAAGAATGTTGTTTTTGTTGAGTTGGTATTCTTTAATAATTCATTGTTATAAAAGTGTCTCTGTATATTTTTTCTAATTAGAAGTGTTCATTCCCTTTTGCAGAAAGTTTCTGGCAGTGAAGTAAAATTAATGTTCTATTCAACTAACATTCTTTAGATTTCAACTGAACATTATTTGTAAATGCAACTGTGATATTTTGTTTTTCTATTTTTTTAGCCAATAAAACTTGGGGAACACCTGAACAGCATATTATTGAATATGTGTGAAGACCTGACTTACACTAGAGGTTCAATGCGAACCATTCTAGATGCTTGCAGTGCTCATATCCGGAATAGTAACTGTGAACCAGCTTTTTTGTATGTCAAGCAGCTGGTAAAGCTTGTCTTGGGAAGTTTAACTGCTGTAAGTCCTTGATTGTGAAATTCCATTATTTTCTGTATCTCAATATTAAAATTCCTTGACCTTACAGTTACCTTGTTGAAAATGTGTTGATGAAAATGTTCCCTATTTTAACCACCTCAACCTGGTGACCAAACATCCATCCCTAAGTTGTCGTGTGAATAGTTCGACAGACAAAATGTGACCTTCATGGGAAAAAATCTGAATAAATATTTGGGATGTAACATCAACAGAAACACTTGTTTTTTCTTTGACTTCACAAGAGCCTTCAACCCTGTCAACCGGGCAGGACTATTGAGAAACCTTCCTAAATTAATCTACCTTTAGATATTGGTCTTCAATCAACATCTGCTAAATGTTGATATGCAAGCTGCGATTCAACCATATATTTCATCCTGGTCAGGCAGGGTTCTCTCATCATTCCAGACTTTATCTCAATTCTCTTCTTCACAATACTGCACCATTTCCAACAAGCTCTGCGTTGGTGCATGGCTAATCTACAGGCAGAATGGGAAACAGTTTACCCCAAGTTTCCACCACTCCAAAATTCAGATAATTTAACCTTGATCTTCCATTCTTAATGTGCAGATAATGTTTAAAACTGTACTCGATAGGAGACTGAGGTCCCAGTGATCATTGGCTTGATGAAATGAATAGCCTTGCTTTAAACATCTCGAAAGACACAGCTGCCTGCCCAATTTTCCTTAGCTGTGGACAACACTTCCCTGTTCACAAGATCCTGGAAAACATGGATTGCTTTCCATAATTTATGAGCCAATTCTCTGTGAAGGCAGAAATGGATGTGGAAGATAATATTCAAATAGTAAAAACTTAAATCAGCAAAAAGTTTGTAGGGGCAATAATCACAGTCCTGCATACTTCAGAGATGTGGACCACTTGATCTGGCTGGTGCTTCTAAGCACTGGAGTGGCATCATTAAACCATCTCTGCAAAGTCCTCCAAATCTAATGACAAGTAAGTGATCCAGTGTCATGGGGTCACATTGTCCACATGGCTCACACTAACGCTCTGAAGCAAGTGCTCAGCTCCGAGTTCTGTCACGACAAGAGATTTGCACAAGGCCGCTGAATGTTCAAAGATGTTCTCAATGACATACTTCATAACATGAGAATCCCTGCCCTATGAATGCCCAAAATGGAGAGGAGATCTGGGAAGGCACTGAGCACCCCGAGTGAAGACTGCAGGAATGCTGGGTAAAAACACAAGAAAATGAGTAGAGAACATGTCAAGTAACCCACCAAACGCACCAGGCACCCATTTCCCCACCTGCAAAATAATTCACAGATTCCCTGTAGGCATTCCTCTTTAGGCATGTCAGAACCCACAAAACTGGAGTGGCAGCAAGTTATGCACCACCAAAACGGATTAATGAAACAAAACATATTTTAAAAAGTACCATTAGTCTCAAAAACGTTTTACATGAGGATATGTCTTACACAACATATGGATACAATCTGCAATGAAAAACATCAATGATTTTATTGGTGTGCCGGGTTAAAACGCTTGGCAGCTTTAGTTCTTTCCTTCCCACTGTGTTTTCTTTTTAAAACACCGGGTATCAGTTTAATAATGAGAAAAATGAATTTTCACTTTCCTTATTAAAACAACTTTTATTTTGGAAATTCTGTAAATATAATTTGTGCCTGATCAAAGTGAAATTAACTTTGCTAAAGTCTAATGTTTTCTATGTTGCAGCTGAATCAGCTGTCCTTGCACCCAGTCGGCAAGTTAGATCGTAGCCAAGAAATTCGTGATCGATTAAGGGGCAAGGGTTTTCCAAAAGGTGAGTTTGTATGGATCTCATCCATTGAAGGTGTTTGAGAATACAGCTAACTTTGTTGCTTTGTGAATATCGTCAGCATCTGACATGCTGTTGAGCAAACTCAGTGCCTGGTTTCTGCTGCAACGCTCTTTGGCAGCATGACTCAGTGGCATATGAATCCAATCATGCTCAGTCAGCTTGTCAGCATGAATTGTGCAGCAAGTGCTCATTATGGCAGGCAGTGTGTTTCTGATCTGAAGCGGATGATCACTGCCTACCATATCAGATAGAGCACTTCACAGATTTCCAATTGGAAAAAATAAGTCGGGCTTTGGTAGTTGGGTCTAATTGTGAAGCAGCCTGCCCAATACTTAAATTCCCATGTAGCGAACTGGAACAGTCACGAAGCTCCTTGCAGGGCCACTATATAAAAACAATTCCTTATCTGACCCAGCTACTGGTTGATTCTGATAGATTACTGTTTAAAAATTGTCGACCATTGCAAACAAAATTGAAGGCTCTTGGTAGAACATTTAACAGCAGATTGTAGTGACCATCAGAATGCTCTCCCCATTTCAGTGTCATGGTGATGCCTGCATTTTGTTCAAATATTAATACAAGCACCAAATCCAGAAGGATATTATATAAATAGGTACAGTAGCGCAGCTGGTAGAGCCTCTGCCTCACGGTGCGAGAGACTCGGGTTAGATCTGGACCTCGGGTGCTGTCTGTGTGGAGTTTGCATGTTCTCCCTGCGACCTTGTGGATTTCCTCTGGATACTCCGGTTCTTCCCACCTCCCAAAGATGTGCGGGGGTTAATATGCCTCTGTAAATTACCGGTAGTGTGTTGGGAGTTGATGAGAATGTGGGATAACATAGAACGGCTGTAAACCTGTGACCAATAGTCGTCTTGGACCCAATGGCCCAAAGGGATTGTTTCCAAACTCTATCTCTAAACTCAACTAAATGATGATGTTAATATTTTTTAATATGCTGAACTAAGAATAGTTCTCGTACAAGTTCCTAGACGTAATGTTGGGTGTTTGATTAACTATCGTAGTCCCCGAGTGAAATGGACCACGGATGCATCAAGGGAGACAGAAGGGTGATGAACTTCTGTACTTTGTGATAGATGACCACAAGCACCTTTAAAGCTGGATGCAAACTGCATTGCCTTGATTACGGTTGGTGGCCGGACTTATTTGCAGTGTAGCATTAAATTAGTCACTGAATAAATAAGATTATAGGATTGCTAGCAGACTAGACAATTACTACTGAGAGAGGACAGCAGCTACATTTCCAATGTCAGTAGCTGGAGTGCACCTCAAACTCATACTGATCTGTATATGATAATCTGCAAGGATGTTCTGGCATTTTGAAACTCCCTACTAGTGATAAACCCTTGAGGCAAAATAGTATCAATACGTCTAATGTGGAAACAATTTGGTGTGTTGTCAAAAGTTCCATTGTGATGGAATGTTGGGCAAGTCCAGAACCAGGGGCCACAGTCTTAGAATAAAGGGGAGATAATTTAAGACTGTGGTGAGAAAAAACTTTTTTAGTCTTAGAATAAAGGGAGATCATTTAAGACTGTGTTGAGGAAAAACTCTTTTACCCACAGTTGTGAATTTATGGAATTCCCTGCCACAGAGGGCAATGGAGGCCAAATCACTGGGTGGATTTAAGAGAGAGTTGGATAGAGCTCTAGGGGCTAGTGGAGTCAGGGGATATGGGGAGAAGGCAGGCACGGGTTATTGATAGCAGACGATCAGCCATGATCACAATGAATGGCGGTGCTGGCTTGAAGGGCCGAATGGCCTCCTGCACCTATTTTCTATGTTTCTATGTGATAAGCACTGCTGCATTTGAAATGAACCACTGACTTCAGGCTTGATGGTATGCTCTCAATAGATGGCATAACATTCCATAACACATTGCACTTCACCCTTTCATCAAGTGTCAACATGGCTTCATGAAGGGAACATCTTCTTTCGACAAATATTAAGAGCTTTTACAAGAAAGTCGCAAGCAGGATAATGAAGGGAAACTAGTAGAGGTGCTGTCCGATTTTCAAACCGAGTTTGAAAAAAGGCTTCAGAAAGGATTAGGTCATATGATAAAAACCAATGATGTTGGGGTTCGTCTGGGTGGAGGAATAGCGAAGTAATAGTAAGCTTTGAAGAGGCATAAGTGGGTCGTTTTTAGACAGGCAATCGGTGCCCAGGTTGTACCACAGGGATCGATGCTGTATATTATTGTATACTGTATGTAAAGAAAAGGTTGGGAAATGGAATATGATGTTGAAAGGAAGAACTAGAGAATAGTATTATTTAAATGGGAAAAAAACTTCAGCTGGTAGGATTTGGAGTCCTTGTACATGAAACGCAAAGTTAATGCGTTAGTGCAGCAGGTAACAAGCAAAGCAAATGCAGTTAATGAAATCGGCTTTGTAAACCAGCATCTACAGTCGCTTGTTTCCACGTCTAAACTAATGAAATGTTGACTCTTATTTCAAAGGGGTTGGAATATAAAAATGAGAGATTTTACTGTAATTGGATGAGGCATAAATGAGATCACATCTAGATTAATGTAAACAATTTTGGTCTTCCTTTTGAAGGAAAGTGGGGTACTGCAAGGCTCGGTGCTGAGACCGCAGCTATTTACAATATACATTAATGATTTAGATGAAGGGATTAAAAGTAACATTAGCAAATTTGCAGATGACTCAAAGCTGGGTGGCAGTTTGAACTGCGAGGAGGATGATATGAGGATGCAGGGTGACTTGGACAGGTTGGGTGAGTGGGCAGATGCAGTTTAATATGGATAAATGGGAGGATATCAACTTTGGTGGCAAGAACAGGAAGGCAGATTATTATCTGAATGGTGTCAAGTTAGGAATAGGGGAAGTACAACGAGATATGGGTGTCCTTGTACATCCATCATTGAAAGTAAGCATGCAGGTACGGCAGGCAGTGAAGAAAACTAATGGCATGTTGGCCTTCATAACAAGAGAAGTTGAGTATAGGAGCAAAGAGGCCCTTCTGCAGTTGTACAGGGCCCTGGAGTATTGTGTGCAGTTTTGGTCTCAAAATTTGAGGAATGACATGCTTGCTATTGAGGGAGTGCAGCGTAGGTTCACGAGATTAATTCCCGGGATAGCGGGACAATTATATGTTATAGACAATCGACAATGGGTGCAGGAGTAGGCTATTCGGCACTTCGAGCCAGCACCGCCATTAAATGTGATCATGGCTGATCATCCACAATCAGTAACCCATTCCTGCCTTCTCCCCATATCCCCTGACTCCGCTATCTTTAAGAGCCCTATCTAGCTCGCTCTTGAAAGCATCCAGAGAATCGGCCACCACTGCCCTCTGAGGCAGAGAATTCCACGGACTCGCAACTTTTTGTATGAAAAAGTGTTTCCACATCTCCGTTCTAAATGGCTTACCCTTATTCTTAAACTGTGGCCCCTGGTTCTGGACTCCCCCAACATCGGGAACATGTTTCCTGCCTCTGGCGTGTCCAAACCCTTAATAATCTTATATGTTTCGATAAGATCCCCTCTCATCCTTCGAAATTCCAGTGAATACAAGCCCAGTTGACCCATTCTTTCATCATATGTCTCGCCAATCTCTGGAATTAACCTGGTGGACCTTTCCTGCAACTCCCTCAATAACAATAATGTCCTTCCTCAAATTAGAAGACCAAAACTGCACACAATACTCCAGGTGCGGTCTCACCAGGGTCCTGTACAACTGCAGTAGGACTTCCTTGCTCTTATACTTAAATCCTTTTGCTATGAGGCCAACATGCCATTTCCTTTCTTCACTGCCTGCTGTACCTGCATACTTACTTTCAGTGACTGATGTGCAAGGACATCCATATCTCATTGCACCTCCCCTTTTCATAATTCAGGTAACATTCAAATAATAATCTGCCTTCTTCTTCTTGCCACCAAAGTGGACAAAAGAAAGCAGAACACTGGAAGAACTTGGCAAGTCAAGGAGCATTTGTGGAGTCGAAAGGTGTATGTTCAAAATTTCAGGTTAAGACCCAGCACCGAGAGTTGGCTCAAAATCTTGACATACACCTATTGTCTTCCAGCATTTTATTTTGTCCTTGAGTGTTGTCAGAGCTGCACTCATCCAGATAAGTGTAGGATCCATCACATTGTTGATACATCAGATAGAAGTCAGAAGTCAGTCTTTAAGGAATCAAGCTGTAAAGGATCCCAAGTCTCTGATTTAGAGGCAAGATATTTATGTAGCTGGTTCAATTAAGTTTCTGGTCTATGGTGATGTCCAGAACAAACTACAGCCTCTCATTGACTGTGCTTCTTTTTCACTTTTGCCCCATGAGCCATTTTCCCCTTGAGGCTAAAAATATGTTTTTATTTGTGCTAATTGCTTAAATGAGAGCCTGCAAAGCAGTATCAGAAAGTCAGAAAGTCACGCCCAAAGGTCGGCAGTGTTACAAACTGCTGCTGGCAGCTACATGACAACTCCCCTTTAAGAGGCACAGTCAGCCTTAGTGTAAGTAACAATTTATTTCTCACTCCCCAGAGAAGCATTTTGTGCATGAGAAATTGGGTAATGTAGTCTGTAAGCCAGTTTCATGACAAATTGCCAACATGAATTTCCCATGGTTCCTGTGTTATATGGAGAAATCAAATTTATGTGCCAATTTCTGTGCCAACACGGCAAACATGAATACCTGGTTATTCTGCGAAGGCTTCTAATCTCTTTATGATTATTTTCAAACTATTAAGTTGTCCATTATTTTTATTGAAAACGTAATCATATCTCCATTAGTTCTGTTCATCTTAATATTTTGTAATAAAGGTTGTATAAAAGAACCACTTGTGAAATCTAAATTTCTCATTGGAAAGCATGCAAGAAATTTAAATTGAGAAGGAGTGAAAGGGAGACGAGATGTAGAAAGCATTTTATACTCTGCATGGTGTTTCGGAGAATAGGCAACCTCATGCATTGGGCAGATAGTATATCTGATGTGTGTGGTAAGTAAAATTTCAAGGAACATTTAATTAGGCCAAATGCAGTGATTTCTCACACTTTTGAACAAATCGTAAAAGTGCATGTAGAAAGGATTTGGACCATGAATGTGCTAATTTATGATATTTGGAGGGGGTCTGTGTTTACTTGAAATTGATATCTCATTGGAATGCATTACTCACCATTGCCAGGCACGATTGGGTCTCTTGCCGGGAAAAGTATTGTGACATCTTGTTTGTATTTTTCATCTCTTTTGCACATTTGGTGTTTAATATAATAACACTTGTCTATCTGAATGCTGACAATATCCACACATGGATGTATCTTTTCCACCAGCAAGATCAAGTGGCATGTCCATATTTGAATGGAGCATTATCTCAACTTTTGAAGAGTTCTGGATTCATCATTAGTCATTCAGATAAAATAAAACGGTTTGTAAGTCACATTGACGTAATAAACAAAGTAAAACATTTGGGACCACAATGATATTAAAATGACTAAATTTGGTAGGACACTACTTCTATCCATAATAGATACCACGTCATGCTAATTAAATTGATGAAATACAGCATGCGATGTATGTTGCTCAGCCTCTTTCAATTCATTTATTTCATAATTGATAAGAAAAACAGGAAGTGACTCACAAATCTAAGCAGAGTGCAGAGGTGTTGAAATATTATTTCCAAAAACAATGAGCAACTTGCTCATAAGGTGGCAGCTGTAATTTTGGATTCAGACCCTGCATCAATCCTGTTGCGACATCTTGTCCTGAAAAGTCAACCTTCTGCCCCACAGATGCTGCCTGACCTGCCGAGTTCCTCAAGCAGCGTGTCTATTTTGTTCCAAATTTCAGCATCTGCAGTCTCTTGTGCCCTCATTGATTTAACTTTGTAGGTGCTGAATGTCACAGCAACATTCATGCAATTGTATTTTTCTTGCTATGCAATTGTATCCAAAATCAAAATTATCTTAGCTTTTGTTCTGATTTTCCTTGGCACCGTTCTTAAAAGTCATTAAGTACGGCACAGGAAACGGCCCTTTGGCCCACCACATCTATGCCAATGTTTTGTGCATCTACACCTTTACCATTTGCTCACATTAGGACCATATCCTTCATTGCCTTGCCTATTCAAATATATGTCTAAATGCCTCCTAAAAGTAGAAATTATATCTGATTCCACCATCTCCTGTGGCAATGTGTTTAAGATTACAATAACTGCAAAAAGACAGAATTATCCCTCTGATTCCCTTTAAAGCGTCTTCCTCACACTTTAAACATATGCCCTCTTATTTTTGATACCCCACCTTTGTGAAACGGATTTGGATCAATTACCCTATCTATGCCTCTCATAATCGTATATTCTGTCAGTTTACTCCTCAACCTCCTCTAAGAACAGCTTATCTAATCTCACCCCATAACTTAAGTCCTCCAGTATGTGCAACATATTTGTGAATCTCCTCTGCACTCTCTCCAGTCCAATCATTGTGTGATAACCAGAACTGTATACAATACTTAATTCAGCCAAACCTGTCCAACATAATGTCCCAACTCTTCTACTCAGTACCCTAAAGACAAATATGCTATCTGACTTATTTCACCACTCTGGCTGTTACCACTTTCAAGGAAACTGGACCCTGGATCTCTATTTATCAACATTCCTTGGTGTCCTACCATTTACTGTATATGTCCTACCCCTATTTGGTGCTTCCTTTCAAAACTTGCACAGTTTGTGCTATAGCTCACAAGTGACAGATACCAGGCTTAGAGGTGACAGTTTGTGTACTTTCATCTCCAGAAGTCCTATTCAACAAATTCACATAGCTTTCTTCTCTTTATTGTCTCTGAACTTGTCCATTCCACTTTCTGTTTTCCATTGTTCCAAATTTGCATCCCACTTTTTATCTTCCATTGTTCCAAATTTGCATCCCACTTTTTATCTCAGACTGTTTTCTTATGCTATTTACTTACCCATGTTACCTTTAACAGAAACCCAGAATAAGCACAAAGAAGGGAGTTGGTTAGGGTTGGGCTGTTTAGAATATGGTGTATTATGTACAAATCAGTTGGAAATTGACACCAAAATGGATTGAGGTTTGGGATAATGAGTGGGTGGAAATGGCAATGTATTGAGGGGGAGTGATTGGCCTGTGGGTGCAGTGGAGGTTTTAGTCTTGCTTGTTGCCTGCACTTTGAGACAATTGTGTATTTAGGGATGGCTGCACAAGAGTAGAGAGTTGTGTGGTTTGGCTAAAGTATTTTCTGTAGCAAAAAAAGGTTATACTGCAAAAAACATGATGGTTCAGTCCTTTTTGAAATGTGAAAATGGAAGTGAGCTTACAGAAACAGAATATGTGCTTAAGATGAAGCAGGGCAGCTGGAAATCCTTAGGTCTGCAGTGAAAATGTTTAGCTCAATTACGATACAGTTTTAAAATCAATGCCAATGTACTATATACGAGCAGAGGTAATAAGGAGCAATCCAATTGTATAGGATATGCAAGTGCATGAAAATAGAAAGATTAATAGAAAGTGAGAAACTACGTGAAGAACCCACCAGCCTGCATGTGCGTCGGTCTTCAAAGCAATTGTATGAAACCACAGACCCCTTGCGCCAAATTAAACTATAGAAAGATTAATAATGCTTGACTTACCGAATGATCTTTATGAGATTTAGGGTTGGGAGTGGAGGGCATGTAGTCTCTCACTCCAACTTCTCATAAAATAAAGAACAAACTTCAAATGGTAAGTTCTTGTTTAATCTTTCTATTTTATATCGAAATCTCTTGATGAGACTGTGAAGCCTTCGAAGCCGTGTGGTTTCATGCAGTAAACCAATCTGTATGTGAAAATACTAAACAGATAAACCATAAATGGAAGAAAAGACATGGGCCATTAACAACATGAGGCTAACTTTACATACATGTACATCGCCCTTAATTAGACCACAGTCCCGATTGCCTTTGTGTTAGACAATAGCTCATGCAACACTGTTCAGAATTCTATCTGCAACCATCCAGACATGTTCAACGAAATGTTATAACTTCTGAAAGTGCACTTATCTGAGCCTCCTGCTGTTGCAAGAAAGTGATAAAAGGGGAATATCCATTCTATTAGCTGCTGACGATCCAGCCGCTCTGGTATGGTGAGACTTGAAATAATTTGTATTCATTCCTGCTTTCAGCTGCTTACACTCTATCCATCTTGAAATAGTCTGCACCAACAATCTCTTGTGAAACTATTAAATAACTATGAAGAAACATTTTCTTCATCTCATAGGTTCTTAGTAACCTCAGTGTACCTTTTTACATAATAAACACCCCCAATCTCTGATCTGGTGGGTATGCTGTCAACTCCAACTTGTACCCAACCGTGCCTGTTTTACTTTATGAGTTCATTCACATAAAATGCTACCCTCTCATCAAATATCACCGAGAGATCCAGACGGAGATTGTGTAAAGACTGTACTCTTCGTGCTGAAATCATTGTCATAAGCATGACTGACTTAAGAGTAACTGCTCCCACAGTTATCATCAGTTGTATCTGTTAGGGATACAACTGATGATAATCTGCATAAAAATCTATACCGATTACACATTCCACACTACATTGAATCTAGGCTTTAGAGTGTTCATATAAAAGACACCTTCCATAACCTTAGTCAACAGTGGGTAAAAACCAATCATTTATTGTCCCACTTATAGTACTAGATACAACGACAAAGCAGCACGAGCAGTGTTAATTGTGCTATAACATAGTCGCTTCTCTTAAACCCAAACTGAAAGAAAACCACAACCTCTGCTACTTCTGTTGAAAAGTAGATCGCATGTGTCTCTTCACAAAACTTTCCATACAACCATGCAGTGATAGATGCACAAGAAATAGGTTGAACTAGCCACCACTCGTGTCTTTGAGCAAATATAGGAGCTTCTTTCAGCGGACTTATTTACAATGGAAGCCATGGTTGTATAGGCCAATTTGGCACCACTATAACTCATGTTGCCTCATCTTGAATTATCTTAGGAGGCATCTACTGATAAATACCCTGAGTCTTATCTGTGTGTAGGGTGCGAGACATATGTGCAGAGTTCATGACAAAACCTAAATATGTAATAGATAATGCCGGCTCCAGTATGGACTTTCCTGGATGAATAACAAACCCTAGATATTCTAGGAGTGCCTTGGTTGCTGAAACAGCTAATTCTGTGACACCTGATCTCTTCCCTACAATAAGCATGTCCTCGATAAACTCCATGACAAAATGGCCTTTAGATCTGAGAAGGGCAACATTGATTTTAGAATCTTTGTAAATAGCCAAGGGCTGAAGTCAACCCCTTAGGTAGGGCCTAAAATGTCCACAACTGGCCTTGCCAGATAAACCTCAGCTATATCCTGTGACTCTCGTGTATAGATATGGAAAAGTATGCATCTTCGAGATCGATTGAGGCCCTAGAGCAATCCTCTGTAATCAGCTATTTTACTGATTTATGATTTGTAAAATGGAAAGGTTGGAGGTTATCTGTCCCCGCCTGTCTCCAACTTGAATATCGTCAGCACATCTCATGCGACTGATGGACTAATATTTGCATACCTCAATGGCCTCCACCTCATTGTCGCTTTGCTGTCCATGACGAGAGAGACGGTGGCTGTAGATGTGATCAAGGCAGTTTCTAAGAAAGCACTTGCTATATAAACCACCAAGGCTGCCAATAAAATAATAGACAGAGGGTGATTATCACCCCCCCCCCCCCCCCCCCCCCACACCACGATCCAGCAACCCCGGAGATTGACACCACCACAAATGGCCTTAGGCGGATGATCAATAGAGTCAACTGACCCTAGACTTTGCTCTGTCCTGTTGGCTCAGGCATCGTGGCCAGCTGGGGAACGTACTGAGTATGTGGAGTGAGCTGCCTCCATGGTGAGCGCTAAAACCTGTGAATAGAAAGCCCTCTGACTTGGTTTAATTGGGTTGCCTGGTGCTCCAACCAGCCTCAGTGTAGCGGTGTCTGCCACTCGTTTGGTAGTGATGATATGTGTGCAGGTAAATGGGAGTCTTACCCACAAAGGGTGTCTTTACCACACCCGCCGCAGCCTTGAATTCCTCTTGCAAGTCTTTTACTTACTAGCCCAAGTCTTCTTCAAAGAGATACTTGCAGACTGCACATACTAGCCTTGCACAAAAATAGCATATATTGGGTTGATCTCAGGCCTACACCATCCTAATACAATTTGAGTTTAGACTGCATTACACAACAGTGCTAAGGCGTCTACTGCAATTCAGACAGCTGAGTTCCCACCACTGACCTTGCAAATGCCGTAATCCTTCTTTGAGAATTCTCTGAACTCGCTGGAGTTTAAAGCCTTTTGACTGTTTTACCCTTCAGATAGCCCCAAATGGCATCAACCTACGGACCTCCAGTGTCTGGCAGAAATCAGGACTAGCATACTATGCAACAATGCCCTGCATGGACTTCTCAATCAACTTATGAGAACTCAAATAACCAATGCTACTTGCCAGTTCTTTCTCTAACGGTTCTCCTATCGCCGAAGGGATGGCAAATTTAGTCACAAGTGCCAGCAGATTCTTATGAGACTTGAGTTGAAGCATATCATCCACTTGATGTGGGAATTCGAGTTCACTGTCAACTACCTCACAGTCAGAGTCTCCATGAATAATCCTCAAAACATCCCTCCTCAGAGTGGGAAATATCATAATGCAACCCTGAACCAGGTATTTCTGCCGCAGACCTCTGACTGGAACTACCTATCTCGGTCGCCAGTGTGCGCAACACATTCCCTTCGACCAGCCTCTTAATCAGGCCTACAGATTATATCCTCAATGGATGTTGAGGCAGTACCTTCCTGCCCAATATTGTCCTTCTGGGCATTTTGCTGTTTTGGCTTGGCCTACTGCTCCCGACAGGGTCGCCGAACTGCTCCCTTATGGAGCTTTTGCTTTTTATTATTTCTTTTTTTTTTTAACTTTTACAACACCAACCTGCAAGTCAGGTAAAAAATGCGTCTCTGAGCCCGGTTCCAACAAGCTGCAAAGTTTCGGAACTTTCAGCGGTTGCTGTGCAGGCCCCCCTGCCAGCCTCTCTGTGCCCGGGTCGCCAACTTGCTCTTTATCAGAGCCAGTGGAAGGTATTAGACAGACTATGCTGCCAGTGTTTCCGAGCCCGGGTCGCCAGGCTGCTCCATTTCGGAGCTTCCACGGAGGTTAGTAAGCAGACCTTACCTGCCAGCGTCTCCGAGCCTGGGTCGTCCTCCTTATCGGAGCTTCAGCGAAGTTCCTTTTGCAGGCCGTGCCTGTCCACATCTTCGGCCCCACGCTTGCCAAACTGCTCCCTTTTGGAGCTTTAAATGGACATTGCTGTGCAGGTCGCGCCTGCCAGTGTCTCTGCGCCTGGTGGGACAGACTGTTCCTTTGGAGCCTTCTGCTCCTTTGGAGCCTTGGTGGAGCTTACTGTACAGGTTGCGCCTGTCAGCCTCTCCGAGCCCGTTGCCTCTGTTTTCAGAGCCAGCGGGCTGTTCCTGCAAAGTAAAACAGCTTACCTGCCAGAGCATTTTCGAATGCCTCCGAATCCAGCGCCATGCAACGACGTATTGACACGCATGCGGGCTGGAGGGTTCTTCACGTGGTCTCATCATGAGACTTTGATATAAAACAAGTATCAGAACAGATTTCCAGAAGGAAATTCCATGATTTTGGAGACATTGGAAATAGTGATGAATTGTCCTATCAGGATCTGTTTCTGGTTCAAAATCATTGGAACAGATTGAAAGATATTGGGCTAGAAATTATTCAGTGAAACAGAATATTTGGGAAAAAAATGCAATGGCTCGGAGGGCACATCACCATAATGCTGGTGCAGCATTAGCAACAAAAGGCAAAATTCTACTTACTTGTGACAGTGGGTGTTCAATGCAATTTGATGATGCCTTAGTCTTTGGATTAGTTACTCGTTTCTGTTGGTGTACTTTCATAGCTGCATAACAGATTTGTTCAGATTATCAGCCAGAATTTTCCTCAGCTGAAGCAACTAAATTCTCTATTGGTCCTAGATATTTTTTATGTAGAAACCCAAAATGCAAAAATGAAGGTTTGCACAATATATTTTTATGTTTACACTTTTAGAATTCTGAAATGTTTTGAGGAACAGAGCAGAGTTTTATGTAAAAACCAGCAGGGAGAATAATTTTTAAAAATGGTGCATTAGTTCAGGTTCATTTCCTTTTCATACTTTCCAGTATTTAATATGCACAAATCTGTTCACACAGTAACCACTTCCCAGTCTGATAGTTCCCATTTTGCTTTAATCTGTGGTCTAACAATGCTGGCAGCCAGCTTTATTACTTTTCTATGTGAAGACAATAACTATAAATATATAAGGACAGCAAATTATAAACGTATAAGCGCATCAAGGATTCAAGGAATGGTCCATTGCATCCATAGCAATTCAGTTGGTTGCACTTCCAAACCATCTCTTCACGGCACAGTAAATTCTACCTATCCAATGCTTTTCCAGCTGTCTGGAACACGATAACTTAATATGTTCTTGCTACGTGGGAACACCCTCTCTCTATCTACCTCTCTACACCATATATAAATTTTAATTAACCAATCAAATATCTTAGCAATGTCCATGCGAACAACTTCTGTACACATGACTATGCTCCCTCCTTCCTGGGATCATTTTGATAGATGTCTTCTGCACCTTCTCCAAGGCCTTCACAAGGCCTTTCCAAAAGGTGCTTCCCAGAAATGGAAACAATATTCCACTTGTGATTAAAAACATTGTTTAAAAAAAAATAATTATGACTTCCTTGCTCTTCTATGCAAGCCTCCAATTATACAGGCCAGAATTGTCTACTTTTTTTAACTACCTAAACAAACCTGCTGTGCCACTTTGCAAGTAAAAACATGTACACTTGAATCTCTGTCTTGCAGCCTGTTTAGATGTGTCCCTTTTACTTTATATTGCCTCTTCTCAGTCTTTCTGGCAAAAGATAACTTTTATCAGGATTACATTTTATCTTGTACCTGTCCACACATTGTCCACAGTAACAAAAAACCAAACTGCAAGAAGAACTGTGGAGTTTGTGGAGGAAAATAGTAAGATTAAATGAGAACTTACCAGTTTGAAGTGTGATCTTTATTTTATAAGGAGTCGAGTTGAGGGACTACGTGAGGAACCCCGTACAGCTGTTCGTGCGTCAATCTTCAAAGCAACGGTGTGAAATCACAGCTAATAGTGACTGAAGTATAATGGTAAGATAACAAAGACTAGAACTACCAGATGAAATCTATGAGGGCTGGGAGCAGAGGGCACGTAGTCCCTCAACCCGACGCCTCATAAAATAAAGATCAAACTTCAAACGGGGAAGTTCTTGTTTAATCTTACTATTTTACTTCGGAGTCACGTGAGTGACTACGTGAAGACTTCAAAGCTCTGTGATTTCATGCCGTGTGAAACGATTATACACAACCACAGCTGCTTCATTGACAAATGAAGGGAAAACATTCATAATGCATACAGTCATAATATAGATGTAAAACATGCTGATGCTGTTTAAATGAAACAATAATATTTCCATCTCTCACCCAGATGGAAAATATAACCAGAACATAAATAGAGTTAACAAATACTCCTGGTTCACCAATGGGTCATTACAGATGTTTGGAGATTCGTTCGATGGACCATGCTCCAGCCGTAACAATGCGACCCAGCGGAACATAAATACCCTTGCTGCTGATGTTGTAGCAGCCCTGGTGGACTGAGATCTGGAAATAGAATCCATTAGTACATAACACAACTCCGTTTTTCTCATCTGGAATGGCCTGAACAATAAGTTCTCCCAAATTCTTTGTGACTAACAACATTGCTGGTCCAGAACTCCAAGGCTCTTGATGACCTTGACATATTGTTGTATATATGTGTGCTTACCTTATCAAAGGTACGCAGCTACGCAGCCAAACAAGGAGAGGGGAAGACAGCAGACTGTGTTGCATCTGGCAGGAGCTGAAGAGAGACCGGACACATGAAGCTAATCCCCAGCAATGGCCTGCATTCATCTTGCCGGCCACAGTGCGGCCCTGAGAACTATATCTCAGTGCTGAGGGAAGACACCAGTCACCTCTGTCCACCCAATGACAACCTCATGGGCAATTAATTGCAGTAATAGTGCTAAAAGTGGACAGAGATGTGTGCCTGGTTCCCAGCACCGCAGCATGGAGCAGCGGGGAAGTCAGCAGTTTGTAGCAGTCTCCACTCAGCAGCCTTTCAGTAACATATTCCCTGTGTATAATGTGATAATGAACCCTCTTTGCACATTTTGGTTAGAGCTCTGGTTCCTGGGAATACATCCAGGCAACAGAAGCAACGCAATGGTCTATTTTCCTTAATCAGCGTTGCCACTATCCCTCCTTTCTTCCCTTCCCTTCCTCCCCAGGAATCCTTGTATCCACAAGTATTTTAAACTTATTCCTACCCTTTCATTATGCTAGCTGTTTGTTGTTGCCATAACATTGTAATCCCACATGGTTAATTTTGTCTGCAGCTTGCCGAACTTTATTACTGAAATGTTTAAACTTGCTCTGTACATGTGTCACATTTCAGAGTCATACAGTTATACAGTGGGGAAACGGGACCTTCGGCCCAACTTGCCCACACTGGCCAGCATGCCCCATCTACAGTTGTCCCACCTGCCAGTGTTTGGTTCATATCCCTCTATATCTGTCCTATCCATGTACCTGTCTAAATTTTTCTTAAATATTGCAACAGTGCCTGCCTCAACTACCTCCTATGGCAGCTTGTTCCATACACCCACCACCCTATTCCTCTCACGGTTCTCTACACCTAAATAAGATCACCCCCATTCTCCTGTGCTCCAACGAATAGAATCCTATTCTGCTCAACCTCTCACTATAGCTCAGGCCTTCTAGTCCTGGCAACATCCTCGTAAATCTTCTCGGAACCCTTTCCAGCTTGACAACATTTTTCCTGTAACATGGTGCCCAAAACTGAACACAATACTTTAAATATGGCCTCACGAATCTGTATTACTAAAAGTCTGACCTTGACCACTTCCTGTTGTTCTGTAAATTGATTTTAGAAAAAACGCTGCCACTTACGGCTGTGATTTTTGGCCATCTTATTCAGAGTCCCCCTCCGCTGCGCAGGACAAGAGGATTTTTCCCATTGATGAAAAATAAAAGAGTTATTAGTGTTTAAACAATGTTGAGATTCTCTCTCCTGAAGGCCACGCCCCTTCCGGAGGGACTATAAAACCCGGAAGTGGTGTGTGCCTTAGTTAGTCTCTGCAAGATGGGGGAGTGAGAGGGTCATGTCTCTCAGACTGAGCTGTGAATAACACTGAACACATGTCTACTAAACTGTGAGTGGTTTTACTGACCTGTCAGTGCCCTTAATGTGGTTTGAAAATATAGTTTGGAAATGCTAAAGCTGTGTTGCCTTTGGTTTGGAAATGCTAAAGCCATGTTGCCTTTGGTTTGGAAATGCTAAAACTGTGTTGCCTTTGGTTTGGAAATGCTAGAGCTGCGTTGCCTTTGGTTTGGAAATGCTAAAGCTGTGTTGCCTTTGGTTTGGAAATGCTAAAGCTGTGTTGTCTTTGGTTTGGAAATGCTAAACCTCTGTGCCTTTGGTTTGAAAATGCTAAAGCTCTGTTGCCTTTGGTTTGAAAATGCTAAAGCTGTGTTGCCTTTGGTTTGAAAATGCTAAAGCTGTGTTGCCTTTGGTTTGGAAATGTTAAAGCTGTGTTGCCTTTGGTTTGGAAATGCTAAAGCTGTGTTGCCTTTGGTTTGGAAATGCTAAAGTTGCCTTGCATAATTAAAGTTACCTTGCCTAATTAAAGTTGCCTTGCCTAATTAAAGTTGCCTTGCCTAATTAAAGTTGCCTTGCCTAATTAAAGTTGCCTTGCCTAATTAAAGTTGCCTTGCCTAATTAAAGTTGCCTTGCCTAATTAAAGTTGCCTTGCCTTCTATATAATTAAAAGGTTCATCTTGACCACTTCCTGTTTGCGCTTTATATTAATATTAGAAAAAACGCTACCAAAAAGGCTGTGATTTTTGGCCATCTTACTCAGAGGCCCCCTCTGCACATCAGGTGCCAAGGATTCTTCGCCATGAAGGCCACGTCCCTTCTGGTGGGAGGGGGGGTGGGACTATAAAAGCCAGAAGTGTGGGAGTGGCTCAGTCTGTGCAAGGTGGGGGAAGGAGAGGTCACGACTCGCTGTCTTTAGTGGCCTTACACCCGGCTTGAAATAGAGGGTAGCTAATGTAACCCCACTTTTTAAAAAAGGAGAGAGAGAGAAAGCGGGGAATTACAGACCAGTTAGTCTAACATCGGTAGTGGGGAAACTGCTAGAGTCAGTTATTAAAGATGGGATAGCAGCGCATTTGGAAAGTGGTGAAATCATTGGACAAAGTCAGCATGGATTTACGAAAGGTAAATCATGTCTGACAAATCTGATAGAATTTTTCGAGGATGTAACTAGTAGAGTGGATAAGGGAGAACCAGTGGATGTGTTATATCTAGACTTTCAGAAGGCTTTCGACAAGGTCCCGCATAAGAGATTAGCATACAAACTTAAAGCACACGGTATTGGGGGTTCAGTATTGATGTGGATAGAGAACTGGCTAGCAGACAGGAGGCAAAGGGTAGGAGTAAACGTGTCCTTTTCAGAATGGCAGGCAGTGACTAGTGGGGTGCCGCAAGGCTCAGTGCTGGGACCCCAGCTATTTACAATATATATTAATGATTTGGACGAGGGAATTCAATGCAACATCTCCAAATTTGCAGATGATACCAAGCTGGGGGGTATAGTTAGGTGTGAGGAGGATGCTTGGAGGCTGCAGGGTGATTTGGATAGGCTGAGTGAATGGGCAGATGCATGGCAGATGCAGTACAATGTGGATAAATGTGAGGTTATCCACTTTGGTGGCAAAAACATGAGGGTAGACTATTATCTGAATGGTGGCAGATTAGGTAAGGGGGAGATGCAACGAGACCTGGGTGTCATGGTACACCAGTCATTGAAAGTAGGCATGCAGGTGCAGCAGGCAGTGAAGAAAGCAAATGGTATGTTAGCATTCATAGCAAAAGGATTTGAGTATAGGAGCAGGGAGGTTCTACTGCAGTTGTACAGGGTTTTGGTGAGGCCACACCTGGAGTACTGCGTACAGTTTTGGTCTCCAAATCTGAGGAAAGACATCCTTGCCATAGAGGGGGTACAGAGAAGATTCACCAGACTGATTCCTGGGATGTCAGGACTTTCATATGAGGAAAGATTGGATAGACTCGGTTTGTACTCGATGGAATTTAGAAGATTGAGGGGGGATCTTATAGAAACTTACAAAATTCTTAAGGGGTTGGACAAGCTAGATGCTGGAAGATTGTTCCCGATGTTGGGGGAGTCCAGAACAAGGGGTCACAGTCTAAGGATAAGGGGGAATTCCTTTAGGACCGAAATGAGGAAAACATTCTTTACACAGAGAGTGGTGAGTCTCTGGAATTCTCTGCCACAGAAGGTAGTTGAGGCCAGTTCATTGGCTATATTTAAGAGGGCGTTAGATGTGGCACTTGTGGCTAAAGGGATCAGGGGGTATGGAGAGAAGGCAGGTACGGGATACTGAGTTGGATGATCAGCCATGATCACATTGAATGGCGGTGCAGGCTCGAAGGGCCGAATGGCCTACTCCTGCACCTATTTTCTATGTTTCTATGTTTCTATGTATGAAACTGCACTTGAATTTGGTGGCCTTGCACCCTGCTTGAAATGGAATTTCAAGGAATAGCCGTGAGTCAACTGCCAGCCCACCAGCCATGAGTGAGTGAGCTGCCAGCACAACAGGGTTCAGTTTCTGAGCCGCCAGCCCAAGAATCCATTCGGCCCACAATGTCCATACTAGCTTGCTGGAAACCAGTCCCTTCAGCCCACAACTCCCATACTAGCGCTCCAGAAAGCCCCCACTGGCCACCAATATTGGAGTTGGTGGAGAGGTGGAATATTGCATTGGGGGACCAGCCCTCCCGTGTGATGCTGGGACCCAACGGGTCCCACTTAATCTAGTATCTTATATAACTGCAGCATGACCTCCCAATGTCCAGCCTCAATGCTCTGACCGATGAAGGCCAATGTTCCGAAAACTTTTTGACCAATCTATCTACCTGTGACTCGACTTCCAAGAATTTATGTACCTGCATTCCTAAATCCCTCTGCTCTACAACACTTCCCAAAGCTCTACCATTCACTGTGTAGGTCCCACCCATTTTAACCTCAATATGCAATACTGTCCATTTTTCTGTATTAAATTCCATCAACCATTCCTCAGCCCACCTGGCCAACTGATCAAGATCCTGCTGCAATTTTGAAAATCGGCTGTAATTTTTGACAAACCTAATTTTGGGCCATCTTGTCTGTCTATTTCTATTGATCTGTTCAAAAACCTCCAGTTTCTTCATCTGATAGGAGATTCAGAGTTTACAAACGTGGGCTTAGTGGGGATCAACAAACTCATCAGAAAGGCTGGCTCCGTCCTGGGGGCAGAGTTGGATTCATGGGATATGATCTTGGAGGGGAGGATGCTCCTGAAACTGCAGAACAACCTGGACAATACAACTCACCCCCTCCATGACACACAGGTCAACCTGAGGAGTACCTTCAGCAACAGACTGGTTCTACCAAGATGCATTACAGAACTCCATGGAAGATCTTTCTTTCCTGTGGCGATCAAACTGAACAACTCCTCCCCCTTCTGTTCTGGGGTAGACTGAGACCGACTCCCCCTCCCCCACTACCCAATCTTTGCACATCCCCAATCCTTTCTACTTGACACTTTAATTTCATGTTTCATGTATCTTGTGTTTTGTATGACTGTTGGCAGATCAATTTCCCTCCTGAGATAAATAAAGTTCTATCATACCGTATCGTATTGTGACATGGTGTCAAAAGAGCAATCTCTCCCTCAGCTTCAGCAAAATGAAGGAGCTTGTTAATAACTTCAGGAAGCAGTGTGGAATATATACCTCAGGCTGCATCAGAGATGATCAAGATCTTCAAATTCCTGTGCATAAATATCACCGACAATTTGTCCTGACCGACCACATTAACACTATGTCAATCAAAGCACAACAACTTCTCTACTTTCTCAGAAGACTAAGGAAATTTGGCATATTTCTATCAACCCTTACCAATTGCTACAAATGCACTACAGAAAGCATCCTCTCAGGATGCATCATCGCTTGGTTTCACATCTCAATCTGCCCAAGACTGCAAGAAATTCCAGAGAATTATGGATACTGCCCAGTCCATCACCCAATGAGCCTCCCTCTCCCCCAACACCCCCCCCCCCCCCCCACAGTCCCCCCAATAACTCCATCTAAACATCATTCTGTCTCGGGAAATCAGCCAACATCATCAAGGATCATTCACACCACTGTCATTCCTTCTTTTCCCATTGGGCATAAGATGCAAAAGCTTGAAAGCACGTGGAACGAGTGAAGACACCTTTTTCCCCACTGTTATTAAATTCTTAAGTAGGTCTCCCATATGCTAAGGATGAATACCAAATGTTCCAATCAACATAATTGTGGCGCTTGCACTTTTTTAATCTCCCTTTTCTCTGTCAGTCGCACTATATTTTACACTCTATTTCCTTTCTGTTCTGCAGTAGCTGTTACACTCATGTATGGTTTGATTGTCTCATGTTCGGTATGATTTACCTGAGCAACATGCAAAACAAAGTTTGTAGGAAGGAACTGCAGATGTTAGCCTGAACCAAAGAATAACAAGTGCTGAGTTACTCCAGCACTTTGTGTTTGTGACTGTCCTCTGCTAGGCCTCACCACCCACATCAGCACTTACAACGGTTAACTGGTTGGAGGACAAAATGCCCACCGAGATCTTATGAATTACCCACCACCTCTATTCTGACTGCCTGGACCGTTCTGAGTTGTGAGGTGACCAACTCCGTAAACGTGCTATGGAATGAGCCAGTGAAACATCAGCTGTTGGCCAAGGTCCAGATACACAGAGCTCAAGCTTCTCCAGCTGATAAAACCTCTCACACTGCGGTTGCCGGGACATGGGATCAGCCTACAGTTTCCACGAGCTGCCGGAAGTGCATTCCATGAATTGAAGCTATCCTGCCAAATCTTTATTTGTTAGATTAACTCAACTAACACAAGGAGTATACTGCACTTAAAGTACAATTGCCGTATGATTATTTTCTGTTTAACTTGCCCTGTAGAAACTACTTGGCCTTCCTCAGCTCTTTGTTTAAACCAAATGTATCCATAACTTTGCTGAGGTTCAGTCTCCCAGGCTCCTTTTAAACTCGTATGTACCTGCTTGCTGTGTTGCTTTTAACAACTTTCACATGGTGATGAAATGTCAAATATTCTCTGGTGGTGTGATGCCGTGACGCGGCCCATACCTGTACAAGCCATGAGGAACTTGAGTGAAAATGAGCTGCCTCCCAAAATGGTGCAGATTCCGTTTGTGGATTGTAACCCGAGTTCAAACACAAACACAAGGCTGGATTTGAACTGTGTCAATCTAAGCATAAATATGGAGCAATATGACTCAATCTTCATGTGCGGATGTCTTGAATGCATTTCAATGAACCCAATATTATTGACGAGATTTTAATTGGCCAAATGCAGTTAATTGTAATTTTATGATTTTTTTTCAAGCAATGATAGTTTGTTGTGCCACTTGTAAATAGCTGTTTTGCAGCACAGATACACAGAAAACAATACATTCATTTTAATGTGTTTTTTTTGCTGATTAATCTGTTTTTATATATTTATCTTAAACGCAGCTGTAGAAAAAGATATCCCTTGGCAGAGTTTGTTGGAAAACAAAGTTAAAAACTGTATCAAATGATGTCATGCATAAGGAGCAGGCAGGGCCAAAATTAAGATTTCCCATAAGATTTGAGTGGCTGCCCAAGCTAATAAGCTGCCGGGTGAGGTTACTGCTGGCCACAGCTATCGGCTATTCCACTAAAATGAAGGTGGTTGCGAATTGTAGGTTGAGACATTAGCAGCAAATGTCAGCATTTGCCTATGTAATTGTCAATAATTCATTGAATAACTATGATCAACTTTAGGATTTGTGTGTAAATTTGGATGCCACAAATTTGCAGTTAGCTGTTTGCAGCTGTCATGGGAGCAGAAAGTGGGAGGGGGTATCAATCATAGGAAAATTAAATAAAATTGAAGTAACATTGTGAAAAGCACTTTGCAACCCAGGCAGCATCTGTGGAAAGAGAAAAGGATGTCATATTTAAGTTTATGGATCCTCATTAGAACCCAGTGTCGAGACTGCATTTCCATTGCTTTCAATAGAGGTTAAATAGCTGAGGGACCAAGATATATACTTGGTCATCTAGGTTTTAATTTTTTTTATTACTTAATTATTTAAAAAATTAGCCTTATAAATATTTTAATTGCATCGTGATATTTCAAGTTATTAGTTGTTTTGAATGTCAGAAACATTCAGCGTTTTTGATGTGCTTTGACAGCCAAACAAACAGTTTGTGTTGCCTCGTTGCCCAAGCTTTCTTTCAACCTCCAATTAATCAGCAGTTGTACAATATGGATCACAAGCCATATGGCAACCCTGATAAAGATTAGCCATAGTCTATGTTATAAGTGAGTTACTCATTTATAAAACAATTGGGCATGGAGATTTAGTTTTTAAGAGCTCGTCTGAAAAATTCTACACTTACAAAGTTTTCTATGCAAACCTATGCCTAGCAAATTTAGTTTAGTTTAGAGAGACAGTGCAGAAGCAGGCCCTTCGGCCCAACAAGTCCTCATTGACCAGTGATCCCAGCATAATAACACTATCCTACACACACATTTACATTTACCAAGCCAATTAACCTTCAAACCTGTACGTCTTTGGAATGTGGGAGGAAACCGAAGATCTCAGAGAAAACCCACGCAGGTCACAGGGAGAATGTACAAACTCCGTACAGACAGCACCCGTAGTCAGGATCGAACCTGGGTCCCGGGCACTGTAAGGCATCAACTCTACCGTTGTGCCACTGTACCACCCCTAATTGATGGATAAGAACATGGAGATAATATTGTGCAGACAATGGGGCCGAGTGGTATGTGCAATATTGGCGATTGTATTCACAGTCCATAGACACTGACCTTAAGCTTCTTTAATCTCCATTAGTTTAGGTGTGGGGATAGACAAAACATATGACAAAAGATGCTCGGAAGAACATTGTTTAGAAGTGGGATCACATGTACAGTATCTACCATGTAATGAATTATGATAATATCTATTTGTTGATTCATATCATTCCCATAGATTGAACTGGTCATTGTTGGCGTGAATTGAGTTTGTGTATCAGGCACGCATCAAATTCTGTCATTCCATCTCTGGAGCATTGCCAGGGAAATTGTCCCAAAGCTGCGACCATAAAGTATTCCGTAGATGACTAGATATTTTTTGTGCAGAACCAGATTTATGTACAGAACCGTTTATTCTTTATGCAGGTAAATTTTCAGTTTTATTGTGTTTGTTAAATTCTATAGAACGAGAGATTTTTTTATGAAATATTTTGCTTTCATGTCCCTTGCATTGTGATATTGCATCAGACATCAGATATTGTGATCAGCAGAATTTATAATTGGAGCTGCCCCAGAAATATTAGGGGACATTTTTATTTATATAGTGCACCACTCGTCATAAGGCATCAGGGATCTACACAAATAGGGGAAGCATTAGCATATCTTTCCAACCAATCATAATAAAACATACTAGTTATGCCCGTTGGGAAGTCTCAATTAGAGTACTTCATTCAATGTAACATTATACAGTAAGTTAAACAATGTGAGAGAAGACTAAATTAGACAAAGAAAGTTGCAATAAGAGGCAGACAGAATAATATTGTACCTTTATATAAAAATCTCTTCAAATTATAATTGTAATGAAGGGAACTCCATGTTATGATGGGGTTAATTTTCAGTCTCTGAAAGAATGTTTGCCAGAAAAGACTCAAATATTTAAATTGAGATCATTAATCTGTTTAGATCATTAATCTGTTTGAATGCTGGAGATTTCAGTGAAATATCAATGTTCTGAAGCTTATGCAGGTGCAATGGTAGCATGGACGGCATCACCTCAAGTGTACAGTATGCCCAGCAACACCATGAATACAATCACTAACATTGCACTTTCCACTTGCTCCCCATGACTGCAAAATATTACCTCCATGTTCTTTCTATCAATTCGCTGTGTATGCACAAGGAACTCACTGGTCGACAACAAATGTCCTGATCGTCTTGCTGTTACTCCTACTGCGAATCTAGTAAAGAAAATTATGAGCTGGACAACGGTAGGTATACTTTAGTGAAAAACTATAATCTGAAAGGAAAATAAATTAACATTTAGAACGATTTATTATAAATGCTACATATTGTAAACATTTTCTATTTGCATATCGGATAGCTAACATTCACAGGTGTTTATCTTTGCCAGGGAAACATGTTATTTGTTCAGTTGTGCACGGATTATATTGATATAATTTCTTTGTCTGTTAATATTACAGAAAGAAGTCCAGCTCCCGGTGTAGCAGCAAAATACAAAGCACAATTCAGTGAGCAGGCCTCACTAAATAAAGGACTTAGCAAATCTATGGGTTTTTTAGCAATTACTGATAGGGCATCAGATTTGGAGTCTTATCATACGGCTTCTGGACATGAAGATACAAGGGAAGTACGCCAAAAGTTACAATCTCGATCTCATGGTTTGCGAAGGAAGTCCAATTACATTTGTGATCATGGCAATAAGAAGCCCTGGACCTCCACAGTCGACCTGGACTGTTACAACAGAAAAATAATAGCACCTGGAGATAGTTCTCATCATCGTAATTTTTGTCCGCATGGGATAGGCAGGCAGATTAAAAACACCCCCCAAATTAGAGAGAGAAAGCACCCAGACTTGGGGCAAGTAGCAGCCTCACTCGGTCTTCAAAGATCTCATCATACTTCTGAACTTTCCATCTCATCTGCTCTCTCGGGTGTTTATGAAAGGATAAAAGAACGACAAAAGAAATTGCACATCCTGAGAGAAGCGATGGATATAGATGGTAAGCGCAACATAATATTTTTTACACACTGACATTAACAGTTACAAATGTAGGGGGAGGGGCGAATATGTTTGGTTATGGAGATGATGTCTCAGATTTTCTGTAACAGGATATGAAATGGCATCTATTCTAAATGGAGCCATTCCATTCAAAAAAACGTTTGTCAGCAAAGTCGCTGAACAAGTGGATAGGGGAAATGTAGGTTTAACAGGCATACCAACATGATGTCTCAGTAATGGATGAAATTTTCAATATTAAAAAAAAGAATGTTATTGTATGCACCCAGTGTTAAATGAAATCCAGAAAAAGGGATGCAGAAAAAGTCAAGATAGATGGAATAAAGGAGGGAGAAAAACAATGAAAGAGTAAAACTATTTTAAATTTGCTTTCGACATACTAAAATCTATTTAAATTACTTTGAAGGAATGAGACCCAACATATGCAATAGCTAATTTTCTATGCCACAATGTTTAATTGTGAATAATTAGCAATTAGCAATATGTTAAATTGGTACTTTTAGTTGAGTTTATTTTTATCGCCTGTTTTGAGGAACTGTGTGAAGCTTTTGTTTACATTCTATCCAGTCAAAGAAAAGACTTTGCATGATTACAATCAAGCAGTGCACAGGTAAAGGGTACAACATGTAGTGCAAGATGTTGTCTGATAAAGGCCAATTGAAGATAGTTCTACAGTCTCCAGTGAGGTAGATGGGAGGTCAGAATGTACCCACCAGCATTGGATATCTACGCAAATAGTATGCATCTATTATACAGAAACTATGACGTTCAATGCTTATTAATATCAGAATGGTGTCTTTGCAAAGCTAACAATGGAAGAAAATAACTTGCATTGTCCTTTATTAATCATTGCATTTAATTGTTTGTGTATCTCTTTGTTTTACTTTCTGTACCAGTTATACATAAATAACTGAACATCATTACTCTAACCATCATTCTTGCATACAATTCTGGCCTCATCAATAGTAATCCTGAATGGAGAATATTTTTACTGTAGGCCTTTGCCCTGTGGTTCCAGCTCATTTTATCTCTCCATGTATTACCTGTTTATTTCTGAATTCTGTCTGAGCATGTGGAAAAAGGTCGCAGAATTACCCATGGTAATTTCCATGGAGCTTTCAAAGGAATAAGTTCTAGAAGTGGTTGAACTTCACACATTTCTGAAACCAAATGATACTGTTGTCAAATGTAGACAAGATAATTAAGCAAATAGTTGACGGCATTATTGATGACATTTTCCACCATTCCGCAGATGACTGAATATGGGTAGGTTTTGTGGCGATTAGCTAGACTGAATTTGTATGGAATTTTATGGACTGGATATGCCTGGCTGGTTTCTGCATTGCTGGGCAAATATCAGAGTTATTGGTATTCTGGACCAATGGTAACTCCAGAACAATTGGGGCTGGACTGATGATGTGATTAGTACTGGAGTGCAAGTTTTCAATATTACAGCCAGGATACTGTCTGGACCTGTAGTCTTTACACAGTAAATGCAGATGTATCTTGATATTCTGTGGAGTTATTGACTTGTTCAGCATGGAATAAGCCCCTTAAGCCCGACTCATCCATACCGACCAACATGCACATCCATGACAAACAACCATGGGCCCAGAACTGACCTTTGCAGCCCACCACTAGTCATTGGCCTCCAGTCCAATAAACAGCATTCCACCATTACCCTTTGCTTTCAACCACCAAGTTAATTAGGTATGGAATGGCGTATTTAGTTTGAAGAAGGGTCCAGATATGAAAGGTCATCTGTTCATTCCCTCCACAGATGCTGCCTGACCTGCAGAGTTCCCCATCCAATTTTGTGATAAACTGTGTCCAATTAGCTATCTCTCACTTGCAGTTACTCCAGCATTTTGTGTCTACCTTCGATTTAAACCAGCATCTGCAAATCTTTCCTACACATCCAATGAAATTCATGATCTCCCACAAGAGATCTCGCATAAATCCATGCTGACTACACCTAATTATTTGCTTAAGAAAGAATTGCAGATGCTGGAAAAATCAAAGGTAGACGAATACTGCTGGAGAAACTCAGCGAGTGAGGCAATAACTATGGAGAGAAAGAGTTGGCGACGTTTCGGGTCAGGATCCTTCTTCAGACTGGTGTCAGGGGTGGGGGTTGGGGGGAAAAGAAAGGAAGTAGGCGGAGACATTAGGACTTGTGGGAGAACTGGGAAGGGGGAGGGGAAGGAGGGAGAAAGCAAGGGCTATCTAAAATTAAACGTCAATGTTCATACCGCTGGGGTGTAAACTACGCAAGCGAAATATGAGGTGCTGTTACTCCAATTTGCGCTGGGCCTCACTCTGGCAATGGAGGAGGCCCAGGACAGAAAGTTCAGAGTGGGAATGAGAGGGGGAGTTGTAGTGCTAAGCAACCGTGCGATCAGGTTGGTTATGATGGACTGAGCAGAGGTGTTGAGCGAAACGATAGCTGAGCCTGCGCTTGGTCTTGCCGATGTAGAAAAGATGACACCTGGAACAGCGGATGCAGTAGATGAGGTTTGAGGAGGTGCAGGTGAACCTCTGCCTCACCTGGAAAGACTGATTGGTCCTTGGATGGAGTTGAGCGGGGAGGTAAAGGGACAGCATTTTCTGCGGTTGCAAGGAAAAATACCCGGGGAGGGGGTGGTTTGGGTGGGAAGGGAAGGAGATGGGAAGATGTGACCAGTAGTGGGATCCCGTTGGAGGTGGTGAAAATGTTGGAGGATTATATGTTGTATGCAACGGCTAATGGGGTGGAAGGTGAGGACAAGGGGGACTCTGTCC
The DNA here is from genome assembly GCA_963514005.1 of Raja brachyura. Next base: position 116,175,342 of record OY740781.1, on the reverse strand, counting down.
TTGTTACGAATGGAGGGGAGGGGGTGCAAGAGCGGAGCTGCGGGATATAGAGGAGACCTTGGTGAGAGCCTCATCTATAATGGAAGAGGGCAACCTCCGTTCCCTAAAGAATGAGGACATCTCCAATGCCCTGGTATGGAACACCGCATGCTGGGCGCAGATACGTCACAGGCGGAGGAATTGGGAGTACGGGATAGAGCCTATACAGGAAGCAGGATGGGAAGAAGTGCAGTCAAGATAGCTATGGGAGTCAGTGGGTTTGTAGTAGATGTCAGTCCATAATCTGTTGCCTGCGATGGAGAGGGTGAGATCTAGTAATTATTTGTTACATAATTAGCTGTTACCTTTCCAAATATATCTAGATTCTGTCTTACTGAATTCAGGCTTACTTGTCTATATTTGCCAAGTTTTTCTTTGCTGTGCCCTTTAAATAAAGGCACAGCATTGGACAGTCTTCTGCCTAACAGTGATGCAAATAGAATTTAGTCTCTATCATCCAACAGCGTTTGTGGATACACTGATCATGCCCTGGAGATGTATCTATCTTTATACCTTTTAAGTGCGGACCAAATGAGCAAAATACTGGCATTTGAATGGTTGAACCATCTGGATGAAGATCTTCTGAGCTGAATCCATCCATTTTTTTGGTGTATCACTATCACCACACTGTGGTGGAGAATATCCAGAGTGTGTGAGACAGCCTGCACTGCTACATTCACCTTCCAATGTAGACATGGAATTTTGTATTAGTAAGGAGAAGATCCTGTAAGTTTTCCCCTCTTCTTTTGCCAGCTGCTGCAGTGAAAGTAATTATGGCAATGACTTCCAGAAATTAACTCAGAGGACATTTTGTTCACTTGCTATTCTTGACATTTCTGAGTGGTTTTGGTTTAGAGATACAGCGTGGAAACCCACCGGGTCCGCGCCGACCAGCAATCCCCGCACATTAACACCATCCTACACCCACTAGGGACAATTTTTACATTTACCAAGCCAATTAATCTACAAACCTGTGCGTGATTGGAGTGTGGGAGGAAACCGAAGATCACAGTGAAAACACACGCAGGTCACGGGGAGAACATATAAACTCTGTACAGACAGAACCCGTAGTTGGGATCGAACCCGGGTCTCCTGCGCTGCATTGGCTGTAAGGCAGCAACTCTACTGCTGCGCCACCGTGACTATCACCATGTTCGACATCTGCTTCCATTTTCTTTTCAAACAACCTGTTTGAGATTATCATAGTATGTTGCATTCAACCTAAGGTTCTCCTACATGCTCCTTATTTATTTTGTTATTTTTCTGTTTATTTTGAATTTCTGCAACTTTATTACTGAAACCAACTCACATAAGCAGAATCTCCTCCGATCAATAACCCTTTGAATTTTATTTCTGATGCAACTTTGTTTAACCTTCTCTCCCTTAAGGTGAGTAATCCCAATTTATTTTGTTTTCCCACATAATGAAAATCCCTCTGGCTTGGTATCACTGTGGGAACTCTCTGTCGCACTCTATCCAGGAGTTTGACTTTCTCTCTAAAGTTTGATGCCCAGAATTGAACACAATTTCCAGGTGGGATTTGATATGTTACTTTGCTTTGTAGTGTGTGCCATCATTCAGAAAACTAAGCATCCTACTTTCGACTTCAAGTTATCCTATCAATTTGTCCTTGGACCCCAAAATATTTATTTATGTGATCCCCTGTGTTTATTGGTTCTTTCAACTTGTACCAATTGATGTTTATTGTTCCATGTCTTACTTTAAAATGCAGAACTTTGCATTAAATGCCATCATTATGTATCTTTGCATTCCTTCAATCCATATCCTGAATTATTCTGGTACCTTTCTCACTGCCTCCATCTACATTTCTTATGTCTTATGGGCCAATTAATTGTGATTTTCAAATTAAAATTTCAACTTCTCATTTGAAAATTTGAAAACTTGGCCGTGTCTTCAAATTCAGTTCTCAAGAGTTGTGGGCCTATTAATAACCTTTGGTGGGAACCCCAATACACATCAATCCATTAGGCAATCGCCATTCACCACAAATCTCCTGTATTTTTAATAGCCAATCTTGTACCTATTATGCTTCAGCACTTTATTTTCATGAGACTCTGATTTTGCTAACATCTAGCCGGCACATTAGTAAGCACTATTTTGCGAGTCTGGCTTCATACAAAAAAGGTGGTAAAACAAACACTGACGAGCACAAGCCTATCAGTCTTGATTCCACCGTGAGTGAAATACGGAAACTGGTTAAGAGATATAAATAATTATCTTTGCAGTGAAATTAAGTCAGCAGCATGAAAGAGAATAGAGCCTGTGGGCACACTACATGTATTTTGTCTTTTGGTTATCTCAAAACAGAAAAATAATATTAATTTGGATGATGTCTAATGAAACACCAACCTAAATTAACTATTTTCTCTCATTGATTCACTTCTCATACAAAGAACTGTCCAAATGAAAAGTCTATTTCTAGAGGATTCCTTATTGGAACAATGTAACTGTAGTGTAAGTGCACTTGATTTCCAATTATGTGCACAGCATTCAGGTCCTTTTAAAGCATATTCTGATTGCTTCAATGTGCTCTTTCAGCGTGCATTGAACTTGCCCCGTATGTCAAACAGGACATTTTTATCCATCCATGTCTTGAATGCAAAGACTTTGGTGGATTAACAATTGATGAATATGAGCAGTGGAATTTTTGTATTTGTGATTTTATATGAACTTTTATCAATTCATGATATTTTGAAAGAAACAGTCTTCTTTAGTTGCTGCACCAATTGTGTACTACTAAACCTCTGTGGGAACAATCCTGATGACATTAATTTTTGTTTACTGCCAGTTTATGTCATCGTTCCAGTCTCTTTTATGTGTATTAAGCAGGAATTCAATATGTTTGAAACAAAAAAAATCATATTTTTCTGCCTTAATAATTAGGTAAGGACTCTTCTTAAATTATGCATTATAATATTTGCCCAATTAATGTGAGTTAAGAGTTTTTGTGTTGCTGGCATTCAAAGTAAATCAAAGATATGTTTTATGTATAGCTTTTGTTTTCCATTGTAGTAAAACCTCAATATGTATCGAGAATACAATCTCAAGGGCATTTTTTATTCCCATAGACTAGATATGAGCCAAACAGTTTTCATGGAGCTGGAGAATTGAGAGAATAAATATCAACAAGTAATTGTCCATCAGCAAATTTAATTATATCAAAAAGGAACATTTTTTATAATCACAATTTATTTATCATGATTCCCTTTGTTTATTGGTGATTGGGAGATTTATAAACAATCTGAAACCATAACGTAGATCAACTTTATTAACTCACTGTGGGTAAGGATCACAGTTCTTTTCATTTTATCTTTTAAATATACTTGAAAGTGTAAGCCTTGAAATGATACTTTCAATACAAATACTTACATTTTATACCTTAAAGAAACCACCATCATACTTAAGAAATACACTACTAGAAATAAAATATTTCAGTCATTGAATATATTCTAATACTTTAAATGTTAATGCTCTTCAAAAAAAAAGACAAAATATTCTACCAAATAACTTTAACTCTATATTTTATTTTTGTCCTAATGAGAAACAAGCCAAGTTTTAATATTTTAGATGGCATTTACTAAATTTACCTAATGTGATCAAATTATTCACCAAAATCAATGTTCGGGAGTCATAACCATCTAATATTATGTTCGTTCCCTTGCACAATTCTTACAAAACAATTTGTTTTAAAACAAACCATAGCTAAACTAAATGGGTTGCTCGTACCCAGCACATAACAACTGTCTTTTATTTGTTGCCATGTTCTGTTTTCACTGTGATATTAAACCACACTTGCCTGTTAATGTTCTGTGTTTAGCAGCCTGTTGCTGTTAGCAATTTTTAATTGAACTTGTGGGGTTCATGGAATTAAAGGTGTGTCAGAATGTTAACAAGCAAGGGAGGTTTAATTAATTTGTAAGCAATTGAAGGCCTTAAAGAGATTTAAGCGCTCATGTAGAAAATAACTTGCCTATGCCAATCAAAATGCCCCATCTGCACTTGTCCCATCTGCCTGTGTTTGACCCATACCCCTCTACACATTTCCCATCCATGTATCTGTCCAAATGTCTTTAAAATGTTGTTATAGTACCTGCCTCAACTACCTCCTCTGGCAGCTCATTCCATATATCCACCAACCTCTGTGTATAAAAAAGTTGCCCCTCAGTGTCCAATTAAATCGCACCCCTCTCACCTTAAACCTATGTTCTCTGGTTCTTGAATCCCCTCCTCTGGGGAATTTACTAATTTACTGCGCAGTTGGGCCAGTGCTGTTCTGTGAAACACCACCTCAGTAGTGGCACAGTGGTACAGCTGATAGAGCTGCTGACTCACGGTGCAAGAGACCTGAGTTCAATCCTATGCTTAGGTGCTATCCATGTGGTGTTTGCATGTTCTCCCTGTGACATGTGTGTGTTTCCTTCCAAATACCAAATACCTGCAGTTTGTAAGTTAATTGGTCTCTGTAAATTGCCCCCAGTGTGTAGCAAATGTATGAGAAAGTGGGATAACATTGAACTAATGTGAACAGGTGATCAATGTTCGGTGTGGATGGTGGGCTGAAAGGCCTATTTCCTTGCTGAATTCCTAAAACTAAAATTAAATTATCATCCTATCAAGGTAGCACTTGCAACACGGTCAGGTTAGGTAAGCACTTCATGGAGCAACGGACTGTTCCAGCTGCTACGGTCAGGCAAACGCCTCCGCTGTCATGCTGTGAAAACAGAGAGGATGAGACGGAGTTTCTTCCCACAGGCCATCAGGACTGTAAACTCTTATCTCACCAGGGACTAATTTACTGTTGTGTTGTGTCTCTTGTAAAAAAATATTTTCTATATCAATGCAATATCAAACAGCATTTTATAAAGATTCACATAAAAGATGTGCAGTGAAATGAAAGTGGCAATGCCTGCGGATTGTGCAAAATAAAACAGAACAGAATAGAACAGAATCAGTATTTGCATGTTAGAAATATATTTTTTTAGTTGGATGTATGTCTCCCCATCTTGACCACCTGGGGCCTGGTGGTGAGAAAGTCCAGGACCCAGGCACACAGTGGAGTGTTAAGCCCCAGTTTCAGCAGCTTCTCAGCCAGTCTGGTGGGTACTATCGTATTGAAAGCTGAGCTGAAGTCAATGAACAGTATCCTCACATAGCCCCCCCTTCTGGCTGTCGAGGTGAGAGAGAGTGGTGTGCAGAACCTGGGAGACCGCATCATCTGTGGATCTGTTCGGACGGTATGCGAACTGCAGTGGGTCCATGTTGCGAGGGAGGAAGGCGCAGATGTGGTTCTTGATCAGCCTCTCAAAGCATTTCATGACTACCGAGGTGAGGGCCACCGGTCGGTAGTCATTCAAGCAGGCTGGAGAGGCATTCTTTGGCACTGGAACAATAGTGGATCTTTTGAAGCAGGCAGGGACCACGGACTTGGCCAGGGAGAGGTTGAATATTGTAGTGCACACTGGAGCAAGCTGAGTAGCACAAGACTTTAGTACTCGCCCAGATATACCATCTGGGCCTACCTCATGTTCACACACGTCGGAGACCTCCTCACGTCGTGCTCGGACACCGAGAATGTGTGCACATCCCCAGCGGAGGACCTCCCTCCAGCTTGTCCACCCAGGGTTTTTGATTAGGAAAGATGCTAACCCTTACTGTGGGGACAATGTTATCGGCTGTTGTTGCAATGAAGTCCGTGACGGCTTCCGCAAACTCACTGACATCTCTGGAACTTGCTTGGAACATATTCCAGTCGACATCGCTCAGTGCATCTTGCAGCATGGCCTCTGAATGGTCAGACCACCGCTTTTACATCCCTCGTCACTGCCGCTTCCCATACTATCCATTGTTTATAATCTGGCAGCAGGAAAATGGCAGAGTTTTCAGAAATGTTTTTCAAAAGGCAACGGAGACAATTCAGGGAGTTATTGCATGCGGGGGGGGGGGGAGCTAAGTTATGGCTTGGGTCTTATTTACAAGATTGGAGAATTTGTGGATTGTTTATCAGGAGACAGCTGATAGTATCTGAGAGGAGAGAATTTTTAAAACTTTCTTATGTTGGAATAGGGAAGGAAACTTTTTGTAGAAATACAGCCAAGAGAGCAGAAAGTGGACACAATTAGTTTAGAGATTGGAGAGCAAGATAGAGACAATAGGGCCACAGTTGACGAAACTTTGGAAGCAGAGTGGATATCAAGGGGTTGGATCTGGCCAGAGTAGGAGAAGAGAATTGCTGGGGCATCCGATTGAATGAGCCTCTTTCCACTGCTGTTCAGTCCTTTCCCAGCTTTACTGAGGGTTACATCAGCTACAATGCAACATAGCCCAACACCCTGGATTCAAAACATCCACGGTATACAAAAGGCTGGAGAAACTCAGCGGTGCAGCAGCATCTAAGGAGGGAAGGAGATGGGCGACGTTTCGGGTCGAGACCCTCACATCCACAGTCCACAGTCTGTGACTTACTGTAACATGCACAGGGAAAGTCACCTACTCCTCTCCACATCCTGAAAATGGATGTGCTTCGATTTCTGCTGCGGGCGTCCTGAAGTTCCAAAATTATCAAACGTTAGCAAGCTTGCTTGTTTTTGCTAGCAAGCTTGTTTTTGCATGAACTCATGACTTGCGAGAGCACCAGGGTCAGATTGTGGGTGATGTTGGCCATTTTATGACGCCTCATTCCCTTTTCACACTGGGGTTTTATAATCTTTTGCGGGGGTGATGGGGAAGGAGGAGGGGAGCAGTGAACTGGCTACAGGTTTTTATTTCAATTTAAATAGCGCAACAGCTATACTATTGCTGGAGCTCTGCTCAAGAGTTCCACCCACATTACAATAGAGCAATAGCTACTTTCTGGATCACAGCCTCTTATGAAAATTAATACATCGAATGCCTGGCATCTTAGTATTTTCATTAGCCTACATTAGGCAACGATTCTTTGTGCTGCATCATTCCGAATTGTAGAACTTCATTAATTCCTTTTGTTGTTCAATTCCACATCAATTAGCCGTTTTAGTGAAGGTGAAAACTCAGCTGTTTTTATAATTGTTCTTTGATCAGTGTTTTTCTGTGAAAGGACATAATCTTGTTCTGACCCAGACATGTGGAATTATGCAGCTTTCTGTACAAATTCCTCCCACTGGCAGATTAATGAACAGGGCCAACAGAGTAGTAAATGTGCCTATTCACTGCTGATAAATAGTACACGTGTTCAATTGTTGATCCCTGGTCCAGTGTTAGAATACTAACTTTGCTAACTAACGGGATAGCAATATGTTGAAGAGCCAAAATATATATTTTTTAAATAATGCTCATTACTATCCAATGGATTTGCTCATGGGCCAGGGTGAAAATGATAAACTGTTCATTTAAGAATTGCTATACAACAATAATTAGTTTTTTTTCCATAAACCTCTGGTGAGGGAGGGGTGTTATGAATCAATATTTAGATCTTGCTCCTGTGACATAATGTTCTTTTAATGTTTTACAAGAAACTACAGGAGTATATTCGCCTCGCCATAGTGATGCATATAGTACATCAAGTGAAAGCCCATCTCTTATTTCTTCTGACCCAGATAATCGACAAGGTAACCTTTTTTAAAATATATTTTTTCCTTTAAAAAAAAATCTTATTAACATTGGGACCACTTTATGGTCCTGCAACTTCATCCAACTAAACCTCCTAACCTGTCCATTTGTCTTTCTACTCCTCCATTATGTGACATTGTAAATAATTGCTACTTCTTGGTGCTGATCCAGCCCTTTCAAACTGTTTAAATCATATCCCTATTCAAAATAAAACATATTTAATATTTGTCCACTCTTCCTCATCTCTGCAAAGTTTTGACTCAAATCGTCCTTCCTACAACTTCATGATTGCATTACCCCATTCATGCTCTCTGCCCCACAGCATCAAACACCCATCATTGAGCAAACAAGAATAGTAAAATCCAGCATGCTCAGGACTTGTGGTTCACTGGAAAACTTTATACAATACTGCATAACATTTTAAAAAATGTGAATTAAAATTAAAATGATGACACAAGAGATTGCAGATGCTGGAATCTTCAGATGAAAATAAACTGTTGGTGGAACTCAGTGGGTTAGTCGGTATGTGTGGAGGGGAATTTCATCATTTGGGTCGGGATCCTTCTTCAATCTGGAGAAAAGGTTTCAACCCAAAACATCGTCTGTCCATTTCTCTCCGTGGATGCTGTCCGATGCACTGTGTTCTTCTAGTGATTTTTTCTTTGATTGAGCTCATGTGCCAACCGCACAATGGTCCTCACAACTGTGCTGCCTGAAATCACGGTGTGTGCAGATCAGTTTGATCAGTCCCCTACACACAAATGACCCAGATCAATGCGGTTGGGAACCCCAGGATGACAATCTGTATTCTATAAAATGTAATGATAATGTGAAATAAAATAAACTAAGGGCTTACCTGGATCAGCGACTGCGCATTTATGGATTGTGCAGAACAATAACACTGTGCTGTGCATACGTGACAATAAAGAACCATTGATTGTAAGGAAATTCTGCAAATTATCAAACTATACAATTAAAATCTCAAATAGTACTCCTTGATACTGGGGGAAGCATAATTGGTATACCTCATATTAAATCACTGACAATTTCCAATCGACATTGTGCAGAAAATTTGCAAGTGAGTATCTCAGTAATTCGAGTGTGAAATTTGCCTTGTGTAGTCAAACATATCATTGTGTCTTCAAGTCTGAAGACAGAGTTTCACTTACACATTAATATCCTCAGCCAAAATATGAAATTCTATTTCATTTCGGAGTCACGTGAGTGACTTCGTGAAGAGCCCGCCGGCGCGCATGCTCGACATATCGTCGTACCGCGTTGCTGCGACGGCTGGCGGTGGAGCGCGCTCCTCGCCAGCCCTTCATAAGGGGCCACGGAGGTAAGTATTCTACCTTTAGTTGGTGGTCCTTGTTGTCTGATTATGTCTTGCAGCAAGGACATGGATGGGAGTTTCAAGGGCCGGAGGATGTCTGGACGAATTCGACGGCCAACAGTTCCGGGGCCATTACCATCGGCAGTACCTGCAACGCAGGCCGGGACTCAGGCGGAGATGTGGGTAAGCCCTGTGATTACAGGTCCAGTTCCGCCAGCACACCACAGCTCAGAGGAGTTCGACGAGGAGGAGTGTGGTGTGCCGCCAGAGCAGGGGGACCCTGCCATGGCAGTCAGGTCGTCAGCGGGCTCGCTGGCGACCTCGAGCAGGGCACGTGCCGTTGCACGGCCTGTTCCACTCAGCCCTCCGAGAAGGGGGAGGGCAGGAGCCCAGAAGCCTAACCCTGTCAGGGCCAAGGCATTGCCTGCCGCGGAGGAGCGGTCAGGTTCCAGGGCGAGACCCGGGGCGGCTGTGAGGTCCAGCCGGCACACCCCGACTCTCGACGCCGGGACGGGTCGGTTGAGTCGGGTCTCGTCACGGTCACCGAGCCCCCCATGGATGGGTGGGCGAGACCATGCGTCGGCAAGGTCCACGATGTGGGCAGCCGGCAAAACTGCGCGGGCTTCAGGCAGCCATGCTTCGGCTGGTGCCGACACCACGCCGCAAGTGTCCTTAGTGGCAGCGGCTTCAGCTCCCGCTAAACGGAGGCGGTTGAACACGCCCGCGCAGGAATCGCACAGTTTCGCCTCGGCGGCTGTTAGCGACAACAACCGGCACCGGCAGGGCCTCGACGAGGTGCGGGCCGATGACAGGAGCCCGGTTTTCTTTTCAGAGCCGGAGGACTCCGACCACCTGAGTGTTCAGGGTGAAGGGCGTATTGACCGTATGGAGCGGCTGCTGGAGCTCCTGCTTCAACGTCAACAACAGCAGGGCAGCAACAGGCACAGGGCGTCTTCACCAACATCTACTATCAGCCTGGAGCAGCAGGAGGAGGAGGTTCTGGTGGATCCCGTACCAACTCCGTTGGAGGTGCCGGCGGAGGAACTCTTGGATGTGGCGACCAAATTCGCGGCCCCACATTCATCTGGTCTTCCTCTAAATACAAAGCTGGCAGCCACAGTGGACTTTCTTAATAATCAGGTGCTGCAGGAAGAAGTCCTCAGCCAGGCTATGAGCCGTCACAAGGCTCCATCAAACTGCAACTCCCTCAACGTGCCTGTGGTCAATACGCCAATATGGGGCAACATCAGTGCGGCTATCCGTCAACAGGAGCTAAAATTGCAGCGGATCCTGAAACTCCTCACGGCCGGTATTACCGCCTTTGCGCGGTCGGTGGATGGGGACGAACTGAATTTGGACCAGGAAGATGCTCTGGCCCTATTGTGCGCGACCCAGCACGAAATCAACGGGTTTCGCAAAAACAGCATCCGCCCAGCACTCAACCCGAAGTTTGCAGGATTGTGCAAACCACCGCCGCCGCCGCCGCCCCGTCAGCTCTTTGGTGAGGACCTCTCGAAGAGAGTCAAAGAGCTTGACGAACAAGCCAAAACGTTGGGGATCATGCGCTCTCAGAGTGCCCCCACACCGTCAGGCTCAAAAGCTCCATACATTCGCTCACGAGGGTCGGCCAGTGCCGCGACGAGACTCACCCTCCAGCTCCACAATGACAACAGCACCAGAACCAGCACCAAGGGTCTTTTTTAGGACAGGGCCGGCAGAGACCTTGGTGGAAATCGAAGACGCCGCGCCCTCAAGCCAACCCAGCACCTGCACGGCCACCCACACGTGTCAAGGACCGCCGGTAACCACGGAGGTGAGGGGGTCTGGTTCTCTTTTTTCTCTCTGTTTAACTTCCCATGTTGGTGGTCGTTTACGGTTGTTTTTGGGTGCATGGGGTAATTTTACTGGTGATGAGTATGTGTTGCGGAATATTCAGGGGCATAAAATTGAGTTTATTAATGGCGACATTCCTCCATCCCAGCACATGCCTGGTCGTACGTTTAAATTGTCTGCTGCAGAACAGGCAGCAGGTTATAAGGAAATTTTAAGTCTGGAACAGAAGGGTGTGATTGAGAAAACGGTGCATGAGCCAATTGAATTTGTTTCGAACATATTTACTAGACCGAAGAAGGATGGAGGCTGTCGTGTCATTATTGATCTAACCCGTTTGAATACGTTTGTAACATATACTCATTTTAAAATGGATACGTTTGAAACAGCCAAGTCATTGATTTCTCATGGTTGCTTTATGGCATGCATCGATTTGAGGGATTCATATTATTCAGTATCCATCCAGAAATATGATAGAAGGTTTTTGAAATTTATCTGGATGGGGCAACTTTGGCAGTATAAGGCTTTGCCTAATGGGCTCACTACAGCCCCTAGATTGTTCACTAAATTGGTGAAGCCAATCATGGCTTATTTGAGACAACGACATCATATAGTTATGGCCTATTTAGATGATGTCTTTATTGTGGGCCACGCCCTGCAATTGGCCGAACAGGGTGTTGCAGCTGCTGTCAATATATTTCAACAATTAGGATTCATTGTCCATCCAGAGAAATCGAAGTTCTGCCCTGCCCAGGTAATTAATTACCTAGGGTTCACGGTGAACTCAATGAGCATGAGGATAACTATACCAATTAACAAAATTGAGGAAGTCACTCAGGTGTGCAGAGATTTAATTGGCACCAATATACCATCGATTCGGCATACAGCCACAGTAATTGGCAAGCTAGTGGCTTTGTTTCCGGCAGCACGATATGGACCTTTGCATTATCAGAATTTGCAAAGCGCTAAAATTACTGCGTTAAAACGGAACGCTGGTCATTATGATCGATCAATGCAGCTGCCGTCCGAAGCGATAACTGAGTTGCAATGGTGGGTGTGTCACATTAGCAACTCATTCAAGCCTGTTAGGGAGGCTAATCCGGTGGTATATGTACAGACTGATTCAAGCTCCAATGGCTGGGGAGCTACTGATAATTGCTCTAGTTGTGGGGGCAGATGGGACACCCTTGAGTCGTCGATGTTGTTGACTCAAGGGATTAACTATTTGGAGTTGCTGGCAGCATTCCACGGACTTCGTGCATATTGTTCCAAGCTTGTTGGAGCACACGTCCGTCCCCAAATAGACAAAACCACAGCTGTGGCATATTTAAACCATATGGGTGGTACCAGGTCAGTTTCATGTGACAAATTGGCTAACTCAATTTGGCTCTGGTGTGTTCAAAGAGACATTTGGATTTCAGCTACCTATTTGCCAGGTGAACTTAATACTGTGGCGGACACCAGGTCACGCAAATTTAATGACAATATTGAATGGATGTTGCATCCTGAGATTTTTTCTAAAGTCACAGCCAAATTTGGTAAACCGGACATTGACCTTTTTGCGTCACGGTTAAACCATCAGGTACCAGCCTACGTTTCATGGGAACCAGATCCTGGGGCAATAGCGCTAGATGCATTCTCGCTGGACTGGGGGAATTGGTTTTTCTATGCCTTCCCCCCGTTTTGCCTCATCAGTCGGGTATTGCGAAAGATTCAGGCAGATGCTGCCAAGGGCATCCTTATTATTACCCGACTGGCCCACGCAGCCTTGGTATCCGGTGGTCTTTGACAGGCTCAACGAACCTTGGGTCCTTTTGAAGGGTTGCCCACAATTGGTTACTCACCCTGTCTCAGGGGAGCCACATCCCTGCCATGGCTATTTAAATTTGTTGGCTTGCAGGTTCTGAACAGGCCGTTAGTCCAATACGGCCTCTCGGCTCGGACCATGGATACCATCGGGGCGTCGTGTCGAGAGTCCACAAGGCGAAGATACCGCTCGCATATTAAGAAGTGGGAAGCCTACTGCAGCCGCTCTCGCATCACGTACGATGACGTGACAATAACCGACGTCCTGGAATTCCTCGCGGGGTTGCACCATGATGAACACTTAAGTTACAGTGCCATCAACAGCGCCAGAAGTGCGCTATCATTCTACCTCAATACTGGGGTAGGATCCAACAGGCTAGTGTCCAGACTCATGCGGGGTATATTCAATATGAATCTGCCTACACCACGCTATAATATCACCTGGGATGTCAGGGACGTATTAACCCTGCTCAGGACGTGGTCTCCCATGGAAGGGCTCCAACTGGACCAACTCACCATGAAGCTGGTGATGTTACTAGCGCTGACTTCAGCTCAGAGGGTACAGACACTACACAAACTTTGTGTCGACAGAATGACATCTACCCCTACAGAAGTAGTATTTTTCATTGACGAGCTACTAAAGCAGCATAGACCTGGGTGCACAGGGCTGCAGCTGAAGTTCCCGGCATACCCCGCAGATGCTAGGCTATGTTTAGCCGCACATATCCGCCACTATGTCAAGGTGACGGCACGCATCAGAGGAATGGAGAGATACCTGCTTGTCACTCATAAGAGACCTCATCATCGATTGACAGTCCAGACGATATCCAGGTGGCTTCGAGTCGTCTTGGGTAAGTCAGGTATCGACACTAATGTGTTCAAGTCTCATTCCACCAGGGCTGCATCGACGTCAGCGGCGAGGGTCATGGAGGTGCCCATGGACCATATTCTCGCCACAGCAGGATGGGCTAATGAAGCTGTGTTCCAGCGTTTTTATAACAAGCCTGTTGCTGCTCCGCTACAGTTCGCAGAAGCCGTGCTGAATGTAGGGTCAGAACGTGGAGATGTCCCCGCATGAGGGGTTTTTGATTTGTTATTAATAAATATGCTCTTGTTTTGCAGTATGAACTATTGAGCAAGTTTGTTCCTCCCATCCATCCCTGGTAGTGGTGTGTCAGCATGGACGTGGTCCAGGGCGTGTAATCACAGAAGCTTTGAAGTCTTCACGAAGTCACTCACGTGACTCCGAAATGAAATAGTAAGATTGAACGAGAACTTACCAGTTCGAAGGTTGATCTTTATTTTATGAGGAGTCGAAGTGAGGGATTTCGTGCCCTCCTCGCCCAACCCTCAATCACCTTCATCTGGTAATCTTAGTCACTTCAATCTTACTATGCGAAGTCATTTCTATTGTTGGTTTCTGTGATTCCACGCTGCTACTTTGAAGTATGTCGAGCATGCGCGCCGTCGGGCTCTTCACGAAATCCCTCACTTCGACTCCTCATAAAATAAAGATCAACCTTCGAACTGGTAAGTTCTCGTTCAATCTTACTATTCTTACCTGATGGAAAAATAGAGTTCTACATTGTCTAATCATTCACACGTTCAGCTCTTGCTGCTGTTGAATGCATGATTTTAACAATTAGACACCGGGCACAAAAACACCCACGTCAACCTTTCCATAACATCCTGAACTAATATATACCTCATTGGTAACCCTTGGACTATCAAGACATTTATCTTGCCCTAAATGTTATTCCCTTATCATGTATTTGTACATGATGAATGGCTCGATTGTAATCGTGTATTGTCTTTCTGCTGACTGATAGCACACGACAATAGCTTTTCACTGTACCTCGGTACACTTGACAATAAACTAAACTAAAACAAATGAATCTTTAAATCACTTCTTATAATCTATAACAAATAGTCAGTGGGTTAAACAACATCTTTGGTGTTGGCGGGTTGGGGAGGGGGGGGGGGGGGGGGGGGGGGGGGGAGGAACCATTGACATGTCACTTCATACCTGAGGACTGATGCAGCAATTCAACCCAAACTGTCCACATTTCCTTTCCATCCACAAATGCTGCTCAACCTGCTAAGTTCCTACAGCAGATTGGTGTTGCTCCAGATTTCCAGCATCTTTGCTTTCTTGTGTCACTCTCATAGTTTCGTGATTGACCAAGCTTTTGGCTACTTAGTATTAATTCAATTCGATCTATCCTGGTGTTTGATAATATTACTGTTGAAATGCATGGGATGTTGTACAGTGTATTAATGGCACTATGTAAATGCAAGGTTTATTTGTGGGACTAATTGATAATTATATATTTATGAATATTTATCCTGGACAATCTGTAGTTGACTTTCTTTTCTTCCCGATAGTCCGCAGGAATGAAGACATTCGAAGGTACAGTTCTCATGCTGGTCTAGGTGTGGAGGATGAGTACATGATAGATGGTTATATTCCACATAGGAGTTCCAGGTATCCCTTTATTGCATTTTTATTTTTTCATAAAATGAACGCAGAAATTTACCTAGAACATACTTAGAACTTTGACCAAACATGCCTGTACCGAACATAATGCCAAGCTAAACTAATTTCAGTTGCCTGCACCTGATCCATGTCCCAACATTCTCTGCATATCTATGTGAATCCATAATTGGATGAAAGAATTTCCTGTCACACATATTCCAATATCCTTTTTTTCTTTTTTAGTACAGGAAAGGTGTATGTTTTACCTATATTCAATGGATGTTATCCCATCTTACAATTCATTATTCCACCCCTCAGCAAACACATACACACACACGCACGCACATACACAGACAAGTAGATGAATTTTTTATTAATACAGAGTTTGTTTTCATCAATCTCTGGGTGTCTAGCTTTTGTTGTATGATGATTGTTTGCAGTGCACGTACTGCAAGTTGTAAATCTTAGCTTTGCATTTCATTTTTGTGCATACAGATTGTCTTAAATGTAGAAAACAATAATAAATGAGAAACATAATATATCAGTTTGGGCTGTAGTATCTAGAATTGTTGTTTAAAATACAATCAATATCTGTTACAATGACTAGCAATCATTGGAATGTTACTGTATTACTTCAGTATGACAACCAAATGGTAACATTCCTTTATAGTCTTTTCATCTCAAATGTATTTTGCTACAATAAGGGAAACCATTAGGTTATTCCAGGAGCAGATTCCTTTCTGTACATAGAGGCATCATATAATACAAAAAGTCATTCCAGTTAACTACTATTTCAAATGTTGCTCAACATCGAATAGTGAAAACTGTTTAATGATGGATACCTTTGGAAAACTTAAACTGCTCTCACTGATTGACAGACATTAGACTGATTCGTTAGACTGTAAATTATTAATGCAGTAAGCGCTCATCCATTTTAAGTATCTTTTAAAAGTATTGTATTCCTGTAGATTTGAAAATTGCTATGAAAGTAAGAGCTGGAGTATTTGCAAATTGAGAAAATCATTTATTATATCTGCCCAAAAATATGACTACAGTCAATACCCTGTAACAGTTGGTGACCTGATGCATGGATACAGCTGTTGTATTGGCAATGTGTAGATAGATGGTTGTTAATTATACTGCCTGGAGTACAAAGGGGTACCTCATCAATATCCAACTATCATAGAGACTGAAAATTGCATGTTTTCAAAATGCTTTCATCACATTATTGATTTAATAAAAGTGGAATGTCATTGTAAAATCTTTTCCAAGTTACTTATAATTCTACTTAATTGAACAGACTTTTTGTTAAATGATTCAAAAGAAGGCTGGTCTAGGAATAACTTGAAATATAATATTAAATTATTTTATAAGAATGAGGGTGAGAAACCAATATTGTGACATAGCTATTTTAATTACAGCATGAGATATGGCAATTGACCAGAAGTTAATGATTACAGCTATGTCTTACAAAAAGCCGCCATCGTAATTTGTATCATCATTGGAATTATTCCTGAGAATCGTATCTATTGTTTCTGTACTGCATCACAGAAGGATCCCAACATTCTTCTTGTGCTTTACTGTTCGGAGCACCAACAGTCTTTAAAAGACTGTTAAATTACATTAGCTCCGATGCCACTTAAAATATCATTTTAATGAGTGACTTTATATGTGTGGAACAATGCATACCCTTGAATTGGTTAAATACCCAAAGTTTATGTTAATTTCCAGGAATTGATTTAGTATATATTTATTGGTTTTGCTGTCTTTTCATACTTTAGAAAACTGTGAATTCTGACTTAGTATGACATGAACCAATATTTCAGCCATTAATTTTTTTTATCCTTTTTTCCTCTTATCTTTCCAAACATAAATGAGGTATAATGATGTTAGCCAGATTTCCCTGGAATTGGCATAATTGCAATTGCTATTAATTCTAGAGAAAATACATTTAAAAGCTTTGGGAATTCTTGGAATCTGCTTGTGTTATTTCCTATCAATTTACTAGCATTAATAGTAACTTGACAGAAATCACATTTTAGAACTTACTCTGCATTTGTTTTTACATAAAAATACTAAGTTAAACTCTTATTGAACCATCTAATTATTGAATCATCTAAATCACAAGAGTATTAGCAATTTCCATACGCAATGTTAGGCCACAACTAGGTGTGACCAGTTGACCTGAGGAACAATGGAGGGAGAGAAAAAAGCAGAGTTATCATATGTTGTTACTCATACATGAATTAATTATGAGGCTGCATTGATAACTTAGAAACCAATGATAAAAACAAAACCAAAAAAGAGCTAAGAGAGAAGAAGAAAAATAAGTCTCTATTTTCAATTGGTAGTAAACTCAATAACACAAATTATACGAGGTTTTCTGGCAGAAAATTGCTGGCACTTAGTCATAGAGTGACACAATGTGGAAACAGGCCCTTTGGCCGAACTTGCCCACACCGGCCAACATATCCCAGCTACACTAGTCCCACCTACCAGCATTCGGTCCATATCCCTCCAAACCTGTCCTATCCATGTACTTGTCTAATTGTTTCTTAACAGTTTCTCAGTTTTAAGCTGTTCTCCATGTCTCGGCACTCTTGTACATATGCAAGTCTCAAACTAAGTAGCTGAACTTCACTGACCTGATCAGGGCTACACCTGAGATCAGAGCTACACTTGAGATCAGAGCTACACTGGCTAGATCAGAACTACACCTGAGAGTCCAGCAGCAGAGCAAATGCTTGCTGACATTCCCTGGAAAATGTACCTAGGGAAAGCATTTACCTGTGAAAGTCTTCTCTCGGATCCTGAACCAACATAGAGCTAGTGCAGGATTTGTGAGCCCATTCAATTGAAAGCGTATTGTCTAACTATGCAGAAGAAAGGAATAGATGTAATTATTTTACTTGTGTTTGCTTTAATCTTCTTAATTATTAAGAAGTGATTTAACTTTTAATTATGTTTAAATAAACCTGAATGTCGACACTCCACAGTCTGTACGATGTTCCAGGGGATGAGAAAATCATAAGTCACGAGTTAATGCTAAAACGTCAGGAGGAAGAACTAAAGCAGCTTCAAAGCAAATTAACTCGAAAGCAGTTCCAGTCAGGAGTTCAACAAGCTGACATAGTCAAAGCATCCATGTTGGACATTAGTAGAGATATGGCACAGCAAACAACCAGAACACAAAGAAAATTCAAGGTACGAGCATTATTTTAACAAAGCAACTTTTTATTGCATGTTGACTTGTATCTGTGATTTCTTTCAAAATGGTAGGGATTGATTGAGGATCAATAACATTTTGGAATTTAGATTTGAATATTTTGCAGGCTTTGAATTAGGGGAAGCAAAGTGGCACAGCGGTAGAGTTGCGTCCTCACAGCGAAGAGAACAGGGTTCAATCCTGACTACGGGTGCTATCTGTATGGAGTTTGTACGTTCTCCCTGTAACCGCAAGGGTTTTCTCTGGGTGCTCTGGTTTCTTCCCACACTCCTAAGATGTGTAGGTTTATAGGTTAGATGGCTTCTGTAAAATGTTCCTAGTGTGCAGGATAGAACTAGTGTATGGATGCTTGCTGGTCAGTGTGGGCTCGGTGGGCCAAAGGGGCAGTTTCCATGCTGTATCTCTAAACTAATCTAAAACTAAATTAAACCACGTTTTGACCCTTCATGTCCAGCTATTCATTTTATGGACTTAATTCCAGAAGCGGAGATTTTTCTGTCATGAAAACAATCCAATTTGGAGGCTCTCACAGTTAGTTGGTATAAAGAATGCATAGATTGACCTGAAGTAGTGGAGGTCCATGGTTGGATATTTTTTTTGTTTTGATGTATATCTTCAAATTCATATTGTATCTAACCTGACATATTCAATAAGTAATAGAAATGGTTGAAAAAATGTGCTGTTGCTCAAAGGTGTCAATTATTTTCAGGATATGGGTGATGTAATCAAGATAACATTTTGTGCCCACAGTGACAGTGCTTTTTTTTACAAATGCCTATAGCATTATATAAAATAATTAAAAGCAATCATGTAGCATGGGGCTGAAGCCACATCAGTCAGCTATTATTGCAGTCGGGTTGGATTACAAGTCCTTTGTTTCTATGACCAGCCCCAGATATTTTTACAGCTAGTTACACAAGAATTTGGAATCTAATTTTTATGGCTTGTAGCCCCATATTTTCTGGCTGTGACCCTACAAAAACGCAGTATAATTAATTTTGACATATTTTGGACTCGAAATGGAACGGGGAGTAAATTTCCTCTGATGGTTTGGTCAACCACAAGTAGTTGAATGATGATTTAAATTTGGGATCAACACATTGAGTTAGTTCATATTAATCATTGTGCTTGGCAGGTTATTGATCGGACAGCCATTCACTGTGTGTGTTCCATTTATTTTGGAAATGTTTGGCATAACCATTCATGCTGAGGTTTCATTGAAATAAAACAAAAAAGGCTGGAAGTACCCAGCAGATCAGTCTGCACCAGTCTGCAGCTTACATTGGATATTTCCAACATTTTCTATTTCTTAATTTATACTTTCAACTATTGTAGTCTTTTAAAATTTCAAAGCATGTGAAGAGTTGTTCTACATAACTGGAAAGGCATAATTTGCCAATAAAACTGTAACTAGGTTAACTATTTATTTTAAAAGAGCCATTAGAGGATTAAATTCCTATCTGCTACCTCCATTCCTCCCTTATTCCAGGTTATCCATATATACCGTTATTGGCTTGCACGTGACTTGAATTGAAACATACTTATTTCTCCCCCTCAGAATTTCTTTGGGCCTGTGTTTGTTAAAATGCTTTTATTTATTTATTTTTTTAATTTACATTTATTAGAGGAACAGTGAATTACATCAGTGTACGTCCCGTATATATTGTTGCAATTATTGTACCCCTTCATTTTTTAAAGCTATTAAAAAAATAATAGAAATAGAGAAAGTGGGAGAGAATTGTGAAAGTGAAGAAGCGTGACGAAGGGAAAGAAGAAAGAACCCTTAGTCAAGGAATTAGAGAAAGGAAATTAAGAGACAGACCCTAGAAAGGAAGAGAGAGAAAGAAGAAAAAAGGGAAAGACAGTTACTTTATTATAAACATCACGCAAAAGGAATTTACCAACTCAACAATTTTTCATCCCCCTTTACCAAGACCTGACGCCAGTACCTTTTTGAGGTACTCTTGCACCCTATTCTTGTAGTAAATCTATAAATGCAGACCACGTCTTATAGAAGTGATCTGATTTTCCTTCAAAGCGGAGTCTCGTATCTTCCAGATGTAGTGTTTCAGACATAGTTGAAATCCACATATTTACTGTTTTTCCAAAATTTTAAATTTAGCTTTTTTCCAGTTATTAACCCATATTCAAATAGATTCTTTTGAAACACATTTAATTCAGAGCTACCTTCCGTTGTTCCAAAGATAATCCATTCTGCTTTTGGTGGCAGTTTTATTTTAAATAATTTTGTAAAGATTTCAAAAATTTCAGTCCAAAATTTTTGAATTTTTATACAAAAAACAAACGAATGCGCTATAGAGACTGGCATTTATCACAGATTGGTGAGACATTGGGAAAAAGCTTACTTATTTTAGTTTTTGAATAGTATAATCTATGTAAAACTTTTAATTGGATTAAAGTGTGTCTTGCGTTAATTGAACATTTGTGCACATTTAGTAAGTGTTCATCCCACCTCTCTTTGAAATTTTGATAGCTAATTCTTGTTCCCAGTCTCTTCTAATACCTTCAGTTGTAGGTATTTCTGCATTTAGAATAATATATATATATATGATATTAAGATTGCTGATTCAGCCTTTGTCTTCATTGCTCCATCCAGTAGATCTAATGGCATATTGTAATATTCTTGTGCATATTTTTTCAGATAGTCACATATTTGAAAATATTTAAAATACTGATTGTTTCCCAAATTATACTTTAGTTGTAGTTGTTTGAATGATAGTAATTTTCCCGTTTCATACAAGTCTCCCAGCATTTTAATTCCTGCTCTTTCCCATTGTATAAATGATTTATCTATAATTGAGGGTTTAAACGAAGGGTTGTTAACTATTGGAGATAAGAGAGATAAATTTCTTAATTTAAGTTATATTTTATTTGTTTCCAAGTTCGAATTGTACTATGTATAATTGGATTTTTGTTATAGTTTGTATTATTCAACTTCATTGGTGAGAGAAGGATCGCTCCAATATTACAAGGGGAGCAGTCCTCTCTCTCCATAGTAATCCAATCCAGCTGCTGGGCAGAATTGTCCAACAGTTGAATCATATTTTTAATATTTACGGACCAGTAATAATACATAAAGTTATGGAGTGCTAATTGGGGTTATTCAAGTGTATTCTTTGTATTCTATGGGATTTATAATCCCATATAAAATTTGTAATGTCTGAATCCAATTTTTTTTTAAATCTTTTTTTGGTAGGTATATTGGAATTGATTCGAACAGGTATAAAATTTGTGGTAGAAAAATCATTTTTATAGCATTTATTCGGCCTATTAAAGACATCCGAAGCGTTTTCCAGAATTTAATTAAATTATATAATATCTGAAGTAAAGGATTATAATTTGTGTTCAACATATCTTGATATCTTCTGGTAATTTCAATACCCAAGTATTTAAAAAAAATTTGTAGCTATTTTAAAAGGAAACTTTACGACGTGTGTTGAGTCTTTCGATTTTATTGACATGATTTCGCTTTTGTTCCAATTTATTCTATATCCTAAATTCCTATCTGCTACCTCCCTTCCTCCCTCATTCCAGTTTATCCATATATACCGTTATTGACTTGCACATGACTTGAATTGAAACATACTTATTTCTCCCCTTCAGAATTTCTTTGGGCCTGAGTTTGTTAAAATGACGAGTGAGCCTTCGGTTGCACTGGATCTTCCCACATCCATTCTGGTAAGTCAGTGGGAAGGAAGTTTCTGTCTACAAGCCGACCGTGCACTCCATGGTCCTTGATAAACATTGAATGTCAATTTGGACGACTTGCAATCCTTTCAACAGGAACGCGCAGAAACTGCATGGTGGATTCTCAGATGAGATCTCGTGGCTCGGTCACAAAAAGCCCCTTCCATGAAATAAGAACAACATCTGATTTAAGGCTAAGTCCTGTCTCCCAAATTAGCTGGAATTGTCAAGAACCTGTCAAGAAGCTAGAGAGGGTACAGAAAGATTTACGAGGATGTTGCCAGGACTGAGCTCTAGGGGAGAGGTTGAGTACGCTGGGACTTTATACCTTGGAGTGCAGGAGGATGAGGGATGATCTTATAGAGGTATGTAAAATCATGAAAGGAATAGATCGGGTAGATGGACAGAGTCTCTTGCCCAGAGGAGGTGAATCGAGGACCAGAGGACGTGGGTTTAAGGTAAAGGGGAAAAGATTTAATAGGAATATGAGGGTTAACTTTTTCCCACAAAAGGTGGTGGGTGTATGGAACAAGCTGCCCGAGGAGGTAATTGAGGCAGGGACTATCCCAACATTTAAGAAACAGTTAGACAGGTGCATAGATAGGACAGGTTTGGAGGGATATGGACCAAACATAGGCAGATAGGACTTGTGTAGCTAGGATATGTTGGCCGGTGTGGACAAGTTGGGCCGAAGGGCCTGGTTCCACACTGCATCAGTCTATGACTCTATAACTTGATATCACACATGAGTTTTAGTGCACATTTTAAACTCAAAGTAAACTTAAGTACATTTAAACATATTTAAACATATACTTAAAAAGAAATTTAATCAACAAACATTGAGAGGAATTTTGAAAATCTTCATGGAATTTTGAAAATCGCATGAAGATTTAAATTAGTATTTTAAAATAAATGCTCCCTTCAAAAGACTTCTTAAATTACACTTACACTTACAGGGTCACAGACTTTCTTCTTCCTTGTAAATTGATGGGAGAATACTATTTGCACTTCCATGGACCTAACACAGCATTTCTCTGGCATATTATAATGTAATGCATTTAGCCCTATATACATGCAGTTAGCGCAAGCGGCTTATTCCATATAATTGGAGGTGGAGTGTTTCAGTATCATGGAAGTAGTTTTGTTTAGTTTATTGTCAGGTGTACGGAGGTACAATGGAAAGCGTTTGTAGTGTGCTAACCAGCCAGTTATAGATTGTGTATTATGGATACATGGAGATCATCTCAGTGCTGATTATATGGAAAAAGAAACTATGCTGCATTTGTATTCTTTATTGGCAAACTATAAAGATTACACCATTCTCCCATTATGTTTTTATTTTTTAATTTGAATGGAATAATGCTTAGATTGAAAGTGAACTGTCAACTGTTATGATATCTAGAAGAGAAAAAAAACAAGCATTGGAAGAAGAAATTGATTGAAATTTGACACAAAGTACTGGAGTAACTCTGTGGGTCAGACCAAAGAAAAGACAAAGTGCATGAGTAATGCCAGCTGAGTTACTCTAGCACTTTGTTTTTCTTTAGAAACCACCATCTGCCGTTGCAACCAAGTGTCCACATCTGATTGAAATGTGATTAGGATTAAATTTTTCTAGAGCTGGGAGCCCAGAGTACTGAAAAATGATGTCCATCAGCCAACATGTTCCACCATTCTGCCATTTAAATGGCAAGCAGGAAAATTGCCAATAAAAAGAAAAAATCTAACTAGGTTTCAATGTCTACTCCCAGTTACCAAATTGATGGTCAATGATATATTGACATTGCTCATAAGTGGAAATATAATTGCACATCAACTTGCTTGTTGCTGGATGGTTTGACTTCTGCCAGAGCTACCCACTTACAGGTCTGATTTTGTCCTTTGCTGTTTTATATTGTCCTTTTGCAAGAATGAAATTAAAATATATATATTTTAATGGAGATGAGGAAACACTTTTTCACACAGTGAGTTGTGAGTCAATGGAATTCTCTTCCTCAAAGGGCGGTGGAGGCCGGTTCTCTGGGTACTTTCAAGAGCTAGATAGAGCTCTTAAAGATAGCGGAGTATGGGGATATGGGGAGAAGGCAGGAACGGGGTAATGATTGTGGATGATCAGCCATGATCACATTGAATGGTGGTGCTGGCTCGAAGGGCCGAATGGCCTACTCCTGCACCTATTGTATATTGTCTATTGTCTATATTTGAACAAATTGATTTGGGGGGATTGGGAAGGTTCACATGTAAATGTTTGCATGCAGCTATAGAAGTAATTTGTTTGTACTATATGTGCATGTGTTGGCATCTGTCCTTCTGCAGGAGATGATGGTGATAGGCGTGCATGCTGCCTTTCTAATACCTGGTTGACTACATTTAAACAATGTCTTGGATGTTAAATATTTATATAATTATGTAAAAAAGCATTCAGATTCTGAAAATATAAATATAATATTTACTTGAATTTGGGCAAATGGACAGGGTGGTACAGTGGCACAGCACTAGAGTTGCTACCTCAGCGCCTCCTCACCAGGTACAATTCTGACTATGGGTACTGCCTGTGCAGAGTTTGTACATTCTTCCTGTGACTGCATGGGTTTTTCTCCAGGTAGTCTGGTTTCCACCCACATTTCTAAAACATGCAGGTTTGTAGGTTAATTGGCTTTGGTAAATTGCCCCTTGTCTGTAGGAGGTGAAACTGGAATAATATAGAATAGTGCATGGGAGATCGATCGGCGGCATGGACTCAGTGGGCCAAAGGGCCTGTTTCCACGTTGTATCTCTAAACTAAAAAAACAAAAGTTTAATAATCATTTGATTTTCTCGCTTTGTTCTACAATCTGTTACTTTAAAACAAAACTAATTTTGCTCATTTTGTTTGATTACAGGCTAAGAATGGAAAAGGCGAGGACATTCGACGCAAAGTTAATATCATGTTACTAAATGGACAATGTCTGGAATTGACCTGTGATGCCAAGACAACATGCAAGGATGTATTTGATATGGTGGTTGCCCATGTTGGTCTGGTGGAACATCACTTCTTTTCCTTGGCATATTTGAAAGGTGCATGTGTAGATGTTAAAGGTTGCAGGGGAATAATTCGTCCTCAATCACATGCAGTAGATAGGTGGCTTTATGTTCCATTCTGCTTCCAAGATTTTTCACCAGATATGTAAGTAGAGGACACTGCAGAAATGTTTTCAGCGCAAGCAAGTGAAAACAGCTGAGGTTTGTATATTGTGATGCTGGTACTTCGGATGACTATGTTAGAGTCGTGGAGTTGTACAGCACAGGAATAGGCCCTTCATTCCAACATGTCTATGCTGACCAATTTGCCTAAGTGAATTAGTCCCCTTTACCAGCATTTTGCCCACATCCCTCTAAACATTTTCTATCTGTGTACCCATTCAAATGTCTTTTATATGTTACAACTGTACTCATCTCTGCAGCTATCTCTGGCAGCTTGATCCACACACCCACCACCCTTGATGTGAAAAAACGTAGCCATCAGATCCCTTTTAAATCTTTCCTCTCTCACCTTAAATCCATGCTAGACGTTGCCTCCTTTTTATTCGCTGTTAAGCCTCACAGTAACAAATATTTGTATATTTTCTGCATCAATGGAATATTGACAGAATGTTTAACTTTTATTTTTAACTGTTACAAGCTCTCTTGAAATTGATGGCCACTTCGGAGGGAAAATTTAGTTCTCTGGCTCGGGGATCATTTTCCTTAGTTTTTAAATAGCATTTTTAAATATCACACTTAAATTGGCAGTAAATACAACATCACACAATAGCATTTCTATCCAGAAATCATGAGCTATAAATCAGATTTTTTAAATGGTGGCATCTGTGCTATTGAGGGTTGGTTAAACCCAGAGTCGAGCAATATTGCATACATTTCTGGATGTCTTAGTATTCATTTCTCAGTTGAAATTGTGTTTTAATAATTTTCTCCAGCAGAAAGCTCTTCAAAAGACACCAATAGCAGTGTAACATACATAAGATTCATTACATGTGTGATTGCAATCTTGCTGAAAAACAGCTTTGTTTTCTTAATACACAAATCAACATTTATTAATCAAATTGCCCTAAAACCATGCTATTTAAAGGGCCACTTTCAGCTAAGTGCATTGTTTGGTCACATTGAGATTTGTCACCTCTTACTTCAAATGCAACCTCACATCTGTGCATTAATTGCTATATTCCATGGAGGTCAAAGGTTGCGGTCACTTTCGGCTTCCCACTATCATTCCAGGCGAATTGTGATTGTTCCCATCTGCTGCTCACCACTGCATTAAGGAGGTCCCCAACTCCACACTGGAGGCTTCGTCCACTTTCTTATTCTGCCCACAAGAGGACAGCGAGCAGACATGGGGATTTAATTGTACAGTTCCTCAGATGGCAGGGAATAAACAAACAAATATCCTTGCCAAGATTACTCAGACAACTTCCTTTCAGGTGTGCTGGTCTGTATGTAGACCTGGAGGGTCATAGCGGCCCTCTTATACAAAGAGCATGTTTCCAATCAGTTTGAGTTCCCCTCACCTCTTGGGAGCACTCTCTCATCATCTCTCATCAGTCCCGCTTCTGTTAACTTGATATTAACATTTCCCAGAAGCGGGAAGAGTGTTGCCTCTATTTTAATATTTAAAACCTTTAAGAGCTGTTTCCAAAATCAGTTTCAGCACAGTGTCATGACGGGGAAAGTTAATGATATCGGTCTATAAAGCACATAATGAAGTCTAGCTGTCTATGTGACTCACAAAACATTGCCTTTACCTGTCAAACATTTCTTAAATGTTGGGATAGTCCCTGCCTCAACAACCTCCTCTGGCAGCTTGTTCCATACACGCATCACCCTTTGTGTGAAAAAGTTACCCCTCAGATTCATATTAAATCTTTTCCCCTTCACCTTAAACTCATGTCATCTGGTCCTCGATTCACTTATTCTGGGAAAGAGACTCTGTGCATCTACCCGATCTATTCCTTTCATGATTTTATGCATGTCGATGGATCTGGAGTTGCATAAAAGACAGATTGGGTTAAAGGTGGCTATTTCCCTTTTCTGAAGGAACCGGAGTTTTTATAACTTAGAGAAACAGGGAACTGCAGTTGCTAGTTTTCCAAAGAAAGATATAATGTGCTGGAGTAACTCACTGGCTCAGGCAGCATCTCTGCACAACATGGATAGGTAACGCTTCGGGTTAGGACTCTAGAATCAGTCTGAAGAGGGTCTCGACCTGAAATGCCACCTATCCACATTCTCCAGAGATGCTGCTTGACCCACTGAGTTACTCTGGCATTTTGCGAGTTTTTATAACAGTCTGGCAGTCTCATGGTCACCATTGCTTAGCTTTGTTTAAAATAAACTAAATTTCCTCACTTATTTACTTACTTGAATTCCCCAGATGCCATGATGTGAAGCGAATGTTTGTCCTTTGATCAGTGGTCCAGAAATTTGGCTGCTCGCCCAGTAACTTAACCACCACATTACCCCAACCTTGATGAAATGTCAATGCAATGAAAGTGTGTTGTAACATGCTGAATGGTTAATTATAAATGTGTTGAAACAGTATGATAAAACACTTTCTAACTGTTGAAAAAAGGCAATAACAGATTTAAAAAAGACATTTGGACAGGTTAATGGATAGGAAGGGTTTAAAGGCATAGACATAAAATGCCAGGCAAATGGAACTAGCATTTAAGAAACATTTGGACAGGTACACAGATAAAACAGATTTAGAGGGATATGGACCAAACAAAGTGAGGTGGAACTAGTGTAGATGCGACATGTTAGTCGGTGTGGGCAAGTTGGGCCGAAGGGCCTGTTTCTACACTGTATGACTGTGCAATTCATTATTTTAATTGAGCAGCAAGTTTATGAAGAAATGCTGGGTCTTTCAGAAAGTTGCTTCGTTTGTGCCGAGCATATCGTTGGTATATATTGATAGTATGAGTAGAAAAATAATTGGGAGCAAAGATGAAACACCAATAGAATTCTTAATAAAAAGGCAAATGCTCAGGTTTGCTTGACCATGACATTTTTCTTCTAGTATTTTACAATGGTGGAAATGTTTCTTTAAACTACTCCTTAAGTGGGGGATGTCTGATTGAAAATGTTTATTTCATTTTTGAGATAGTTATGTTAGCATCATGGGATAAGGGACAACTGATCATTTTTAACTTCTTTGAACCTCTCCATTTCGATTTTGCCACAACTAAGTGAACACATACTTACACTATGTGAATCACCCTTCCTCACATGCATTAACTTGATAAACCATAATACCTCCTCTAATACCTTTCCTTCATTAAATAGGAAGAATATTCTAGTTTGATTCCAGCCTTTTGTGGTAGTGATCAATGCATTTCTCACGGGAGTTGGACTTTTTCCCCATCTAAAAGCTGCTCATTGGTAATGAGAATCAGCCTGCCTTCACGAGTATACGCTCAGATATTGCAACATGCAATTTCATTCGGTATTTGAAAGGACCGAGCATAATTTTAGTATCTAACACAATTATGTGCCTTTGCACAAATTACACTCGAAATGTGTAGAGGCAATTTCAAATATAGCATTCAAAAGGTGCTGGTAAGTATCACAATGGAAAGAATTAGCAGGGTGAAGGAAGGACATAGGAGAGATGTGTTAATGGGAATGCTCCTAGTCAGTTTGCAATATATTGAAGAATATCATTAGGAGTGCTTGCAAAACTTTTAAGAATACAATATAAAATATATAAAATAAATTTAAATATATGAACTAAATATTTTTTCAATTGTTTTGTAGAGAATGAATTTTTTTTTGTTGATCTTGACTCTAAATTGTCCAAAATGGCACCAGAAGGATGGAAAGATGTGAAGAAAAGGAACAGAATTGCAATAAATTTCAATCTTTTCCTCCGAATAAAATTCTTTGTGGATGATATGGACCTAATCCAGTAAGTACATACCGTTTACCATGGGAAAGCTAGACTGTAACATCAGGAAACCTTTTAGATTGACCAAATTAAGAACGCAAATATAAGAGAAATGAGCAACACATTTGTGAGGGAAATTGGAGGAAACAAATTTAGAGCAATTGTTCAATAAACCAAAAACAATAGGGGTGGAATAAGTCGCCTCCAGCTATTATCTGGAAATGTGTAGTGCAGTTAATATTAAAAATAACGCTAAAAAAGTAATAGCACAGGAACAATTTAGTTTATCATAAAACTTATTCCATGCTTGATATAATTAGATACTTTCAGAACTGGTTGGATTTGTAATCATCCTCAATTCAACCTGATATTGGCATTGGTTTATGACTGTCACATGTACTGAGTGATATACAGTGAAATGCTTGTGTGTGTATTCCAGGGAAATCATGCCATACACGAGTACAAACATACCTCCCTCTAACTCTCCCAGCCTCACCTCAATTAAGGTTATCTACAACCTTTACTTATTGGTATTTGTTTTTTTATGAAGAAATATAAACCTTTGAATTTTTGACATTGTGATTTGTTTTGACACTGTATTTTGACTATTGGTCTTCAGATATTGATTGTTTTCAAGTATGTGGTACTATATATATCTGAAAATATCAGTTTAAAAAATAACTAAGACGAGGAAGCTCAAGTAAGCACATTGTACCTTCTCTCCAGCCCTTTCCAGATCCTTCGTACGAAGAGACTGCAGCACTTCTGCGATATTCTGTCAGTGATTCTGAGTTCCTTGCACCCCCTGCTGTTCACTGAAATTAGAGTAACACCAACAATCTATAGGTCTGAATGCCTTCAAAAGGAATCAACGTTCCAGAAACTGAATGCATTTCAGCTTGTGACAAAGCAATCCAATTCCACCATTATCCACCAGATCATACCCCCCCCAAAAAATAAAATCACAATTTAGTCTCTGTACTTTTAAAAACAATTATTTTATGATCTCATCTAAATGTAGGGCTAATGTTGTATGATCTCATCTAGATGTAAGGAAAAAAAATAAATGCTGTAAAAATAAATATTTTTGATACACTCAGATTGGATACAGAACACTTTCTTTACCCTGCTCCCCTCTCAGCAAAGTATCAGAGCAAACTATATTTTTTCAAACTACAGGCGATGCAACGCTTATCCTCCCAGTTCCTCGCTTCCCACCATCAGGGACCCAAATGTTGTTTGCAGGTGCAGCAGCATTTACTCGCATTTCTTCCAATGTAGAGTACTGCTTTCAGTGTTCACAATGCTGTCTCTCCCCATCAAAGAAATCAAGTGCAGTTTGAGTGATCACTTCGTAGTCAGTATTAATTTCATAGAATTAGCCCAATGCCCCCAGTTGCTGGCCATCCCACTCCAACCTATCCTTCTCTGGCTTAGAGCACAGTTAAAACAAGGTTCAGTGCAAGCTTGAATAACATTTCATCTTCCATTATCTTGCAGCTGTCCGGAGTAAATCCTGAATTTTGCTATTTTAGATAACTTGCTCTCTCTGTCCATATCAGACTAGCTATTTCTGCTGTACATCATCTATCTATGATGTTGGCTCAGTTGTCTCTCACCTGTTGGATTGCCTGGGCAACTCCCGCAATCTGTGATTAACCGCTTATAAACAAAACATAACCATCTTCTAATTAGCTCCATTAACCCCTTTGACTGGGCAGCTCATCCACATGGTAAACCTAGCCTCACGCTGACACACACATTCCCTTTGTCCCAATCATCCCTCCCACCACCATATCTGCGATTTAAAACTACCTTTTCCAGTTCTGATGAAGAATCTTCAATCTGAAATGGTGACTGTTTCTCTTTCCACAGATGCCGCCTGACCTGTTGAATATTTCCAGTATTTTTAGATTTTATTTAGCAATTTTTCCATGTATCGCACCACCACTCCCTGTGTTCTCCCTTTTTCAAGCCACTGAATTAATAATTTTTGCTGTAAAATTTCATCCAATAGGACATAGTTAAAGAATGACTAAGTCAATTTCAATTGAGACCTTTAAATCAATAGCGAGCCAGTCTTAAATCCCATGTGTCTGGGATGGTTAGTCTCTGGAATCAAAGGGCAACATTCCATCTCATTGAACCATCTATTCATTATGGTCATTGAGTCGCTGTGACCATATCTGAGACTGGGATATTTACTACTATTTTGTGCCTCTTAGATCTAAGTGCTTTGTGCACTAGTAGGGATTAAAATGAAGACTGCCTAAATTAGCTTTTTGCAGATCTCTTGCAGATGAAAGATATTGCATTTTCATCCCCTTGAACAGAGTTGCAGAACCAGTGTCCCGGATTTAAAAAAAAAATCTTCTAAATCCTGCTGCTCTTAATTATGGAACGAGGAACAAAAGCAAAATATATTGAATTTTGTTATTATTGAATTTCTACATTATTCATTACTTGTTTTCAGATGCATGTCACAATTATCGTTCTCTTTTTTTTAATGAAGGCACACACTGACCAGACATCAGTACTATTTGCAGTTGCGAAGGGATATATTAGAGGAGAGGTTACATTGCAACAATGAAACAGCTATGCTTCTTGCATCACTGGCTCTTCAGTCTGAATTTGGGGACTACCAACCAGAGGTACAGATCCATTTACTGCTCTGTGCTTTTGTAAATAAGCTTTCAGATTCATTCTGTACCTTGAACCATTTTCTCTTTTAATGTATTTGTGCTTACTCCTGGCTCTACAGATTTGAACTGGTACTTTTAAAATAAATTGTTCTGTTTCTGTCTTTTCACAGATGCTGCCTGATCTGTTGATTGCATTTCAGTGTTTTTGTTAGTCTTGTTTTCTTATTTCTTTTGGCGTGCACCAATATGAACAGCAGTGTTGTTTCGGTAATTGGTACTGCCTTTTGTAATTTTAGACAGAGTATCCCTGGAAGTGTATTAGTTTAGTTTATTGTCACGTGTACTGAGGTACAGTGAAACAGTTTTGTGGTGTGCGGAAGGACAATATATGATTACAATCGAGCCATCCACAGTGTACAGATACATGATAAAGGGAATAAAGTTTAGTACAAGGTAAAGTCTAATTAAAGATAGTCCAAGAGTCTCCTATGGGGTTGTTCAGGACAGCTCTCTATTTATGGCAGGATGGTTCAGTTGCCTGATAATAGTTGGGAAGAAACTGTTCCAGAATCTGAAAGTGTGCATTTTCACACTTTTATACCTATTGCCTGATGAGAGAGGAAAAATATAATATAATATAATTTGGAGAAAATTTTGAAAACCTCGCTTCAATTGAGTGAGGAATGGTATCTGATCCTCGCCTCCAAAAATATATTGTCAGAAACTACATCTTATCTGGAAAGTATTTAATTTCATTCATTTCTGTTTCAGATTCATGGGAGAACCTACTTCCGACTTGAGCATTATGTGCCAATTGGAGTGGTAGAGTCATTGAATCAGTCATACCTGAAGGAAGAGCTGCCTAAATTACACATCACATATTGTGGAGCCACTGAATCTGAATCTGAGCTTGAGTTTCTCAAGGTGATCCATTTTAACATGGAAATCATGGGGAAGGATTGGAGTGAAGAGTTACTTTATTTTTAATCATGATTATAGTAAGGAGTTAATTGAACGGTTGAGTCATTCGCCCCTAAAATTTGGATCATTTCAACGAGATAGTGCAATCATCTTTAACGTTTTCATGAGTGAATCTGTGGAATTCATTGCCACAGAAGGATGTGGAGGCCAAGTCAATGGATAATTTTACATAGCATAAGACCAACATAGCATCAGTCTTATGATTTGATGGAATGATTCCTGCTCTCCTTGTTGCATGCTGGAGAGATGGATTACCTACAGTAGTCACCCCAAAGCAAAGAATAGCTGTCCACAATGTTCAGCAGTCTCCATAAAACCCATAGAACTACAGCAGAATAAGACATTCTTGAACCTGAGAGAATGCTTAAAAAATATCTTTAAAAACTCTGGATATCCACCATAACACAGTAATTAGATATAATATTCATGCACTTGAGCCAATGCTACCCCAGGCCAATAATATTTAGGTTCAGCTCCATGAAGACATTTTCATTAGAGTTCCCTAGATGTGTGACATCGGAAATTGTGGTGTTTGTTGCTTTTTGAGTCATTCTGAATGTGTGCTTATGTCTCAGTGACATTTTTTCTTTATTTTCTTCTTGACTTTCAGGTATGTCAGAAACTGCCTGAATATGGAGTGCTGTTCCATTGGGTTTTGCCAGAAAAGAAATCACATACTGGAATTAATCTGGGCATTTGTTCGAAGGGTGTCATTGTTTATATGTTACAAAATGGGGTCAGAACAGAAGTCCTTCGATTTCCATGGAGAGATACAAAAAAAATATCTTTCAATGTAAGTGTATTCCAGTTCTGATGTATCATTTACAGTAGCTATGGCTGGTTTATTATTCCTGACAAGGTCTTGACCCGAAACCTTAGCTTTTGTCTCCCCTGATGCTGTCTGACCTGCACGGTTTATTAAAAAATGTGGGGGGTTTTTGCTCCAGATTCTAGCATCTGCAGTTACCTGTGTCTCATACATATTTTGTTTACTCATGTAACTTGCTCAGAGTGTTCTGAGAGATATTGATGCTGCAAATCCTTTCATGAAGATTGAAAGTAGTTGAACAGAGATATACAAGACAAGCTACATCAAACGTATGTTTTACATTCAGCTGTGTCGAGTGCAACAAATGAATGGAAATTGAAATGCTAAAGTTATTTTTAGAAGAATTTATCTTTTGGTTTCTCAGATTGTTGAAGTCCTGCCTAGTGAAATTCAATTTGATATCAGAGGATGAGGGTTGTACTTTCATTCAGTTTTCTGATGAAAGAAAGGAAAATAAACTTTTACTTCTAGAATCAGTTTTGGATTAACTTTATTTCAGAGGTGAAAGAACAGCTGTAAACCACAGACCAACCTGTTACACAGTACTCAGAAATACCAATTGACATCTACAGATTTCTCTTATTTACCATTTGGTATATTTTTCTAGTTGTATTTCAGTCGTTTACAAAAAAATAGCTTTCTCAATGTGACTTGAATTGATTTAGAAGCAGGAGTTATCACTTATCCTTCGATGCGTAATGAATAGAGCAAATTTAACTGATTTAAGTTTATTCAATAAACTTACATATTAAGTTATAATTGAATACAACTATGCAGGGTTGATAGTGATTTCACTTCATTTTGTGTGAATCTTTTGCAATAGAACACAAATAAAGTTCCATCATGCTCAAGTACTGTAATGTCCTATCAATTTTTGCTCCATTCCAAAATCGATATTGTCTTCCTAATTTATGCAGAGAAAGAAGATTACATTACAGAACACTTCGGATGGCATTAAACATCTGTTTCAGACAAATAGCAGCAAGACCTGTCAATATCTCTTGCATCTGGTCTCATCCCAGCACAAATTTCAGCTGCAGATGAGGGCACGAAAGAACAATCAGAGCCTGGAGGAAATTGGTATGGTTGCAAATATTTATCAGTTTCGTTTATTGACACGTGTACCGAAGTACAGTGAAAAGCTTTTGTTGAGTGTTAATCACTCAGCAAAAAGACAATGCATGATTACAATCGATCCATTTCCAGTGTATAGATGCATGATAAGGGAATAATGTTTCATCTCATGTGCTTTGTTGCACATTGTGTGGATACGATTACTTTATTAACTTTTAAAATCATGTGTTTAAAAATTGAAAAGAATGTTAAAATGATTAAAATATTCTTCATTTCCTTATTTAATTTCCTAATGCCAGTTCTATTTTAAATAAGATTATCACGAAAATTATGCAACTGATTATAATGCAGACCCCTTTAATGTGGAGTTTTATGTCCCTAGGGTTTTAACATTCTTTTTGTATAAAATACATCAAAGTACATTGGAAAATACTGTGGTGTTGATTGTCAGAAAAGTAAATGTGATTTTACCTGGATTAATATATTCTTGAATGAGATACTCAAGCATATCCAATTGTTCAGTTTTTTTTTTTACCATAGTGATGCGTTAAACAGCAACGTACAGAGACTAAAATCTGTAAACATTAATCTTTTTTGGAAGTAATATGATTGTGATATTATGAGTTTAGCTGAGAATTGCTCTGAGAGCAATGGTTGCACACTCACTCACAATTTAACAAAAGGTAACAAATTCAGGAGGTAACTATTGAAGGTATCCAAAGATGACCATTAGGATTGCAATTTACAAATAAGTTGAGTAATAAGTTTGCTTTATTCAACATTTTCTAGTTTACTCTGAATAATATTGCAAAATGTAATGATGGTGACTGCACACACCCTTTAAGACTTAGTAACATCATTATAGAAGAGATTGGTTTGTGAGTAATTGTATGCTTAATGAATTCACTTTTCTCTCTTTTCTGGTTTAGAAATTTTATCTGTCAACAGTCTAAACTACAATGGAGACTCGGCAGGTTTATTCAGCATGGGCAGAGTGAATAGTAGTTCCAGTCTTGCTGTCAGTGCATACAGCAAAATAACTGATCAGTCACAACTTACACGATCTGAACTTCTGAAACGCATGTCCAGGTCAGAGGCAGCCTTGAACCAGCCCCTGCATAGCATCTCAAAAGACAAGATGTACAGAACTTTGTGGGAGCAACATCCTCCCATCCTCAGTAAATCTCACTATGACCTTCGTCAGGTTTCTGACCTGAAACGAAGAAGCACACCCATTTTTAGCAGTCAGCTCATTCACCCTTCACATCTGCTGCTGGATGGAGCGACTGAACTCAAATTGAAACATCCAGCTCACCGTTCAGACACAGAGTCTGTGGTAGAAAGTGAGCAGCTGATCAAGAGCAGGTAAGTTTCTACATGAGGAACGGCAATAGATGAGAAATAGGTTTGTGGTGTTAGAAACAGATAATCAACTGCTGTACCAACTATATAAATGGCTAAAGTTTAGGATTGATTGATTGATTGATTGATTGATTAATGGATGGATAGTTGCACCATGGAAACGGGCCATTAATCCCATTGTGTTCACACTGACCATCAATCATGTGTTTACACTGACCATTGATCACTCATTTACACTAGCTCTATTTTATCCCACTATTGCATCCACTCACTACACAATAGGGGCAATCTACAGTGGCCAATTAAACTACAAATCTGCACATCTTTGGGATGCGGGAGTAAACCAAACCCCCCAAAGGAAACCGATACGGTCACCGGGAGAACGTGCAAACTCCACACAGACAGCACACGAAGTCTGGATTGGCAGCACATAAGCCTCAGCGGCCCGACTACTTTGGCCCACCCATGGACATCCTGCCAGTTGTCAAAGATTTTCTGAACAGTGTTTGAATACAGTATGTCAGATATATTTAGAAAAAACATTTGAATGGATTTAAATAGTGAAACAGTTTATTTAAATCTTAAATAATATCTGAAAAACATAAAAATAGTGAATAAATAATTAGAAAATGAAAGCGTGAATACATAATTAGAAAACAAAAGAGAGATCTTAGCAGTACATGTCTCAAATAAATAAGATTGCTATTCCGACATAGGACATCAAAGGACATTTATTGTCACATACACCATTTCTGGTGCAGTGAAATTTGAGTTGCCATTTGCAGTACATCAATAAAAAATAAAACACAACATTAAAGAATTTAACATAAAACATAAAAACATCATGGTGTAAAGCTGAGAATTAAATGCAGTGCACCTAGACTTTGCCTTTAGAAACACATGGAGTGGATAGTCAGATGGTAGCTCATCTCAGAGGTCTGTGCTTGACCATGCCCAGGCACAATTTAAATACACTCAGGTTTGAATGTCTGATGACTCGCCATTGCATGATACAGTGGCAGAGCAGTTCTGGCAACCCATATTCAATCCTAATCTCTGATGTTGATTAGAAGAAAAGAAGAGAGAATTTGAAAAAACAGAGATAATTTTGTATTTATTTTTGAGTTCTCACAAAATGACAATTATACAAGCTTAATCAGCAATTATATATGGATAAGATGGTGGGCAATTTCTATCCTGGAATAAAACAAGGATTATTTTAGTTTTAGCAGAAACCGAAACATAATAATATGTAAAATATCTGATTTTTTTTTAAAGCATTTGTTCTCTGGATGCTGATGAGGCTGGATATTTACTTTTTTAAAGTAAATTATAGCATCAAATGTAATTAAAAACTGGTTTGTCATGCTGCCTCTTGTTCAAATCATAAAGAGGCAGGATCAATATTTTTTTAATTTGCTGATTGATTAATTAGTAATTTCTCCAAAAGCATTCAATTAAAATATGTTGGTGTTTGTTTGTCACATGAAAAGTTGTTTGATGTTATTACAATTGAAATTAATTCAGGGACTAACTGGAATGGGGACTGTTGTATGTAAAATATGGTTCATTTTAATTAATTAATTAATTTTTGTGTGTCTATTCATTCATCTTCCATTTTATCATTTTTATTACTTTGTACAAGTATCATCTGTCCAAAGAAGACTCCGGCTGCCTTACACCGAAGCCCTGCCCGAAGAATTCGTGCAACTGATTCATCATCTGCTGAAGACTCTAATCAGGCAAATGCCATAGGTCAGACACAAACTATTTGATAGAATTACCAATTGGGTTTATACATCACAATATTAGCTAGTGTAAACTTCAGTGGGTTATGCTTAAGGATCATATTCTAATTTTATTCACTCCTTTCCCCCTTAATTTCTTTTTTTCCGTATAGTCAATTTTTCTTCATTGAAAAATTGTAAAAACTGTATTATAACACATTCTAAGTGGCAAACACCATTTGCATTTGGGGCAACACAATGGTGCTGCTAGTAGATCTGCTGCCTTATAGCTCTGGTGACCTGCATTCAATCCTGCACTTCCGCTGCTGGATGAGTGGAGTTCGCCCATTATCTCCAATGACCTTTGGATTTACACTGGTTGCTCTGTTTCCTTCCCACACCCCAAAAATATGTGGGGTGGTAAGTTAATTGGCTCCTTATCTAGTTGGGTGGAAGAATGTGAAGGACCTATGGGAACGTGGAGAAAAGATGGCTAATGTAGTGTCAGTGTGAAGGAGGAGTTGATGGGAGCTTGGACTGACATCTGTTCAGTTCACAGTTCTCATGTTAAATCTCAGTGCCATTGGCCACTACTGATCTGACCTTTCTGCATTTGGCCCCGTGCCTTATTATGATGGAGTTCAATGTAAGCTCAAGGCAAGAATTACATCTTCTGACATGACACATTATAAACTTAAGGACACTGAATTCAATAATTTCAGATAATTAATCCAGCAAACAATGAATCTCACATTTCTAGGATTCAATTTACTTTTCTCTCTCCTCTTCTGATATGCTATGTTCACTTGTCTTCTATTTTCCACTTCCCTCTCTTTCAGTCAGCATCACCATCTCTTGTATCACTCAGTCATTCCTAGTCTCCACCCTGTTACAGACATTATATGTAGGAAGGAACTACAAATCCTGTCCCACTGAGTTATTCCATTATTTTGTGTCTGTTACAGAAATTGTTCTCTTGTTACGCATTCATTCACAGGAATGTGGGCATGTCACAAAAAGCTAGCATTTATTGTCAATCCCTAATTCTCCTGAACTG
This sequence comes from Raja brachyura, assembly GCA_963514005.1. Next base: position 116,136,728 of record OY740781.1, on the reverse strand, counting down.
TGAGGCAAGAGTCCACTACTCCTTACTAGACGTGTTAAGGCCGACTATCTTCCTCACCTGAAGGGCATTAGTGAACCAGATGGCCTGTTATCAGCAATCCACTGGTTTTATGGTTACAGTGTTGTAAAATGTAGTATTTATTTAATGACTAGAATTTAAATTCCCCAACTACCATGTTGTGATTTGTACTTATGCCTCGGGTCATTCATCCAGGGCTCTGACTAATGGGCCAGTAAATTAACCAATATACCTCTGCACCTGTCTCTATTGTCCACAACTTAAAACTTGTTTCCTTTAAGAATTTCCCTAGTTCTGATGAAATTTCATTGGCCTGAAATGTTAATGTTGTGTCTCTCTGCAAAGATACTGCTTAACCTGCTGAGTGTGATCCTGCATTTTCTGCTTTATTTAAGATTTCCCCAACTTTTAATTTTGATTTTAAATAGAAACGTCTGGTTTCTCCCAGTTTGAAGTATCATTAATAACTTAACTAGAGTTAATAATGGTTTATTCAACAGCAGGTTAATGCTTAACAATAAACTACTTTGATGCACACAGATTGTATGATGGGCCAGTTCATGTCTGACCTGGTATGTCACCTGTAATCTCAGCCCACAATCTGTGCACACCTGCAATTATCTGGGACCTAAAACAGGCACAAAAAGCTGGAGTAATTCAGGCAGCATCTCTGGAGAAAAGGAATAGGTTACATTTCAGGTTGAGACCCTGCCTGACCCTTTGAGTTACTCCAGTTTTTTGTGTTTGTCTTTGGTTTAAACCAGCGTCTGCAGTTCCTCTCTACACACCTATCTGGGACCTACTCAGCTTCATTCTTTGCTTTGTTTTAACATATAATTAATGAGTATATTATTATTAATAATATAATTAATTTGCTGATGCCGGGAGAAACCCGAAATATTAAAAATTAAGGTCCTGTAATATCAGTATAGTGAGGGGATTAGCATTCCTTAGTTCTTAGTAAAGTTCATTAAAAACTAAATGGGTATGATTACTTGAAATATTCTACAAAAAATATTGATTCTAACACTTCTTGGCATTTTACAACCTATTATTACATTTTAGCATATATTAATACATATTACCAACGCTGAGTCTGAAAGGTGACGAGGCTTTAGGTGATGTAACACAGAGGCCTTACCCCAGAATACCAGTGACTAACTTGATAGAAGTCAAGGCGCAGGGACAGTTGGTAAATATCCAGCAATTATCAGATGTGGTTTGTGGCAAAATAACAATGTTGCCCAAAGCATTCTTTATTTCAATGAGTTAAGTTTACATTTGCTGTACTTTATTGCCTTCATGTAAAACAGAAATGGTTAGAATGCATGAAGATTCTATTCACTTCTGAGTAAATTCCTTTGTCTTTATATGTGTTGCACATTGTCTTTAAATAATCCAAGTAAAAGAACAACTGTGATAAATTTGCAAACTATGCGCCTTAATCCATCTCAGCTCTTATGGAGAAGTAATTATATATTTGATTAACTATGTTCAAACTTTACTGTAGCTTAAATTAGTCAGCATATTTGCCCATGGTACATTTGTACCACAGCTGTAGTGCTCTGTAACATGCTACATTAATTTATAGAGTAGGAAAGAACTGGGGATGCTAGTTTAGCACTTTATCTCCCGCTCCCATTCCTCAATCTGACATTTCTGTCCTGGGCCTCCTCCATTGTCAGAGTGAGGCCCAGCGCAAATTAGAAGAACACCACCTCTTATTTTGCTTCGTTAGCTTATACCGAGCTTATAGCATTCTATACTTAGCTTATAGCATTCGTAATAAGGTGGATGAGTTGAAGGTGCAGATAGCGATTAATGACTATGCTATAGTTGGAATCACGGAGACTTGGCTCCAGGATGACCAAGGCTGGGAGCTGAACATCCAGGGATATTCAATATTCAGGAGAGATAGACGAAAAGGAAAAGGAGGTGGGGTAGCGTTGCTGGTGAGAGAGGAGATTAATGCAATAGAAAGGAAGGACATTAGCGTGGAGGATGTGGAATCGATATGGGTAGAGCTGCGAAACTCTAAGGGGCAGAAAACGCTAGTGGGAACTGTGTACAGGCCACCTAACAGTAGTATTGGAGTTGGGGATGGCATCAAACAGGAAATTAGAAATGCGTGCAACAAGGGTAACACGGTTATAATGGGTGACTTCAATCTGCATGTAGATTGGGTGAATCAAATTGGCAGGGGTGCTGAGGAAGAGGATTTCCTGGAATGTATGCGGGATAGTTTTCTCAACCAACATGTGGAGGAACCAACGAGAGAGCAGGCTATTCTAGACTGGGTATTGAGTAATGAGGAAGGGTTAGTTAGCAGTCTTGTTGTGCGTGGCCCCTTGGGCAAGAGTGACCATAATATGGTTGAGTTCTTCATTAGGATGGAGAGTGACAAAATTAAGTCAGAAACAAGGGTTCTGAACTTGAACAAAGGTAACTTTGAAGGTATGAGATGTGAATTGGCCAAGATAGACTGGCAGGTGATTCTTAAAGGGTTGACAGTGGATGTGCAATGGAAGGTATTTAAAGACTGCATGGATGAAGTACAAAAGTTGTTCATACCAGTTTGGCAAAAGAATAAATCGGGGAAGGTGGTGCATCCATGGATAACAAGGGAAATCAGGGATAGTATAAAAACAAAAGATGAGGCATACAAATTTGCCAGAAAAAGCAGCCTACCGGAGGACTGGGAGAAATTCAGAATCCAGCAGAGGAGGACAAAGGGCTTAATTAGGAAAGGGAAAATAGATTATGAAAGGAAACTGGCAGGGAACATAAAAACTGACTGCAAAAGTTTTTATAGATATGTAAAGAGAAAGAGACTAGTTAAAACAAATGTTGGTCCCTTGCAGTCAGAAACAGGTGAATTGATCATGGGGAACAAGGACATGGCAGACCAATTGAATAACTACTTTGGTTCTGTCTTCACTAAGGAAGACATAAATAATCTGCCGGAAATAGCAGTGGAACGGGGGTCAAATAAGATGGAGGAACTGAGTGAAATCCAGGTTAGCCGGGAGGTGGTGTTGGGTAAATTGAACGGATTGAAGGCCGATAAATCCCCAGGGCCAGATAGTCTGCATCCCAGAGTACTCAAGGAGGTAGCCACAGAAATAGTGGATGCATTAGTGATAATTTTTCAAAATTCCTTAGATTCTGGAGTAGTTCCTGAGGATTGGAGGGTAGCTAATGTAACCCCACTTTTTAAAAAAGGAGGGAGAGAGAAAGCGGGGAATTACAGACCAGTTAGTCTAACATCGGTAGTGGGGAAACTGCTAGAGTCAGTTATTAAAGATGGGATAGCAGCGCATTTGGAAAGTGGTGAAATCATTGGACAAAGTCAGCATGGATTTACGAAAGGTAAATCATGTCTGACAAATCTGATAGAATTTTTCGAGGATGTAACTAGTAGAGTGGATAAGGGAGAACCAGTGGATGTGTTATATCTAGACTTTCAGAAGGCTTTCGACAAGGTCCCGCATAAGAGATTAGCATACAAACTTAAAGCACACGGTATTGCGGGTTCAGTATTGATGTGGATAGAGAACTGGCTAGCAGACAGGAGGCAAAGGGTAGGAGTAAACGGGTCCTTTTCAGAATGGCAGGCAGTGACTAGTGGGGTGCCGCAAGGCTCAGTGCTGGGACCCCAGCTATTTACAATATATATTAATGATTTGGACGAGGGAATTCAATGCAACATCTCCAAATTTGCAGATGATACCAAGCTGGGGGGTATAGTTAGGTGTGAGGAGGATGCTTGGAGGCTGCAGGGTGATTTGGATAGGCTGAGTGAATGGGCAGATGCATGGCAGATGCAGTACAATGTGGATAAATGTGAGGTTATCCACTTTGGTGGCAAAAACATGAGGGTAGACTATTATCTGAATGGTGGCAGATTAGGTAAGGGGGAGATGCAACGAGACCTGGGTGTCATGGTACACCAGTCATTGAAAGTAGGCATGCAGGTGCAGCAGGCAGTGAAGAAAGCAAATGGTATGTTAGCATTCATAGCGAAAGGATTTGAGTTTAGGAGCAGGGAGGTTCTACTGCAGTTGTACAGGGTTTTGGTGAGGCCACACCTGGAGTACTGCGTACAGTTTTGGTCTCCAAATCTGAGGAAAGACATCCTTGCCATAGAGGGGGTACAGAGAAGATTCACCAGACTGATTCCTGGGATGTCAGGACTTTCATATGAGGAAAGATTGGATAGACTCGGTTTGTACTCGATGGAATTTAGAAGATTGAGGGGGGATCTTATAGAAACCTACAAAATTCTTAAGGGGTTGGACAAGCTAGATGCTGGGAGATTGTTCCCGATGTTGGGGGAGTCCAGAACAAGGGGTCACAGTCTAAGGATAAGGGGGAATTCCTTTAGGACCGAAATGAGGAAAACATTCTTTACACAGAGAGTGGTGAGTCTCTGGAATTCTCTGCCACAGAAGGTAGTTGAGGCCAGTTCATTGGCTATATTTAAGAGGGCGTTAGATGTGGCACTTGTGGCTAAAGGGATCAGGGGGTATGGAGAGAAGGCAGGTACGGGATACTGAGTTGGATGATCAGCCATGATCACATTGAATGGCGGTGCAGGCTCGAAGGGCCGAATGGCCTACTCCTGCACCTATTTTCTATGTTTCTATGTTTCTACCCCAGCGGTATGAACATTGACTTTTCTAACTTCAAATAGCCCTTGCTTTCCCTTGCTCTCCATCTGCTCCCCCTTCTCAGTTCTCCCACCAGTCTTACTGTCTCCAACCACATTCTATCATGGTCCCACCCACTCCCCTGACATCAGTCTGAAGAAGGGTCTCGACCTGAAACGTCACCCATTCCTTCTCTCCAGAGATGCTGCCTGTCCCGCTGAGTTACTCCAGCATTTTGTGTCTACCATAATTTATAGAGTATTGTGATGCAAAGACAGTTGAATTTGAGAGCTGATTGAAGATCAGAGTGAAGGGGAGTTAAATACTCTGAAAGAAGGACTTCAGCCTCAATTTTATTTCTTATTTTTCTCAGATGTATTTGATTTGCTGATGCTGGAACAAGTTCAAAACATTAAAAAATAAGCTCCTATAATATCGGTATAGTCAGGGGGTTAGCATACCTTAGTTCTTAGTAAAGGTCATAATTACCTGAAATATTGTGAAAGAAATATTAAATCTAAAATTTCTTATTTTGTAAGTCAACATTTTAAAATTTATCAATACATGTTTTAATCAGGGATTAGATTAGATTAGATTTTATTGCTTGTCATTCGAACCTCAAAGAGGCTCAAACGAAACTCTGTTTCTACAGCCATACAAACAAAACAATTCCTAGAAACATACAAACAATTTAATTTACACAAACATCCATCACAATGAATCTCCTCCTCACTGCTGCCTTGATGACCCTTGGAAGGCACCAGAGCAAACTTAGTTTACAATGTACGTGTCTTCATGGTTTTATGTCTTGGGGTGAATGTAGAACAATCAATGATAATTGTGCAGTATTAGATTTTGATTAATGTTTTCATGCATCTTAAACTGAAAATTTATGCAATATAAAATAAACAGCGTTTCTTGGGATAAAATGAATTTATGTGTGATTAATTGACCCCATTATTATAGGAATGCATAAATGGTGTGTAATACACAAAAACTGCCTTTAAAATACTACTAAAGGAGTAAAAGACTTAAATTTAAACATTAATACTCTAATTATACTATAAAGCATAGCAACATCTATAGCGTTTTATTTGATATTGTTTAATTGGGCTTTAAAATACAAATAATCAAAATCAAATCCATAAAAAACCATTAATTTGTTTCTGGAATGATGCATTTTGGGCAGCTTTTTCTTTGTATAATCTAATCAAAAGTTCGAGCATTAATTAGAGTTGTAACCCTTTTAATTATCCATTTGGATTGTTGTGTGCCCTGTTATTTGACTTCTGTACAATTGTTTATGAGGGTTTTACACTCCCTAAATTGCTATTTCTACATATGTTGAGACCATGGTGTAGTAATCAGCTTTATAAGGAGAAGCAACTGCATTTTTAAAATAGTTTTTAATACTAATTACTGGGTGCTTAAAATAAATTGAAGATAGGTTATAGTCGTTTGGTGGAGGTGAGGCATCATAATTATTGTCAAGAGCGTACTAAGGAGATTGGCACGGTAATTTAAACATTGTACAGTGCACAGACAAAAGGTTTGAGACGTGCAAGTCAAATTATTTAATTCTATTTTCAACTATGAAATAAATCGTATTTCCTTTTTTAAAAGTTGACTTTTTCCATATGGTAATTTATCTAATTGTTCATGTTTGACAGGTACTCTTCATCAGAAATTTAGTACCTTGCCTTCACCAGAAAGGGAGCTCAGATGTATAAAGCTGAAGAAGGATGTAAAACATGGTTTGGGTATGTTGTCTCGGTGCGTTTGGTTGATTAATCAATGGGTGAAATATTGATATAAAGCTGTTGAAGTAATTTTAGCAACGATTTTAATGTAAAGATCAAAGAATAATATGTAAAAGTTTCTGTACAGTAAAAGCCAAAACATGGCCTACTGGCAAATGGGTACCCTGGAGTCAGCTGAAATGTTTTTATTGCTGCTTTGACTAAATAATAATAAAGATGTAAAACGACATTGGGCGAAAAAGTCATTTAAATTGAGATGCTTAGCATCAGTATGTTACAAATCATAATGACAAGTTGTTGCAAAGCATGGGCAAATGTTCAAGAATCGTAAGCCATCTAATAATATAACTATTCACCAATCTATTGCATAAAAACAGGTTTTCAGATTGTTGGTGGATCAAAGACAGGAAAGCTGGACATGGGTATTTTTGTCACCACCATCTTGCCAGGAGGCCCAGCAGAACTCGACCGGCAGCTGAACCCAGGTACTGTATCACATTTGTTGTGCATGGTAAGTAGTATAGGAGGTGTTAAATATTCTTGACTTCTCCAGCATTAAACCTCCAGCCTATCTGTTGAGTACATGATTTGTCAGGCAAAGAGTCCACAAGTCATGTTATTAAGGGGAACAGGAACAGGAGTCATCAATGTTGAGATTTCCTCGGCACAAAGCACTTCGATCTGGCATCTATGAGTTAGGAGCCCTGGGTGGATCTGTGGCCTCAGCTGATAAAGTTGGTTTTCTTTCGCATGTTTCAATGTATTTTTCTCCAATCCCCAATTGTATTCCCAGCAAAGATGGGCAATGCCTCAGCTGCTGGCCAAACACACTGCAGCTTCTGATCTTTCCAGCAAGTGATCATCAAGGTGTGTCCTTTAGTGTTTTATTTTGAAACAACACTTGATATCATTTGGTATTTATTATAGTTTTTAATAATTGATATATTAACCAATTGTCCAGTTTGTTGAAACATTTTGTAATGTATGCATAATCAAAACTTCACAAGTTTGTGTCCATTGCATTGGGGCTTTTATTTAAATATTCCATTTGGTATTCCATTTGGTATGTCTGTCTTTTTTTAAATTTTTTGTCTAGTTAAATGTAGTTGTTCGTGTTTTTTTTGTATTGTTTGTAACTGTGTATATGTGGGGGGGGGAAGAGGGGGAAACTTTTAAATCTCTTCCCTACACGGGAGACCCGACTTTTTCCCTGTCGGGTCTCCGTTGTCGTTGGGGCCTAGCACCGTGGAGCGGCCTCCGACCGGGACGACCTGGGTGCTCCAGTCACGCAGCTGCGGACTCACCGTCATGGGGCTGGCTGGCCTCGGAGCGTGGGGAGTGGTGGTGGCTTGCCGCTGCGGCTCGACCCCTGAGCTCCAGCTGCAGCTGCAGACCAGTGGACTATCGGGAGCTCGCGGGTCCGGGTGAGAGACCGCTCTCCGGAGCTCCCGCAACACTGCTTCTCCAGCCCATGTCGCGGGGTTGGAGCGACCTGGAGCGGGGCCATACATCGCCCGGCGCGGCTTTAATGGCCGCGGGACATTCCAGCGCCCGCCGGGGACTCCAACTGTGACTGTGACCTTTGGGCCTAGAGCGGGGCCATACATCGCCCGGCGCGGCTTTCATGGCCGCGGGACATTCCAGCGCCCGCCGGGGGCTCCAACTGTGACCTTTGGGCCTAGAGGGGGGCCGTACATCGCCCGGCGCTATCTCAAAGGCCGTGGGACGTAACACCGCCCGCCTGCAGCTTCGACCTCGGGAGAGAGATGGTGCGGGGAAGAGAGAAGACTTTGCCTTCCATCACAGTGAGGAGGAGATTCACTGTGATGGATGTTTGTGTGAATTGAATTGTCTGTGTTTTTTTATGAATTGTGTATGGCTTGTAGAAACGGAGTTTCGTTCGAGCCTCTCTGAGGTTCGAATGACAAATAATAAAATCAAATCAAATCAAAATCAATAAAATGCAACATTGACCATATGTTAAAATATTGGAATAAATGTAATAAACATTTTAAGGCTACTTTATTACTTTTTGAAAGTGCACCCACATTATTTGTGAAATTGGCAATGTTGTTAAAATGAATTATGTTTATGCTGTCTACAGGTGATCGTCTGATATCTGTAAATGGAATTAACTTAGAAGGTGTTGCACACCTTGCAGCAGTGGAAATTTTACAAAATGCCCCTGAAGATGTAACCCTGGTGGTCTCTCAGCCGAAAGAGAAACTTTACAGAAGAACTGACATTCCTTCCGGTACTTATCCTCTATTTTATGAATAAAAATCTGCTACAATGAAGTATAATAATTTTATGTGTAAGGCCAGAGAATGTGGAGTTGGGAACATGCAGCAGAATGGATCTGAAAATTAAAGTAATAACAGATGCTGGATATCCAGAGGATGAAGCAGAAAAAGCTGGAGATACTCAGTAGGTTAAGCAGCACCTTTAAAGAGAGAAACAGAGTTAACGATTCAGATTCTTATTAGAAGAGGTGCAGCAAGTCCTGAATGGTGGTGGACCTAGCCCAAAGACCATCCTGATGGCCAGCACGGGCCCTTAGACTTTTTCACTGGTTTTCACTGGTCTACAGAAACTGTTGGAAAAACATCTTGAGTTTTGATTATTTTGTAATTACTTGGAAGAAAATATAATAGTCAAGATTATAAATTATGTCGCAGCACATGAATCAACCTTTAATAATAATTTTTTTTAAACATTGATATATATATTGACTTTAAAAAACTAAATATAAAGTTCACCCAGACATCCTGTTAGATGAAGACGATTACCGAATTAACACAATTGCTGAAGTTAATCAGCAGGTCAGGCAGCATCTCTGGAGAAAAAGGATGGGTAATATTTTGTGTCGGGACCTTTCTTCAGACCCGGAATGTCACCCATCCTTTTTCCTCCATAGATACTGCCTGGCCCGCTGATTAATCCAACATTTTGTGCCTATGTTTGGTATAAACCTGATCCTTTCTACACATTTGTTTGCTGGACCATTCAAATAAATGTGCCTATGCTAGAAGTACTAGCTGCAGCCCCAGACATGAAGATCACTTGGACTTTGGGTTTGAACTGCCTGCAGACTTGATCGTGAGAGCAGGGTAGAGGGAGATGTTAGCTGCACAAACATAGGACCTCCAGTACTTTCTCACCTTCACCAGGTTGTGCTCCTTACTTCTGTACTTTACAGCTGATAGACACCTCAATTAAGGACATGAGGCTTGTGAAGAATTATCCTTGGAATGGACCAGTTGGACGAAAGGGCATTGACCATGCTGCCAATATGAGTGGATAAAGTTGTGCATGTTCTCAGTGTTCTGCAGTATGATTTAGCACAGCAGCTTTAACTCTCTTTCCATTTGTAGCTGCTGTCTGACCTCCTAACTATTTGCAGTTCAGTTTGTTTTAATTTTGTGTTTTACTTATACCATCCATGTATTGTTGTTCCTTGTGTTCTGTTTAAAATTCTGTCAAATAGAATTCCTGAAAATAAGTTACCTCAATTTGCTCTTGTGGTGTTCGTGCTAAGGAGCCAGTGGGTCCAATTCAAGTACAAGTGCTGTACTGGCAGTCGGTAGGTCATCCTCATTAATAATGCTCCCTCTTTAAATTGTGGATTCTTCACTGGCATTCACAGACACTGGACTCATTTTGAAGTTGATTGAAAAGAAAGTTAACTCACAATCACCCCCCAATTACACTGCGGCTATTTATGCTGCATTTTCTTGGTTCTGTGGTTGGGACACACTGGTCTGCATTAGGATAAAATATGAAGTCTGGTACAGATTTCACCTCTCTCCCATTGAAAATTCTGACTGGAGTCAAACTAATCCCCAGATCCCAAACAACATTCTGAGTTAAAAAGTAACAGTCAACATGGTCAACTGAAGAGCTGAATGAAGTGTCAGTTGAAACAGGTTTATATCTCCAGGTGTCTGAATAGACACAGTGCATTGGATTAAGGAAAATAATGGTCATCATAATCTGCATTGTCATTTTGATGATTCCTCAAGGATGACCAAATAAATCTCTTGGAGTGGAGCTATACTGTATGTGTGGCAGCAGAGGTGAACATGCTTGATGACAGCTCATTAACCAGAAATTATATGCTCAGTTCTGATGAAAGACTTTTGACTAAAAATGTTAACCCACTATTAAATTGCCACATGGGCTACAATGGAGTAACCATGTGTTATACTATGACAGACCTGTGACCAACAGTTCCATTCCCATTTAATGTATCTGTGCTCATCATTATTGTAGTCAGCAAGTCTGCTATATTTAAGAGGGAGTTAGATGTGGCCCTTGTGGCTAAGGGGATCAGAGGGTATGGAGAGAAGGCAGGTACGGGATACTGAGTTGGATTATCAGCCATGATCATATTGAGTGGCGGTGCAGGCTCGAAGGGCTGAATGGCCTACTCCTGCACCTAATTTCTATGTTTCTATGTTTCTAAACAGATCTTCAACCCAACTTGCCCATGCTGACCAAAATGCCCCATCCACACTAGTCCCACCTGCGTAAGTCTGGCCCATAGCCCTCTAAACCTATCCTATCTATGAACTTCTGCAAATGCATCTTAAATGTTATGATAGTACTTGCAATAGGGCCCAGTATCGGACCCCAGAAAGGGACTATGGCACAAAAAAACAAGTGAGTTTCACATGGTGCTCTGGATCTCTGCCCCTGGACATGGAACGAGATGTGGGTTGGTTGCAAGGACAGCAAGTTCAGGTTGGATGTACCCACACCATGGGTGAGATGTTGTTCACCATGGAAGTAGAGTGAAACCACCTATTGAATGGTCAGACAAGGTAGATTTTAAAACTGGCATCTGATGTCATGCAAAGCCAATAATTTATCATTGTTGAAAATGGCCATCTATTCAAATGATTGCAGCAATGTCAAATTTCAAAATTGTTTTGCAGGGGGTGAAATTGCTGAAGTGCCTTGGTGTTTGAGCAGGGTAGCATGCCATAACAGGTGTTTGAGCAGGGTAACATACCCTACCATGGTATCATTGTTTGCAAAATATCCAGTTGATTTTTTTAAATACCTAAAATCTGTACATTTGAGTAGCAACATGGACAAGCACAACATGGAGTTGTTGAATATATTTGGACATAATGAGGACTTGCACTAAAGGTGTCTTAAATTTGCAAATATATTATTTTAACTGAGAACTGTTTTAAATTGCTACTTATCCAATCCAAATAATAGATTATTGCTTCACACAGTTTAATTCTTTTTTATCATTTATTGTAAAGCATCTCCTTCCAGTAAAAAAGGAATGAGGAGCCAGTCAAGGAGTCCTTGTCTTAAAGTGAATCAACAGGATTATGAAGAGGTTTCTTCTTCAGAAGAACATAATCCGTCACAAAGTTACCAGAGACCTCATCCCATTAATTCCTCGGTTTTATCTGAAGAAAAGCGAAGAGGGAGTACCAGTTCCCAAGACTCCAGAACTGAAAGCGCTGGGCTTTCACAAAGCCAAGTTAATGGTTTCCACAGAAATGAGATGTCTTGCAAAACATTACAAAGCACAAGGCAGGATGTGATTCAAACAGTACTAAACAGCACAGGGCTTTTAAGTAGCATTAATGTCGAAACGCCTAAAGAAACGGATTGCTCCGATCGGGGTGATTCTGACATGGATGAAGCCACATATTCCAGCAGTCAAGAGCAACAAAGCCCTGGAAAGGTAATGCATTTTTCCTTACATTATTGGCTAGTTTGCACCGCTCTACTGCTTCTTGAACTATTAGTTAAACCATTAGTTGTTGTAATTAGTTAAACCATTAGTTTAACCATTAACTGTTTGTATCTCGAAAGAAAGTGACCAGAAATAAATAAATTGTTTCAATATAGCTGAAGTAATGGCAGAAGATATTTCCCTTCCTTTAGTTCTCAATGGCTATTCAGTGTGAATACTCCCTCCTCCTCACTCCACCACCCATCCATTCTCCTTATACCATTGCATTAAAATCACAAATCTTTACTTTGTTTGCACACACCATTTCTACATTATCAATACCACATTAATTTGCTGGAACTAAAAATATTTCCATTGTTCTAGGGGTATTTCAGGAAAAATTACTGGTATTAGGCTGCTTTATAAATGTTACCTTGGAATCTGAAAATGTTACATGCCAAAATTCTGATCCACAGACTTCTTTATTACAATTCCTGATGTGTGTTTATGCATAGACCATGAAGTCTGCTAATTTGATTGTTGACAAAAGTTAACTGCTTCTAATTCTTCCAAAACCCATAGATTCAGATCAAACCAGCCTTCAGAACTTCCTGTGAATGAACTTGGGCTTCCACATAAATTTTAATTTATTTTTTGCATTAGTCATTTTCCCTTGTTTTCCTCTTCTAAAGGCTCATCCAATTAAACAGCTGCAGAAAGCTAATTTGTAAACATGAGTCTGACAGACCAGTTAGAGCAAGGGAGGGAAAGTCATAAGTGCTGATTTTATTTTAATTTATACACGTTTTCATCAAAAGTGAATTGCATTCAGGAACTGGAGCCCCAAAAAATTGAAGCTCCTAAGTTCCTTGTTCCAGTTAATACAATCAATTCACATGTTTTGTAAAATCACATATTTTTGGGAACAGCTTTTAAACGTGAAATTACCTCCTGGTATTAGTACCTCGATCTGCGAGCTCTTCGTAGTAATGTAATTTTTTTTTAAAGGTTTGAAACATCGGATAGTAACAACTACTTGTAGAAATTCATACTTATTATTTTATTTTTATTTATGTTTGTCAACAATGGGTTAAATTAATATTTTTTCCTGCAACATGAGTATGAAAAGAGAATAAAAATAACATTTTTCAAAGTCATTTATAGTAGGGAAAATCCAATTGATTTTTCCATATTGCTATTTGAACTAATTTTAACCTTCTTACATATAGGATTCTCCAGTAGAAAAGACCAAAAGAAGGACACTTCCGGAAATGAAAAATAACACAGTGCTAAAGCCAGGAGACATTTTTAAAGTGGAATTGTCAAAAATAGAGAATAGCTTGGGCATAAGTGTAACGGTACTGTTTGGCAAGGTTTTCAATTTTCTCTTTCTCTATTTTAATTCCGTGTTTGTGTCGTTTAATATAGTCACATGTGTCGAGGTACGGTCAAAAGCATTTTTTGTTGTGTGCTCTCCAGTCAACGAAAAGACTATACATGATTACAACCAAGCTGTCCACAGTGTATTGATACAGGATAAAGAGTATAACATTTAGTGTAAGATAAAGTTTGTTAAAGATAGTTCAAAGGTTTCCAATGAGGTAAACGGGAGATCAGGACCGCACTCCAGCTGGTGTGTGGATGTTTCAGATGCCTGATAACAGGTGGGGAGAAACTGTCCCTGAATCTGGAGGTATGCATTTTCAAACTTCTGTACCTTTTGCCTCATAGGAGAAGAGAGAGGGACCAGGGTGAAATGGGTCCTTGATTATGCTGGATGCCTTGTGGAGACAGTGAAGTGTAGATGGAGACCATGGAAGGGAGATTGGTTTGCATGATGGTCTGGGCTACGTCCACAACTGTGCAATTTCTTGTGGCTTGGTTGGAGCTGTACCCAAAGCATGCTGTAATACACCCCAATAAAATGCTTTCTACAGTGCATCTATAGAAGCTGGTGAGTTGGTGGGGCACCTTCTGAACTCCATAAGCCTTCTAAGGAGGTAGAAGCATTGGTGAGCTTTCATGTCCATTGCTTCGATATGGCTGGTCCAGGACAACTTGTGGTGACATTTATTCCTAAGGACTTGAATCTTTCAACCATCTCTACTTTGGCACAATCAATGTAAACTGGGGTGTGCGCATTGCTTTGCTTCCTGAACTCAATCACAATCTCCTTTGTCTTGCTGACATTGGGAGAGAGGTTTCTGTCTTGGCATCAAGTTACGTGATTCTCAAACTCCTTCCTGCACACTCTCATCATTGATATTCTGCCCACTGCCATTTTGATAGTGCGGAATGTAAAAAAATGGCAGTGTACCTCAGCTGCATGCACTAAAGTTATTTGTGATATTCATTCCAAACTCATTGGGGGGCAGGACATTGGAAGTGCACTCAGACTACCCAAGTATTAAAGGACATTGAATAACAAGTAGAAATCCTTCAGACCGGAAGACCTTGCTTAGGACACTACTAGTGAAAGGGAGCACTTATTCTTCTGTTTGCCTTTGCCTGATTATCTGATGTCTCATATCTTCCAATTATCTTTGGGTGCCCTTCCTGTGGACTGATGAGAAGATGATACAGAAGGTGCAGCAGGTTCACCTCTGCCTTTCTTACTCCCGTGTCCACATACGTACAAGACCACATGATATTGGACCAAGTCTGCACCACTGAGGAAGTCCAAGAAATCCTGAGAAACTGCAAAGTGCATGGAGAACTGGTTTATTGTGTTTCCCACTTCCACTTTTACTCAAATTATATCTAGAAAATAAACGTTCCCAAGAGAAATGTATTGGAAAATATGCCACACATTTTCCAGAGATGTAAGAAAAGATGACCCATCTTGATTGGACAGATAAAAAGCCATATACATTTCTGTTAGGCTGCAGTGTAAAACTGACATTGAATGCTCGGTTCGAACAGAACTAATTATAGGCAAATAAATTGGCAACCTCTTCAGGGAAAATCTAACAAAAAACATCTTATTAAATGTCACCTTATTTTTTAAAGTGCACATTTAATTGTACTTGGCCCTGTAATATACCGTGAACTGAGGAGGGAATGGTGAACCCAGACTCTAGAATTACAATTTTTCCTCTACCAATCATGTCCTTTTAATTTCCTTTTCCCTAAAGGCATTTCCCACTTAGGCAATTTTTTTGGCGACTACAGGTGACTAGGCTGTCACCACATGGTCACGGGGTGACACCTGTATGGTTGTGAGTTGTCTCCTCAAGTCGCCTAAAGAGTTGTAATGTTTTTCTGGTCGGCGCTGGATTTAGAAATGTTCAAAACCTTTCGGCGACTGTGGGCTTGACATAGCTTGTCTTCTCCTGTCGTAGGTGGTGTCGTAGTTTGTCACCAGAATGATGCAGGTTGTTGCCAGGTGACATTGGTTGTCGCCGGGTGCGAACTTTGGTGAATTCCATTGGCGACTACCTGTGGTGACACGTATCGGCGACTGAATTGTCTTCAATTGTCGCCGACAAGGTTGTCACTTGTCGTAGCTTGTGGACGTAGGTTGACTTTGGTTGTCACAGGTTGTCGCCTGTGTGTTCATAGGTTGCCGTAGGTGTGGTCGTAAGTGGACGTTCTAATGGGTCGCTGGTTGTCAGTACCTTGCCGCAGCTTGACGTCGATTAGGTGGTAGGTTGTTGTAGCTTGTCGTAGGCATTGTCGTGGGGGGAGGGGGGGTGCCTGTCGCCACTTTTTCGGCGACCTGCCACGACTGTGACAGCCGCAGAAAAAATCATCTAAGTGGGACAGGCCCTTAACTTGTCCAGCTTGTTCCTAATTCACCTATTGTTGGAAATTTTCCTCCAGGACCCCTCCCTTTTTAAAAACGTGACTAATATCAAAACATAATTTATATTCTTCCCTAATAGTTACCTTCTCAGGAAAAGGCAGGATGTTTTGTGCTAACACAACTCATTCTGTAAGTTAGTGAACACTTTGTGTGCGATATCAAAGGTTCTAACATCCTTCGTACAAGAATAGCTTGAGAAATCTTTGACAAAATACAAAATAATTGTTTGCTTTTATATGTACTAAATCCATATATTAAAAGCTACATTAATTCTACCTGTTGTATCCTGTTCCAACTTTAAAGACCATTGTTTCTTTACACATCAGTCTATTGCCTCCTCTCTTACGAGATATATGAAGCTTAGTATTTTGTTCTTTTGTGTATTCTTTTTCCAAAAATGCTTGACACATCTCATTAGTGAGTGCATTTGTCAGCCATCACGCTTTATCCATCTAAAGTCTTTCTTATTTACCGAGGAACAATTCCACTACAATAAACTTTTTTTTTTAAAGTCAGATTATTCTGTGTATACTTGTTTTTACCAGTCAATTACCTTCATTTATATATACTTGTATTACTTATTATTAGGGTGGTATAAACACAAGTGTGCGACATGGTGGGATTTATGTGAAAGCAATCATACCTGATGGAGCAGCCGAGGCTGATGGACGCATTCGGAAAGGTGAGTTTCTGAGTTGCTGCTGAAAGGTTGGAATTTAAAATTTACACATTGCATTATCTAATATCTTAAAAAAAACAGTACTTCTTTAGTTAAAATTATAGTCTCCAATGTTTAGAAGTTGTCCAAAATGTTGCATTAATGGTCACTTTGCTTCAATTAACTTCATCATAGAGTGAGTGACACAGTGTGGAAACAGGCCCTATTGGCTCAACTCGTCCACAGCGACCAATATGCCCCATCTATATGTCCCATCTGCCTGCATATCCCTCTAAAACTACAGAGAGGGATGGACGTCTTCTGCTGTGCCTTTACCAAAGATAATCTTTTCACAAACCCCACTGCTCAACAACACTGCATATGGTGAAACTTTGATTGTACACAAAGATATTGGAACAGTTGTTGGTGTCGTGGCTTGTAGCCCATTCCATTCACAGGATTCCCTGGGATTTTGGACAGAGCTTGAACATGGCTATTCAGGCATCCCATGATGTTAAGCAACTTGATAGTGCTTCCACCATTATTATTGAAGTAGGAAATCACTTGGCCTCTGCACTGGTTCAGTAAATGCATCTTGCCCTTTGATGGCTCCCTGTGCAAGTTCATGAGTTTACATCTGCAATCATTAAAGTCTTGCCAACTCATTATAGGTGACCGTGTTCTTTCTGTGAATGATATCTCTCTGGAGGGTGTGACTCATAAACAGGCTGTTGAGACTTTGAGGAGCACGGGACAGGTATGTGGATCTTTACTTCAGACACAGTTTTACTACACCCAGTTATACTTTAGTAAATGAACTGACCTGAGCTCACTCTTTGCAATTAATTTTCCCCGCAACTTAATTGATACTTTGGAAACAACTCATCAAAAATGGTTAATGCCGCATTGGTTATTATTTCTTTAAAATGTGGGATATTATACTTTCATTGTATGTTTACTGATTAAATAGGTCAGCATAAACATGGAACTATGTGGGCACAGGTTGAGGAAAATGAAATATTATTAAGATATGTCACTAAATCCTTTTAAACACTATCAACATTCAGAACTACTTCTTGATTATCTTTTGGAAGAGAGTAAAGGGGCAATTTTGAAGTTTCTTTATATGTTGTCTATTTATCCTGTGTTTGCACCATCTAACCAAATTTTGGAAGTTCTCTGAAGGAAATTGTGGATTAAAGTAACCCATGACTACTTTAATATCCATATACCTACGTAATTTGCATTCTTGAATGGTACATATTTATTTAAAAATTCTTTGGCATGAACAATATGCCAATGGCATCGACAGCGGTGAAGCCTCACGACGATGGTGCCTCGGCGATGGTGAAGCCTCGCAGGTCAATGAGAGTGAGGAGGGAGGGGAAGAACAGTGGAGGACCCGGCGTGGGGGGACCGCCAAGAGGGGGGATGAACATTGGAGGACCCGGAGTGGGGACACTGCTGGGGGGGGGAGGGGGGCACAAGAAGGGGAGCCGGCGTGCTTTGTGACTTTGTCAGCGCCGTAAATGGCCGCTATTTGTATACATTGTGTACGCAAGCAAAGAATTTCACTATGACTAGTCACATGTGACAAAGTATTCTTAATTTAAATAGCAAAAGTTGATTTTAACATACTTTATTATTGACGGGACGAACTTGGCTCTTGTAGCCGGCGGTCGGGCCCTACGCGTCAGGGCGATCAAGCTCCCTCATCGAGAGGATCTCAGCTCCCTGCACCGGGTGATCAAACCCCGGGTCGGGGCTGGTCGAACCTCTTGCGACTTTGGAGCATCTCGACATCAGTCTCCACCTCATTGGTGAAATCCTCAGGCTTTCAACCTTTATCATTAATGTGACAGAAAATAATCTTAGTCTTTGAGGAATGCTTTGTAAATGTAGTCTTAAATCAAATAATTTCCTTCTTTTCAGGTTGTTAACTTGATATTAGAGAAAGGACAGCTTCCTGCAACCAGTGTTCATGCTCCTGTAACTCCACAGTGCACACCTCCATCAGCAGCCATTCAGAACGGACCACATAAATCAGTAGACAAAGCAGAATCAGTAACAAATCTCATGCCATCAAGCACCAAAGACCATGCTTTTAATGAGGGTAAGGGAGTGTCGTGTTCAAAATTGCAGGCTTTAGCTATTTATGGCAGTTAAGATAGGCCATAAATAGCTAAGCCTAAAATCTAATCCAAGTAATTGGTCTTGAATTCTTTCCCCATTATAATAAAAACAGAAAATGCTGGAACCATTCAGAAGATCAGGCAGCACATGTGGAAAGTAGAAACAGAGTTACTATTTCAGGTCAAAGACCCTACATCAGAATTGGAAAGTGAACAAATTGCAGAGAGGAGGTGGTAAAGAAGGGAAGGGATAGATCAAGCCAAAGAATATGGCTGATAGGGGAAATACTGAACTGTTGAATGCTTTCAACATTTTGTGTTTTGTTTCAAATTTCCAGCCTTTTCAGGTTTTAAAATAATCCTTCTCCATTGCATGCTTTCAGCCAATTTTTATGAGTTTACAACTGGCTCAGAATGGTTAGGTTTGAGAGGGTAAAATTGGCTTGGAATACAGCCTAGATTGGGACTTCAACATTTCAAAGGTTTGATACTGTACAATAAAGGGCAAGCTGAGGCTCTGTTAATGCATGGTGCAGCGGGGGGGGATGGATTGAGGATGTTTCTTCTTCAGCTTCAATGACTTTCCCAAGGAAATATTCCACAGAGCTTTCAATCCCAGGTCATTGTCCTGTTCCATGCAAGTTTGTTTTCTTAAGACCGCCATATGACTTTTCTTTAAAAAGGAAGCACGAGAATGGGTAAACCACATGATAGGAACTGCAAGCCAATACTTTGAACTGTCAAATTCATGGGCCAAAATAGCAGTGCAAGTTCTAACTCAGTGTTTATCATTATGAATTTGGAATTCCCTCCAGGCTGAATAATTCCAGGATCTCAGGCTCCTGTAGAAGATCATTTAGTGATCAAGCATGGTTCAGAGCAACGAGTACGTGCCACTCAGTAGGAATACAGTGCAGACGTTATCCAACGAACATGTCCATTAAAAATAAATGTTTAGCATTGAAAACGCTTAGGAGATCAGGCAGCATTTTGGAATGGGAAACGGTAGATGTTTCACATTGAAGGCACTTTGCCAGAACATTCTGAAAAGGAGAAAATAAAGTAAATGCATCCCCATACTGCCTGGATAATTAAAAGTACAATAAAGCAGAAAATGGGAGAGGTAAATAGATCATGTTGTTTTGAAGCATTTGTGAAATTTAGAAAGTGGAAAGAAGGACCTTTGAGAAATAGAGAGCAGCAGGAAAGAACTCAGGCATTTAATTAGAATGGCCAAAAAGGGGGTAATGAAATATCATTGGCGAGTCAGATTGAAGAACACTCCAAATGTTATGAGTACATTAAAAATGAGGGTAACCAAGGAAAAGACTGAACAGTTCAAGGAATGTGGAGGCAATTTATGCTTGGGGTCAGAAGATGTAGGTGAGGTACTAAACAAGTCCCTTTCATCTGTATTCTCCAAGGAGAAAGACACTGAGGGCAGTGAAATCAATGTGTGGAGTACTAATATGCTCGGGCAGTTTGAGATCAAGATGGAGGTGGTGATAGGAATCTTGAGGAGTATTAAATTGGATAAATCCACAGGGACTGATGGAATGTAGCACAGGCTAAGAGAAGCAACACAAGATTGTGGGGGCCTTAATGAAGATCTTTGTATCTTCTCTAGCCACAGGCAAGGTCCCAGAGAATTGGACAGTACCCAATGATGTTCCTTGTGAAAGGAAGGAAGTAGAGATAATCGTGGAAATTATAGGACAGTGAGTCTTGCTTCAGTAGTAGGGAAGCTATTGGAGAGAATTACTCAGATTTGGAAGAGGATGGGCTAATTCGGGAAGTAAAACGTGGCTTTGTACTTGGTAGGTTGTGTCTCACTAACTTTTTGAGGTGGTGACGAAGGAGATTGATGAAGATAGGGCAGTGGGTGTTGTATACATGGATTTTGGTAAGGCATTTGATGAGGTCCCTCATGGTAGGTTGATCCAGAAGTTTAAGATATGTATGGGATTCACGATGACATGGTCATATGGAATCAGAACTGGCTTCTTCATAGAAGACAGACGGTTGTGATGGAAGGATGATACTCTGGCTGGAGTTTCACAGGGGGACAGGAAGTGCTGGGGCTTCTATTTTGATGATCTATGTAAACAACCTGTAAGAGTCAGGAAGTCATGTTCAGCTTTTTAGGACTTTGGTTGTGCTGCATTTGGAATATTGCGTGCAGTTCTGGACACCCCAATACAGGAAAGATGAGGTGGCTTTGGAGGGGGTGGAGAAGAGGTTTAGCAGAATGCTCCCTGGATTAGAGGACATTTCCTGTATGATGAGGTTCGATAGCTGGATTATTTTTGCTGGAAAGTCAGCGGTTGAGTGGTAACCTGATAGAAGTATATAATATAATGTGAGGCATAGATAGGGTAGACAGTCAGAACATTTTTCCCCATGATGGAAATATCAAAGACCAGAGGGCATTAAGCTGAAATGGTCAAAGTTTAAAGAAAATATACAGGGCAAGCTTTTTTTTTACACTGAGTGGTGGTACCTGGAATGCACTGCCGGGGAAGGTAGTGGAGGCAGATATGACAGGGGCATTTTAGAAGCTTTTAGATAGGAGCATGGATATGCTAGGGAATGTAGGGATGTAGATCACATGCAGGCAAAGGAGATTAGTTTAACTTGGCATCATGTTCGGCAAGAATATTATTATGAGCCAAAGGGCATGTTCCTGTGCTGTACATTTCTATGTTCTATGTCATACAATGAAATTTGTGCTAATTATTAAATCTACAGAAAAGTGCAATGGACGAAGAGTCGGTGCAACTCCAAAATTCTGCCATAGCTTACTGGCAGTGTAGCTTGTCTGAAGAGTGACTAGTTTATGTTTGGGATCAAGGTGGAAATTAATTGAAAAAGTGTGGCTAAACTGCTAAATTTGTAGTAAATGTTTATATTTGCTGAGTAAGGTATCTTTGCCAAACCCGGAGTAGTTAATGGGCTATTTAGATGGGGACACAAGGATGGGGACACAATGGTAGAGAAATAGGATAGTTATTTGGTGAGATTGATTATATCCTAGTTCATTCAACATTGTAATCATAGAAATGTAACTGATACTGAGTGCAGTTTTAATATCTTTGAACCCAGAGGAAAGGAGAAGAATGCAGATGAGCACAAAATTAATCTTAAACATAAACATTAATAGGGCTTCAGATTAGACTAATCTGTCATTTTAGACTATTAGTAAAATTGAAGGCCATATAATAAGGCAACATATATAAAATTGACTGTGGAATATAAATGGCTGTGATTAATGGTTGTTAGACAAGATAGAAACGTACTGTGGTGCTACCTAGGATTCAGTTCCAAGATTACAGATTTAATATACATTTTGACTTGGGGCTTAAGAGTACATGTGAATTTCAAAATACAGTAAGATAGTGATGAATTCAAGAGGATATGTATAGTTAAACTGAAATTGGTTCTTGGAAAATAACATTTAAATTAATAAAGTATGATCTGTTGCATTTTAATGGAATGAAGGAATGAAATGTACTACATGGTGCAATTTAGAAGTGGGTGCATGAAAAGACAAATCTGGGAACTTTGCACACATTTTAAAGACAGCAGGATTGGTTGTAATATGGTCAACAGGATACTTTTTAAGTATGGGGTAAATTTTCAAAAGCAAGGACTTTACTATACATCTGTTTATAATGTTTAAGTCTGTCCCACAGAAGTTAAGTATTCACTTTTGGGCAACATATGTTTTAAAGGAAAGTGTGTTTCATTTCACTCAGGTCCAGAAGATACTAAGCTAATTTCAGGGATGAATGAATACTGTTATGTAGATGATTTGAGGAAGCTTGGATTATTTTCCCTGGAGGAGGGATCATGGAGGGAAAATATGCAAGAACTATTTAAAATCAAACGTTTTTACAGGAAGATAAAAAATAAATAGTTTCTGTTGTGTAGATGCTATCTAAAATATGTACACCTTCATGTCACGGCCTTCAAAAATCATCTGGCACTATCTGAAAAATCAGATTAAATGCTTCTAATTCCCTCGACTGTGGACAGGCCAAATTACTTTATAGTAAAAAGTGGCTCTGTGAATGAGGTCCACCCTTTTTTAATATCAAGCTTCACCCAGATTTCAGAATCTATTTGAAAATAAATAATTATGTTTAATTCTCTTTTACAGAAAATATATTTAAGGTCAAGTTATTGAAAGGTTCCTCAGGATTGGGTTTCAATTTTATTGAGTGCAATGAAGATGTTCCTGAATATTGCAGAAATGCAGTAAAAATAAAGAAACTATTTCCTGGACAGCCAGCGGCAGAGTGTGAGAAGATTAAAGTTGGAGACATCATACTAAAAGTGAATGACGTTCCTTTGAAAGGACTGTCAAAGCAGGTACATTAAAGTGGAAATAATCTTAATGTCATATCTGTATCATATCGTATCTATATACTTTACATACTCTGTGTGTGTGTCAGATTAGATTTTCAGATTAGATTTTTGGTGTTTGATTCGCTGGTCCACCAAATCCACACGCAAAAACTCAAGAGATTTTTTCCATTTCGCTAGCGATTTCACTTTTACATTCGCAAATCCACTCCGCATTACATTTAGACATTTTGTAATTCCTACACATTTTACTTCCTACACATGCCCCCCTATCCGCAGGCACATTCAGGGCGTACGCAGCGTCTCGAGGGGCGTACGCAGCATCTCGATGGCGTATGCAGTGTCTTGACGGCGTACACAGCATCTTGACAGTGTATGCCTGGCCCGCAGGCTCACTCGGCATCACGCCCGCCTGCCCACTCTCCCCCTCCCTCCCTCCCTCAGCTGGCAGTTATCAACGGCTGCGGGCGTCGCGAGGCCGAGTTATGTCAACACCACCCCCCCTTACACCCCTTACACGCTGGCATCTGACTCCTCCCTGTTCTCTGTTCCTCTCTGTGAATGAGTCAGTTCTGCAGATCCGGAGGGCAGGTGAGATCCTGAGGAGGTGAAGAGGGGGAGTGGGGGGATTGAGGGAGAGGGGGGGAGAGGGGGGAATGGGGGAGGTGAGGAGGGAGAGTGTGGGAATAGAGGGAGATGAGTGGGGGTGATAGGGAGTGGGGAATAGATGGAATAGGTGCCCACACCCCTCTCCCTCCCCCTCCACTCTTCCCCCTCTCTCCCCCTCCCCCTCTCACCCTCCCTCCCCACTCTTCCCCCTCTCTCCCCTACCCCATCTCCTCCTCTCTCCCCATACCCCTCTCCCCCTCCCTCCACACTCTCCCCCCTCTCTCCCCTACACCATCTCCTGCCCTCCCTCCACCCCTCCCCTACCCCATTCCCTCCACCGCATCCCCTCCCCCTCCCTTCCCCCCACCTTTCCACCTCCCTTTCCCCCCCTCTCCCCTTCCCTTCCCCCCCTCTCTCCCTCTCTCTCTCCTTCCCTCTCTCTCTCCCATTTCTCTCACCCCTCCTCCCCCACCCTCACCCACCCTCCCTCACCCACCCTCCCTCCCTCCACCCCCTTTCCCTCTGTCTCTTGCCCTTCTGTCTCTGCCCCTTTATCTTTGTCTCTCCCCATTCTCTCTCTGCTCTCACTCTCTACCCCACCCCCCTCCCCCCCCCCCCCACTCCCTTTCTAGACGCGCCTGCGAGTTAGGGGCTATCCGTCAGTTGATCGGGCAGTTATGGGGTAAAAGGAGCAAATTTATATATTACTAAAAGTAAGATCTTGACCACTTTTGACTCACTGCGATTTGATTTCCGAGAGAATGCCGCCACTTACGGCCATCATTTTTGGCCACCTCGCTCAGAGGCCCCCAGCTGCTCTGAGCTGGACCAGAGGATTTTTTCCATCGATGAAACATAAAAGACTTATTAATGTTTTTTACAATGTTGACATTCTCTCTGCTGCCCCTGCTGGTGGGAGGGGGGAGGGACTATAAAACCCAGAATTGGTGTGCCTCAGTCAGTCTCTGCAAGATTGATGGAGTGAGAGGGTCAAGTCTCTCAGTCTGAGCTGTGAATAACAGTGAACACATGTCTACTAAACTGTGAGTGTGGTTTTACTGACCTTCAGTGCCCTTAATATGGTTTGAAAATGAAAATATGATTGGTTTGAAGTAAAGAGCACAGCAAATGATGGTTTGAGTGCTTTGGGTTGAAGTAAAAGGCACTGCAAATGGTGGTTTGGGTGCTTTGGGTTGAAGTAAAAGGCACTGCAAATGGTGGATTGGGTGTTTTGGGTTGAAGTAAAAGGCACAACAAATGGTGGCTTGGGTGCTTTGGGTTGAAGTAAAAGGCACTGCAAATGGTGGCTTGGGTGCTTTGTGTTGAAGTAAAAGGCACTGCAAATGGTGGATTGGGTGTTTTGGGTTGAAGTAAAAGGCACAACAAATGGTGGCTTGGGTGCTTTGGGTTGAAGTAAAAGGCACTGCAAATGGTGGCTTGGGTGCTTTGGTTTGAAATAAAAGGCACTGCAAATGGTGGCTTGGGTGCACTTGACAACTTCCTGTTTGCACTGAATATTCAGTTTAGATAAAACGCTACCACTTACGGCTGTGATTTTTGGCCATCTTACTCAGTCCCCTCCACTCATCAGGTGCAGAGGATTCTTCCCATGAATAAAAAATAAAAGTGTTATTAGTGTTTAAAAAATGTTGAGAATCTTTCTCCTGTCAATCACACCATGAAGGCCACACCTTTTCTGGGGGGAGGGGGAGGGGTTATAAAACTCGGAAGTATGGGTGTGGCTCAGTCTCTGCATGATGAGGGAGGGAGTGGTCACGACTCAGTCTGAGCTGTGAATCAACTGAACACACTACTGAATGTCTACTGAACTGTGAGTTTGGTGTTTTGTGTGGTTTTATGGTGGTTTCACCCTGCGTGAAATAGTATGAAACTGCATTTGAATGTGGTGGTCTTGCACCCTGCATGAAATGGTATGAAACTGCATTTGTATGTGGTGGCGTTGCACCCTACATGTGATTCCACCTTCAGGGAACTATGCACTGTTATTCCTAGATCCCTCTGTTCCACAGCATTCCTCAATTCCCTACCATTTACCATGTAACCTTCTCACCCCCTCCCCTCTCTTCACCCCCTCCTGCCCTCCCCCCTCCCACCTCCCACCCTTCTCCCCTCACTATCACCCTCTCTCCCCCCAACTCCCTCCCCTCCCGCCCTCCCCCCCACTCTCACCCCTTTCTCCCCCTTCTCTTGCTCTCTCTCCCCACTCCTCTCTCTAGCATTAAAAAAATTACATATTCCAGTATAGATTTTCCCCCTGGAGACCAAAACGCCTTATCTGAAAAATTCATGCTTTAATTTCTCGATTTGTTAATGAAAATGTTCAAAAATCTGAAAAAACATTGGGGGGAAATCGTCTGTCTTCTTGCTCATGCTGTGAGTGACGTCACCCACCCCGACCACTTCTTCCCCCCCCCCCCCCCACCATACTCGGGCCCTGCCTGGAGCAGGTAGCCACCAGCCAGTAGCCGGGAGTGAGGGAGGATTGTTTCGGGAACCAGCCCTCCCGTTGACGACACCCCCCCCCCCCCCCCCCCCAAAACCGCTCAAACTCTACCCCCCTCCATCTCTGTTCCCCCCCCCCCCCCCACCTGCTCCCTCTCTACCCACCTAGTATATGTTAGTCTAGTATATATTACTAAACCTCTCATCTTGTTTGTCTGTTTGTGTGCATGTTCTTGAAATTCCACCAAAACGGTACACCATAGCATTCCAATTTTAGGCCCGCCTTAGTTACCATTGACCTGTGATGTGCTGTAACAGGTTTTGTTCAGATTGATGTTATATTTAACAAGATATTGACATTTTAAACTTTTAAAAATCACTTTTCCACTTTCCCTG
This sequence comes from Raja brachyura, assembly GCA_963514005.1. The sequence continues at coordinate 116,110,172 of OY740781.1, read as the reverse complement.
CTCGTCAGCCGCGTTCGACGTCACAATGGGATCCCAAATCTCTTTTTTTAAATCGCCATTTTTTTTTTTTCATATGTACCTGCCTGGCCTCACAATGGGGACCCAATGGCTCCACAGATAAGTTTCCTTCTACTTTACAAACGCCTCCACGGGTCCTCTATTCACTTTATTAACGTTAACTTAATTTCAGTCATCACCGGCACAACTTCGAACGCGGCAGCCACACATACACAGTTTGGTGGAATATTGCGATGGGGGAACGGGACCTAATGGGTCCACCAGCCGTCTAGTCTTTATCTAAAAGGCTTATGAAAGGAATAAATAATTTGTTGCGTATTCAATGAAGAAGTGTTTGGAGAACCTAAAGCTTCTGCTGTGTAATCTGATAACCGGAAACTGAAGAGGTCAGGAGTGCTGGGGAAAGACACTTCACATGATCATTGCCAAGGCTTGTGTAGAAAGGAACTACAGGTGGTGGTTTATAGCGAAGATTGACAAAAAATGCTGGTGTAACTCAGAGGCTCATGCAGCATCTCTGGAAAAAGAATAGGTGACATTTTGGTTTGGAACTCTTCTTCAGACATATTTTCTTCTTCTGTCTATCATTGCCAAGGCTTGACAGTTTAAACTGTTTATAAAAAAGAATTAACCATAGCTCTGCATTAACGGGTTTTTTTTAAATATCTTTTGTAATCAGGGATTAGTGATAGTGCGCTTTAAAAAAAATATAACAAAGATTTTATCATTGAATCTGCTGAGAGTAGACAACATTGTGGATTTACACATTTCATCAAAAGCTAGCACCTCCGGCAGTTCCGCATCCCCTCTGCACTGCGCTGGAGTGTCAACCTATATTTTTGTGCTGAAGTCTCCAAAGTGAATCTCAAGCCCAGGACTATCTAACTCACTCGCAAGGAGTGACAGCCTGTGGCATGACCAGATCTTACATCAAACGTGCAAGACATAATTTCTAGTGCCATTCAACACCATAATCAAGCTGTGTGCACTCTCTGTGAAAAATGCCAAGGAAGGAGATGAATTACTGAATAATGCGAAGGTTCAGATGACATTCATAATAATAATTAACTTTGATCTGGAAGTCAGAATAAGCCTATGTTAAGCCTTTAAGTCTTTAAGTTTAACATCCAGATTGTGTAAATCCACATACAGAGGATATACATATCGTGTTTGGACTTGTACATCTACTCGCAGAGGTTTATTAATGGAGACACTGTGTCACCTATATGATGAATCTTGGGAAGTTCCTGGTCTCGAATCATTGGCAGAGGAGAACATGGAAAGGTGACATTTCAGGTCCCGCAATGTTACTTATCTCCCGAGATGCTGCCTGATCTGCTGAGTTACTCCCCAGTACTTTGTATCCTTTAGTATATTATAAGTATAACTGATCTGCAGTTCTTTGTTTCTACACTGAGCATTGTTAAGTTAAACAAAGTGTTTTATTGTCATTAATTTCTATCTCTTTTTATTGATAATAATGCCACAGGCTTTCAAAGTCCTGATTGCTCTACACCAGGAGTACTGTATACATATCTGAGCATTAACCTTGGGAATAGTAAGGTTCCCTCTAAAGGAGTTATCAAAATGATACCTTGATTACAAAGAATTGTATAATGATCTAGAATTTAGGAAATTATGGGAATGGTTCAATTGAGGATTTCAAGATTTTAAGGGGGGCTAATTTCTGTCTGTGCACCACTATTTCCACACTTGGGGAATTGAGGTTAAGAGGAATATGGTCTAACAACCTTTCAGGGATGATATTAGTAAATGTTTTCACATGTAGAATGATTGAAGTTTGGAACTCTCTACTGCAAATGGTACACCATTTTATGTCTATCTTCAGTATTAATCATTATCTGCTGTTCCTTCCTACACACACTGATGTAAAATTAAGTGATTAAGAAAAGGTATTAGACTGTTAACCAAAGGTTTTAAGGGAATGGGGAGAAGCTGCAAAATAGAGTTTGTTCACAGATGGGCAATGATTTATTTGAATGGCAATATAATGTTTATAACCACTAAATGGCCCTCGACTCCAGGGTTGTGGGGTGGGGTAAGAGGTTGTGGGAGCACTGTTGTTTCCTACCTTTGGCCACACATTCGCCACTGTGTTCACAAAGTTATTGAGAGAGCATTTTTTTCCTCCTCTTCTTCAGGAAATAGTGTCTGTTCTGAGGCGGACATCGCAAGAGGTCACTCTGTTACTTTACAGGTGCGGTGCACTGCCCGATACTGACTCCTCTTTGGTGAGTTCCACTGTTAGGATTACAACAGTTACAGACCAATTCAACCAAATATTTGCCCAATCCCATCCAACTTTGATTCGTCAGCACTGATTAAACTCAGAGCCAGTCTTCAGGGTTGCCTGGTCAGACTAACTGAGGAGCAGAGTGACCGGTTATCTGAATGTGGTGATTAAGGAACAAAATGTTTCTCCCAAACCCCACATTAAAAGAACTGGTCACTTCTGCTCTTAATCTCTCAAAACTCATTCACCTAATCAATTTAACTGGGGTTTTGCGGCACGAACAGTTATTGAGTTTTGAATTTTATAACTAAAGATAAGATTTGATTTTACTCTCATATCATTCTGGTTTACAAGACAGATTTGGCAGGGGTGGTGCAGGAAGATAGTTGGTGGCTCTCCAGTTCAGTGATCCATGTCTAATTGTAACATCTGCAGCTGCCTGTACGGAGTCAGCACTTTCTCCATATGAGTGTCCTCCGAGTGCTCCAGTGTCCTTCCAGGTGTCAAAGGGGAGTGGGTTGGGAGGTTAAATGGCCTCCATAACATGCCCCCTAGTGTGTAGATGAGTGGTAGGGTTTGGAAGGTTGATGGGAATGTAGAGAGAATAAAATGGGTTAGGGAAGGATTTATGTAAAAATAGGTGCATGCTGCTCAATGACAACTCAATGGGCCAAAGGACCTATTTCAGACTGAATGTTACTATGAGCCTGTCGCATTGTTATAGCATTAGCCATCTAATGATTCAGTAAAACGGAATAGAAACATTACATTTCTAACTTTTAGTAAAAGCATATTTAAATTTAGTATCATTCATTCATGGAAACCCAGCAATATGTTTAATGCCACCATGATTCCCATTGGTAAAACAATTATTGCTGTGAACAAAATATTTATTTCATGTAGGCCTTTTAGAAAGGTATACATTATAATTATTTTCATTATAACCGTGTAATCCCAATTTAGTCAGCAAGCTGAACACAGCCTGTACACGTTTCTGCATGTCTACTAATGCTTAAATCTGAATCATTGCTAACCTCGCAGTTCTCTGTATGTTTTAACTGCACTTCTAAAATGTATTGTGCTTTATTTTATACTGCACCTAGGAGCCATTGCATTCAATTTTATCTGTGCTAATAATTTTCATAAAAGCTCTGTGGAAGTCTTTTTACTGGATCTGAGTTTGTGTTGATCTTGTGCCATTTTCTTTTCTGCTCAACCACCATCATTATTTTTTTTAAATTCCTTTGTTCAACTAGTTGTTGAAGCGGTAGCAGTTGATTGCTTTTAGGGTGGGTTTGCATTTTTGCCTCCGCCTGATAAATGAGCTGCTTTTGCATGCCTAGACCTTGTGCAAGATGATGCTCGTCTTAGAATCACATTCAATGTTCCAATTAAACAGGGAGTTTTCCTCCCTGCTGGATAAAGGTTTAAAACCAGACAAATAATTAAAACTGCTCGGGGAGAAAGGGAGAAAATTGGAGACAAAACATCTGAAGGGTAGGTGAAGATAAGACACAAAAAGCTGGAGCAACTCAGCGGGGCAGGAGGCATCTCTGGAGAGAAGGAATGGGTGACGTTTCGGGTCGAGACCCTTCCTCAGACCATTGTTCAGGGTAGGTGAGGCAGGCATGGCCTGAAATTGTATGAAATTATATCATGGCAGTTGTGTGAAAGGAGTGAGACTTCATGTGAGTGGCATAGAGATGGTCTGTGGGACAGGGGCGAGTGAGTCGCAGATGAGAAATTAGTTGGGAGAAGGGTCCAGCACGTACAGAAAGTGAGAGATTCGAACTGTTGGATTGTGAAAATGGAAGTATGCCTTGTTGGGGGGGGTAGATTTATTTTTCCAAGGTGTAAAAGGGGAGTTGGAGTCGGCAAGAGAGCCAGCGACCTGCCTGTGGGGCTCAGTGGATCGCTCTTACAAATTGAAAATAATTCTGAAAAGCATTATGTTTTTGAGTTGCACTGTGGAATAATTGTGCTATATGAAATGTTGCCCGTGTATATTAAATTTAAATTGGGCTTCAATTTCTCTGAGCAGACTGTCATGTTAATGAAGCGTCCAGGTGTTACGGGTGAAGTAATTGCATGCTGTTTTAAAGATAACCTTCTGCATGACAATTTGAGTTTAGACAATCACTGTCAATGTTTAACTTCCTTCATCCCCGCCCCCTTTTTCCTACCCTCCTATGGTCATCTCCATTCCCACCCTGAAATAAATGGTTTAGCCTCACATTCCTGCATTTGGCTGAATATTCATTGGCCAGGAATTGTACGACGACGGTGACTTAATGATTGTACTCCAAGTTTTCCCTTCCTTTTCCTCATTCATCAGTCTGGCGACCCCCTCCAAACATGAGCCTGAAATCAAAAGTCCAGCTGAATCGGCCTGCCTCCCTTTTTGTAGACACATACGATGATTCATCATCAATAGTGATTTGTTTTATTGTAATCGCAAGCTCTGTTAACTTTTTACATACTGTAGCAATGTTACAAAATTTTGAGATTTTAAAAATAAAGTCTGCAATTTATCCCATCAGATAAAGCATAAAAATAAGTTTAATTTGACACCTAATTTACTTTCATATCTTCAGTATTAAGAAAGTTATGGCCATTTTCATACTCGGAAATGAGCATCTTGCTTCCCATTGCCTTTCAATTGACTTAACTCAAAAGCTGTGATCTGGAAAAGTTAAAAGGCCATAACTTTCTTAAAAATTAAGAGAACTCAACGAAATTTTCAGTTATTATAGATTGAAGCATTCTGAAACAAATATTAAACAATCTTACTTGGATTACCTGAAATTAAAGCATATAATTAGTTAGTTATCTAATTGTAGCTAATTACAAAATTCAATGAGTAAATCTAAACATCTATCAATTTCTTAAGAAAAGATAAACTTTTTTAAAATTACCTAAGTGTCCAAATAACATTCACACAATAATCCACAATATAACATAATTTTTAAGTCTCATTTTCATGAATTTCTGGGCCAAATGGAAGGAATTTAGTGTTTTATGCCTGTAAATTAATGGCCATTTAAATCAACTAGCGAGTGGGTTTTAGTGGAATGCGGTGGATTAGAACGTTGCGGTTAGCGGTGAAGTCGGGGGGGGGGGGGGAAATACTGTTTGTTCATAGATTTTTTGGGACCCCATTTCGCACCATGAAAATATTATTAAAGCCTCCCGAAAAACCAACTTTTAATATAAAAATAAACTATTTACCTTTTTTTCTCCCCTACGGAAAATCCTTCCGGTTGTCAGTGCTCACGACTTTTGAAGGTGATTTTTAAATTACTCTAGTTAACAAATAATTTAGAGTAATTTAAAAATACCTTCATTGATGAAATGTCGGAGCGATTTTTCTTCCGCAACGAAATCGCCCGACATTCATCGATTATCCAGGTCTGTGGAAAAACGGCACTTTAAGCCCGCCCCCCCTCTGAAAGGCGCTAAAGTCGCGCACACGGGGAGCGGCAGAAGTGCAGCGCCGCTAAAGGTAAGTTTTGCAACATACCTACATACTGTGCTTGCATTTCATATCGGAATATTTCTCTATCAGAAAAGGTGGCTTCTAATATTAAGTTTGTGCTTAATCTATATTTTCTATATTTTAGTCAGTGTGTCTATCCCAATTGAGTTTGATACCGTATACTCTCCTCACTAAGATTAGCATTGTCCAGGATTCCTTAATCAATATTTCTTCTCAAATGTCCTTTATAATCTCGCAAAAAGGCATTGAATCGGTACATAACTGATTGTGTCCACAAAGTATTTGGCATTTTAAGAGAGAGTGTTTACTGCCTTTATATTATAGTCAGTGTGCATGCAGTTAAATATAATTTAATTGACTGTAAATTAGCAAGGGGAAGCATTTCTTTCGAAAGTACCAAATTTAAACTAAAGCAATTTCAAGTTGTTCAATAATTGAAAGCTGCTGTTGAAATAATATTTAAAAGGCATGATTTAACTAAAGGGATCTGTGTTTGTTACAGAGTGGAAATGATCCTCTGTCAAAAGAAATAAATGGAACCAAACTGCAGAAACAGAGTCTGGTCAATTCGCAGCTGTCTGAAAAGATGAACAATATGAACATGGATGATGATGACCTAGAGATTGCAAATGAATTTCAGAATGCAAGGCCGAAGTCTTCTCGAAGGGATGGCCTTGGTGTCAACACAGACTGTGAAGATATTGATGATAATTCCATGTTAAAAAAAGATGAAATTGTCAATAAGAAAATTGCCTGTCATGTATCTGGGAATACAATATCTTTCTCCACCGATCAGTATGACATGCCATACAAACAGGAAGAAAGAATAAAAAATACTTGCTTTGTCACACATGAATCTTCAAAAGTGGATCTGGTGAACAGGTTGGTTTGGAAGAATACATTTCAACATTTTGATTTCCTTCTAATATTTTGTGTTTTATTTTGTAGAAATGGTCAGCAGATTGCAGTTGTTCAGAGACAGGATCACAAATTGCTTGGAAGGACAGGGGTAATAACATCCCAATGTGTAGAAGGGTTATCAAATAAGAGATTGTACCACTTAAGGCAATTTTAAAGAAAGAGCAAAAGAGAGATGGAAAGGCGGAAAGATTTGAGATTCTGGGCTTGTGGTTCAGACGTTATGGACTTGATCATCAGTGTTGCAGTTAAGGACCTGATGTTAAAATCCTGAATGCTCAATAGGTCAGAATTTGGAGAGTAAAAATTGTTGTAGACATTATGGAGATTTTAAATAGAGAGAGAGAGAGAGAGCTGAGACCAAAGAGGGAGTTGGGAATGAGGATGACATTTTCAAAAGTGAATCATCACTTTATGCAAAACCCTCGCTTAACCCAGCATTTGGTGCTGATTGAACAGAACCTGGTACATAGTTAGGTGACCTAAAATTTGCAGATGGTATAAGCAGGAAGCAACCAGCAATGCGCTGAAGTAGTTCAAGTCATGGGTGAGGGAAGCACCTGAGCTGAGGTAGTGTGGAGCCAAGCAATGTGAAGCTGATCAGAGGCACTCTTCGTATTAGTTGCAGATTGGGTAAAATTACTTCTCCGAATCATGCATTGTACAGTGAATACTTACAGAAACCATGACCATGATACAAATTTAATAGTTATTTTGTTGCTTTTATACATTGTATTCAGTTAATTAATAGGTTTGTTGATTATTTTTCATGGTTAGTCAATTTGATGAGGACTGCATCGCATATCCTCCGTCAGCTTGTACTGCATATCCATCATTGAAGCTACATACACTGTTCATTATAACTTTGCCACAACAGAAAAAATGAAGGTTGTATATACTTTGTGTCTGTTTTTAATCCATAATTTGAGGAACTGCATTGTTTTCCCCATTTTCCTGTCATAATTTCATCTCAAGATCAATGGGTCGCTCAATAAAATTATTTGTGGCAATCTTTCTTTGAAATTAGAGCAAAACTTTAAATGTATTCCTCATGAGTCGAAGTGACCATGTTTCTTAATTCAACAATTCATCTCATCTCTTCACGTACAATAATGTACAATGTATTTGATGTTTTCTCAACACCTTAGTTTGTTAGCAGGTGAAGTTACTTTGCATGAATGAAAATATGGTACAAAATCAATTCATTTGGAAACATTCCAGTCCTATTTCATCAAAATAGATTTTAATTTTTGCTTTTCCATATGCTGTTACAAAATTTAGGCAAACACCAGGCATATTTGTTGATTTTATGTAGGCATATATTCTACCAAACTTTGGTGTAACTTTGGGAAAGGATGAGGAGCACTCTAAATTTCATCCCAATGAGAATAAATCTGGACAAACTAAATGAGGATCAATGGTTATCAGATTATCAAACTATAATTGAACAACTGGCAGCATTTCTGAACGAGGTGGTTGAGGTGTAATCTATGTACATTCCCATAAGGTAGCAAAGTCTTCTTCTTGCGTATGGCATGCACAGCCTAAAGTTGTAGGTCAACTTGTTCTATTTGGTCTATTTTTTTGTGCACGTCGGGTTGATTGCATTAGGCAAAACAGGGTGGACCACATGAAGGTTGCAATCTCCCACCCCAGGTAGCAAAGTAGGAAAGTTGAAATGAGACCTCCTTGAATAACTAAAAAGTAAAATAAAGGAGGTAAACAGTGGGTGGCATGGTGGCGCAGCGGCAGAGTTGCTGCCTTAAAGTGCTTACAGCCCCAAATACCTATGTTCGATCATGACCATGGGTGCTTGTTTGTACGGAGTTTGTACGTTCTCCCCGTGACCGCGTGGGTTTTCTCCGAGATCTTCAGTTTCCTCCCACACTGCAAAGACCTACAGGTTCGTAGGTAAATTGGCTTGGTATAAATGTAAAAAAAATGTCCCTCTTGTATGTAAGATAGGGTTAATGTGCGGGGATCACTGGTTGGTGCGGACTTGGTGGGTTGCAGGGCCTGTTTCCGTGCTGTGTCTCTAGATGAAACTAAACTAAACAGGGTTCTGGTACATGAGGTTGCCACATGAAGGAATAAAGCTAATTATAGAATGTTCACAGGAAAAGCAAAAAAGAAAATAAGAGTGGCAAATGACAGCAAGATTGGTAGCATTTTTAGAAAGATACATGGAAAGATGTAAGTAACCAACTGGTAACAAGATAACGGTACGAAAAAGAGATGTATTGGAAGCAGATATCATGGTCATGGTACAAAATAAGTACCTTTTATCAATCTTCACCTTAGAAGAAGAAGAAGCAACTGGAATCTCAGCAAGATAGAGACACTGAGTAGGCTGAAAAGTGGTTTTTAAAAAAGGTGTAGGAAAGGCTAGCTGTTCCTACGGTCCAGATGAGAAACCTGCTCGGACTATGCTTTTCTTAACATGATATAGTCATGAATTACCGGTAGGTGAAGTTGAAGAATTAGGTGGTCGAATCTGAAGAACTGTACTTGGTGAGATGGTAGAGAGAGATTGTGGTGTTCTAAAGGGGACTGGGTTAGTGGTGGCATGAGAAGAATTTGTAAGGGAAGAGAACACAGAAGTAGATTGCTGCTACAAAGCTAGGTATAAATTCAGATTATGATTCCTTGCTCTAAACGCTAGGGGAATTTACACATTCCTATTTTAAATTTAGTACCTGCTGATGCTTTGCAAAAATAAGTCACTTCTTTGTTGATATATCATTTAGTTCAGCTGTGACTTTGTTTGTTACTAGACATCTAATTCAAGCTTTTTCAAATCCTAATTATGTTCCAGAAAGCCACCTTCACCAATGACTCTCGACTTTACAACAGAGCAAGGTTGTGGACTTCAACCTGAAGTCCCCTCTCCTACTCCAGTCGATGAGAAGTACATTAGTTCTGGCTCAAGTTCAGAAGTGCAATCGTTATCCTCTTCGAATATAGCATTGCAGGAGAACACTAGAAAACACAAAGAAGAAGAGCAGGAGGTAGAATTACAGCCGGTAAGGATTATGATCACTTGTGGCATCTTTTTAAAAAAGATTTTATTTCTTGTGTAATGTAATTGGATGTAATGGATTTAATTTCTGATTAGATGATCAGTTATCATTACTTTGGCTCAAATTGTGAGACAAAACTGGCAATGTTTGCAGTCATTGCGCTTTGAAACCGATGGCAGCTTCTGGGCCATGCACATGGAACATCGAACAGTGCAGCACAGGAACAGGCCCTTCAGACCGCAATGTTTATGCCGAACGTGATGTTGATTGATTAAATTGATCTAATCTCTCTTCACCCGATACCTAAACCTCCATTTCCTGCACATCCGCGTGCCTATCCAAAAGCCCCTTAAATGACACTATCATATCTGCCTTCACCACCACACTTAGCAGCCCTATCCAGGTGCCCACCAGCCACGGTGGAAAAAAAAATTTGCCCCACACATCACCTTTTAAGGTTTGCCCCTTTCACCTTAAAGCTATGCCCACTAGTCTTTCGCATTTCCATTCTGGGAAAAAGATTCTGACTGTCTCCCCTTATACTGTTATATACTTATATCAGGTCTCCCCTCAACCTTTGTAACATAGTTTATTCATTCACGTAAATGCCAGTTGCTTGCTGTGATATAACCAGCATTTCCTTTGTTGCAGGAAGCAGAGTTGCACGTTACATTGAAAAAAACAGAAATGGGAAGTCTAGGTTTCACTGTGACAAAAGGAGATGATGACGTTGGTTGCTACATTCATGACGTAATCCAGGACCCTGCGAAGTGTGATGGACGGCTGAGGCCCGGCGACAGGCTCATTATGGTATGGTCAGTCAATGAACAACATGTGCATTTATGCATACTGAAACAAAGACAAACTCTAGATTATAGGTTTATGTTTATTATTGTCACATGTAACGAGGAACTTGGTCTTGCACACTCTCCAAAATCAGATATGCCATATGGAGATCTAAACAATGCAACTCATGTACAATAGATCGAGCAAAGGGGAAAATACAGAGTGTAGGATACCTTTCTCCGCATTGTAGCGTATTGGTCCCTAAGTCCAATGTCCTTAAAAGGGTAGAGGTGGATAGAATAGTACTCTAAATTATGGAAGGACCATTCAGAAGCCTGTACATGGTTGTACAGAAATCTCATTGACAAATTTAGAAGATTGAAATAGTGCCCCAGAAATGGCTCGGTTACTTTTAAGGAAATTATGTCCCAAGAAGCTAGTACAAAATCCTACACCATGCGCGTACAGTTTCTCATGCTTGGGTAACTGGATTAAAACTTGAGGCATTTGTGAAACATCGTGGAAGAAATAATACATTTGTTGTAGAATGAGAAAATTTGAGAGCTTGTTCAGAAAATATTATAAAACAATTCTGTTGCATTTGGAAACTGGAGATTTGAAGCCCAGGAACCTATCTTGGATGTTTTGCTTTGGTTTGAATAAGAATTTCTGATTATGTTAAATATGCAGATACCCATGTTACATAAGAAGTGTTGAAACAGCATAGGAGAAAGTTGAAAGGGATCAAGAAATCTTGGCAGACTTGGGGGAAAAAAACATCCTTGTGCAACAAAATATGTCACAGGAAGTCTAGACCAAACTATATGATGCTCTATTTCCAATAGTCTCTGTCTTTATATAATACTATGGCTGATTTCAGAAAACCAGCCTTGTATCGTTTGCATAGGGATTAGCCAGTTGTAATCAAGTATCATTGACCTGAATTGTTAACGCTTTCTTTCTACTGATGCTGCCTGACCTGTTGAGTATTTCCAACAAATTCAGATTTATTTCAGATTTCCAGCATCTCCACATTTAGTGTTATTGTGGTTTATTTAATCATTGGGGATTTTGAAATTATAATGCAGTGAATTTCACTATCTCTTGTTGGAGGTAGTTCGTCCCAGTTGTTGTGTGGTGGGAATGTTACATGCAACTTACTGGTCCAAGGTAGAATCCATGTTGAGGTCCTGTTGCATGTGGACAGAGAGTGCTTAATGCAACTTAATGCTGGGTGTTCTCATCAGTACTGCTTCAGACTGATATGTAAATAGTGGTGATTGTTAGCTTAGGTGTGTAGTGATTGTATGTATTCCCCATGATTAGCATACTATGAGACTGTATCTGTCTAAAATCATTACTGATGACTCCCAGAGACATTTTCTAAAATTGTATATGCTAGGGGATCAGTACCTCGGCATAAATAGAATGTATCCTGGGACGGTACTGAAGGAATCTGGGAGACTAGTTGAAAAGTTTGGTTTTACAGATGTAACAGTGTCTTTCTTGTCTATGGAACAGATTTGCATTGTTTACATATGGGTGTGTCATTATCAATTCTGATGCCCACACCAATGCCATGTGGCATGTAGTCAATTTGGTTTTATTTTTATAGTTTCTTATATCGTTTGGTACAATTATCAGCTTGCTGGGCTGCTACAGAGGACAGCTAATTGTCAACTACATTATTACAGCTGTAGAAAAAATTATGCAAACTGCTGAAGTAACGGGTCAGGCAGCATCCCTGGAGAACATGGATTGGTGACATTTCAGGTCGCTGCCCTTCAGACTGGCTATAAGATGGGGTAGGGGGGAGAGTAAGAAAGCTGTAAAGGTGGAGGGGCAGGACAAAATGTGGTAGGTAATAGGTGAGCACAGGCAAGGGGGGGGGGGGGGGGGGGGAGGGGGTTTGATAGGCAGATAGTTGGACTCTTACACCCCATTACAATTAGTTTGAAGAAGGATCCTGACCTGAAACATCAGCTATTGCAATGCAAGCTTTTATTTCGAGCCAAACGCAATGCTTTTATTTTGAGAGTACTAGAATACAAAAACAGGGATGTAATGCTGGGGCTCTATAAGGCGCTGAGCAATTTTGGGCCTCATATCTGAGGAAGGATGTGCTGGTGCTGGAGAGGGTCCAGAGGTGGTTTACGAGAATGATCCTTGGATTATTGGGTTAACATATGATGAACATTTAACCACACTGGGCCTGTACTTGATGGGATTTAGAAGGATGTGGGGGGACCTCATTGAAACCTACCGGATAGTGAAAGGCCTGGATAGAGTAGATGAGGAGAGGATGTTTCCACTAGTGGGAAAGTCTAAGACCAGAGGTTATAGCCTCAGAATTAAAGGACAGTCCTTTAGGAGGGAAATGTGGAGGAATCTCTTTAGTCAGTGGGTGGCGAATCTGTGGAATTCATTGCCCCAGAAGGCTGTGGATGCCAAGTCAATGGATCTTTTTAAGGCAATGATAGAGTCTTGTACGGGTGACAGGGGTTATGGGAAGAAGGCAGGAATGTGGGATTAAGAGGGAAAGGTAGATCAACTATGATTGAATGGCAGAATAGACTTAATGGGCTGAATGACTTAAACTGCTTCTATCACTTATGAACTATCTGTGTTCTCTGGGGATGCTGCCTGACACACTGAGTTACTCCAGCACCTTCTGTCTTTTTTTGTAACCCAGCAGTTGTAGTTCCTTCTTTCTACATTATTACAGCTGTAATGTATAGGTCAGCTCCGATAAGATGAGCAGCTTCCTGCATTAATACTTCAAGCTCAAAAAATAGTGCAGGCCATAATTTGGAAAGACAACAATATCAGAGTGCACTTGAAAAGAGTTATTATAATGTAATGGACAGGAAAACTGGAAAATCGTTCAGGATAATGTAATACGAGTCATTTTGGACCGGTAAACCAAAGTAAGCCAAATAATCTCCCACTCTAACTCGGGTAAAATGAGATTTCAAAATTGTTAAATGATGACTCTAAAGCTATAAAACAAATTTTTCCTCATGTATGTAATTTCTATAGAATCTAAAAAGAACACAATACTTTTCAAAATGGCTTTTTGAACTATTGAAATAATCATTCAGTATCATTTCCTCCAGTTGCCTTTGTTCTTTGCAATGTTAGCGAAGGCTGAGCTTGCAGCTTTGCATTATGTAATATACCCACATGTTTGATTGCTGTATTTTTCATGAGGCATTTTAAAAACTGAATGCGAACATAAAATCTAATTTATAATCTTAACTAAATTTTTGCATCTGAAATATTTCAAGCTTGTGAGTCTCAAGAAAATATTGTTTTATTGCTCTGAACTGCTTTACAAGAACAAGTTTATACAGGTGGTCCTGTTAAAATGCACCAAAATACTTGAAGGATGGGATGAATAGAAATTTAACAGATACATTGTTATGAGGTGCATATTGTAACTATGGAGTGATTACAATTATTAGCTACAGAATTTCATATCAAATGAGTAACTAACAGAATCGAAGATAGACACAAAATGCTGGAGTAACTCAGCGGGACAGGCAGCATCTCTGGAGAAAGGAATGGGTAACGTTTGGGTCGAGACCCTTCTTCAGACCCGACCCAAATCGTCACACATTCCTTCTGCCTGTTCTGCTGAGTTACTCCAGCTTTTTGTGTCTATCTTCGGTTTAAACCAGCATCTGCAGTTCCTTTTTACACAAATAACAAAATTGGTTTTCAAAGCTTGCTTTATGTGTGCAAATGCTTACAGACGGAACAAGTTCAGGCACAAGTCGAGATTTCTTAAGCATGCGTGGGTTTTTCGTTGGATGACTCATGTATTTGGATATGCCTTGCATGATAACAGCTTTGGTTGTTCTTTGCCACTGCTTGTCATAGGTGAATGGCATTGACATCACCAGTATGAGTCACACAGAAGCAGTGGATTTTCTTCGATCTACCCCAGATACGGTCACTTTAGTAATCGGACGGGTACTAGAGATACCAGAATTTCCATTCAAGCCGGATATGCTCCCTGATATCACAATGACATGTCACGAGCATGAAACAGGTAAAGATTAATTATAAACCGTTGTTTTTCTTGCATTTGTAATAATAGTTACGGAATTAGAACTGTGTAAATAGTTTCTGAATTTAAAAGAGACGCTGTCATTATTACTACTTTGACACAGTTTTGGATAAGCCTGAAAATGAGCTTGCTGTTGTAAACATACATATGAGAGATCTAGATAGGAAAGTGACTGAGAGGGACCACGTAAACTGACAGTGAGAATGATGAAACTTTCAAGATGTGAATGTATTGGAGAAGGATGAAACTTTCAAGATGTGAATGTATTGGTGAATGAGTGAGGGCATGGTCCTGAATATGCCTGGAACAAAGACTGTTCCGCATATTCAACAAACACACAGGCATATCTAATGATCACGTGAGTTACTAGACTCTTATCTACACCTTTATTTGAATGTCTTGGAGAAGCAGTTGGTGAAGTGGTCCTGAATAAACCAGGAACAAGGTCTATTCCATTATTTTGTATTTGGAATCAAGGGAACCAAGGAATTTGTTAAGTTTATAAAAGAAGATGTATTGATGCATAATTAACATTTAAGAAGGATAGTGTCAGATATAGGAACTTATACGGGCTCATTAATTTAACTTGGGTACTAAATAGTAGTTAAATGCCTCCGAAGGCAGTGGAGGCCGATTCACTAGATGCATTCAAAAGAGAGTTAGATAGAACTCTTAGGGCTAGTGGAATCAAGGGATATGGGCAGAAACGGGGTACTGATTGTGGATGATCAGCATTGATCACAGTGAATGGCGGTGCTGGCTCGAAGGGCCGAATGGCCTATTCCTGCACCTATTTCCTATGAAAGTGGGTGTGTTGTCACAATTTGAAATTAAGTTTGCAGTAATTAGAAAGTGAGTAATGCCGGAAATGAAGTAGATCCAGTTGCTTGGAAATTTGATGTCATTTTTCCTCTTTTCAGCTGCCAAAAAAGCCACATCAGAATCAAACAATGCACATACATTCAGAGGAAGAATTTGCAGTTCATTGTATCGTACCTGGCAGTTCCTGACACACCCTGAGCACAGGCCAGAATTGTACAAAAAAATACTGTACTGGATGATTATGCAAGGGACCCTTTGTGAAACCTGGCAGCCCCTGCAACCCCCCCCCCCCCCCCCCTCTCCCCCCCCCCCCCCCCCCCCATGTAAATGACTTGCAACATGACAAATTAATGCAGGACTGCGACAGGAAGATAAGGCTGCATTACTTAAAGTACTTAACCCTTTTACTTTATCTGCTAGTTAACATGCTCTCTTTGTTTGGGCATGTTTTCTAACTAAGGGAAGGCAGTACCGCACACTTTTTCTGTTTTCACTTATAAGCTTTACGATGTTTGAAGTTGAATTGGAGCAGTAAAGGCGGGCAGGAGAGAGAACAAGCAACTGGTGGAATTGTACGATAGTGAAAAGCAATATTATGGAAGATTTCTATTTCTTATTTCATATTTCTATATTTCATTATGGTCAAGTCAAGAGAGTTTATTGTCATATGATGCAGAAGGAAGTAATTCATCTTATCAAATCTGTACAGATTCACAGAGCAATCCTGTTTGCCACTAATTTCCTTGTCATTTATTCTCCACATAATCCTATGATTTCTCCCACCCACCTACAAAAGGGGAAATTACCGTAACAGTGGCCAATTTGTTAATGGAGATCAGGGAAACTCTTATGGTCACGGGGGAGCTTGAATACTCTGCGCAGACAGCATCAGATTTCAGAATTGTACCCAGTTTATTAAGTGTTATTGTTTCATCTGCTAAGTATCTGTTTCATCTGCTACAGTCACAGTTCGAGCATTGTACAAGGACTGACTGGTACTGCCTGTGAATCTCAAACTCACTAAAGCCCTTTAACTTCTGTGACATTGGCTTTTCCAGCATGTAATTTCAACAACATCTCACAAGAGGCTTTGCTGTTGGCCTCCGAGGGGTTGCTCAGATTTGCAACGCCATCACAAAGGACAATCACCTGGGCAGTCTAATGTAGAAAGGAAACATGCTCCAGGCAGGATCAACCCCCGGTTGTGGACAGGGGACTTGTCAAAGAGCCCTTTGCCCTTTGATTCCCTGTATGCTACTGATCTTATTCAGCATTTCCCAAGCTGTGGTTATCTGATTGCCCTTCTTGGCCTGCTTCATTCCAAGCATCGATTCAAGAGTCAAGTGTGTTTATTTGCGACAGGAAAGGAACTAAGTAGTTCTTACATGCACCAGCTTTAAAAGCACATTAATGCAACAACAGCAAATAATACACAATAATACAATAAATTATCAGTAATACTTGGTAACAAGAACATAATAGGACAAACTGAAGTACATAGTGTAACCTAAACAAAGTCCATAGTAGATTGTTGCTGAAGTATAGGTTTGTACATTTAGTTCAAGAGCCTGATGGTGGGAAGAAGCAGTTCCTGAATCTTGAGGTCACGATTCTCTGACTCGCGTACCTTCTTTCCAATAGTAGCAGTGAGTTGCGAGAATGGCCAAAATAATGTGGGTCTTTGAGACAGCACTTCCTGCAGATCCCTTTAAGATGGGGAGGTCAATATCTGTGATGGACTGGGCAATAATCACCACTTTCTGCAACCTCTTTCACTCTTTGGCTTTGTTCGGGTTAATGAACCAACCTATCAGGATGCTCACCACTGTCCACTGTTATAAGTCCGCTAGAGTACCTGGAGACATCTCCTCAAATGTTTGAGGAAATAGAGGCATTGCTGAGCTTTCATTGTGATTGCATTAATGTGCTGGGCCCAGATCTTCAGAATTATGCACACCATAGAACTTAATTCTCTCTACCGCAGTCCTGTTGATGAAGGATCTTCGGCTTCTCTCTTTAAAAGTCAACAATTAGCTCTTTGGTCTTGCTAAGGTTGAGAGCATAGTTATTGTTCTGGCACCATTCAATCAGATTTCCAATCTCCCTCCCTTATTCTGACTCGCCATTCCCCTTCATCATCAACAACCGAGCTATTGTTGGCAAATGTAAATAGCCGTGTGTATAGAGTGAGTGGAGCAGGGAACTGAACACGCAGCCATGTGGTGCTCCTGTGCTGATGGTCGTCAAGGAGGAAGTGTTGCCAATTCGTACTGATTGAGATGACATAGGGATGAACAAAGACCCAATTCCTTGAGAATGCCAGTAGGTTTAGAGCTCGTCCAAGAGTCATGCATCACTGTCACTTGATCTACGTTGTTTCACCTTAATTAGAATTAGTGGTGTTCAAGCCCTGACGTTTGTCTAATCTTCCAGTTTCTCACCAAAAGTGTCTCTGCACTTTCCCAATGGTCTTCTCAAGATAGTAGCTGGGCTTCTTGCATGGCCCTGTATCACCAGACTTGAATGCCCGAGATCTGGTCCTCAGTGGATTGCAGGCCTTCTGGTTCGTCCGAGGCTTCTGGTAAGGGAACTCCTGGATGGTTTTAGTGGGAATACACTTGTCCACACATTTCCTTATGAGGTTTGTAACAACCGCGGCATATTTGTTCACGTCCATTGCCGAGTTGATGGGCATTGCCCAGGCTACGAAACAAACAGTCGAAAGTCAATAGACAATAGACCATAGGTGCAGGAGTAGGCCATTTGGCCCTTCGAGCCAGCACCGCCATTCAAAGTGATCATGGCTGATTATCCCCAATCAGTACCCCGTTCCTGCCTTCTCCCCATATCCCCTGACTCTGCTATTTTTAAGAGCCCTATCTTGCTCTCTCTTGAAAGTCAATCCTTGACCTCCACTGACCAGCTGTGTACAATCTTCACCACTAGAATCTATTGGAAATATTTGTATTTATAGACAACCAGAATAAAAAAAACTATAGATTAAATAATTGAAATACGTCTGTCTATCATTAAACATCATTGTGTAAACCAATGACCCTACCCATTCCTGAATTCACAGGCCTTCATTGCCTCCATCCCCACCATTGATTTTAACAATATTCTCTAACCTCTTCCCACTATCCATCAAACGCTCTTCTTTTAACCCTCTACATACCCCATCCTGCCACTCCGTTCCAACATTCCTCCCCTGCTTCAGAAGCTTCTTCCCTGCAACTTCCTCCACTACTGGAGCAGGTGGACAAAGAAGGGAACAATGGCTTCTGTATCTGAGTCCGCCTGTGTCCTTGAGTGCTTGTGTGACAATAAGCATACACCTGTAAACACCGTAAATACCATACACCATACCATACACCGTAAATACATCCTATTTACGTGCATGTTAGTGTCTCTGCTGCAGAATGTGGTTTCCAGTCATCTATAATCCTCCACCACCCCTCATCTTTCTCCTGGGCCAACACTTTGCTCTATAAAATCCATGAGGTAACTGGTGCGCTTAAAGGCAATATCATGCAGGCAAACTTCACTCAAACCGGAGGACCTGTTGGACATTCACAACAATGACTGATCTCAAAGTCCTTCCACTGTGTAGCAGAGTAACTTGGATGTTCTAACATTTCAAAGAAATAAGCAGTGGGTGTGCCTGGGAAACTAATCTGGAAGAGCTGCACCATTTTCATGGACTGGGTTTTGGGACCAAAAGTAAACAAGTCTTGTTATTCCAGTATGAGATAAGTAAATATCTCATAATTTTACAACTTGCTCTCTCTGTGGATCTGATACACTATGGTCTTTGAGATATATGTCACAAACCTGGGAGCCTCTAATGAGGCAAAAAAAAATTCAATTTTGTAACTCCATAAAACATTGGCCAGCATTCCAGAGATAGACAACCTAAATCTCCTGAGAGACCTCCCTGAAGGAAGCAGTGCACCACTGAGCAGGACATTGTAACCCAACTGTCATAGGTGAAGGTAGACAAAAGTGCTGGAGAAGCTCAGCGGGTGCAGCAACATCTATGGAGCGAAGGAAATAGGCAATTTTTCGAGCCAAAACCGTTCCTCAGACCCATAGGTGAAGTAGTTATTATTGGAGCTAGCACTCTGCCAAAAGAGGACTGGAGATATCTCTCTCGTTGACCCAAGGACTACATTCGGACTGTTCCTTAGCACTTCCTTGTTTTCATACAAAGCTGGAGTGCAGACTGAATGGTGACACTACAGTCCCCATTGAGTGGCTATCGGAGCTAAGTTTGTACCAGAATGAGTACAAATTAGTGCGCCAGGCAAAGCCTTGACTCTGTCTGAAGCTGAATGCAACTATTTTATGCAGGCTTGCTGACGCACTGTTTTAGTTGATTTAGCCTGTTACCTATCCTCCATTCTACCTCACTGGCTTCACTCCTGCACATCTTTCTCGGAGGTTTGCCACATGAAGACTACATTCCAACTACATCTCTAGATTACAAGAGTAACCAGTCGTTCAGGTATTCCTTAAGAAGCTGAGATTGGACAATAGAATTTTCAAAAGTGTTATTCTCTGTTCCCTCAAGTTGGACAGAGGTTTCCCTTTTCTTTCTTCTCCTGAGATAAAAGATTGTGGAGAGGTGACATGAGTAGGTGATGGGAGAAAGGGGTTATTTGAAAGGAGTGATTTCTAATAGTATAAACCAGCCAGTTTGTTATGTAGCATATGTAAGTTGCAATAGCAAAGAGTTTAAGAGGGGGAAGTGATCTGGAGAAACCCTGCCAAGCAGGTCCTCTTGTGTGATCTATCACCCACATCTTGACTCTGCCCTTTCCTGTGATGGACAGCATATTTTCTAAATGGTGGAAAGGAAACTTGGAGACAATATTGGCAGTACCCTTTCTGGATTTGTGGACAAGTTACTCCAGCAAGAAAAAAGTAATTGTTAGTGTCAGATATTAGGTTATTTTGTTTTAGCAGTTGCCTACAACCAGAGTAACTATCTCTACTTAAAAGGTTTTACCAATTTTCAGCAGCATCAGCCACATCTAACTCCCAATCACCTTATTCTAAAACTGTTGTGTAATAAAGGCGCTGGCTGCAGGCCTGTATCAATTTAAAGAGAGTCTAGCATTAATTTATCATGCTGTTAGTCAGGTCGTTCAATTTTTGACAAGGATTTATTAAGATGATGCACAAAAATAAGAAAGATTCTTGTAGCATGACTCGAGAGAAAAATAGAAGAATTATCGATGTAAAATGAAACCCATTGTGATCATTTTTAATTGTAGAAATGAATGTCAGTGGTGTGTAAACTGGCTCAAAATTCAAAGTACTGGAGGAATTCAGTAGGTCAGGCTGTACCTGTGGAGGGAAATGAACAGATGATGTTCCAAGTCAGAAGATGAATCCCGACCCAAAATGTTGTCTGTCCATTTCCCTGTGCATTTGCTGCCTGGCCTGTAGAATTCCCGCAGCATCTTGTTTTTGATAAAGATTGCAGTACAAGTTTTTTGATAAAGATTTTGATAAAGATTGCAGCATTTGTAGTCTCGAGTCTCCATGTAAAACAGGGTGTAGTTTCACTTTCATCTTGCAATATCAAATTATCCACGTTTAGTTGCTCAATATGCTGAATAATGTATTTATTTATTTTTTAAATACAGCAGAGTGTAATTCCAAGTTGTTGCTTGGAAAAGGTTTAACAATTGATCAATTTCTGAATCTGAATAAATGTCTTGTGTAGGTCTTTCTCTGGCAGGAGGCAGTGATACACCATATCATACAGTTTATATAAGTGGCATTGCTCCAGGTTCAGCAGCTGATACAGAAGGAAGTCTGCAACCATTGGACCTTATCCATCATATTAATGGGATTAGCACATATGGAATGACAGCTATTGAGGCAAGCAGAACTCTTCAAAATGCAAGTCCTGCCATCATCTTAAAAGCCACAAGGTACCTTGGAATGTGTTTACATCATATTGTTGCACCATGCAGCTTTACACAGTGTACTGTAACTATTTTATCGTTTCTTTGCTTGATTTCAGTATTGCTTATTGTCAGAGCTCTACAATAATTTACAATTCATTTTCTGTTTTTTTAATCTTTTGGAATAAATCAAAAATCTTATGTATGTGTAATATCCTGTTCAGTAATAGTACACAAAGCAGTAATCTATTGATTTTTTCTAATAATTGTCACTGATTAATCTTAAATCTATTCACTTAGCTCTGATTGAGGCACTCGCAGGTTGATTGACAGCATTGATCATCCTTCTCGGATTTAATTTTTTGTTTTAAAGATACAGTGTGGAAAGTGGACCCTTGGCCCACCAGGTCCACGCTGACCAGCAATTGCTCCTACATGAGTACTATCCTACACATTAGGGACAATTTAACGAAGCCATTTAACCTACAAACTTGAGCACCTGGACAAAAGGCATGCGATCACAGAGAGAACATACAAACTCCATTCAGACAGCACCTGTAGTCAGGATCGAACCCGGGTGTCTGACGCTGTAAGGCAGCAACTCTACTGCTGTGTCACTGTACCACCTAGATGTACCAAGGGATTTTGCAGTATGGGGTATGGCACATTAGTGGTGACTTTACTGGGATATTCACCCAGGTTTTGGAGAATTGATCCAGAGATGTAAATTTAAACCATACTGGGGAATTTAAATTCAAATACACTCAATATCTGTGTTGGCAGTCATGAAAATCCATGGTCATAAAATTCCAGATCCTTCAGGAAAAGTGATTTGCTATCCTTGTGCAGTTTACCCTTGAATGTGGCTGCAGAGCGATCAATAGTTTGGAATTCAACATTGTCGTAGATGTCCCCATCCTTTGAACAAATAAATAACATAGATGGAGATGCAGTGTACCTACCTATGTAATCCATTTCCTCATTGCTGTCTTTCCTGTTGCAACTTTGCTCACTCATCACCTCAACTTTGGTTCTTGTGCATATACATAGCCAGAATAACTGTTTGAAGAATGGAAGCATTTTAGCTACAATTATGACTCGTCTTTTACCCCAGTGATAAGTTCCTGGAATAACTTTACATTCCTTGTTTCCTTCAATGTCTTAACTTCAGTTTTGCTTACACTTAGCAACTGAACATCCATAGCTCTTTGAGGTAGTACATTCCAAATTCTACACCAGGGTAAAGAAATTGCTTCTGAATTTCCTTCCAAATGGTCAACATCTTATTTAGACTCTAACCCTCTGGTTCAAGGGAAATGTCAATTCTGCATTTCTTCTATCAAGACCCTTAAGAATTTTGTACTCTTCATCTCTTTTGAAGCAACCTGTAGAACATAGCGGTTTATAGAATAGAAGCTAGCCATTCCCATGGGGTCTGAAGAAGCGTCTCGTCCTGAAACGTTGCCCATTCCTTCTCTCCAGAGATGCTGCCTGGCCCGCTGAGTTTCTCCAGCATTTTGTGTCTACATTCGGCTTATTATGTCTGCACTGCCATTATCCTAAATGAGTATCTTTGCTTGATATCTCTACCACTCTGTAACTTCAGCAAAATATATTACTTTTAAATCCTCAGCTGTATTGTAAATAGCACTGCTTTTCCCAGCCTGCTTTTCAGTCAGACATTTCAATAAGCTCTTCTGCTGTTGTCTTGAACAACTGTATGAATTTCCACTATGAATTAGCCTGACCACCCAGGTTTTCACCCTTGTCCCACTCTGCCACATTCCAACAAACACATCCATCCCCCCGGCAAAATGTTGCTGGTTTCCTTCCCCCACTTCAGTCAACAACATCAGTTCACTATCCCCCATATATGCAATTGTTCCTCGATGTTATCTGATCACTAATCTCGGATTGTGTGCAGAGCCTCAGAGATGAATGAACGAGGAATGGACTGATGCTGTGTATTTGGTGTTTTAACATAAATTTCACACATTTCATATAATTGAAACATTTCTGGCAACTAACTCCTAAATGTGGGCATTTTACTACTGTTATTTATACTTCAAAATCTTCCAGAGGCATCAGTCTCATGAGAGGAAAATGTGTTGTGGAAAAGCACATTATCAGTGAGAGTTGTGTTGTAAGTGCCATATATATACAATATTATTCAGCTCCCATAAAAGGTGAATTGATTGTTGTATTTTCAAGTAAAGGTAACACACAAAGTATCATTGAAATGTAGAAGCAAAGAACCGCAGTTGCTGGTTAAAAAAAGGACACAAAATGCTGGAGCAACTCAGCACTTTGTCATTTTAAGTATAATTGAAAGATTTGTTTCTGAATAATATTCTTCAGTTGATTCTTTACATATTTTAAGTATCTTTTTTTCTATTTTGCAGAGATGGAGAGCCTGTATTTGCAAAAACTGCAATGTATTCCTTTAAACATAGTGCCAAAAATGCAAAACGTAATGAATCTGTTAAATTTAATGGTGAGTTTAAAACATTTTAACCATAAAATATATTGTTCAATTTTTTTAATTAAAGTACATACATTTTAATTTATTCTGATTGATGCTTAACAAAATTAGGATATAGAGGGCTATGTTCCAAACCATAATCTCATTTAGAGATTAGAACAGGAATGCTGGAAAGATTCAGCAGGCAGGAAGCTCCTTTGGTGAGAGCTAATGTTTCAGATCAGAATGATGAAAGTAACCAGGCATGTTTTAAGTGGCAGAGAACATTGGTGGCATGGTGGCACAGAGGTAGAGTTGCTGCCTTACAGCACTTGCAGAGCCAGGAACCCAGGTTGATCCCGACTACAGGTGCTGTCTGTACGGTGTTTGCACTTTCTCCGCATGACCGTGTGGGTTTTCTCCGAGATCTTCGGTTTCCTCTCACACTCCAAAGACGTACAGCTATGATGGTTAATTGGCTTTGTGTAAAATTGTCCCTAATGTGTGTGGGATGGTGCTCATGTGCGGGGATCGCTGGTCGGTGCGGACTCGGTGGTCCGATGGGCCTGTTTCTGCTCTGTATCTCCAAACTAAACTAAAAGAAATCTAAAAGAAGGAGGGATGGAAATAACACTGGGTATGTGTATGACTGGGTGGAGACAGAGACTTGGTGACACAAGTAATGATGATGCCCACTGGGAGACTAGTGAAGGCTTGTTAAATGCAGCTCCACCTGCGCTCCTAGTTCTCTGCTTCACCTATGTGATTGGCTGGTAGACTAAACAAACCCACATAAGATGTGTCATATCATGCAATTTGAGTAATTGCTGACAATGTATGTTTCATGTCCTTTAATTTTACCTTGTAAAATATGCATGTTGGACATCTGGAACACAAAGCAGAAGAGCACATTTGTGTATCTTTGACTTTAAACCTATGTTTGCTGAAACATTTCAAACAACCACACTGAAAGTTATTAATCCCAAAAGAGTGTCTTTCTTTTACTTTTCCTGAATGCAGAATGATACATATTCCACAAACATCCCTATAACCAGCTCAAATAGACTGGCTTATTTTGGCACTTTAGTATGAATTATATTTTTATAGATGCAACTTAAAATTACTCATTGGACAATACTCACTTCAAACCTGTATATAATGTATTGTCTGAATTTGATTGGCATTTTGGCAGTTGCGAGTGGAGTGCCGCGAGGCTCGGTGTTGGGGCCGCAACTGTTTACCATATATATTAATGATTTGGAAGAGGGAATTAGGAGCAACACTAGCAAGTTTGCGGATGACACAAAGCTGGGTGGCTGTGTGAACTGTGAAGAAGATGTTAGGAGGTTGCAGGGTGACCTGGACAGGTTGAGTGAGTGGACAGATGCGTGGCAGATGCAGTAAAATATAGATAAATGTGAGGTTATCAACTTTGGGGCCAAAAACAAGGGGGCAGATTGTTATCTCAATGGGGTTAGGTTAGGTAAGGGGGAGGTACACCAGGACCTGGGTTTTCTTGTACACCGGTCACTGAAAGTTGGCTTACAGGTACAGCAGGCAGTGAAGAAAACTAATGGAATGTTGGCCTTCATAACAAGAGGATTTCAGTATAGGAATAAAGAGGTTCTTCTGCAGTTGTATAGGGCTCTGGTCAGATCGCATCTGGAGTATTGTGTACAGTTTTGGTCTCCTAATTTGAGGAAGGACATCCTTGTGATTGAGGCAGTGCAGTTCACGAGATTGATCCCTGGGGTGGCGGGACTGTCATATGAGGAAAGATTGAAAAGACTAGGTTTGTATTCACTGGAGTTTAGAAGGATGAGGGGGATCTTATAGAAACAAATAAAATTATAAAAGGACTGGACAAGCTAAATGCAGGAAAAATGTTCCCAATGTTTTGTGAGTCCAGATTCAGGGGCCACAGTCTTGGAATAAAGGGGAGGTCATTTAAGACTGAGGTGAGAAAAACTTTTTTACCCAGAGAGCTGTGAATTTATGGAATTCCCTGTCACAGAGGGCAGTAGAGGCCAAATCACTGGATGGATTTAAGAGAGAGTTGGATAGAGCTCTAGGGGCTAGTGGAATCGAGGGATACGGGGAGAAGGCAGGCACGGGTTATTGATAGCGGATAATCAGCCATGATCACAATGAATGGCGGTGCTGGCTCGAAGGGCCGAATGGCCGCCTCCTGCACCTATTTTCTATGTTTTTATTTTGCAGAGTTAATAAAATTATCAGTAAATTTTTCTGACTGACATTGGCCAAGCCTGGTGATACATGAGAGCTTGGTTCTTCTTTGAACGGTGTGAGTTTCTTTCAGGCGTTTTTACCCCAGTGTTAGCAGTTTTACAGATGTTCATTTGAAAGACGAACGCTATGTTGCCTGTTCATTATTTTCTTCATATTTTAAATCGAAAAACAGTTTCCTGAAAGATGAACTGAGCAAACACAAATTTCAAACATTTTTTGAAGACACCAGATCACATCGTATGCACAAATGAGATCTCAGTCTAAATTGCTTCTTCTCTACCATCTTTTCAAACCCATGCTTAGGCATAATTTCTTGACATTTCAAAATTACATTAAAAATCTTTAATTTTTTTGCCAGCAATAATTGTGTTTAGTTTAGAGATACAGCATGGAAATAGGCCCTTTGGCCCGCCGAGTCCATGCTGACCATTGATCACCCATTCATAGTAGTTCAATGTTATACCACTTTCTCATCCACTACCTACACACTAGGAGCAATTTACAGAGACCAATTAACGTACAACCCGCACTTCTTTGAGATGTGGGAGAAAACTGGTGAACATAGAGGAAACCCACACAATCACAGGCAAACTCCATACAGACAGCACCCATGGTCAGGATCGTAAGTGGGTCTTTGCCATTGTGAGGCAGCAGCTCTATTCATAACGGTGTCACAGTGTCACCCTTATGAATCACTAAGTAATAAATCCGAAGCCGTTAACTTTGAAATTTGGATACCATGCTGCTCTTCAGAGTCTTTGTAAATTAAATTTCAAAGACATGATCTTAAATGTTTTTATTAGAGCATTGTTGCAACAACCAGTAAACAGTGTTGTGAATTGAAGATCAAGCCATACTTATTTTCTTTAGCATTCTTGAATCTAATGTAAAACAGCATGCAGGCACAAGCTTTGATGTCAGACTTGCTCATAAAATCAGGTTATATTGTTGATGAATAGTTTTGGTTAAAAATAAGATAAGAATGAAAAAACCGAATGAACAGCAGGTTGGACATTTAGAATGAGGCACAACTTTGAAGAAATTGCACAATGACCAGATTTCAAGTTCCCCCAAAAAGTACCAAGATGAAAATTACACAGCATGATGCTAATTGTGTTGTTTTTGATGCATTGAATCTGAGGAAATTGGGAAATGGAAAGAATGCTTTCACTTGTTACTTTGACTAGTGATTCAACCCTTTCAAGTGCATAGCTCAGGCTTGTTCAGAAACAAAACATGGTTGGGATTTTTCAAAAATTATTAGCCACATTTGAGTTTATTATCTATGTGTCTCTTCTGCCCACAGGACAGATTTGTGGAAACAGGAAGATTGAATGTGATGCATTGTCTAACACAAATATATCAGAGGTAGGAGCATTTAATCACAATATTCATCAATGGAATATAACATTTTGTTGATGATTATGCTGTGTGTAGTTACCCAATTAAAAATAATGTCTGATGTTAATTTAAGCAGGATTTCATAGCAGAAATTTAGCTTTTTTAACATTACCATACCAGTGAAAAACGTTAACTTCCGATGAGATGTTTTTTCACAATTTTGTTAACGGGCAAATTATAAGCTTCTTGCAAATTCTGATCTCATAGTTTATACTGCAGGTGTCAAGTGGACATCAGCATTCAGCAAATGGAAAGAAAACAGTTGTAGTATTATTGATCAAAAAACTGAAGTGTTTCATATGCTGAGACTTAAAGCCTAGCCATAGTTCCATAATGATATTCAGTGTTTTCATTTTTCTCTCTATAGAATGAGGTGCTGCAATTAAAGCTTGAAAAGCTTCCCTCAGGATTGGGCTTCTCATTAGTGGGTGGTGAGACTGGTATTTTTGTAAAGAGTGTTCATCTTGGTGGGGCAGCTGCTATGGACGGAAGGCTACAAGTTGGTGACCAATTACTTCAGGCAAGTCAATATTATGGAATCAGAAAACATTGCAGCATCTTAAAATAGAATTTACGGCCTAGTTTACTCTCTTGCTCCCATACCATGAAGGTAATCTCCCCCTCACATTTCTTCCTGAGCTGTCTGCAGCCTTTGGCACAGATGACTATACTATTTTCAAACATTTTTTGTGGAATGGGATTGTACTCACTTGCCTCTTTTTATTGCATTTTGTCCGAGCCACAGAATTGGTGGTAATTTTTTTTTCCAAGTCACACTGTTAACTCTATGCTCCTGTATCAATCCGTGAGCTCCTCCTGTTTCTAATTGATATGCTTCTTTTAGTACTACCATCTGCATACCTGTCAGTTTCCATGTGTATGTTGGTAACACAGAGGGAGATTGTGTGGGGGAAAGCCAAGCAAGTAATGGGGGGGGGGGGGAGACAGGTGAGGAGGGGCTTAATTGGCAGATGGTTGGAGATGGTGACAAAGCTTGAGGTGAAAAGGAGTCAAGAGGATGTCAGATAAAGGAATGAAGAGGAATAAAATGTAAAGCTGGAGAGAAGGATAAGGGTGGAAGAAGATGGGGTGAGGGGAAATGGGGGATAAAAGATATCTGGAACTTGTGGAAGAGAGATGTACATACCGGAGGGTAGGAAAAATGGGTGTGCTGGGTGGGGGTGCTGGGGATAGAGATGGAGTAGGGGGTTATTGTTTGAAATTGGAGATTTCAGTGGTCATACTGTTGGCTTGTTAGTTACCTAAGTGGAATCTGAGATGCTGTTCATCCAGTTTGCATGTGGCCTCGCTCCACCAATGAAGGAGGCCCAAAAAAGTAAGATCAGTAGTGAATGAGAGTTAAAAATAGTTAGCAAATGGGAGTTTCTGCAGGCCTTGGCATCAGAACACACGTATTTGGTGAAAGATCACCAAAACCATGCTTGGTGGTTTCGCAGCACAGTGACGCAGCTGGTAGAGCTGCTGCCTCACAACGCCAGAGACCCACGTTCAATCCTATCCTCTGATGTGTGTATGGTGTTTGCATGTTATCCCTATGACCACATGGGTTTCGTCCAGGTGTTCCAGTTTCTTCCCACATCCCAAAGATGTGTGGGTTTGTAGGTTAATTGGCCTCTGTGAATTACCCCTAATGTGAAGGTAGTGGATGAAAAAATGGGATAACATAGAACTATTGTTAATGGGTGATTGATGGTCAGTGTAGACTGAGTGGGCCGAAGGGCCTGTTTCCATGCTGTATTTCCAAATTAAACTGAACCTAACTGAACATCAGGAGTACAGAATGCAATAGGTGAGTTTGGAGGATATAAGCCTCTGTCTCACCTGGAAGAACTGCTGTAGCCCCTGGGTGGAATTGAGAAAGGAGGCATAGGGGCAGATGTTGCATCTCCTGTGATTGCAGGGGAAAGTACCAGAGACGAGGATGGGTTGGGTGGGAAGGGAAGGGATGAGCGAACCAAAAAGTGGTCACTGCAGAAAGCGGAAAGGGGTGAGGGGACTGGAAGATGTGATTGATGGTGGGATCACGTTGAAGGTGATGGAAATGTCAGAGAATTATGTGCTAGATGCAAAGGTTCGTGAAAGTTGACAGGAGAACTCTATCCTTCTTCCTTCTGGGGATGGGAAGGAGGAGGGAGAAGGAGAGCTGTACTGCAGGACACCGTGGATATACAGGTGAGGGCTTCTTGCACAACAGCTGGGGGAAAACCAAGTTTATGGAACAAAGAGCATCTCCGATGTCCTAGAGTGAGAAGCTTCATCTTGGGAGCAGAAGCATTGGAGACAGAGGATTTGAGAGCAAAGGTTGGCATCCTTGCAAGATGCAGGGTAGGAGGAAGTGTAGTCAAGATAGCTGTGGGATTCAGTGGGTTTATAGTAGCCATCAGTCCGTGATGGAGACAGGGAGACCAAGAAAATGGAGAGAATGCCAAAGATCGTCCAAGTGAATGTGAAGGCAGGGTGAAAGTTACTCAACAAGTTTGGCACGGGTGCAGGAGGCAGCTCCAATGCAGTTATCGATGTAGTGGAGAAAGAGTTGGGGAATGGCGCCAAGGTATGTTTGCAATAACGAGTGTTCAATACAATCAATAAAATGTCAAGCATAGCTGGGACCCATGCAAGTGCTCATCTTTGACTTGAAATAGTGAAGAGGAACTAGATGCCATGGTAAAGACGAGGCAATGGGGACCTATAAGGTGGAAGTTGTTGAAATGAATAGTCTATGAGATGACTCGGTAATCACAGCTGATCTTTTAATTAAGTGCTTCATTCATGTACTAGCCCCAAATCCCTTGATGACCTCAATGTCTAAAAATCTACTGGTTGAACATGTCTTGAACATACTAAGCAACTGATCCTCCACAGTCCACCTGTGTCATGAATTCCAAATATTCACTGGTCTCCAGCCAAAGAAATATTTCTTTGTTTCCATGTGATTGATCAACCATTGATTGTGAGGCTTTGACCCCTGATTCTAAGCTCTGCAGCCATGTGAAACATCTTCCTTGCATCTACCTGATAAAGCCATGAAAGAATCTTATAGTTCAATGAGATCAACAGAGTGGAAGAAAACCATTTTTGACACTCAAGAACTCCCTAATAAGAACTTCAAATCTCAGCATGATAATCCAGCTGCGACACAGCAGAGATCTTTCAGAAGTCAACGCTACCTCTTAGTTTTAGTTTATTGTCATGTGTGCCGAGGTACAGGGAAAATTTTTGTTGTGTGCTATCCAGTCAGCAGAAATACAATACATGATCACAATCGAGTCATTTACATGATATGGGAATAATGTTTAATGCACAGTAAAGCCAACAAAGTAGGTTTTGTCTTTCAGCTTCCAAAATGTAAAAAAATAGGCATAGGAGATAAAAGCTCAAAGCTCATATTAAACACATGAAAACCACTGCATGTAAAATAATCTATAATTTTGCCCACTACTTTTCAAGATTATAGGAGGGATGGATTTGAAACTTCCAGTCTCAGACACAATATTTCTTTATACAAAATGTGGGAAAATTATAGTCTGACACTTTTTACTATTTCCATCTTTTAATTTCCTTAAGGAATTTGGAATGAACCATCAATCTTGCTGTTTACTCTTGTCTTAAATTTTAACATCTCATTAATGCCATTCATCAATCATCTGATACCCTCCATCCAGGGTACTTTCACATTCCCATGTGTGTAATCTCCAAGAAAATTAAAACAAAATGCATGGTATCCTCTGCCTTATTTTCATTCTCCATTGAAAGCAAGTTTGCTACCATCCTCTTGAGTCACCCTGTCTCTTAAACAAACTGTTAATATTATTATGTTTATAGAAAGATTTATTATTGTACTTGCGGCGCACTGAAGTAGAAGCTACAATCTCGGGATGTAGACTCACAGTGAAATGTGTGAGAGATTGCCAGTTTGTAGACACATGCAGAGAGCAGCAATGGATGCTGGTAGTTTTAGACGAAGAAGCAATAAATAGAATAGTGGCACAGGAAGAGAAAGGGTGGTATTGTAAGTCAAATGTGACCACCTACGTTAGTTATTTGATTTGTTCCGAATAACCATGTGACTTTAGTAAAATGGTGAAAAATATCAACGGCTTCTAATAACCCCAAAAGATTTAATGCCAAATAGATTTAACCTTTTCATGCAAATACAAAGTGCGCATTTTCTGTTTAATTTCCTTGAGGCATATGAATATTCCGAGATCAAGTCTAAGTATTTCACTATGTTGTTTAGAAATATAAAATTGAAATGGGTCTCATTCAGAGAATTGTACATAAAGTCAAATATTTAAGGTAATTGGAGGAAGGATCAGAGAGGAACATTTGAGGAAAAATGTTTTCTGCCAGTGACCAGTGGGTGTCTGGACATTCACAGCTGGATTTTGTCAGTAGTTGGATGACACCTGATTCAAGGTCTGGACCAAGAGCTGGGATGGAATCAGGAGTGGATTCAATGGGCTGAATAGCTATGCCTAACATTTCTGTGAATAACTTTTGTTTATTCATGATTAATTTAATATCGTAGAACTTGTTTTTGTCAGGTCAACAGTGTTGCACTGAGCTTTGGAATAATTAGAAATGATTGAGATCAAGGTACAATAATTTCTTTTTTGGATGGTTGAATGGGTTCATATTTATATTTGGAAAATTAGTATCATAGTTTCTTGGAAGAGTTGTGAATTAATTGACTAATTAATTTTACCTCAATTATTGGGGCTAATTATTTTACATCAATTGAGGACTAATTATTTTACCTCAATTATTTTTTAATAAATTGGATAGTCATTTGGTAGTTGCTAATGTAAAATTATAGTGGATGTAGACGGAACATTTTTTAAATTTAAACTGTTTAAACATAACATTACAATTACACTTCCTGTATTACAATTCATACCATCTCACAGATTGTGAAAGAAGATTGACTGGGTGGGTCATATAATGCAGTGTTAGTCTTGCAGGGAGGTGTCTTACAAAAATAAGTTGCACACACCTATTCTTGCTTCGATTCCTCAATCACAGGTAAATAGCGAGTCTGTGGTAGGATTCTCCCACAGTGAAGCAGTGGCAGTAGTGCGTAGAACCACGGGGGTGGTGATTTTAGCTGTCTCAAGAGCTAAATCTGCCACCAAAGGGAGCAACACAAGCGAGGATGCTGTCACGACTTTTTCTTCCCCTGAGGTGCAGAATGATGCAGGTAAACGTGAAACAGTTGTTTTAGTTTGACCTGGACAGCTCTGTAATCAACAATTTTCTAAGAATCCTGCTGTCAGTAATTGAGAATTGACTATTAGCCAAACATTGAACTTACTGTAAAGTAATCAAAATATTCGACGTTAGAACTAATTTTATATTTTATGCATGCAATTAAGAAGGTGCAGTTGATTTTACCACCACCTACTGTGTGTCTGGTGTAATTGTCGTCCCATCACTGTGGACATTATAAATTTGGGGCAGAGGGTGCAGTGATATGGTGGGCAGCAGAGACAAGGATTCAGCTCGATTTGAAGTCCAATGGATATCAGGACACAAGAGGAACAGTTCTGAAAGCCATCGGATTTCAAACCTGTAGATGATACTATCAGATTTACTTTAATATTCTTTAACAGTCCTGATCAATATTATTTTTCACCTGCAAAGTTGTACATTTCGCTCCCAATGAAGATAGACACAAAATGCTGTGGGAACTCAGCGGGTCAGGCAGCAACTGTGGAGAAAAACAATAGGTGACGTTTGGGGTCGAGACCCTTCTTCAGACTGAGAGTCAGGGGAGAGGTGACTAACCTGTCAACTTCACTATCCCACTGTCTGCCTGCTCCAGCTATATCCTGGTCTTATCCTGACCTTAAACTGCCCCCTTCCTTTAATGTACAAATGTTTTTATGTTTTAATTGCTGGCTGTCGTGAGGTACTGATTCAGTCCAACAATTTAGTTCCGATCTGATAATTCTGATTAAGAACTTCTACCATTTTGTTCCATTCTGTCATTGTGACATCAAGCCTCATCCCTTTCCAGTTGTTCACATCTTAAATATTCTGTTTCTGAAAGTATACATTCTGCCTTCATCAGAAAACATCCCCGAACTTTTCAACAGCTCACAGTTCTCCACAGAAGGCAGAACTACCTAGCTGCACAAAGTTAGAGTTCACAAAGTTAATAGAGCAGGTGTCAGGCAGCCAGAGTTAATGATCGATGGCAAGTTGGTGGCTAAACCTTTAAGGTGACATTACAGTTCCATTATAAGCGTCTTGTATGTATCATCTTTAGCTATTACGGGACAGTTATGTACAGTATTCAATTATAAATGTTATTGGAACGATATAGATAAATGGCAGTAGGATTGGGAAATAGCCATTGCATGAAGACTTTGATATTCACTGCATTTTGCCACCCTATCTCTGCTAAATCTTACTTCCTTCTCATGTTTAATGTACAGTAGATTTCGCTGACCAAAAAGCTGGGATGCTCGGGTGTCTGAGGCAAGGTGTTCAGCCAGAACTCAATAAGTGTTTTCCTTCGATTCCAATTACATCTACACCAAGAAATATTACAGGTAACATCATGTGGTTAAGAGGCCACAATTTAGATTCTTCCCCCCAGCTCCCCCCATTTTAGTCTCTTTCCTTTCAACTAAAATAATCAGTACCTGAGACTTTAGAATGTAATGCCAAATTAGGTTCTATGATTTTTTTTTCTGAATTTAGCCAGGGAATGTTGCAGACCTTGTCAGTTACCAATATATTTGGTACGCTGTCTGAGGATTTTCACCAAAAGTGGTTTCCCACTTTAAGTCAATTTATTACTTCTTTTCAATCATAACTGCCCTTGATGCGTTATGCTACCTGTGTTTTTACTGGTCAATGGATGTGGTATTAGTTTTGTGTATTTTTAGCCCACCAAATCCGCACCGACCAGCGATGCACTAGCACTATCCTACACACTAGGGACAATTTACCAAAGTCAATTTACCTACAAACCTGTACGTATTTGGAGTGTGGGAGGAAACCGGAGCACACGCGGTCATGGGGAGAATGTACCAACTCCGTACAGACAGCACCAGCTATCGGGTTCGAAACCAGGTCTCAGGCGCTGTAAGGCAGGAATTCTACTGCTGCGCCACCCATTATTCTCCACCTAATTATGCATAATGTTAGACTGCATTAATGTCCTTTTTTTGCATTATCTTTTATTTTTCAGTCTTGTATAATTATGTATAATCTATGCTTTTGTGCATCATCTGAGTTTGTGCCTGTGATGTTGTAATTTATAGATAATATAAAGGAAAAGGAAAGAGCTAATTTAATGGGTGATAAGTTATTAAATGCATTGGAAATATACGGTAAAGCACCTCATATAAAAAGATATTAGCTGCAGTGTATTTGGACAGAGAAGACACGTATTTAAGGTGTTCTTAATGACCATTTCAATAATTGAAACCTGTCAAAAAATTAGTGGGATATTTCATACTCCAAGAAATTACAAGATTACACATAATTTATTAACCAAGCATGTAAGAACATACAAGGAATTTGATTTGCCATACAGTCGTACAAAAAAGCAGCAAGACACGCAATTACATAAACGTTAACATGAACATCCACCACAGCGGCATCCCCATATTCCTCACTGTGACGGAAGGCAATAAAGTCTTATCTTCTTCCGTCTTTATTCTCCCGCAGTCAGGGCGATCGTAGCTCCCGCAGCCAGTGAAATATGGTATATTCATTTTGTTAAATTAATGTAAAGTGCTATAGAACTGTTGCTAACAAATTGGCATCCCTTTCAGCTGTTCAGGGCCCTCCAGAGATGGAAAACTAGTTAGAAAGGCTGAAACTAGAGATGAGGAAAAACTTTTTCAACCAGAGAATTGTAAATCTGTGGAATTCTCTGTCACAGAAGGCAATGGAGGCCAATTCACTGGATGTTTTCAAGAGAGAGTTAGATTTAGCTCTTAGGGTTAAATGAATCAAAGGATATTGGGGAAAAGTAGGAATGGGGTACTGATTTTAGATGATCAGCCATGAACACATTGAATGGCGGTGCTGGCTCGAGGGGCAGAATGGCCTACTCCTGCACCTAAGTTTCTATGTTTCACCAGAGCTAAATCTCAATGATTACCAATGATTATGGTTTGAAAGGAATAGCTGCTAATTTGTTTTATTTCTTGAGCAGAGAATAGTTTGCAGCCTACAGAGGAACCTAAATATTTCCGTGAACTGATGGAAGATGAGAAATCGGTCAAATCTGAA
This sequence comes from Raja brachyura, assembly GCA_963514005.1. The sequence goes on along the minus strand of OY740781.1, from coordinate 116,074,488 downwards.
GATACAGATTGTGAAGGTATTTCCCTGCCTGAAGACTCTCCTGAGGTACTTAACTTGCAGCCCTTTTGTGCAAATGAAACTGTTGATGCTAATAACATGAGACACAAGAAGCATGTAAAACATTTTACCAAAACAAGAAGTGCTTCATTATTTGACTCCAGGACTCGGCGATCTGTCTTGCCTCAATAGCATCCCTCAAATCTTGAATGAAAATTGAATGATTTTGGAACTTCATTGCAGTACCATGTGGAGATGTTTCTCTCAAGTGATGCTGTGCTCCGAGTGAATCATTAAACCAATGTCCCTAACTTCTAATGGGATGTAATATTTCCCTAGACACTTTCCAGAAAGGAACAGGGCATTTCTCCAAATGCACTTGACATGTTTTAATGTCAAATGGACGTAACCAAAACCAGATTATTGAATCATTTACCCTAATGCTTTGGTAGAACATCCATGTGAAAAAAGTGTACAACTTGTAAGGTATTTTCCAGGGGTATTTATAAGCCAACCCAGCACAGACTGGATTAACTGATGTATTTGTAGATCTTCAAACACATTCCACCTGGATGATCCAATTTGGTCTGCAGCCAGGGTCCCCTCCATGACAAAAGCCAGTCTTAGTGATTTGATTCAATTATAATGATATCAACATAACCACACCAGTTAAAGTAATGACTGGAGGACCAGACAGCATCCCAGGTATTCTGCTGAACACTGACAGTACTGTGTCAGCTACAATTTTAATCAAGCTGTTCCAATTGAGTTTCCTCACTGTTATCTACTGAATAAAGTAAAACATTGCAGAAGCATTTTCTATTTGTGTAAATTGGGACACATCCAATCCAATCGATTGCTCCCTTGTCCATCTGCTCTAACCCATCAGCAGAATAATCAATGGCATTAATGTCAATGCCATCAAGCAGTCTTCACCAATAACTCCATCAGTGGGACATAGTTTGTGTTTTGTCAACGTCCACTTCGCGTCAGATTCATCACAGTCTTGGTCCAAGCATTGTTAAAAGGACTGAATTCTAGAGGGGAAAGAAGAAAGTCCTTCCTAGTGAGCTACTATTTGACTGAATACAGTGTCAAAGAGTCATCTTTAGTTGGAATCATAACCTTCAAAATGTAATTGTGATCTCACCACTACATCGTAGTTAAGGGAACTCCTAACAAACAGTGTACCAGGCTGTTCAACTGCTTCATCAGTAACCTATTATCCATCCTAATGCTCGTCCCACTTAGGAAACCTCTGGAGACTTTGCGCCCCACCCAAGGTTTCCGTGCGGTTCCCGGAGGTTTTTGTCAGTCTCCTTAATGGTCGAAAGTGGTTTCCGTTTTAAAAATCGGTAATTTTTTACTCGAAGCCAGTTGCGATGCTAGTTGAAAGTGGTTGCCGGAGGACAGAAACCTTTGGTAACAGCACGGAAACCTTGGGTGGGGCGCAAAGTCTCCAGAGGTTTCCGTTCAGGTTTCCTAAGTGGGACGGGCATGTGGAGCAAAGATGATCATTGATGATTGGTGGTGTAAGAAACTTAGAACATAGAAAAATAGGTGCAGGAGTAGGTCATTCGGCCCTTCAAGCCAGCACGGCCATTCAATATGGTCATGACTTATCATCTAAAATCACTATCCCGTTCCTACTTTTTCCCCATATCCCTTGATTCCTTTAGCCCTAAGAGTTAAATTCCTCTTGAAAGCATCCAGTGCATTGTCCTCCACTGCCTTTTGTGGCAGAGAATTCCACAACTCTCTGGGTGAAAACATTTTTCCTCATCTCAGTCCTAAATGGTCTATCCCTTATTCTTAAACTGTGACCCCTGGTTCTGGACTCTCCCAACATCAGGAAATATTTTCCTGCATCTATCCTGTCCAATCCTTTAAGAATGTTATATGTTTTTATAAGATCTCTTCTCATCCTTCTAAATTGTGTTTAATTGTTTAAACAGAATTTATGTGTTGGCTGTGGTAAAGCATGTAATATTGGCAAAAGATTGAATTTCTGTCACATCACTTTCCTGCCCTTTTCCCATATATGATTAATTCCACAATTATCTAATGCAAACTTACATATACATATTATGTGAATGCTCCCTAATATTAACAGGACGTCCACACCCAACAGCCTTGTAGCTTGCTCTTCACATTCATTCAGCACCAAGCAGCTGAATCTTGCTGAGGCAGGTTCAACCTCTCTTATTTGCCACTGTAGCCAGAGACATTCTCTGACTTACTGAACCAAGGGCCAGACACATTTTGTATCTGCCTCTTTGGTTTTATATCTGCCCTTGCTGCCATACCTAATGTGCATCCTCTTCTCCCCCTTCATTCAAATGGGATCATTGATTGTAATTAAAAAGGTAAGTTTAATTCTGTTTTTCTTTACTTATGTTTTAATTAAGCTAACTTTAAATTTAAATGTTTACATTTTTTTTGGTAAAAAATTACAGATTTTTAGTGATTTACATCAACTTCAACCAAGGTGATGGTTAGTTCCACTGTGGATCCAGCAGAGGTTGCTGCTCAAACTACATGCAATCCACCCCAAGAGGGAGATAGTTGGAATATATTTGGAATGCTGTCTTTGCACTCGAGGCAGAAAGTATTAGGAATGTGCAAGCACCATTCAGGATGGTCTCAAAGCCCTCCGGTTCTTCCTCGACCGGAGAACCAACCTATACCCGTCCACTGACACTCTCCTCCGCCTAGCGGAGTTGGTCCTTACCCTCAATAACTTTTCTTTTGACTCCTCCCATTTCCTCCAAATACAAGGCATAGCTATGGGCACAGCTACGCCTGCCTCTTTTTCGGGTACGTTGAACAATCCTTGTCCTAGGAGTACCAGGGCCCCATCCCTGACCTCTACCTCCGTTACATCGATGACTGCTTTGGTGTCACCTCCTGCACCCACACACAACTGACTGACTTCATCCGTTTCACCACCAACTTCCATCCGGCACTCAAACACACCTGGACCATTTCCGACACTTCCCGACCATTCCTTGACCTCACCATCTCCATCGCAGGGGATACACTCCTGACCGACATTCATTATAAACCCACTGACTCCCACGGCTACCTGGACTACTCTTCCTCCCACCCTGCTTCCTGTAAGGACTCCATCCCCTATTTCCAATACCTCTGTCTACGCCGCATCTGCTCCCAGGGTGAGGTGTTCCACACCAGGGCATCACAAATGTCCTCATTCTTCAGAGAACGGTGACTCCCCTCCCCCACTATAGTTGTGGCTAGCACCAGGGTCTCCTCTGTACCCCGCAACACTGCCCTCTCTCCCCATCCCCCCCACTCGCAACAAGGGCAGAGTCCCCTTGGTCCTCACCTTTCACCCCACCAGCCGGCACATACAACACATTATCCTCCGCCAGTTTCGCCATCTCCAACGTGACCCCACCACTCACCATATCTTCCCATCTCCCCCCCTGTCTGCCTTCCGCAAAGACCGCTCCCTCCGCAACTCCCTTGTCACTTCTTCCCTCCCGCTCCACCCCTTCCCCGGGCACTTTCCCTGGCAACCACAAGAGATGCTACACTTGTCCCTTTACCTCCCTATTCACTCCTTTCAAGGACCCAAGTAGTCCTTCCAGGTCCGTCAGAGGTTCACCTGCACCTCCTCCAACCTCATCTACTGCATCCGCTGCTCTAGATGCCAGCTGATCTATAACGGAGGCTTGCCGATCGTTTCGCCGAACACCTCCGCTCGGTCCGCAATAACCAACCCGACCTCCCAGTGGCTCAGCACTTCAACTCCCCCTCCCATTCCATATCCGACCTCTCTGTCCTGGGCCTGTTCCATGACCAGAGTGAGCAACACTGCAAATTGGAGGAACCGCACCTCATATTCCGCTTGGAGTCTGCATCCTCTTGGCATGAACATTGAATTCTCTCAATTCTGTTAACCCTTGCTGTCTCCTCCCCTTCCCACCTCTCCCTCAGCCTTCGGGCTCCTCCTTTTTCCTTTCCCACCCCCACCCCACCTCCCCCCCCCCCCTCCCCCTATCAATCTGAAGAAGGGTTTCGGCCCGAAAGATTACCTATCTCCTTCGCTCCATAGATGCTGCTGCACCCGCTGAGTTTCTCCAGCGTTTTGTGTACATTCCAAAAACAAGGGCATGTACTACATTTGAATAGAATGAAGTTGTCAAAAGATTATCAAGGAGATGAAAGAATGGTCATTATCATTGTGATTGAAGAGATAGCAGTGCTTTAGGTATGCAAGCGACTGTTTTTCAAGAGGAAATTTTGATTGTGTGACAGACGAGACATTAGGTAGCAACATCACATTCAGAAATTGGAGATGCAAAGGATGTATGAGTAGACAGATAGTGCACAGTTTTTTTAATTTGCAAGTCACAATTTGGGTGTTTTTTTTAATTGGTATTCTGTGTGTATCAATGCACTATGTGGTCAAGCTGCCTGTCTGCCAGAGTCATGGTGGGCTGTGACAGCAGTTTCCTTTTGCTGTTTCAGCACAGTTGGTGTGTCTCGAATCTTCAGGAACTCAGTGGTGAACTGCACCACTTAATCAGGCCTGGTACTTCACAGTGCTGTTGCATTATTAGCTGTGAGGTATTTTATTCAGCAAAGCTGTAGTGAATAAGATCTATTCAAGGAAAACCACACATTTTTTATTCCCCTGTAATCAACATCAACATTACAAAAAGTTTTTTTTACATCCATCTACCTTGATATTTGTGAGGCGTTCCACAATGAAAGGGGTCACAGTCGAAGGATAAGGGGGAATTCCTTTAGGACCGAGATGAGAAAAACATTTTTCACACAGAGAGTGGCGAGTCTCTGGAATTCTCTGCCACAGAAGGTAGTTGAGGCCAGTTCATTGGCTATATTTAAGAGGGAGGTAGATGTGGCCCTTGTGGCTAAAGGGATCAGGGGGTATGGAGAGGGGGCAGGTACGCGATACTGAGTTGGATGATCAGCCATGATCATATTGAATGGCGGTGCAGGCTTGAAGGGCCGAATGGCCTACTCCTGCACCTATTTTCTATGTTTCTATGAAATGTGGCTGCTATATTTGTCAGCAATTTCATTTCAAATGCAATTCACTGTCTGTCATGTTCTTTGTAAGGAACCATAGCTTCTCTTCTTGCATAATAGTGTCATGCAATCTATAAAAATATAATTATCCAATATGTAGTTGAGAGGATGTGGGACAGTGAAGATGAGGAATGTCCTGCATGAAATGACTCAGCAAACATGAGGAGTAAAATCCTCTGTAATCATGTAAGGTTTTAATGAGGACATTTATCTGTGCATAGTTTCATTTTCCATACCCAAAAAAGGATTGTTTTTGCCTGGGAGTTAGTGCAATGTGAGTATACTTCATTGATTCCTGGCATGAGAGGACCTTACTTAGATTGGTCCATACCCACTAAGTTTAGAAGAAATAGAGCTGACTTAATGGAGATTCTCAGAAGGATTAACAGGGTGGATGTTGGGAGATTGTTTTCTCTAATAAGAGAAATTCAAGCTCTGCTACAGATGTTCCAGTGTAAGGGGACAGTCATTTCAGACTCGTGAGGGGATTCTGTCCACACAGATGGTTGTGGACCCTTAATTATTGAGAATTCTCAATGCTTAGATCAATTGATTTTTGAACATTAATAGAATCGAGCGATGGGTATCAGCCAAGAAAGAAAAACACCTTACAGAATTAAGCATGATCTTTTCGAGGAGTTATTTGCTTATTTCTGCTATCCCTATCTCCCTTCAAAAGTGTTAAGCTTCATTGGACAGAAATGTCCCTCTGAGCCATAGAGAGTCATAGAATCTTACAGTTTGGAAATAGGCTGTTCGGCCCAACTTACCCACAGACCAATATGTCCCATCTACACTAGTCCCACCTGCCTGTATTTGACCCATATCCCTCAAAACCTGTCCTATCCATGTATTTGTATGGTTGTTTCTTAAACGTTGCAATAGTCCATTCCTCAACTATTTCCTCTGTCAGCTTGTTCCATACACCCACCACCCTTTGTGTAAAAAGATTCCTATTAAATTTTTCTGCCTTAGCCTTTTTATGAGCCCTACCAAAACAACACTCCTTTCCTACTGGTGGCCACATGATCCAACCTCTTGTCCCCTGACCCACTTCCAGCTCCACCCATTCTTGTCATCATGAATGACCTCCTCGCCATATTAATGGGTTAATTCCCTACCAATTTAAATATTGGGCCCAATAGTTCAGCTACATCTGCTCAAGTGAGCCAGGAGAGCTGGCAAAGAATAATTATTGAAGGTAGACAAAAGTGCTGGAGAAACTCAGTGGGTGCAGCAGCATCTATGGAGCGAAGGAAATAGGCAACGTTTCCGGCCGAAACCCTTCTTCAGAAATCCTTCGTTCCATAGATGCTGCTGCACTCACTGAGTTTCTCCAGCACTTTTGTCTATCTTCGATTTTCCAGCATCTGCAGTTCCTTCTTGAGCCCTTTGTCTACTCCACTGCAAAATCTCCAAAAATAATAATTATCAATGTTTCCTGGTGTTGAAGAAACAGTGCAGTTTTCTTTGTGGAATTACTTCTGTTTGATGGTGTATTCTTATTTAATTTTGTTGTTTCTGTTTAATAATATAAATTGTTTTAAATATTGCAGCCAGTTAGGAAAAATTGCTGCCAGCATTCAACAACTGTAGAGAAACCAGTGCAGGACCACTCCATTAAAGATACAGCCTCAGAAAGGTAATATACCCCAAAGGATCCAAGCAATGACAAAGCACCATGGAATTAATAAAGAGCTATGTTGCCTGATAACCAAGATTCTGTACCAAATTACAAATGTGCTCAAAACATTTAAATGTGATAGTCTGATCAGATATTTTTCCTCTGCCATGATAGTAAAATAAAATGTTGAACTTGAATTTGTGGCCCACTATGTTTATTTAAAATACAGTTACATATTTGAAGTAAATACACTTATCTGAAGAATATCGCATATTCCTTCTCTCCAGAGATGCCGTCTGACCCGCTGAGTTACTCCAGCATTTTGTGTCTATCTACGCTTATCAACCATATTTGTGAACATGCCACAGGAGTTAATGTAATAGCGGATGATTATTTTTTGTTTTTGTGTTGCTAGAAGATAAAATGTGTTTAGCAAATAATGTTATAATCAATAAATATAATAATACCATGTGAAATGACCACTGTGTGATCACTTGATTGCGGTAGGGTACCCAGGCTAGACAACACTGAGGAGGATGAAATTACCTGGGACAGTGAAGAACTCCCAATTGACAGTCTTCAGCAGGACACTTCACTCAAAGGTAAAATATTATTATTTTTATTAACTAAATTATAATTGGGAATAATGAACATGATGTTTGACCTTTTTTTTTCATATTTTCATCAATTGAATTTTAGTTGTTTAGTTTAACGATACAGAGCGGCAACAGGCCGTTCGGCCCGCCGAGTCCGTACCGACCATCGATCCTGGCACATTAACACAAGCCTACACACACTGGGACAATTTACACTTATACCAAGTATACAAACCCAAGCCAATTAACCTACAAACCTGTATGTCTTTGGAGCGTGGGAGGAAACCGAAGATCTCGGAGAAAACATACGCGGTTATGGAGAGAACATACAAACTCCGTACAAGCAGCACACGTAGTCAGGATCGAAACTGAGTCTCCGGTGCCGCAACCGCTGAAGGCAGCATCTCTACCGCTGCGAAACCATGCTGCCCAATGATACTAAATTGTCAAACAACAAAATGGCCCAGGGTTTGAAGTCAGCTGGGAGCACACCAAACTAAGTTTCTACGCATCTTCACAACACGACTGTTTGATCAGTCTCCTTAATTTGGAACCTGTGGAATTGCCGCAGCTTTGCACTGCAGTTCTACAGCAGAGAATAGTATAGAAAAGTGAAGGACTGCCAGGAAACTTAAGAATACTGCATTCAACAGGTTTCCATGGGAACCTTAAGCTTTATGCCACTTAATAGTAAAATTCAGATCTGCCTAAAATGCTGACATTTCTACACTAAACCCAGCACGCTGAATGTTCATCCGTTTTTTGCCCAGAAATACTTGCAACAGATGTTCAGAATAAATTTAAAATATATTATAATTGGATTTTTCTATGACTATTAAGAGATTTTGAATATAATATATCAATGTTATATAAAATATAATACAATCAATAATAAAATTTAATTAATTAATAACAATTGCCAGTTTTATATCATTAATATGTAAATGTTGAATATTAAAGACGCCCCTGAGAGGCGACATGTACGCTCTGAAGTGATCAAAGTTGCACATTAGCAAGGATATATATCTACATGTTTCAGAATTCCTTTGTGTTCCCCAACTAAATAAATAAAGCTGAAATATATAGTTGGGAATGATTTTACACTCTGCATTGTGCAAAATAGGATACAGGTTAGTGCATACATTGGTAGATATAATTCCATTTGATCAAATGCAAATTTATTTTATAGTTAAACTAATTTGTGTTACTTAACAATTGCACTAGAAATTATAGTTTTTGTTGCACAATAGCAGTATCCCGATTAATCATGCTGTACTTTGTTCGCAGTTGTTGCATTACGTTATATTGGTCACATTTTTCTTCCTCTATTGCAGAAGAATGGCCGGGAACAATAGAGAAACGTGCTGTCCTTTCCATTGCAAACGTTCCCCCAGGAAGCCAGTATACAGGTTCTAAGCTGGAAGCGATCATTAAAACATTACGTGGATTGCTGGAACAAAATATTCCAATACAAGAATTTGAGGTATGTTCCGAAATTAAGAGCCCCGTTTGTTCATGTATTATTAACTATGGAAAACTTAGATATTTTTTGCATTCTGCAAGTCTTCTGCAAGTGAGTGAAAAGAAAAAAAGATTACTGGAAAAAAAAACTGTATGGTCCTTTATAATTAGAAAGAAGAGAGAATACAAAAGGAAGGGCATAGAAATTAACTGAATACTTTGGAGAAACATGGAGATGCAGATGCTGGTTTACAGAAAAATACACAAAGTGCTGGAGTAACTCCGCGCTTCAGGCAACATAGGCCAGCACTTTGTGTCTTTTTTTAACAATACATTGGTTCTGTCTTCATGGACGAAGGTGCAAATATTTTTCCAGAGGTAGGAGGAAACAGAGAATGTAGTGAATGTGGGGATGCAAAGATCATAAGTGCATGGGTGAATATATGACAGATGCAGTGCAGCATCGATAAAGGTGTCCTTGCACAAAAGTCACTGAATGCAAATGTGCAGTAAGCATTTAAGGAGGTGAATGTTGTGTTTGTCTGCTGTTGCAAGATGCTGTGAGTACAGAAGCATAATGTTTAAGTACAAGTATATAGAGTCCAGGTGGGAGTATCGTATGTAGTTTGATCTTCTTACCTAAAAAAGAATACACATTCTGTGGAGGGAAGGTAACAAGGATTCAGCAGACCAATTCAGCTGACCAATTCCTGGGATAGCAGGATTATTATAAATGGGGAGATTCAAGTTTAGGAGGGGAGATATCATAGAAACATACAAAATTATACAGGGCCTTACACACTGATATCAGATGTTTGTTAAAGAAGGAACTGCAGATGCTGGAAAATCGAGGGTACACAAAATGCTGGAGAAACTCAGCGGGTGCAGCAGCATCTATGGAGCGAAGGAGAAAGGCAACGTTTCGGGCCAAAACCCTTCTTCAAACTGATCGTGGGGGGGGGGGGGCGAGGGGAAGAAAGGAAAAAGGAGGAGGAGCCCAAGGGCTGAAGGAGAGGTAGGAAGGGAAGGAGACAGCAAGGGTTAACAGAATTGAGAGAATTCAATGTTCATACCAAGAGGATGCAGACTCCCCAAGCGGAATACGAGATGCTGTTCCTCCAATTTGCAGTGTTGCTCACTCTGGCCGTGGAGGAGGCCCAGGACAGAGAGGTCGGGTTGGTTATTGCGGACTGAGCGGAGGTGTTCGGCGAAACGATCGCCAAGCCTCCGCTTGGTCTCACCGATATAGATCAGTTGACATCTAGAGCAGCGGATGCAATCGATGAGGTTGGAGGAGGTGCAGGTGAACCTCTGTCGGACCTGGATCACCTGCTTGGGTCCTTGAATGGAGTGGAGGGGGGAGGTAAAGCGACAAGTGTAGCACCTCTTGCGGTTGCAAGGGAGAGTGCGCGGGGAAGGGGTGGAGCGGGAGGGAAGGGAAGAAATGGCAAGAGAGTTGCTGAGGGAGCGGTCTTTGCGGAAGGTAGACAGGGGGGAGATGGGAAGATGTGGTGAGTGGTGGGGTCACATTGGAGGTGACGAAACTAGCGGAGGACTATGTGTTGTATGTGCTGGCTGGTGGGGTGAAAGGTGAGGACCAGGTGGACTCTGCCCTTGTTGCGAGTGGGGAGATGGGGAGAGAGGGCAGTGTTACGGGGTACGGAGGAGATCCTGGTGCGAGCCTCATCTATAGTGGGGGAGGGGAATGCCCTTTCTCTGAAGAATGAGGACATTTGTGATGCCCTGGTGTGGAACACCTCATCCTGGGAGCAGATGTGGCATAGACGGAGGAAATGGTAATGGGGGATGGCGTCCTTACAGGAAGCAGGATGGGAGGAAGAGTAGTCCAGGTAGCTGTGGGAGTCAGTGGGTTTATAGTGGATGTCGGTCAGGAGGGTATCACCTGCGATGGAGATGGTGAGGTCAAGGAATGGTCGGGAAGTGTCGGAAATGGTCCAGGTGTATTTGAGTGCCGGATGGAAGTTGGTGGTGAAACGGGTGAAGTCAGTCAGTTGTGTGTGGGTGCAGGAGGTGACACCAAAGCAGTCATCGATGTAACGGAGGTAGAGGTCGGGGATAGGTCCCTGTGGGCCTGTGCCACTTACGCAATTTTTCAGGCTAGTGCCGGAGATTGTCAAGTTGTCGGCAGTTACCTGAAATACCGGCAACTGGAACGGCGACTGTCAGAGTGGAACACACACGCACATCGCTTCCTTCACCAGCACGTTATTCATGCGGGAGACAGGGCAAGCGGGGGGAGCGCTGTCTGAGTGAAATTCACACGGTGCAAAGCCAAGGTGATACAGACACACACCACGATGAACAGGTAGGTTGGCGCTGTAATTAAGATGGCTAAAGCACAGTGTACAGTAAGTCCTTTAAAAGAGGGGGGAGAAGGATGGAGAAGGAGTGGAGACAACTTTTAAGAAGCCAGAGATACACGGCTGTGAAGCTTGCTGGACATTTAACATTACCGGTCGGTTATCCTTGGTTCTGAAAACTACTGTTAACATTTTTTTTCCCAATGAGCCAATGAAATTCACTGGTCAGAACCAGCTACAACCTACAAGAGACTTCGACCTCCTGGCAACCCACTAGGACCTCCTGGCGACCCACCTATGGCACGAGAATTCTCGCTACTCTCCATGGCGGCTTCATTCTGGACGCTAATGAGGCCACAACTAGTTCCCAGAATGCGGGTATTTCTCATGACCTTGAAGGCGACTGCCCGGCAACCACCCTTGAACATGTGGCGACTGCATAGTCTCCTGCAGTCGCCTAAAAAGTCACCTAAGTGGGACAAGCCCATAAGGCGCCCCTAAAATTGTTGCGATATCGTGTACTGTTTTAGCTACATTTTGGGAACATATGTACAAGATGAGACTTTTAGTTATATATATATATATATATATATATATATATATATATATATATATATATATATATATATATATATATATATATATATATATATATATATCCCCAACGCAACCCGTTCACCAACGTAAGATTCCACCACTCGCCTGTTCCCCCAACACAACCCGTTCCCCCAATGCAATATTCCACCATTCACCCATAGTCCCACCTGTGCAGGTCGGCGCTCTTTTCTCACCCTCCCACATTTTTCACCCTCCCCCAAGTAACTGTCACTGTATATCATGTTACTTGTGGGCGGACCACCAAGGCAAATTCCTTGTATGTGAATACTTGGCCAATAAACTTACTTACCTAAAACCTTTTTTTTAAATGCAATTGCACTAACATTTTTTTATTCTTTAATGTGACGTAGGTGCTACCGACAAGGCCATCCTTTCTTATCCAAATCTAATCATTAAACTTTAAATTTAGAGAGCAATTAGAAGGCTTTGCAATCACATATGTGTTGGGTTAGGCTGGCAGATTCTTCCCCCGAAGGACATTTGCTGGCAAGGACTCGGTGTCCTGGGATAGCAACATTGTAGTAGGGCGACAATTCCATAGTGACATCATAGTTTGGAACTGCCAGTGCAGATTTGAAGAAATCCTTCTCAAAGTGGAATTTTGTCAAGCTAGAATTGTTAATAATTAGTAAAATATAACATCAATCTGAAGAAAACTTGGCTAATGCACACCCCAGGACAATGGTGAGTAAGGTGGGCCAAAAATTGTAGCGCTATCGTGTACTATTTGGCGGAATCTCCAGAACACACATGCATACAAACAAACAAGATAAGAGTTTTAGTATTATAATATATATATACTAGACCAAGTGGGACCCGTTGGGCCCCGTTCCCCCAACGCAACCCATTTCCACCACTCACCCATTCCCCCAACACAACCCGTTCACCCAACGCAATATTCCACCACTCACCCATAACCCCCTACTGCGTAGGCTCGGCTCATTTCCCCTCATCCCCCAACAGTTTCTCACCCTCCTCTTCACCCTCCCTCTCTCCTCTCTCCTCTCTCCTCTCTCCTCTCCCCTCTCCCCTCTACCCTCTACCCTCTCCCCACTCCCCCACTGCTCACCTCTCACGTATGTCTTAAAGATAGCGGAGTCAAGGGATATGGGGAGAAGGCAGGAATGGGGTACTGTTGGGGATGATCTGCCATGATCACTTTGAATGGCAGTGCTGGCTCGAATGGCTTACCCCTGCACCTATTGTCTATCACACTCCCCCACTCAACACAATGTTTAAATAACATTTCTCCTCCCCCAATCCCTCCCTATCCTTACAACAATGTAACAAATCTATCATTGCACTGGGTGGAACACTGTCGATGGGCAGTTTATGTAAATTAGATCCCATTGTGATGGCATAGCTGCAACTGCCACTGCAGTGTTCAAGTCATTCTTTCTCAAACAATGTTAAAAATGATAATCTTGTGAAATGTAACTTCAATCTGAACGAAACTTGTTGAAAACACATCACAGGACAATTGTGAGTAAGGTGGTGGAAAATTGTAGCACTATCGTGTAACGTTTTGGCGTAATTTCAGGATCTCACTCACTCACAGGCAGACATCCAACCAAACAAGATGAGAGTTTTAGTAATGGATAGATAGACAGACGGACGGACGGTTCTTCAAGTAAACTCAAAGAAAAAGGGTAACAAGGGAAAGAATATGTAGGAAGGAACTGCAGATGCTGGTGTCAGAATCCTTTCTTCCCAAGGGTGAAAATGTCAAAGATTGGCAGACATAACTTTATGATTCATAATGGGTGTTTAAAGGAGATGTGCGGGTCAACTTATTTTACACAGTTTTACAGAAGTTTTCTTCAGGAATGGAATTGGTGATGGAAGAAAATACGATAGTGACATTTACTCTTTAACACTGCCTAGAAACTCAGAATATGGGGAAAGATATTTGGAACTCAGTAAAGTAGAAATTTCTTCACTGCCTCCCTCACAATGTGGAAGCAACCTAAGCCCAGTCTGAAACCCACCTGGTTACAAGAGGAACATGGAAGTTGCACTTCAATGGCACTGGAGGTCAGATCCCTGGAGTTGTGAGCCCAAAAATACCACTGCAGTAGCAAGAAAACCTACTTTCCAAGTTTGGTTTTGTTTTAATCACTTATAACTCAAGGTATAAGGCAGTGTTTTATAAAATAACCTTATGCATTATTAATCTAAAATTATATTTCAATAGAAACTGCAGAACCTGACACCTTTAGATGAATGTTTAATTGGACAAACAAATGACAACCGGAGGAAGAACCGATATAAAAATATATTACCTTGTAAGTACAAAGAAGCAAGCTTTCATAATTTATTTATATTAATGAATAATCCTTCAATTGTCACATTAACAGCATCATTCAGATGAAAGGTGTTAGATGTAGAAACATTACAACCTTGAGAAACGCTAACAAGTCAAATGTACCAACATTGCCTCTAATACAGTAAATCTGGCACGTTTGGGACTTCATTGTAGATCTAGCGGATTTTCCATACCTTTGGATGTTATTTATATTAATATTTCAACACATTCTAAAAGTTTTAAAAAGATGAAACACAGTACCATTTTAACTGAAAAGGTAAAATCCATTTGAACATTTTAACTGAACCATGTAAGTTTCAAGGGAGCACAGAAGGCAGAACCAGGTAAGTATGAAAGCAGCACTGTCTTTAGAACAAATGGGTGGAAAGGGAGCACAGGAACCTGGTGAACGGGTTCGAATGTGGGAACAAGAGCACCAGTGAATGGAATGGAACAGGTGAACCAGGGCCCTTGTGTATGGATAGGAAGCATGAGAACTGGACCCCAAACAAGGGACTACATGAACATGAGGCCCAGCAAGTGGCTGGGGATGCAGTGAGTTGTCAGAGAACAAGATGAAAGGGAACATGGAAACAGGGGCCCTAGCGAATGGCAATTGCTAACAGCACCTGGTGTGCCAAATACCAAAACGTTGGACAGTGAATTATGGAAATTTAACTGCACCTGTCAAATTGTGAACAATTAACAAGCTTGAACGCGAACATATTTAGACCACCCATTCTTTGTAAAGACAATATACTGTACCATTCACGCAAAACCTGAACTTTTGGTATCAATGGATCTCCTAATTTAGAATATAGTTCTTCTCTAGGAATGTAGGATTCTTGACCTGAAACATTAACTTTTTTCCACCATGTCCCCTGGCCTATTGAATGTTTCCAGCATTTACTGTTTTTATTCCTTTGTCTCTTAGAAACATAGAAAATAGGTGCAGGAGGAGGCCATTTGGCCCTACGAACCAGCATCGCCATCCAATATGATCATGGCTGATCGTCCATTATCAATAACCCGTGCCTGCCTTCTCCCCATATACCTTGAATCCACTAGCCCCGAGAGCTCTATCCAACTCTCTTCCAGACTGTTACTTATAAAAAAAACCTTTTTAAGATTAAATTCAGAGTAAACCATGACAATACTTCAGAAAAGGCAGGTACGGGATACTGAGTTGGATGATCAGCCATGATCACATTGAATGGCGGTGCAGGCTCGAAGGGCCGAATGGCCTACTCCTGCACCTATTTTTCTATGTTTCTAGGTTTCTAAAACTGAATGAGAAAAATTAATTACATACATATTTTCTATTACATCATTCGCTTATTTCCATCTTGACATTGAAGCATGAGACAATCCAAATAAGTTATGTGAAAAATCATTACTCATTCATTTATTTGTATGTAAATTATAGATGATGGCACTCGGGTTCCACTTGGAGAAGAGTGTGGATACATTAATGCCAGCTTCATAAGGATTCCTGTGGATACGGAAGATTGCACATACATTGCCTGCCAAGGACCACTACCTCACACAATGCCAGATTTTTGGCAAATGGTTTGGGAACAGAAAACTAATGTCATTGCCATGATGACTCTGGAAGTCGAAGGAGGAAAAGTGAAATGTCACAGATACTGGCCAGAACTTCAGGACCAATCCATGTTAATGAAAGACAGAATTAAAATAACCCTTCGGAATATTGAAGTTCGGCGAGAATTTATTGTTCGGAAAATAGAGATGCACGACTTGTGGGTACGTACAAAATAAATGTGTGAACTATATTGAATTGTTTCTTTAGAATAACACAGGGAAAAAAATGATAACTTTGGTGATGTATACTGCAACACAAGATGTTGGAACAAATGGGCGGCACAGTGGCGCAGCGGTGGAGTTGTTGCCTTACAGAGCTTTCAGCGTCGGAAACCCGGCTTTGATCCTGACTACAGGTGCTGTCTACAGAGTTTGTACATTCGCCCCGAGACCACGTGAGTTTTCTCCGAGATTTTTGGTTTCCTTCCACACTCCAAAGATGTACAGTATGTAGGTGAATTGGTTTGGTATAAGTGTGAATTGCCCTCGGTGTGTGTAGGATAGTGTAAATGTGCAGGGAACGCTGGTCGGTGCAGTCTCGGTGGGCCGAAGGGTCTGTTTCCACGCTGTATCTCTAAGCTAAACTAAACTAAATTTATTTGTCAGCTCCTTACCCTGGCTATGTTGAGAATGTGCAAGCTGCTGAATTCTAAACAGAAGCCATTTGACCAAGACAGTCGATCTCTCCCTTGCCATTTCCTTATATGGACCTCTGCTGGGCCCTTTCAGTTTGCTAAATCTAGTCCAGTTAAATCAGTAGAAATAGAACACACCTAGGTTGTAGGTCCAAAGGAATACTGGCTCTCACATTTTCATTTGATTATATTTGTTGCTTGGGGATTTCTTCCAGGTGATGATTGCTCTACAGTTTCAATTCTGATATTGGAACCATTCCTTTATTCACACAGACCGGTGAGTCACGACAAGTCACCCATTTGAACTTCACTGCCTGGCCAGACCACGGGACTCCAGACCAACCGAAACAATTAGTTGACTTTCTCACCACCTTGAGATGCATTGACAATTCTGGCCCCTTAATTGCCCACTGCAGTGCAGGGATTGGTCGTTCTGGGACCCTCATTTGTGTAGATGCGGTGCTGAAATTCATCAGTAAAGGTCATGATGTAAGTATATCTTTGCACAAAACTATTCTTACCCACCCTGGGGATATGAAGATATCAACCAGACTGCCACAGCGAAAGCATATTGTTTTCATCAATTTACCTTTGAAAAGTAATAATTAATTTTGCGTGAGAATTATAAAGTATATAGTTTTAAAGATAATAGGCAAAATTAAGATTATATAATGTCTATTTTGAATAATTGTGAAGGGAATTTTTGATTTGTTATGAGATTGTACTGGGTTATTGATAAAGTATAAGGACTGGATCAAAATACAAATGGGGGAGGGGGGTTCTTGTAAAAGTACATCAAGCCTCTCATCTGTCAGACACCCAGATTCAACCCTGACTTTGGGTGCTGTCTGTGTGAAGTTTGCACATTCTCCCTGTGACCACTTGGGTTTCCTCTGTTTCTGGGCAATTGGACTTGGATTACCATGGAAACTATATCAGGCAATTCATGATGATAATGTTACAATGGTTGCAATCCTAAAAGCAATACTGTAGATCAGACGTCTGTCAATACTCAATATTCAAATATAATTTTTTCCAGAGTAGCTGTGCTCTGTCCACAGTGACCATTTTGAGCTCCTGATCACAAATAATTTCAATTCCCCTTCCCACACACACAGTGATATGTCTGTCCTTGGCCGCCTCTATTGCCCAGGTGAGGCCAAACTCAAAGTAGAAGAACAGCACCTCAGATTTCACGTGGGTAGCCTACAACCTGTAGATGTAAACAATACATTTTCCAATTAGGAAACCCACGCCCCCTGTGATATTTTCTCTCTCCTTCTGATTCGCCCATGTTCTCTCATACCTTTTTTTCCAACCATCCCCACCCTCTGCTACCCAGTTTTGTTCCCCCTCCCCTCTCCATCCCTTCGGCCCACCGTGTTCACGCTGACCATCCTTCCTCTCTCATCAAGTTCACCTTTCATCTTCCTTACTCATCAGAACCCAGCAGCTGCAGTATCTTGTGTCTCCAGTTGTCACCTCACAGCATTTATCTCTAATGTCCCCGTCCACTTGCCACACTTGGCCTCAACTGCCCCTTTCTCTTTCCTCCTTTTATTACCCCCAGACTTTCTCTCCCAACTCCACCCCTTAATTTACCCCACCTGGCTCCATCTGCCCATCATCCCCCTCTCTTCCTCATCTGGTTCTCCCTGTGACTGATGGGTTTTGTTCAGATGCTTTGGTTACAATACGTTTCTAGTAAAAAAAAACCGAATAGAAATTCAGTTCTCACCAATAAACTGTTTTACTGTAAGGATCACAACTGTTTGGACATATAAAGAGTAGGAATGTCATTTAACACCTGGAGTTTACTTCACTCTTCGGAGATCATGGCTGACATGTCTTCTAACTTAACCTGTACA
Organism: Raja brachyura; assembly: GCA_963514005.1. The sequence goes on along the minus strand of OY740781.1, from coordinate 116,056,382 downwards.
ATGGGCAGCGCAGTGGTGCAATGGTTGTGTTGCTGTCTTACAGCACCAGAGACCATATTCGATCGTAACTACATGTGCTGTCTGCATGGACTTTTCTCTGGGTGCGCTAGTTTCCTCCCACATTCTAAAGACATGCAGATTTGCAGTTTAATTGGTTTCTGTAAAATTGTGTAGGTTAGAACTCATGGTGATCATATATATGTCGAAGTAGTCAATGTGGGCCGAAGGACCTGTTTATGTGCTGTATCTCTAAACTAAACTATATACTGAGTCTGAAGAAGTGTCTCGACCCGAAACGTTGCCTATTTCCTTCGCTCCAAGTCAAAGTCAAGTCAAAAGAGTTTATTGTCATGTGTTCCTGACAGGACAATGAAAATCTTTCTTTGTATAGCACAACAGAACATAGTAGGCATTGACTACAATTATATACGTAAATACACACATGAATTAATAAAGTGCAGATAACAGATGGAGGGATATTAATGTTCAGAGTTCCGAGCCAAGTTTAATAGCCTGATGGCTGTGGGGAAGTAGCTATTCCTAAACCGGGCTGTTGCAGTCTTCAGGCTCCTGTACCTTCTACCCAAAGGTAGCAGCGAGATGAGTGTGTGGCCAGGGTGGTGTGGGTCCTTGATGATGCTGCCAGCCTTTTTGAGGCAGCGACTGCGATAAATCCCCTCGATGGAAGGAAGGTCAGAGCCGATGATGGACTGGGCAGTGTTTACTACTTTTTGTAGTCTTTTCCTCTCCAGGGCACCCAAATTGCCGAACCAAGCCACGATGCAACTGGTCAGCAAGCTCTCTACTGTGCACCTGTAGAAGTTAGAGAGAGTCCTCCTTGACAGACCAACTCTCCGTAATCTTCTCAGGAAGTAGAGGCGCTGATGAGCTTTCTTAATAATTGCATCTGTGTTCTCGGACCAGGAAAGATCTTCACAGATGTGCACGCCCAGGAATTTGAAGCTCTGAACCTTTCAACCATCGACCTGTTGATATAAACAGGATTGTGGGTCCCCATCCTACTCCTTCCAAAGTCAACAATCAGTTCCTTGGTTTTGCTGGTGTCGAGGGCCAGGTTGTTGTGCTGGCACCATATGGACAGTTGCTCGATCTTTCTTCTATACTCTGACTCATCCCCATCAGTGATACGTCCCACAACAGTGGTGTCGTCAGCGAAGTTGATGATGGAGTTCGCACTATGACCGGCTACGCAGTCATGAGTATAGAGTGAGTACAGCAGGGGGCTGAGCACGCAGCCTTGAGGTGCTCCCGTGCTGATTGTTATCGAGTCTGACACATTTCCACCAATACGAACAGACTGTGGTCTGTGGATGAGGAAGTCGAGGATCCATAGATGCATGCCTCACCCGGAGTTTGTCCAGCATTTTTGTCTACCTTCGATTTTCCAGCATCTGCAGTTCCTTCTTAAACATATATACTGCCCTATATCGCTGAAGGTCTTTGTTTAACAAAAATCTTATTTGTCAGATTATGAATTGACAAAGTCAAACATTTTGCATATTTTTCCAATTGAAAAGGACAAGTGAGTTTTGAAAAATTGTACTTGTGGCATCAATAGGATTTACACCTACCTTAAAATTGTGAGTTGAATTGTGACTAAAATCTTTGTGTAATTTTGTCGTCATGGTGTTTTTCTTGCACGTGTTGTTTTTAACCCCTCTCCGTTGCTGGTCCATTATAAGGATTTCTGGAGTGCTGAGCAATGCAAAGTGATTACTCATCATGTACACATTTTTCCGCATTTCAATTACAATATTACTATTATTAGATAAAGGGCCTTGTCACTAAATCTTTTGTTTATTTTGATACCCTTTGCTTTTTTGCTTTTTATACACCTAACTTAAACTATACATTTTTTACAGTTATCAAGATATGTTATAGTCCTTTCTAATTTCTATTCAATTTTGTCGAGTCCCTCATATCTGTCATCCATTGCTAAGTTTTCTGAAAAGTACATGGGGGTGGTACAGTGGTGCAGAGATAGAGTTGCTGCCTTACAGAGCCAGAGACCCGGGTTCAATCCTGTCTATGGGTGCTGTCTGTATGGAATTTGTACCTTCTCCCTATGACTGAGTGTGTTTTCACCGAGTGCCCCAGTTTCCTTCCACACTCCAAAGACGTACAGGTTTGTAGGTTAATTGGCTTTGGCAAGTTGTGAAATTGTCCCTAATGTGTGGGATAGTGCTAGTGTACAGGGTGATCACTGGTCGCCGCTGACTCGGTGACCCGAAAGGCCTGTTTCAATGTTGTGTCTCTAAAATATTTGCTCCTGGAGTGTCAAGTATTGGGTCTGTCCTGCATTAAACTCATAATTAGTTAATTAATTAATTAATTAATGCTTTTTTTTTTAACATGTGTGAAATTCTTTGCTTGCATACCCAAGGTATGCAATAGTTGCCACATAAATCGTGCAGACAAAGTTACAAAGTAAATTGAACATCTCTCTTTGATATTCTGCTGTTTACCTCTTATTGGTTTCACTTAAGGGGCTGTCCCAGTTGGGCGTCACACAGGTGGCGAGCGAAGATTTTGGGAATCCCAAAATCCTTGGGCGCCGTGCGCAAATGCGCGCGTTGTGACATGTGAATGATGTCGTGTAAATCACGCGCAAATGACGCCCAAGTGGGACAGGCCCACAGTTTCCGCAGGCACACGCCTGTTCTCCTCTGGACATCCTTACCAATAATCAGGATTCTTAACATTTTTTTGGGGTTCTCTTTCCAAGCACTTCATTAATCTGAACCATGTCAAGGATTTATAACTTGATTTTGATAAATGTAAAGGTAAAAAGAAATGCCTTTTCTTTAACCTGGTAGAGGAAATGAGCTTCATAGGTTTAAATTACATCAATAATTTTAACACAAGATTAAGAATTCTCTCTGCCAATATGTCCTGTTGTTATGATTGCAATAAGTTACATGTGCCTGCAATTTTTGCTTGTTAACGATATTGTGTCCGTTGTTCTTTACCAAGCGATATGTAGCATACTTTCTTGTAGCTTGGGGCAAACTTTACAGATAATGATTACAAACACCTGAGAAATTCACTACTTTTCAGGCATGAATTAGAAATAAATCCAAGTAATCCTAGATTTACACATTTGCGGTCTTGTCCAAAGCAAAGGTTGGAATTATTTCAGGGAGCTACTGATTGACTAGTAATTGAAGATAAACCAATGGAGTTTTCCAGGAGAAACAAAAATTGCAGACTAGTTTTTCTTTCTGGAAAAAAAGTGTCTATTCTGTATTTAACTTGCACCACATCTGCAAACAAAATGTTGTTTGGATTAAATGGAACAGCATGTTATGACTAGAACTAACCCCTGGGGCTCTCTCATCTGCAAGACGGTTGCCAGTGGCCTTGGCAATGCAGGTTGCATGTGGTTCAGTGGATCACATACCCAGCAGCTGCAAGGCTTCTTGCACAAGGCATATACAGTGGCTTGCAAAAGTATTCATACCCCTTGAACTTTTCCACATTTTGTCACGTTGTAACCACAAACGTAAAAGTATTTTATTGGGATTTTATGTGATACACCAACACAAAGTGGCGCATACTTGTGAAGTGGAAGGAAAATGATACATGCTTTCCAAATTTTATTTCAAATAAAAAACTAAAAAGTGTGGCGTGCAAAAGTATTCAGCCCCCCTGAGTCAATACTTTGTTGAACCACCTATCGCTGCAATTACATCTGCAAGTCTTTTGCGATATGTCTCTGCCAGCTTTGCACATCTAGAGACTGAAATTTTTGCCCATTCTTCTTTGCAAAATAGCTCAAGCTCAGACAGATTGGACGGAGAGCATCTGTGAACAGCAATTTTCAAGTCTTGCCAGAGATTCTCAATTGGATTTAGGTCTGGACTTTGACTGGGCCATTCTAACACATGAATATGCTTTGATCTAAACCATTCCATTGTAGCTCTATCTGTATGTTTAGGGTCGTTGTCCTGCTGGAAGGTGAACCCCTGCCCCAGTCTCAAGTCTTTTGCAGACTCTAACAGGTTTTCTTCCAAGATTGCCCTGTATTTGGTGCCATCCATTTTCCCATCAACTCTGACCAGCTTCCCTGTCCCTGCTGAAGAAAAGCATCCCCACAGCATGATGCTGTCACCACCATGTTTCACAGTGGGGATGTTGTGTTCAGGGTGATGTGCAGTGTTAGTTTTCCACCACACATAGCATTTTGCATTTAGGCCAAAAACTTCAATTTTGGTCTCATCAGACCAGAACACCTTCCTCCACATGTTTGCTATGTCCCCCACATGGCTTGTGGCAAACTGCAAATGGGACTTCTTATGGCTTTGTTCAACAATGGCTTTCTTCTTGCCACTCTTCCATAAAGGCTCCATAATAGTTGTCCTGTGGACAGATTCTCCCACCTGAACTGTGGATATCTGCAGTTCCTCCAGAGTTACCATGGGCTTCTTGGCTGCTTCTCTGATCAATGCTCTCCTTGCCCGGCCTGTCAGTTTAGGTGGACGGCCATGTCTTGGTAGGTTTGCAGTTGTGTCATACTCTTTCCATTTTCGAATGATGGATTGAACAGTGCTCCGTGAGCTGTTCAAAGCTTGGGATATTTTTTTATAACCTAACCCTGCTTTAAACTTCTCCACAACTTTATCCCCGACCTGTCTGGTGTGTTCCTTGGGCTTCATGATCCTGTTTGTTCACTAATGTTCTCTAACAAACCTCTGAGGCCTTCAAAGAACAGCTGTGTTTATACTGACATTAGATTACACACAAGTAGACTCTATTTACTAATTAGGTGACTTCTGAAGGCAATTGGTTGCACTGGATTTTATTTAGGGGTATCAGAGTAAAAGGGGCTGAATACTTTTGCACACCACACTTTTCCGTTTTTTATTAGTAAAAAAATTTGAAAACCATGTATCATTTTCCTTCCACTTCACAATTATGCGCCACTTTGCGTTGGTCTATCACATAAAATCCCAATAAAATACATTTGTGGTTGTAACGTGACAAAATGTGGAAAAGTTCAAGTGGTATGAATACGTTTGCAAGCCACTGTATATGGGACTAATTTACCATCAATTGATTAAATGTTGCCCCAGACTCTACTTGCAAGGATATGTAAAAAGCTATAATTTTAAACAGTTGGTCATGAGGAAGCTATAGTTTAACAATTAAGAGCTCTGAACAGGATGGATTCAGGCCTAATTGAGCAATTAAATCTGTATGAACGATCCTCCAATATGTAAAATATATTAAAATACTTGACATTTGTTAAATCTTTACACTTTCTTCATAAGGAAGAGAAAAATGTATATTATCTTTTCCTTCCCTTTTCCCTCTCCCACAAAAACAGCCATCGATATAAAGCTGGTTCATTATTTAACACACAGCCACTATCATTATTTACCCTGCTAATGTTACTTCCATTTCGTTCTGAATCTAATCGTGGCATTCGTTAGGTGAATCATATGTAATCTTCCCTCAGCATGTGTAGGTTCAAGGTTTTTTATTGTGTCGCAGTTTAAACTTCAATCCATCAGAAAAACTTTGATTGTACCATAAAACAGAAGATAGCAAGTCCTAGTTTGAATATTTTTTTAATTCTTGTTTAAATTTAAACCCTTGTTTTCAAATCCCTCCCAGCTTACTACACTGTGCCTCTGCAACTTCATTGATTGAAATTAAATTGTTAAAGGAACCTCATCAGAGCTAGCTATTTGTATGCCATAATATTGAAACCGTGAACTCCATTAAGTGCCCATTATCCGCTCACGATAGGGGTACAAACTTCACATAGATGACGAAAATTGCAGATACCATAAAGTGTCCCTCCTTTGAATTCGATACTCTCCAAATAAATATAAATGTGATCTAAAATTGAAAAGTATTAACGCACATTAATAAACAAACTAAAATGATTAGATGCTAAAAGGAAATTATTTAGCTTACAAGCCGCTTCCACAGAATGTATTGACAGTAACAAGCGAAGATGGATTTTGAAATCATAGGATGTAGCTGTGTAAACGGGGACCACTCTCTACTAAAAACAATACACAGCAAGGAGCCACTTGACACAAGTAAATCTGGAATCACTACCCAAGTGTTTTACTTTGATGCTACAGATGTTGGTTTACAAAAAAAAAGACACAAAGAACCGGAGTAACTCAGCGGATCAGGCAGCTTCTCTGGAGAACATGGATAGGTGATGTTTTGGATCGAAATGTCACCTACTTGATGAAGAGTTCAACACAAAATGTCATCTTGCCATGTTCTCCAGAGATGCTGCCTGGCCAAGTGAGTTACTCCAGTACTTTGTGTCTTTTTGCTTAGGTGCATAGACTGGGCACAGAACACAGTAACTGACTCCGAGATGCAAAATCTCTGCAATCTCCACTACTTGTAGGGTTACTAGTTCCAGGAAGAAGGTGGCGCTTGGGAGAAATACTGAAAGTTATCTCAGAGAATATAGCATCTGTGGAGAGAATGGATAAGCAAACTTTTGCATCCCGACCCAAAATGTCACCTGTTCATTCCCTCCACGGATGTTGCCTGACCTGCTGAGTTACTCCAGCACTTATTTGTTTTGCTCAAGATTCCAGCATCTGCAGTTCCTCGTCTCTTCAGCGAGAAGAGAGTTGTGAAAGTCTGATTATAAACACGCTGAATTGGTCGGTACTAAAATCTTCAGCAAAATTGCAACTTTGTTTATTGCCTTGATCAGAGTTTCTAATTTTTCTTTTTGTTTGCCAACAGTTTGATATTTCCTATATTGTTAAGACTATGAGAAACCAACGGCATGGGATGATCCAGACTGAGGTAAGATTTCAGCAACAATATCCTTGCTCTATTGCTGAGTTAGTGAGCTGGTTCAGAACAGATCAAAATCTCTCAACTTATCAAGTGGTTATGTTGTGAGAACACAGTACACTAAATGAAAACTCATTAGTTTCAATGTGAAATGGTTGTATATCATTCCGCAAGATCAGTCAAACATGCCTACGCACTTAAAAATGTGTCAGTGTATTTATCTGAAAGAACAAAATAATGACAATTAAATCAAAAAATGGGATAACAATGTACAACATGTGCACTTTCGGATATTTACCACAAAACATTCAAAGTATCTGCCTGGACATGAACCGCACACCCTTTGGTCCACCCACAGATACCCCCCACACCCTACTGCTCATGCCCACCGTCTCTCCTCCCCTGCTGACCTCAACAACCCTCCCTTCCCACCCCCCCCCCAACAACTTTCCCCTACCCACCAACTCCTCTCCCCCTCTCCACCTCTAATACTCTCCCTCGTGTTCGCCCCCGCCCACCCTCTCGCCTCAGCTGCTCACCCCCACCAACCCACCCTCCACCAACCAAGCCTTTCCCCGCCCTCCAACACTCTCCCACTCCTGCTCGCCCTGACCCACTCTCGATCCCTTCTGCTCATCCCCTCACCCCCGACACCCCTTTCTACCCCCTCCCACTCACCCCCACCCACACTCTCTCGTCGCTACTCACCTTCACCCTGCCCTCCTCTCCTGCTAGGTTATACTAGCCGCCTCTTCTCCCACAACTCTCTTTCTCTATCCCTTGCTTGCCCAGCCATTCCCTTTCCATTCCACCACTTCTGTTCTTAACTGTTCTTTTTCCCACTCCTCCACCACTTCCCATTCTCTTCCCCATTTACACACTCTTAAGGCAGGTGAATTGAGTGGGCTACAATCATTGATGACACGGCTGAGCAAAGAAGACCTGCCTCTCAACAGAGATTTCAATTGTCCACATCAAGGACTCGTGTGCTACAGTCTTATGCTCATTAGTGAAAATCCATAAAATGAAGCTTGTAAAACAAAAGCATACCTGTATTTCATTGCCTTGTGAATTGGTGAAATCTCTTGAAAGTTGAAAGAACTTCACTACATGTGTTCAGGAAGTGTACAGCAGAATTGTGCCCTGGGTTTTTACAGCACTGCATTTGTACCATGTTTTATGAAATGGAAAAGTAACACAAAATACATTCTTGAGGTTGTAATTTTATGTCTGGTACAAATCCACACATAGTTACAGTGGGAAACCAAGAACCATGCAATATTGTAAAGTCAAAACTTTGGAGAATGGACATTATTGATCATTATCAAGAATAAGGCATGGGGAGGTATTCCAGTTTGATTCAAATTTATGTTAAAAATAATTTTTCGATCTTGGTTGAGTCGTTAATTAAGTCACTAATTTGCAGTATCCTGAATACCTTCAATGGAGCTATTTAATTAATCTCTTTATTGCTTGTGTGAATGCAGTCCTCCTCTGTGCTATTTTAATGGTATACTCGGTTACTTTGTTATACTCAGTAATAATTATCTATTCAATAAAATGTACCTTCTAAAGATACTTTTTTTTACTGTGTAGAGCCAGTACATATTCTGCTATCAATTCATTCTGCACATTCTCACTCAACTCCAAGAGCAGGAGGAAGAAATGTCAAAGACATGAAATCCATTTCTGAAATGGTTCAAACAATTGGCATTATGTCCTTCCAACAGGAACATGAAACCAGCATTCACCAACATTCCTGCCTTATTCTGGAAACAAATGTGTACTTTTATATTATTTCGACATCAAAGAATGTGTTCCAAGAACAATTTTCAGGAGAAAAAAAAATGTCAGAAGCTGAATATTTTGTACTTACTGGATTTATTATAGATTATAATTATAATACAAACTTACTAAATTGTTATGTAGAATGCAAATCTTAAACTATGGTAATAGTTGACAATTCACAACTTCAACTGCATTTTAAGCACATGTATAAGTAATGCTGATCCCCAGTTTACAACAGTTCATAACACTGCAGGGTCTTTGTTGGGAACAAGTTTTTTTAATAATTTTACTGTACAGCCAATGAAAACAGTATTGATTTTATATCTTTCATGGGTTTACTTACAACGAAAGTTAAATATTTCTATATAAAACTAATTTCAAAATTGCTTTCCATTTATGATCCTTGTACATAGTTACATTTAACATTTGTCTGGATATAATTAAAAGTATTATCAACAAAATTGTAAATAAAAAGTGGAAATCTGTGGGTCTAGTTGGTATTTGACACTGGTATTGATGTATTACTCAATGTGGTTGTTCCAGGGCAAATTGTTGGTGATATTTATGCCAAGGAACTCGAAGCTCTCGACAATCTCCATTTCAGCCTGTACCCACCTCATTACCTGAAGGCAATAACTAGCTCGTTCTTCTTGTTGACATTGAGGGAGAAACTATTGTCTTGACACCATGTTACTCTGCTCTCTATCTCTTTCCGGTAATCTTTCTCATCATTATTCAAGATCCGGTCTACCTCAGTGCAAAGTTGTACGTGGAGTTTGGCCAATCACTCGTGAGTGTATAAGCTATATAGTGTGGGGCTGAGAACGCATCCTTGTGGGGCACCAGTATTGAGAATATCATAGAGAATGTTTTGTCACATATCCTCAACAATTGTTGTGTATGGATCAGGAAGTCGATGCATGTGCAGAGGACGGTACTGACTCGCATGTCTAGGAGTTTGGAGATGTTTTCTTGGCATTATTGTGACAAATGCAGAGATGGTTAATAAATTGACATAGTTATCCAGATGTCCAGGGATGAATGTAGGACCAGGGGGATAGTGTCTCCCGTTGCAGTGGTAGACAATGATGCAGTGGATCAACGTTGTCAGGGAGGCTGGAGGAGATAAGGTGAGTCATGGCTGGCTTCTTAAAGCACTTCATGATGGTAGATGTCAGAGCCACAAGACAATAGTTTTTAAGGCACACTACCTTGTTTTTCTTTGGCACAAGGATGATGGCGCTATTCATAAATCGGGTGAGAAACTCAGAATGTAGTATGGAGTGGTGAAATATCCATGAATATTCCTGTCAGCTTGTCCATGCAGATCCTGAGGACATGGCCAGGGATTTCATGTGGCCCTGATGCTTTCCACGGGTTCACTCTGGTCTGACATCTGCGATTGTGGCCATCTTACAGATGCATCTGCAATTCTTCATCATAGTATTATGTAGTTACTAGTTAAACATATAATTCTGTTGTTCCATGGAAATGAATCTGAAAGGTACTTTTTCCCTTTTATCACACAGTTTGTAAGTGTACAAATAAGAAAGCAAAATTGCCTGAGTGACTGCTTTGGATCCGTCTTCACTAAGGAGGACACAATCTTCCTGATGTACTAGTGGCCAGAGGATCTGGGGTGACGGAGGAACTCAAGGAAATCCACATTAGGCAGGAAATGGTGTTGGATAGACTGAAGGCTGATAAATCCCCAGGGCCAGATTGTCTGCATCCCAGGGTAATTAAGGAAGTGGCTCTAGAAATCGTGGATGCATTGGTGATTATTTTTCAATGTTCTATAGATTCAGGATCAGTTCCTGTGGATTGGAGGGTAGCTAATGTTACCTCACTTTTTAAGAAAGGCGGGAGAGAGAAAACGGAATTATAGACCAGTTAGCCTGACATCAATGGTGGGGAAGATGATGGAGTCAATCATAAAAGATGAAATAGCGGCACATTTGGATAGCAGTAATAGGATTGGTCTGAGTCGGCATGGATTTACGAAGGGGAAATCATGCTTGACTAATCTTCTGGAATTTTTTGAGGATGTAACTAGGAAAATGGACAAGGGAGAGCCAGTGGATGTAGTGTATCTGGACTTTCAGAAAGCATTTGATAAGGTCCCACATAGGAGATTAGTGGGCAAAATTAGTATTGGTACGCGGTATTGGGGGTAGAGTGCTGACATGGATAGAAAATTGGTTGGCAGACAGGAAACAAAGAGTAGGGATTAATGCGTCCCTTTCAGAATGGCAGGCAGTGACTAGTGGGTTACTGCACGGCTCGGTGCTGGGACCACAGCTCTTTACAATATACATCAATGATTAAGATGAAGAGATTCAAAGTAACATTAGCAAATTTGCAGATGACACAAAGCTGGGTTGTAGTGTGAACTGTGAGGAGGATGTTATGAGAATGCAGGGTGACTTGGACAGGTTGGGTGAGTGGGCAGATGAATGAATGAATAAATCTATTGGTCAAGCATTCACATACAAGAAATTTGCCTTGGTGCTCCACCGACAAGTAACAACATGACATACAGTGACAGTTTAGAATGATACATAAAGCATTGAACATTAAAAATAAAACATTATTGATTAAACATGTGATGTGCTGTAGCGGCTTTGACAGTCCAGAGTCGCCTTACAGAGAGAAGTGATTCAAAGAGTTTGTGGCCAGGGTGAGAGGGGTCAGAGATGATCTTACCCGCTCACTTCCTGGCCCTTGCAGTGTACAGTTCGTCAATGAAGGGAAGGTTGCAGCCAATGACCTTCTCAGCTGATCGGACGATTCACTGCAGCCTCCGGGTGTCGTGCTTGGTGGCTGAGCCAAACCAGACCATGATGGAGAAGGTGAAGGTACTCAGTGTTCCCATGGATTTTGAAGCAACAGCAACAAAGAGAAGCAGGAGAAAGCACAGATTGGCTCTAGCCCAAGTGGGAGGAGAGTTCTCAGTGAGTCAGAGGGGGAAAGCAGTTGAAAAGGAGAGACAAAGCAGAGGCAGACTGTACTCAGTGTTCCCGTGGATTTTGAAGCAACAGCAACAAAGAGAAGCAGGAGAAAGCACTGATTGGCTCTAGCCCAAGTGGGAGGAGAGTTCTCAGTGAGTCAGAGGGGGAAAGCAGTTGAAAACTGAGGAATTTGGTTTGTAAATTAGGCAATTGAACAGTCAATATAAGCAAGGCAGCTCTGGGGGAGCGGCCTTGTGAGGGAAGTGCCCTGTGAGTAAAGTGTGAGTCTTTGGCTCGAGAGTCTTCGGAGAGGAGGCTGCGCAAAACACTGGATAGGGAGAGACCGAGGCAAAAGAAGGAGATGTCAAGCAAGCTGATGCAGTGTGATGCTTGCAGTATGTGGGAGGTCAAGGACACTGCTGGTGCCTCTGGATGCTACAAATGTGAGAAGTGCATCCAGGTACAGCTCCTGAAGGACCGTGTTGGGGAACTGGAGAAACAAGTGGATGACCTCAGGTTCATCCGAGAAACTGAGTCGTTCCTCGACAAGTCCTTCAGTGAGATTGTTACACCCAAGGCACTAGAAGAGAGAAGGTGGGTGACGGTGAGAAAGGGAGGAAAACATGGAATGCAAAGGTCCCCGGGTGTTGTACCTCTTGTGAACAGGTTCACCCACGTGGAAGCTGCCGGGACAGAAGACGGTATCTCACTGAGCGGCGGACTGGCTTGCAAAACAAAAAGGGCTGATGAGCCAAAACCAAAGAGGCCAAAGTCGGGCAACGCCATTGTAGTTGGAGACTCCATTGTGAGAGGTACGGACAGGGGGTTTTGCGGCAACAGACGGGATTCCAGGATGGTGTGCTGCCTTCCTGGTGCCAGGATCCAGGATGTTACGGACAGAGTGCAGACAATCCTCAAGGGCGAAGGTGAACAGCCGGAAGTGGTCGTGCATGTTGGCACAAATGATGTTGGAAAGAAGGGGATGAATATTTTGCAGCGGGACTTCAGAGAGCTCGGAAAAATGCTGAAAAGCAGGAATTCCAGGGTTGTTATCTCCAGTTTGCTTCCAGTTCCTCGTGCTGGCGAGAGCAGGAACAGGGAGATACGGGACCTGAATGTGTGGCTGAGGAACTGGTGCAGGGGGCAGGGATTTAGATTCTTAGATCACTGGGATCTGTTTTGGAGTAAGGGGGAACTGTACAAAAGGGACGGATTGCATCTTAACAGGTGGGGGACCAGCATTCTGGCCGGCAGGTTTGCCACTGCTACACGGATGGTTTTAAACTGAATAAGGGGGGTGGGGTGTCATATGGGATAATCGAGAACGGAGTTAAAGGGAAAGAGAGTAAAGGGATGGTTAATGACCCCAGAATTAACGGGAAAGAAAGCTCACAAAGGGATAGGAGAGTATGGCCAAGTGTAATAGGGATCGATGTGAAAGGGGCCACTTGTCAACATAATTGTATAAGGAGTAAGAGTGTTGTAAAAACAAGCCTGAAGGCTTTGTGTCTCAATGCGAGGAGCATTCGTAATAAGGTGGATGAGTTGAAGGTGCAGATAGCGATTAATGACTATGCTATAGTTGGGATCACGGAGACATGGCTCCAGGATGACCAAGGATGGGAGCTGAACATCCAGGGATATTCAATAATCAGGAGGGATAGACGAAAAGGAAAAGGAGGTGGGGTAGCGTTGCTGGTGAGAGAGGAGATTAATGCAATAGAAAGGAAGGACATTAGCGTGGAGGATGTGGAATCGATATGGGTAGAGCTGCGAAACTCTAAGGGGCAGAAAACGCTAGTGGGAGCTGTGTACAGGCCATCCAACAGTAGTATTGGAGTTGGGGATGGCATCAAACAGGAAATTAGAAATGCGTGCAACAAGGGTAACACGGTTATAATGGGTGACTTCAATCTGCATGTAGATTGGGTGAATCAAATTGGCAGGGGTGCTGAGGAAGAGGATTTCCTGGAATGTATGCGGGATAGTTTTCTCAACCAACATGTGGAGGAACCAACGAGAGAGCAGGCTATTCTAGACTGGGTATTGAGTAATGAGGAAGGGTTAGTTAGCAGTGTTGTTGTGCATGGCCCCTTGGGCAAGAGTGACCATAATATGGTTGAGTTCTTCATTAGGATGGAGAGTGACAAAATTAAGTCAGAAACAAGGGTTCTGAACTTGAACAAAGGTAACTTTGAAGGTATGAGATGTGAATTGGCCAAGATAGACTGGCAGGTGATTCTTAAAGGGTTGACAGTGGATGTGCAATGGAAGGTATTTAAAGACTGCATGGATGAAGTACAAAAGTTGTTCATACCAGTTTGGCAAAAGAATAAATCGGGGAAGGTGGTGCATCCATGGATAACAAGGGAAATCAGGGATAGTATAAAAACAAAAGATGAAGCATACAAATTTGCCAGAAAAAGCAGCCTACCGGAGGACTGGGAGAAATTCAGAATCCAGCAGAGGAGGACAAAGGGCTTAATTAGGAAAGGGAAAATAGATTATGAAAGGTAACTGGCAGGGAACATAAAAACTGACTGCAAAAAGTTTTTATAGATATGTGAAGAGAAAGAGACTAGTTAAAACAAATGTTGGTCCCTTGCAGTCAGAAACAGGTGAATTGATCATGGGGAACAAGGACATGGCAGACCAATTGAATAACTACTTTGGTTCTGTCTTCACTAAGGAAGACATAAATAATCTGCCGGAAATAGCAGTGGAACGGGGGTCAAATAAGATGGAGGAACTGAGTGAAATCCAGGTTAGCCGGGAGGTGGTGTTGGGTAAATTGAACGGATTGAAGGCCGATAAATCCCCAGGGCCAGATAGTCTGCATCCCAGAGTACTCAAGGAGGTAACCACAGAAATAGTGGATGCATTAGTGATAATTTTTCAAAATTCCTTAGATTCTGGAGTAGTTCCTGAGGATTGGAGGGTAGCTAATGTAACCCCACTTTTTAAAAAAGGAGGGAGAGAGAAAGCGGGGAATTACAGACCAGTTAGTCTAACATCGGTAGTGGGGAAACTGCTAGAGTCAGTTATTAAAGATGGGATAGCAGCGCATTTGGAAAGTGGTGAAATCATTGGACAAAGTCAGCATGGATTTACGAAAGGTAAATCATGTCTGACAAATCTGATAAAATTTTTCGAGGATGTAACTAGTAGAGTGGATAAGGGAGAACCAGTGGATGTGTTATATCTAGACTTTCAGAAGGCTTTCGACAAGGTCCTGCATGAGAGATTAGCATACAAACTTAAAGCACACGGTATTGGGGGTTCAGTATTGATGTGGATAGAGAACTGGCTGGCAGACAGGAGGCAAAGGGTAGGAGTAAACGGGTCCTTTTCAGAATGGCAGGCAGTGACTAGTGGGGTGCCACAAGGCTCAGTGCTGGGACCCCAGCTATTTACAATATATATTAATGATTTGGACGAGGGAATTCAATGCAACATCTCCAAATTTGCAGATGATACCAAGCTGGGGGGTATAGTTAGGTGTGAGGAGGATGCTTGGAGGCTGCAGGGTGATTTGGATAGGCTGAGTGAATGGGCAGATGCATGGCAGATGCAGTATAATGTGGATAAATGTGAGGTTATCCACTTTGGTGGCAAAAACATGAGGGTAGACTATTATCTGAATGGTGGCAGATTAGGAAAAGGGGAGATGCAACGAGACCTGGGTGTCATGGTACACCAGTCATTGAAAGTAGGCATGCAGGTGCAGCAGGCAGTGAAGAAAGCAAATGGTATGTTAGCATTCATAGCGAAAGGATTTGAGTATAGGAGCAGGGAGGTTCTACTGCAGTTGTACAGGGTTTTGGTGAGGCCACACCTGGAGTATTGCGTACAGTTTGGGTCTCCAAATCTGAGGAAAGACATCCTTGCCATAGAGGGGGTACAGAGAAGATTCACCAGACTGATTCCTGGGATGTCAGGACTTTCATATGAGGAAAGATTGGATAGACTCGGCTTGTACTCGCTGGAATTTAGAAGATTGAGGGGGGATCTTATAGAAACTTACAAAATTCTTAAGGGGTTGGACAGGCTAGATGCTGGAGGATTGTTCCCGATGTTGGGGGAGTCCAGAACAAGGGGTCACAGTCTAAGGATAAGGGGGAATTCCTTTAGGACCAAAATGAGGAAAACATTCTTTACACAGAGAGTGGTGAGTCTCTGGAATTCTCTGCCACAGAAGGTAGTTGAGGCCAGTTCATTGGCTATATTTAAGAGGGCATTAGATGTGGCACTTGTGGGTAAAGGGATCAGGGGGTATGGAGAGAAGGCAGGTACGGGATACTGAGTTGGATGATCAGCCATGATCACATTGAATGGCGGTGCAGGCTCGAAGGGCCGAATGGCCTACTCCTGCACCTATTTTCTATGTTTCTATGTGAGGACAGACTCTACGATGGCATTATAGAATTGGACCATCATTGCCTATGGCAGATTGTGCTTCCTCAGCTGCCACAGGAAGTACATCCTCTGTTGTGTCTTTTTGACCCCACTTAAGGTCCTTGGAGATGATGGTTCCCAGGAACTTAAAAGACTCCACATATGTAACTGTCGTGTTGTTGATGGTGAGTGGGGTGAGGGGAGGGGGAGCTCTCCTAAAGTTTACAATCAATTCCACTGTCTTAAGTGCATTGAGCTCCAGGTTGTTGCGATAGCACCAGGACCCCAGCTGTGACACTTCCTGTCTGTAGGCAGATTCCTCCTTATCCTGGATCAGTCCAATCAGGGTTGTGTCATCTGCAAACTTGAGAAGCTTGAGGAGTCAGTGGAGGTGCAGTCATTGGTGTAGAGGAGAGGAGAGAGTGTGCAGCCTTGTGGCGCTCCTATGCTGAGGGTTTGCTGGTCCGAGATGTGCTTTCCAAGCCTCACATGCTGCTTCCTGTCATGATGCATGGCAGATGGAGTTTAATGTGGATAAATGTGAGGTTATTCACTTTGATAGCAAAAACAGGAAGGCAGATTATTATCTAAATGGTGTCAAGTTGGGAAAAGGGGAAGTGCAACGGGATCTGGCGGTCCTTGTTCATCAGTCAATGAAAGTAAGCAGGCAGTGAAGAAAGCGAATGGCATGTTGGCCTTCATAACAAGAGGACTTGAGTATGGGAGCAAAGAGGTCCTTCTGCAGTTGTACAGGGCCCTAGTGACACCACACCTGGAGTATTGTGTGCAGTTTTGGTCCCCTAATTTGAGGAAGAACATTTGTGCTATTGAGGGAGTGCAGCGTAGGTTTACAAGGTTAATTCGCGGGATGGCGGGACTATCATATACTGAGAGAATGGAGCGGCTGGGCTTATATACTCTGAAATTTAGAAGGATGAGAGGGAATCTTATTGAAGCATATAAGATTACTAAGGGTTTGGACACGCTAGAGGCAGGAAACATGTCCCCGATGTTAGGGGAGTCTAGAACCAGGGGCCACAGTTTAAGAATAAGGGGTAAGCCATTTAGAACAGAGATGAGGAAACACTTTTTCACACAGGGAGTTGTGAATCTGTGGAATTCTCTGCCTCAGAGGGCGGTGGAGGCTGGTTCTCTGGATACTTTCAAGAGAGAGCTGTGAGATGTAGTTTTGTGCTCACAATCACTACTCAGAGACTAAATCATGAGAACAAGAAATGCTTTATTGCAAGTCTGCAGAATTGGGTGCCTCTCCAAGTTGAGACACACCCGAGCAAAGGAAGAACGTCTATTTTTATACAATTCAGTATACAGTCTTTATTGATCGGACGCCTCCCCTTCTGACCCTTTCCAATCAGGGTACTAAGGTTCACAATCTTCCAACCCTCCCCTCCATGCGTCATCAATCATTCACTCTTCTACAACATCATATATCGCATGTACATTTAAATTAGGTTCTTTGTCATGAGGGGCGTAAAGTTAATATTCATTTATTTCATTAAGCATGCTCAGTCGCTTTTGCCCTAACCTACTTAATTGCCTTTGACCTAAAGACTAGCTTGTGTGTTGTCAGCTACATTCCTTACCTCATCTTGTTATTCTACATTGTTATCAACAGCTCTGAAGGACAGTAACAGTTTGTTCGAATCACAAGGTTGGTGATTCCAACTACTCGGCCCATCATAAGGTCGGTGGCTACAACCACTCGGCCCCTCATCATGATGGTGGTTTAATCATCTTATCCCTCACAGAGCTATATAGGGCTCTTAAAGATAGCGGAGACAGAGGATATGGGGAGAAGGCAGGAACGGGGTACTCATGGGATGATCAGCCATGATTGCATTAAATGGCGGTGCTGGCTCGAAGGGCCGAATGGCCTACTCCTGCACCTATTGTCTATTTTACATTGGGTAACAAATGCATGTGCTTTGGGCATTATGTCTTATGATTCTATTTGCCTTAATATTACGACATTAGTAGATCTCTTGCAGCATACTGTAATAAATAAGTTGGCACTGATACCACATTAGGAAATGGCTTGTTAAGCACCGTGGCATGGCTGCGTAAACAATTTGGTTGATGCTTCGTGCTATTTCCTGGAGAGCTACTTGTAATCAATGTGATTTCCATATTTTCCCTGAGCATCAGGAGCTAAGACACACTGCACAACCACTTTACATGAAGTGGTGTTTCAACATCAGCACATCATGGGAACATTTAATTATTACCTTTAAGTTATTGCCTTACATGCTCGCCATCAAAATATGAAAGAAGAAAGTTAGTCCTAGGATTATGTAAATGGAATTGCTTTCGTTTTTCAATAATCTGAACTGATTTTTTTTTATTGCGCTCTGAAAGCCCAGCCCAGACTACGTGGCAAGATGGAAATTGTCACAGCAGCATGTAAAACCTGGACTGCTTTCGTATTATTTTCTTTTTTTTTAGAATTGTAATTTTAGGTAGGAATAATGAGATGAAGTGGGATAATTAACCATCAATCATCAACCATCAATCAACCATCAAGGCCCGCTGCAGAGTGTCCTGGGCCCCCAATTTCCAAGATAACCTGTTCATTGTGATTCCTTTAACTCAGGCCACTTTATACTTAGAGCCACCGTCTCTGGGCTTTATATGGGATCCATCATGCTATCTCTCAAAGAGTTGAGATCTGAGTTTGAACCATTCGTCAAAAGGCCCACACTGCAAACTTTTGCAGATAGTTTAAAATGTGGCTAATTTACTTTGAGCTGCTGCTTTGAGCTCCAGTGCAATGGTCATTCTTTTGCAAAAGTTTATACCAGGAATCATATACATACAGAATTATACAGCACGTAAGCAGGCCTTGCCTTTGACAAGTTGCCGTCCTGAGTTAGTCCCATTTGCCTACATTTGGCCCACATCCCTCTAAACCCTTTCTATTCATGTACCTATCCATATATTGTTTTTTAATTTGTATCTGACTCCACCACCTCCTGTGGCCGCCAATTCTGACCGACCATCCTCAATGTGAAAACGTGCACCTCTGCCCCCTTTAAATATTTGCCCTCCAGTCTTAAATCCTTGCTCTGTAGTTTTAGACACCACTACCTTGGTTAAAATAATGAATGTGACCATTCACCTTAACCCCCTTATGGTTTTACAAACCTTTGAAAGGCCACCCCTCAGCCTGCTACACTCCATGGAGAAAAATCCCAACCTATGTAGTCTCTCCTTATAACTAAAGCACTCTAGTCCTGGTATCATCCTTGTGAATCTTTCTGCACTTTTTTCAGCTTAATTCCATCATTCCTATAGCTGGGTGAGCAGAACTGCACACAGTACTCCAGGTGATGTCTCAGCAACGTTTTGTATCGTTGGAACATGACACCACAACTCTTGTACACTGCCCAACCAATGAGGCACTCAGTCTACCTATGTCATCACTTTCAGAGAACTATGCACTTGTACGCCCAGGTGTCTGTTTAGTTTAGTTTGGAGATACAGCATGGAAACAGGCCCTTCAGCCCACCAAGTCCACATGAACATCGATCACCTGTTCAAACTAGTTCTATGCTATCCCACTTTCTCACTACTCTCCACGCACGTGGACCAATTAACTTACAAATCCGCACATCTTCAGATTATGAGAGGAAACCCATGTGGTCGCAGGAAGAACATGCAAACTCCACACAAACAACGAGGTCCGGATGGAACCCGGGCCTCGGGTACTGTGCGGCAGCAGCTCTTCGGGGCCATGCCATTTACAGTGCTCTCCAGAATGTTTGGGACAAAGACACATCATTTATTTATTTGCCTCAGGACTCCACATTTTGAGATTTGTAATTAAAAAAATCACATGTGGCTATAGTACACATTGTCAGATTTTATTAAAGGCCATTTTTATACATTTTGGTTTCACCATGTAGAAATTACATCTGTCCCCCATTTCAGGGCACCATAATGTTTGGGACACATGGTTTTACAGGCATTTGTAAATGCTCAGCTGTGTTTAAGTGCCTTCTTAATGCAGGTATAAGAGAGCTCTCAGCACCTCATCTTTCCTCCAGTCTTTCCATCACCTTTGGAAACTTTTATTGCTGTTTATCAACATGAGGACCAAAGTTGTGCCAATGAAAGTCAAAGAAGCCATTATGAGACTGAGAAATAAGAATAAAACTGTTAGACATCAGCCAAACCTTAGGCTTACCAAAATCAACTGTTTGGAACGACATAAGGGGTAAGCCATTTAGAACTGAGATGAGGAAAAACATTTTTCCACAGAGAGCAACCACAGTTCTGGAAAAAGATCTTGGGGACAGATGAGACGAAGATTAACTTATATTAGAGTGATGGGAAGAGCAAAGTATGGAGGAGAGAAGGAACTGCCCAAGATCCAAAGCAAACCACCTCATCTATGAAACACGGTGGTGAGCGTTTAATGGCCTGGCATGTATGGCTGCTGAAGGTACTGGCTCACATATCTTCATTGATGATACAACTGCTGATGGTCGTAGCATAATGAATTCTGAAGTGTATAGACGCATCTTATCTGCTCAAGTTCAAACAAATGCCTCAAAACACATTGGCCGGCGTGTTCATTCTACAGCAAGAAAATATCCCAAACATACTGCTAAAGCAACAAATGAGTTTTTCAAAGCTAAAAAATAGTCAATTCTTGAGTGGCCAAGTCAATCACCCAATCTGAACCCAATTGAGCATGCCTTTTATATGCTGAAGAGAAAACTGAAGGGGACTAGCCCCCAAAACAAGCATAAGCTAAAGATGGCTGCAATACAGGCCTGGCAGAGCATCACCAGCGAAGACTCCCAGCAACTGGTGATGTCCATGAAACGCAGACTTCAAGCAGTCATTGCATGCAAAGGATATGCAACAAAATACTAAACATGACTACTTCATTTACATGACATTGCTGTGTCCCAAACATTATGGTGCCCTGAAATGGGGGAACTATGTATAAACACTGCTGTAATTCTACATGGTGCAACCAAAATGTATACAAATGGCCTTTATTAAAATCTGACAATGTGCACTTTAACCACATGTGATTTTTTCTATTACAAATCCCCAATAAATGATGGGTCTTTGTCCCAAACATTATGGGGAGCACTGTAATGTGTATATATACTGCACATGTGTAGCCCTTGGTCAGGCCCCTGACGGTCTTAATTGTGACTCAATGTGTCTTAATTTCAATAGGGTAGATTAAAATTCTTTAGTTGTTCTAGATGGATTTTGATGCTTTCAATTCCCACTTTATATAATAATACCACAGCAGGGACAGAAATGGTTCCATGACCAGCAATGATAAATTAACACTTGCTGGAATCAGACTGGGAAACAAATGTTCAAAAGTTTATTTACATTGCAATTTCTACACAACACTTTATCATATAGCATTAATCCTATGCCATTGATTTGCCTGGTGTTTCACCTTACAATCTAAAACCACAATTCTCCAATAAAAACATTCCCCATTTAAGCTTTACAAGTCGAAAGATGACCATCACTTCTGATCAATAAATTTCTTTTTTCTTTAGCTTTGTTAGTGTCATTGCCTCTTCATTTGCTATTTTTCAAACATCTAATTGTCTCTAATACCATTACCCTTATATCGTTTTAGCCTTGTTATTAATTTGCATTGTCCTGTGCTAACCATCAGTGAACAGTAATGTTGGTGGTCCTCCTGATACATCTCTTGCATAACTGAATGAATGCAGCAAAGTCGCAGGCCTTAAGCATAGTGCATCATTGTCCAACTGTGAGGAGCTGCTACTTTTTCTTCTACACGCAACCTATTCCCAATTGGATGCTCAACATCTTCCAGCATTTGGGTAAAAGACCGTAGATCAAAAATATTTGCACACTAATTCAACATTTAGTTATCCCAATTGGACTTGATTACTGGATTTTAGTCATTAGTTATTCTCTGCAAATTCAGGATATCATTGAGCATTAACTGTCCTATTCGATGGGAATCCCTAACTAGAAACTAGGTTGAAGTTCTCTTTTAATTATTTTATCCTGTGTCACATATTCTTCTCATTGCCATTAGTCTGGTTGCGTCACCTATCAGTGCTCTCTGTATGGATGAATTCCTCCTCAACTGCCTGGAGGAGGAAACACACTGCTTTGCTGAGATAACGGGACCAGAGTGATTGGAGGGGGGATAGACACTGCAACAGTTGCGTTGCACTGCTGCTACATTGCAACTACAACCTTAACTTTTATTTACGGTTTTGTAGATGATAAGCAGGTTGCTGCCCTGTTTACTATTTAGTGTACCCCAGATCTTACAAGTTACTTAAAGGACACTTCATATAGTGTATTTTTAATGTGGAACAATAAGACTGAACGGGTGTCAGGATCCAGGTAACAACAGCAAAACGTTCTTTAAATTATGACACAAAAGCTTTTCTACTAGATATCTACTAAGGCACTCCTGACTATCCTGTACACTTTATGTAGTTAGAGTCCATGCCCTCCAAAAGCTTGAGACTATTTAATCTTAAATTAGCAGCATTACATATTGCACAAAAGCGTACAATCAAATATTATTTTTTTTCAGGTATTGTTCAGCAGGTTTCGGTTGCTTCTGAGAAATGGCGGACTCCATTATTCAGTTGCTGCACAGGATAGGTCAGACAATTCCTTCCACTTTAGACAAACCAATGAGTATGGTTCCAGTAAGTGCAATGGCCAGCACAAAACCGAGTATTACAAAATTCCGTGAACCCTGGAAACAGAATGGTTGCATATTTGAAAAAAAACATAGGTCATAGTCACACAGTGTGGAAACAGGCCCTTCGGCCCAATTTACCCACACCAACAGACACGTCCCATCTACACTAGTCCCACCTGCCTACATTTGGCCTATATCCCTATAAACCTATCCTATGCACGTACCTGTCCAATTGCTTCTTAAACGTTCCGATGGTATCTGCCTCAACTACCTTCTCTGGCAGCTCGTTCCATACACCCACCAAAAGTTACTGCTCAGAGTCCTATAAAATCTATTCCCCCTTCACGTTAAACCTATGTCCTCTGGTTCCCCATTACTCTACTGTGGGCAAGAGACCCTGTGCGTCTAATGAGCAAGAAAGTATTTACCTTTGGATGCATTTTTTTAATCAATCTATAAACATTTAACGTGTAGTGAGAAAAAGTGTCATGCAGCTGGTATGGAAACAGGCCATTTGACCCAAATCTGCCAAGCTGACCAAGATGCCTTCCTGAGCTAATTCTATTAGCCTATTGTAATTGTACTCACCTCTATCAATGCCTCTGGCAGATTTCTCCCTATATCCATCACTCTTTGTGCAAATAAGTTGTTGCTCAGGTCCCCTTAACTCTTTCCCCTCTCAACAAACTCCTGTTTAGGACTCCCTTACCCAAACAAGATTCTGCCCTTTGTAAACCTCTATAGGATCACTCGACTGCATCCTTTGCTCCAGTGAAATAGTTAAAGCCTATCCAGTCTCTCCTCATAACCCAAGCCCTTCCATCCTGGCAACCTTCCTGTGATACTAGCTTAATTACATCCTTCCTGTAATGTGGTGACCAGAGTTGCACACACTATTCCAGCTCTCACCAATGTCTTATGAGGCTGTAACATGACATCCCAATTCCTGTAATCAATGCCCATCCTATGAATACTAGTGCACTATAAGCTGTCTTCATCATCTTGTCTACTGTGTTGCCACCATGGTGAACCACCTTTCAGTATCACTGTGTCCATCAATGCCAATTAAGAATCTAGTTTGTTATTTCCGGAATTAAATCTCCCAGTCAATAAACACAGCAAATCAATGAGCTTACATCAATAAATTTAATGCTAATGCTTCACTAATTCTCAATTTTAATATATTATCTGTCCTTATGCAAGAGTGAGTTGTCAGCAATGGGAAATGGTGCACCTCTTGGTTAATTCATACTATGATCAAACACTCCCAGATTATTGCTAAAGGCAGCTAAAAGTTGCAGCTACATCCAGTTATTTTGAACAATTTGAGTAAATCACAACAGCAGCATCATGAAGTTTTGTGTCCCCTGCAATAATCTCTCCTTTGCAAAGATTAAAGCTTTGGTGGAAAAACACAAGGCTGTCATACTTAACCTTTAAGAAATGATTCAATAGTACGTACAAATACATTCCTTCCTTTAATTGTAACAGCCAACAACACAGTTTGACTGACGTGTTTTGAATTAGCAAGTTGGTTTGTGTTCTTGGATCCAGGAAGGTATCAGCTGCCATTCATTCATTTATTCGAGTGGAATTGCAATGCGTTATGGCATGGAAACAGGCCATCCGGCCCTCTGGCTCATTGGTATACCCTTTATACCTTTAAATCTGTTTTTTCACCTTCACCATGGAAGTCTCATGCAACTTTACTCCATTACACCTCCAACCTCACCTAATTCATGTGGCGCCTAAAAGCCCCTATGCTCTTAACTTCAACCTTTCTATGTGTTGGCGAGTTCCGCATACTCAACACTCTTGAACAATTTCTCTTGAGTAACCTGCTGAATTTGTTATTATTTTATGGTCAACTTTAATTTGGGGGTTTCTACAACTGAAAACATTCACTCTTTATAATTTGAGACTTCTATCGGATCACTTTTTAGGGAGAGGCGGTCTAGCCTGCTAGTTGTACGTGATGCTTTTAGATTTTTTTTGTACCTACATCAGAGTCTCTAATCATTTAATAATGTGGAGCCAGAATTATTCCCAATGTTCTGACCATAACTCTATATAGTGGTGCAACTGGTCGAGTTGCTGTACCACAGCCCCAGACACCTGGGTTCGATCCTGACTCCAGGTGCTGTCTGTGTTGCGTTTGCACATTCTCCCAGTGACTATGTGGGTTTCCTCCGGCTGCTCCAGTTCCCCCCTACATCCCAAAGACTGTTTGTGGGTTCACTGGCCCCTGTAAATTGCCCCAAATGTGTGAAGGGAATGGATGAGAAAGTGGGACAAGATGTGAACCGGTGATCAGTGTCATTGGGGTGCAGTTGGTGGGTTGAAGGGCCTCTTTCCAAGCTGTGTCTTTCACTGAAGCAACAAATCAATATTTTAATTAACTCTGCTTTTGCTATTCTAATGTTCGGAAGAGCTGATCTAACAAATAGTAATTACCAATCTGTGTGTTTTTTCTTTCTACCCAGTACTGAGACAGTGACCTATTTTCAGGCTGATTATAGTCATCGTTCTTACTCCAGCTGACCACCAAAGCTTAACTTAGCTCACTATTCAGTGTGGCCGTACAGCTAATATTGCCAAAGGAGCCAATGGTACAGATTGGGTTGGTTGTTTTTATACAATCTGATGATCCTGGCCCATACTTTCCCCTATCGTGGTCACCTACAGGAGCCTGTCTGAGCTTATACCCCCAACTAAACCTGCACATCACTCCTTTGTAGAACCAAGTGACACGCCATTTGTTGCCACTTCACGAAAATGTCAGTTTCTATTTGTTGCAAATCAAATAATTCAGACTTCAGTTCACGTGGATCAAAAACTGCTTGTTTGATATTCAAAATGAACTGACCGTTATTTCTTTAAAGTAAAACACTCCCCATGTCAATGATATTACAGATGGACCCTGAAACGTAAATAGGAGAGTTGGTATTATTTCTTTGAAGGAAAATTGTCTTATTCATTTTAGTGCTGCTTGAAAAAAGGAATTCTTACAATACACTTCCTTGTATAGCTTATACTCCTTGTGCTTTCTTGTACATGGAGTAGTTCATCCCAGTGTTATGTGCCATACTGTATAAGTCCAAACTGCAGCAAAGTCTATCATCCATGCATTGCTGACATGTCACGTTGCCTCGGTCGCATTTCGATCACTTTAATGTTGATACCACGGCAAAGTCATGGAAATGCTGAAAAACTGGATTACATTAGAAACTCCTGATAAAGCTTAGTGGTCAGGAATATTGTCCAAGAGAAGGATCAACAATAATCTTTCCCGTTAATGAAGCTGACAGACCAGCCTGAGCGTCTCCAGTGGTTTCCAGTTTTATTTGGCAATGCCTGTCATTCTTACTTGTTGCACCAGGGGGCAGGGTAGCCTCCTAAACAGCAAGAGTAAAATAAATATTGTACGCAGTCATGAAACTTCAGTTTCTCTCAATATTCAGGTTAAAAGGCATAGCACTTTACCAAATAACTGTACAAAGCCACAGACATCTGCTTTTAAAACAAAATGTTCTATTTCTATAATGACTCTTAATTGTTTCCAATAATGTTATGTTGGAAGGAACTGCAGATGCTGGCCTACACCAAAGATAGACACAAAAAGTTGGAGCAACTCAGCAGGTCAGGCAGCATCTCTGGAGAAAAGGAATAGGTGGTGTTTCAGGGCAAGACCCTTCTACGGACTGAGAGGCAAGGGAGAGGGAAATGAGAGGTTTAGAAGGTACATAAACAAATATGCAATTGCATATGAAAGATATGCAAAAAGCAACAATGATCAAGGAAAGGTGGAACCCACAATGGTCCATTGTTGGTTGTGTGGAAGGTGAGAGTGATACAATGAAACTCAGCAGGACAACAGTGAAACTAGTAAAACAACTCGGGTGGGGGATGGATGGAGAGCGAGGGGATGCAAGGGTTACTTGAAATTGGAGAAATCAATATTCATATTGCAGGGTTGTAAGGTGCCCAAGCGAAATATGAGATGCTGTTCCTCCAATTTGCCTTTGGCCTTGCTCTCTGTGGAGGAGGCCCAGGACAGAAAGGTCAGTATGGGAATGGGAGGGTGAGTTAATCTGTTTGGCAACCAGGAGATCGGGTAGGCCAAAGCGGACTGAGCGAAGGTGTTTAACGAAATGATTGCCTAGTCTGCGCTTGGTCTCACCAATATATAGGAGTCCACACCTGGAGCAGTGGATACAGTAGATGAGGTTGGAGGAGGTGCAAGGACTGTCGGGGTCCCTGGATAGAGTCAAGGGAGGATATAATGGGACAGGTGTTGCATCTCTTGTTGTTGCAGGAGAAAGTACCTGAGTAAGGGGTGCTTTGAGTGGGAAGTGATGTTAATCACGGAATGTGGAGGGAACAGTCTCTAAGGAAACCCTCAGGAAACCTGCCACAAACATCACCCAGCAAGCCCTGAAATGGAACTGCCAAGGAAAAAAGAAAAGAGGTTGTCCCAGGAACAGCTGGAGAAGAGGCGTCCAGACAGAAATGTCTGGATGTGGACTCAACTGGGGAGATCTCAAATGAACTGCCAACATCCGAGTGAGGTGGAGGACATTTGTCAATGGCCTATGCTCCCTGGAGGAGCAAAGGGCTTAAGAAGAAGTTCACATTTGGTGCCATTTCCATACCAATAACCTGATGACTAATGCTTGGTTTGACTTTGAAGTCCACTAATGCTACCCAATTTATTCCTCCTATATTCTTATCATTGCCTGTGGCAGAAAGATTTATCCCAAACCTTAATGGTGGAAGTGACTCCTCAACAGTAGATGCACCTTAAGACTCAAAAACGCCCTTTGTGGAAACTGATTGGGCAGTAACGCAGGAATGCAACACAACATCACAGGCATATAGACTCGGCCAACAAAGAAAATCATAAATTATACATAAATTATACATGCTTTCTACAAGACACTGAAAAGAAAAAGACTATGCAACAACAAGACACGCGTGCAAAATAATTAGAGAACAAGTCCATGGTAGTGCCAAGGGTGGTCCAGATAACCAAAGGAATTGTCTGCCATTGGTAGTGGGACTGCATTTCACACCGCATGAAAGAGATGAGTTGATACCACCAGGGGGCGCTGACAATGGCAGCCTCGTAAACCGTCTATCTGCCTTTTTGTATTTTTTTTGTTATTTTTAGTGTGTTGTAAAAGTTTGTTTTAATGTTCTCTGGTCTGTTTTATGTGGGGGAGGGGGACGGGGAAACTTTTTTTCAATCTCTTACCGTGCCGGAGATGTGATTGCTTTCCGAGTCTTATCTCCGGTCGCTCTGCAGCCGAACATCATGGAGCTGGAGACCTTCCTTGGGACTAACTTTGAGCCCCACTGCGGGGCGTGTACATACCATCAGAGCCGATCCCTTGCCTGGGATCGATGCTCCAACCGCAGCCTGCTGACTTTAACATTAAGGAGTTCGCAGTCTCGGGTTGAGACCGTAGATGTCGGGAGCTCCAATGACGCAGAAGGTTCGACCAGCCCCAACCCGGGGTCCGATCGCTCGGCACGGGGGAGCTGAGATCCACCCCGATGCGGGAGCTTGATCGCCCCGACGCGGAGGGCCCGAACGCTGCCGGCTATGGGAATCAAGATCGCCCCGTAAACGGAAGGCTTGAGGCCCCCGACTGCGGGAGGACAAAGAAGGGGAGAGATTGAACTTTTTTTTTTCGCCTTCCATCACAGTGAGGAATGTGGAGGAGTCACTGTGGTGGATGTTTATGTTAAAATGTATTTTGTGTGTTTTGTTGCTTTTTATTGGTATGACTGTATGGCAAATCAAATTCCTCGTATGTTGCAAAATATACTTGGCTAATAAAGTATGATCATGATGAGTACTTCCTGGTAACAGCCTCATAGGCCGTACAGGTAGCTCAATGAGGTACTAAAGCACGTTTACAAAAATACATTGAGAGGATGAAACCAGCATGGACAGGCGTCCACTTGGGGATTTACAGACATCCCACAATTACAATTTTGAATCACCAATTCATAAAGAATATTTTAAACGGTGGAGACATGGATAAATCATTCTGAATGTTCTCATGGAAAAGAATGTAGACAAGCCATATGCTGACCACATTGGAATTATCTGCATGAAGCTTTTAAATGGAGTTTTATACTTTTGCAAAATATTTATGCTTTGACAGAACATTGATTAAAAAAATCTGCATTGGTGCATCTCGCCAATAATGCAAAGCAACATTACCTAAAATAACATTGTAGCCATGGAAATGGCCAACTTAATTTTTTGATGGACTGCAGTTAATTTGGTATTCACATGAGTTTTATGTGATGTGGTTGCAACAATGTCTATTGATTCCCCCACACAGTTCTGCTTCCAAGGAGGCAGCAGAGGGATTCTTACATATGTGTGTGAAAAACAAGTTGTTTACGGGTGCTTCAGCCTCAGGGTGAATCATTGACAGGCCAACTTTATCTTCAGATGCTCCGCTATTGGATTTATTCCAGCAGAGCTATAAATGTATAATGATCTTCACGCCATTCAGCTGGCTGCAGCCTGTTTTAAAGAGAGAGTAAAGAGGGAGCACTGTGTTGTGAGGACGGGAGAGTGCAATGGTTCAAGAAGAGTAAAGTAAATATGATGGCGTGAACAGGGTTGGGACACCAGACCAGGGCCAAACATGCAACACTCCAGTCCCTCTGCTACTGCCTCCAGATGGGAATATATAGGTTGCAATTAGGCTGGACAGGCCACCCTCACAGCGTAGATCAGATGAGTTGGGTGAAGGAACAACTTATGGCTCAATATATGGAGAAAGCTAGACTTCCTCAATCCTAATAGACTTTCTGTTTGACAACTGCCATTCGTAGGGACATCAGTAACATGTGTCTCAAATGCTGGTTCTTTTTAAATTTGAAACAAAGGTAAAGCCTCTGCTGACTGTTCTGCATCAGAGAGGGGAAGGTCGGGATGATGGTAAAAGCCCGACAGGGTCAAGGTTGGGGTCAAACCCAGACTCTGAGGGGGCTGGGGGCAGGAGGGAGGCTCAGGAGAAGTACTGTGTGGACATGATGTGGACTTAAAGGGGAGGAGGATGCGAGGGGTGGTGTAGGGGTGGGTGGGGTAGGGGATGTAGCACGGCTGGCATAGGGAGAAAGGCAGCAGGACCCAGTGGTGTTATTATTGAAGTTCCCGAGTGTAAGGGGAGAGCCCAGGAGAGACTGTCCACCTGAGGTAGTTGGAGCCGGCAACATGAAGGCCGCTGGCCTGGAACACAGTTGAGTCAATGACCCCCGCTTACTGATGGAAGGGAGAGGAAGGGGAGAAGGGGGGAAGAGGAGTGGTGAGTCGGTGTCCACGCACCATAAGGTAAGGGTAAGGGCCGGCGATGGCATCGGCGTTGGTGGGGCTGACCTGTGTAGCCAGGGACATGGCGAGGGCCGGCGTCAGTAAGCCTGACCTTTGTAGCCAGGGATTTGGCGATGGCCGGTGGTGGTGGCAGCAGCTTTAGTGGCCCCAGCCCGTGAGTGGCCATGAAATCAGCGAGTGTTGTTGCTGCGGGTCTCGGCCTAGTGACGGTGGGGCGCGGTGAAGCCTGTGGCCTGCGGGTGGTTTGGAGCACGGCGGGGTTGAGGAGAGTAGGCGGAGGGCCCGGTCTGGAGGCGGGCAAGCTTGTGATCCTCTATGGAGGTCAGGTAAGCGAAATAACATCGATTGAAGGTGTGAATCAAGCGGAAAATAAAGTTGAGGTCTATACTGTTCTAGGTGAGCGAGGCCCAGAGCTGCAGGAGAGTCAGAGTGAGGACCTGCTGGTGGATCATGGCATGGCATGCATGGCGGGCACGGAAAGAGAACTGATGCAAAAAGTGATGGATTGAGTGAAGGCATCCGGAATTCTGGGTACGCCCAAATTGGAATGTCTGGAAACAGATCTGGAAGTCACATGGCACAAGATGGCATCGAAGACAAATGTGGGAGGTAACACACGTAGCTGTGGAAGTGAGTCCGGTGAGAACATGGTCATAGAGCAGGAGAGCAGCAGGAATGACAGACGGGAGCTAGTTTCCTCTGAACCAGCTAGATGTGTGTGTTATCTGGATGGTTTGGAGCAGAGTGGAGAGTTCAGTATGGGAATGGGAAGAAGAGTTAAAGTGGTTAGCAACCGGGAGATCCAGCAGTCCATAATTGAACCAGCACAAGAATTCAATAAAATGATCACCTTGTCTGTGCTTGATCTTGCCGATGTAAAGGAGGAACAATGACTGCAGTAGATGAGGATAGTAAGATGCACATGGACCTCTGTCTCACTAGGAAGGATTTCTCAAGTCCCTGGATAGATGTGAGGGAGGAGGTAAAATGAAAGGTTTTACGTCTCCTGTGGTTGCTGGGGAAAGGACCTGGGGAGGGGGTGGTTTGGGTGGGATAGGATGAGTAAAATTCCTCAAGTGGAAACTGAGGAATGGACTCTGCAGAAAATGGCTACAGGTTGGAGTGGTAGGTTTTGACTGGTGATGGGATCACCTTGGAGGTGAAGGAAATGTTGAAAATTATGGATGCAGAGGCTGGTGAGGTGAAAAGTGAGGACCTGGGGAACTGTCCCTGTTCCCTTGGTCCTCACTTTGGGGGAAGGGGGAAGGGGGAAGGGGGAAGGGGGAAGGGGAAGGGGGAGCGAGAGCAGAACCACAGGGCAATTCTTGATTAGTACAGGTGTCAGAGGTTATGGGGAGAAGGCAGGGGAATGGGGTTAGGAGGTAGAGATAGATCAGCCATGATTGAATGGCAGAGTAGACTTGATGGGCCAAATTACCTAATTCTATTACTATCCCTTATGACACTAGTATCCCGTATCCCAGTGACTGGAAACGCACATGATGAAAAGAAAGAAAAAGAAGCAGCAGAAAAGCTTGTATTTAAAGATCACCATCCATAATTTATGATTTTACAGCCAATTATGTATTTCTGAAGTGTGGGAAGCTGTAACTGGAAAATAATTGGAAGTCTTTCCATCCTTCCTGAAACAAAGATTGCCACTAAATCGCAGGAGGTTCAAGTTGTCCTTTAAGGAAGGACATTGTTCATCCAGTTTTGCCCAGATGTGACTCCGGTCCACTCCAACATTAACCTCTGGAGGCATCCAGTGGGATAATCACACATATAATCACAAGTCCTCCAGCACTTTGTGTTTTGGAAAATGATCACAATGGTTCTACCACACATTCCTACAGCTATTGTCAAAAGAAGCCAAACCAGAGAATTAATACTGTGTTTTTTTAGAAAACAATGGTGTAACGTAACCAATATTAGCAAAAGGTGAAATGTGTGCAGAATGGGAGTTGAAACTGGTAAAGTGAGATCTGAAGGTGAGACTAAGACAGGACAAAGACAATTACAGGAGGAAGCTGGAGCTGAAACTTCAGCAGAACAACAGAGGGATATGTGGAGCGGGGTGAAGAGCATTACAGGCTACAGGAAGACCAGTGACCTGGGGAGGGAAAGCAATCAGGACTGGGCCAATGAACTAAACCTGTTTTTTAACAGATGTGATGAAGGGGCCTCTGCCCACCCCTCCTCCCCATCAGACTCACCCCCTCAATCCCCATGGTCCACTTCTCTGCCCTTTCTTTGTCGCACCTGGCCATCAAGGTGAGCAGGTGAGGAAAGAGCTGAGCAGACTCCACCCAGGCAAAGCCACCGGTCATGATGGTGTCAGCCCTAGGGTATTCAGGGCGTGTGCCAGCCAGTTGTGCAGAGTACTCCAGCATATCTTCAACCTGAGCCTGAGCCTGGAGAGGTTTTCTGCCTGGTTCCTGTACCAGAGGACATGCCCTAGCTCCTCCAATGACTACAGACCGGTGGTGCTGACTTCACACATCATGAAGTTCCTGGAGAGGCTGGCGCTCACTCACCTGCGACCCCTGGTTAAACACTGCCTGGATCCCCTGCAGTTTGCTTACCAAACAAAGATTGGGATTAAGGATGCCATCATCCACCTGCTCCATCATTCCTATGCTCACCTGGATAAGCCGGAAAGCGTTGTGGGAATCATGATTTTTTACTTCTCCAGTGCCAGTAACATCATCCGGCCTGCACTGCCAGAGAGCAAACTAACGAAGATGCAGGTGGATGTTGCATTGATGTCCTGGATCACCAACTACCTGACCGGATGACCACAATATGTCAGGCTGCAGAACTGTGTCTCAGACATGGTAATGAGTAACACAGGGACCCAACAGGGGATGGTCCTCTCTCCCTTCCTGTTCACCATCTACACCTCGGACTTTAGATATACCTCGGACTCCTGTCACCTGCAGAAGTGTTGAGATGACTCTGCAATTGTGGGCTGCATCAGCAAGGGGAGGGAAGCTGAATAGAGAGGTGTAGTCAACGACATTGTTGAGTGGTGTGGGCTGAATCACCTGCAGCTCAACACCAACAAGACAAAGGAGTTAGCGATAGATTTTAGGAGGAGAGGAACACCCCTGTCTCCTTTCTCCATCAATGGTGTGGATGTGCAGTTTACAAGGGAGTACAAATACCTGGGAGTGTACCTGGACAGTAAACTGGACTGGTCCAGGAACGCTGAGGCCCTGTATAAGAAGGGACAGAGCCGGCTGTACTTTCTGAGGAGGCTCCGCTCTTTCAACGTCTACAGTAAGATGCTGCAGATGTTCGTTGGTGGGCAGTGCCATCTTCTGCACTGTCGTGTGCTGGGGCAGCAGGGCGAAGGCCACGGACGGCAACAGAATTAACAAACACATCAGGAATGCCGGCTCCGTCCTGGGGGCGGAGTTGGTTCAAGGGAGGTGGTCTTGGAGGGGAGGATGCTCCTTAAACAGCAGAGCATCCTGGACAATACAGCTCACCCTCTCCATGACACACCGGTCAACCTTCAGCAACAGACTGGTTCCACCAAGATGCAGGACAGAACGCCACAGGAGATCCATTTACCCTGTGGCTTTCAAACTGTACAACTCCTCCCCTTTCTGTCGTGGAGTAGATTGGCTCCCCTCATCCCAATCTTTGCACATCCCCCATCCTGTGGTTTTCACTCATCATTTTAATTTCGTGTTTCATGTATTTTGTGTTTTAAGACTGTTGGCAGATTTCCCTCCTGGGATAAAAAAGCTTTACTGTATTTGTAAAAGAGCCAAAAGCAGCGTGTTGTAGTTGTGGTCTTAATGTCGAGAATACTCTGGAGTTAATAGCTCCCTATAGCTTTTCATGTCGTTAATAACTCAGCTGAATAATTTATTTTTCTTCAGAATACACCTGTTCACAGAAAAAAATTTGAACAGTAAATTAAGATTTTTTTTAAATCTGCAGGTGCCTGAAAACTTCTGGTAAAAGCAGGAGGTCAGGCAGAATCTGTGGAAATAGAAACAGTTAATGTTGCAGGCCCGGGAACTTCCTCACAGATGCTAAAGAGAGACAATTGGTTAGTTTTGGGCGGCAGAAGGGGAGAGATTTATACAACAAAGGGAATATCTCAGGTAGGGTGAGGCCAGGTACTTTAATGTGGCAGTTAAGGAATAGTTAAAACCAGCTTATGGCTTTTTCCGCTGGGACACATGGTGACAACCCATAAGCAGTGGTGAGCAGTGCCACGCACTGTCCTGTGGGGGGCAGCAGCATGCGACAAGCTTGGCAGCAATGGAGAGCAATGAGGCCTCGTTGGTCCAGAGGGTGTCCAGAGGTACAACAGCTGGCTATCAAATGGGCTACCACCCACCAGTTCCAAGGAAATACAAACTGCGTCACACAGAACAACTGTCCTCCGGCACACGAGAGGAGAAACAAAGTCCCACACAGTGAGCCTATGGTTGGTTTTGGCTTGCCATCTCCAACACCATCTGCTTTACGTCGCTCTCTCTCTCTCTCTCTCTTAATACTATTTGGTCAGCATTGGAGTGCTAGTGTGCATTTCATGCGAGTCTCTCTCATTCTTTTCCGTCTTTGCACAAAGTGCCGAATTTCCTATAAACTCTTCAAGTGTCTGAACAGAGGATTAATCTTTCTTAAAACGTTCTAATCGTTTTCTTAGCTACTACATTAGGTTCTCTGATCTTGGCCTATCGGAGATATTCCTTTCCTTCTCCAAATCCATTCCTCCACCTTCTGTGCTGCTTCAAACTAACTGGCCTTCTCACTCCCCCTGTTCTGTTGTCGAGTCCTGGACCTGAAACATTAACTATTTATTTTTCCACAGATGCTACCTGACCTGCCGACATGTTTGCACCATGTTCACAAGTTCACAGGGTTTTTGACGTAGAATTAGGCCACTCGGCTCATCGAGTCCACTCCACCATTCAATCATGGCAGGTCTCTGCCTCCTAATCCCATTTTCTTGCCTTCTCCCATAATCCTTGACACCCATTGTAATCAATAATTGTACTATAGGTATTTGTACTAGAGCAGGTATGAGCAGAACTTTATGATACTCACAGCAGTAATGAGAGGAAATGTGATAACTGCACCCAGATAGTAGTTTGCCAGAAACCAAGCACCGTTTGCTATTCCCCAGAGCAGTCCCGAAAAGAAAGCTAAGAATGAAAGAAATTGAGGGTTAGTAAATGTCTACCGATCGACAAATAACCTTTATAAAGGAATTGCTATAAAAATGAATAGTGAACTGCAGCAGTCTCTGATCCTTCACTCTCACTGAGGCAGCTTTCAAAGAAATTAGAAGTTAGTCATCAAAATATAAGGAAAACCAAAAATCAAAAACACTGACTCGGCTTGCTTTGGACAGGTCATGTTGCTAAGTAACCCAGAAGTGATGAACCCTCGGAGAGTGGAGATTTGGAGCGGGAAGATAAAACATCAGTGTTTTCTCCCAGTTTCCTGAGAAACTTTCACGAACTTGGACAGTACAGTGGCGCTGCGGTAGAGTTGCTGCCTTACAGTACCAGAGACCCAGGTTTGATCATGACTACGGGTGCTGCCTCTATGGAGTTTGTACCTTCCCTTTGTGATTGTGTGAGCGTAGGTTAATTGGCTTTGGTAAAATTGTAAATTGTCCCTAATATGTTGGATAGTGCTAGTGTAGGGGAAGATTGATGGTCGGCATGGACTTGGTCGGCCCAAAGGTTTGTATCTCTAAACTAAATTAAACTAAATGACTCAAATGTAAACTTTGCTTTCCATTGCTCTGAAGAAAAATGGTCCCAAATCCCAATGGACCAGTTAGTCATTTTAAATCAATTATAAAATACGGGCATGAATCCAATTCACGATCTTTATGATTTGTAGCAGTTGGAACTGACTTAATGAAGTGGGTGCAGAACGTTTTCAAGTCCATAATCATTCAACGATGAAATCCCATGACTCTCTTCATTTATACATATAATTTTCAGTTTTTCCATTGCCTTTCCAAACAGAGACCTGGGTTCAATCCTGACCTGGAGTACTGTCTGTGTGGAGTTTGCATCTTCTACCTCATGGGTTTCCTCCAGGTACTCCAATTTCCTCCCACATGTCAAAGACGTGCAGGTTTGCAGGTTTATTGGCCTCTAAAAATTGTCCCTAGTGTGTAGGAAGTAGATAGGAAAGTGGGATAACATAGAACTAGTGTGAACGTGAGATTTATAGTCGACAAAGACTCGGTGGGTCAAAGGCCCTGTTTCCATGCTGTGTCAATGAATCAATCAATATACGTGGGGATGTATTATCAATACCGTCCTGCCAGGACACATTGTGCAAGAAGGAGCTACAGATTCTGGTTTGTGCCAAAGATGGACACACAATGCTGGAGCAACTTAGCAAGTGAGGCGGCATCTCTGGAGAAAAAGAATAGGTGACGTTTCAGGCCAGAACCGTTCTTCAGACTCCTGAAGAAAGGTTCCCACCCGAAACGTTACCTATTCTTTTTCTCCAGAGATGCTGCCTCACTCATTGAGTTCCTCCAGCATTGTGTTTATCTGCCAGGACATAACTTGTGCTAACGTTGAAAATCATCCCTATAGTACGGACAGAGTACTGCACAGTTTGTTTGTGACTCACAAGTTATCACTAGTCACATGGTTTTAATGGCCTTGTTAATTAACGTATCGCCTAGACATCTTGGGTTTGTGATCTATGTAACATTCTTTGATTTACCCACTTCCCTTCCTTTTTGCAATACTGTATTTGTGTTTATTATGTACCTAAACAAGTGTGATTCCTTTAGGAGTCCTCTAACTTCTGCTTTAGACGTCAATAGATTTAACTCGCAACAGATCTTATTAAAAAGGCTTCTGCAAAGGAACTATCAAACATTAAAAACATCCTGTCTACCCCCTCTCTATAAACAAAGCCATAGCATTCTTTTGAGGATGTTATCCCTGGTGCTCTGTGTTCTAAATCCATATTCTGCACATGTGTATTTTATTGAGCAAATATCTAGAGATTAATTCGACATTAACCCTCACACAAATAGTCGGCTCGCCGATTGTTTCGCTGAACACCTCCACTCAGTTCACCTAAACCTACCCGATCTCCCGGTTGCTAAACATTTTAACTCCCCTTCCCATTCCCGCACTGACCTTCCTCCATTGTCAGAGTGAGGCCCAATGAAAATTGGAGGAACAGTACCTCATATATCACTTGGGCAGCTTACACCCCAGCAGTATGAACATTGACTTCTCTAACATCAAGTAAACCTTGCTTTCCCTCTCTCTCTCTCCATCCCTCCCCCTTCTCAGTTCTCCGTTCAGTCTGACTATCTCCGAGTACATTTTATCTCTGTTTGCTTTGTTGTTACCTTCTCCCAGCTAACAAGTTCAAGTTTGTGTTTATTGTCACTTAACCAACTAAGTTACAGTGAAATTTGAGTTATCATACATCCATACTAAGTGTAAAGCAATTATACCATTTAACACAATTTAACATAAACATCCACCACAGTGGAATCCACATTCCTCACTGTGATGGAAGGCAATAAAGTTCAGTCATCTTCCTCCTTTGTTCACCGTGGTGGTCAGGGCCTTTGATCCCTCAGCAGTCTCTGCTGCCGACGGTCCGATGTCCGTAGCCCTCGTGTTGGGATGATGGAAACTCCGGCGTCGACACGGATTGGAACACTCCGCGGCATGGAGCTCCCGAGTCGACCTCTTCTTACCGGAGACCGCGGCTACACAGTGTTAAAGTCCACAGGCCACGCGGTCGGAGCGCTTTCACTGGCGATACTCGGCAAAGGATCATCCACTCCACGATGGTAAGTCCACGCTGCACCGTGGCTTGAACCTCTGGGCCGGTCCCCAGGAAAGGCCACACCACTCCACGTTCTTTGGCCACAGGAAGGGGACGGAGACGAGACATGGAAAAAAATTGCATCTCCGTCGAGGTAAGTGGCTGAAAAAGGTTTCCCCCAATTCCCGCCCCCACTCCCCAACCCCCACATAAAACATACCAAGAAACACTAAAACATACCCTTAAGACACACTCAAAATAACAAAAACATAGAAGGGACAGGACAGGCTGTTGGCGAGGTGGCCATTACGAGCGCCACTGTAATCTAGAAGGATAAGGGGGAATTCCTTTAGGACCAAGATGAGGAAAACATTATTTGCACAGAGAGTGGTGAGTCTCTGGAATTCTCTGCCACAGAAGGTAGTTGAGGCCAGTTCATTGGCTATATTTAAGAGGGCATTAGATGTGGCACTTGTGGCTAAAGGGATCATGGGGTATGGAGAGAAGGCAGGTACGGGATACTGAGTTGGATGATCAGCCATGATCACATTGAATGGCGGTGCAGTCTCGAAGGGCCGATTGGCCTACTCCTGCACCTATTTTTCTATGTTTCTATGTTTCTATGATCTAATCTACATTTTCCTTGATCTCCATCTCGCTTGTCCTGGTTTCACACCTTACACTTCCTTATCTATGTATCTCCCTCTCCCCTGGCATCAGTCTGATGAAGGGTCTCAACCAAAAACGTCATCCAGTCCTCCTATCCAGAGATTCTGCCAGTCCCGCTGAATTACTCCAGCTTCAACCGGAAGTGGCGGCGCTGCCTGGCAGCTGCGGCTCGCCTGCAGTCCGTCTGTTTTTTCTTTTTTTTTTGTTTGTTTTTGTTTATGTCTGTTTAGTTTATGTTAGTTTAGTTAGTTTATTAGATTGTATGGGGGGGGGGGGGAGAAACAGGGCTTAGTCCCTTCCTTTGGGGGGATACAACCTTTTCTTGTTGTATCCCCCTGTCTCCGTCTGCGCTGAGGCCCTAATGGCGGAGCTGACGGCCTCGGGCGGCGTTCGCTGCAGCGGCGGTGGCTCGACTGACCTGGCCTGGCAGCGGCGGCCCGACTTGGAGCTGTGGCGGACCGGCCTGGAGCGGCGGACCGGCCTGGAGCGGCGGACCGGCCTGGAGCGGCGGCGGACCGGCCTGGAGCGGCGGCATTCCGGCGTTCCGGTGGTGGCGGCCCGATTTGGAGCGGCTTCCCGGCCTGGAGCGGCGGCGGCATTCCGGTGGCGGTGTCCCGGCCTGGAGCGGCGGCATTCCGGCGTTTCCGGTGGCGGCGGCCCGATTTGGAGCGGCGGACCGGCCTGGAGCTGTGGCGGCATTCCGGTGGAGGCGGCGGCCCGATTTGGAGCGGCGGCGGCATTCCGGCGTTCCGGTGGCGGCAGCGGTACCGACACCCGGCAGGGACAATACACCAGAGGCCTGGATCGCCTCAGCGCAGAGGGAGTACAAGGAGGGAAGGAGACAAAGACTAAGACTTTTGCCTTTCACCACAGTGAGGAGGTGTTTGCTGAACTCACTGTGGTGGATGTTAAATTTGTGTGTTTTTGTTATTTTTAAGTTATTTTGAATTTTTGTATGACTGCAGGCAACGAAATTTTGTTCAGACCGGAAGGTCTGAATGACAATAAAGGTAATCTAATCTAAAAAATAATCTAATCTTTTTGTGCCTATCTTTAGTATCACGATCCACTGTGCCGTATATTGAAAAGCTGGTTAAATGTTTTGCATCGGCATTATTTAGACTCACAAGAACAAAAGTGCTGGAGGTGCCTGAGAGAGATTCAAATTCTTTCTTTCAAAAGTATGTTACGCAGGCCAACAAATAATTCCACATGAAAGCAACCCAATTACACTCTGACAAACATCTTTGTCATCCGAGCAGGATATCAGATCTTTGCTATGCCTTCATTGATTCTGCAGAAAGACTGAGTCGGAGAGACAAACTACTTTATTTTGACGAAATATTGAGCATCCTGCCAAGCAAACATTCTCAAATAAACATTGTGCCACACTATTGACATAATTTGGCTCAATTACTTCATTTCAGTCCAGACTGGTTCTAGGATTGAGAAGAGAATGTTGCTTTTCACTCATTCTCCTCCTAGGCAGAGCAAGAATAGGGTTCCCATAGTCTTGACCTCCCACCGCCAGCTTCCACAAGTAATAGATCATCCTCTGTGACTTCCTCCACCTTCAACAAGATCCTACCACAAGGCACATCTTCCCCTCTCCTCCCATTTCAGCATTCCGAAGAGTTTGTTACCTTTGTGACTTCCTGATCCATTCCCCCTTCTCCACTAACCACTCTCCTTCCTGAAGCACTTTACCGTGTACACAAATACAACTCAATCCCAAAACACTTTCCTTAAAATGATATATATATGTCAGCCAAAGGCAGATAAATGATCATGTGAGTGTGAGCGGTATTCCTGAGATTGGTGTGTCTCTGGAACTCTCTGCCACAGAGGGTAGTTGAGGCCAGTTCAATGGCTATATTTAAGAGGGAGTTAGATGTGGCCCTTGTGGCTAAGGGGATCATTGGGGAATGGAGAGAAGGCAGGTACAGGATACTGAGTTGGATGATCAGCCATGATCATATTGAATGGCGGTGCAGGCTCAAAGGGCCGAATGGCCTACTCCTGCACCTAATTTCTATGTTTCTATGTTTCTATGTTTCCTATGGAGAGTGGATTTACTAATTTTTCATATGTTTCTTAACAATCACTTGGTTGATATCAAGAGAACATAAACTAGGTGAGACTGTGCTCAGACCAGACCAAGTGCCCTCTCGCCACAGCGCACCTGCACAACTAATGCCCACATCACTTACATGAATAATAACTAATTTACCTGCCCAAGCTCATACACTTTGATTCCTCTGGTCCAAACCTATACCAATCTCCGCTTTAAATATGTCTTAAATATCACTTTATTTAGTGATATTCTCCTTTAAGGCCTGTGATGCAGTTAGTGTTCCAGGTGTGCTCTCCCCAATGTCTTGCACAGAAGTAGCTGGACTTCTTTACTCTGGTGCTCCATCACCCCTGCAACAAGGGTTCATCATCAGTACTTGATGTACTGCCATGCTAATTTACCATGATTCAGTATCTCTCTAGATCTAGATCTCTCTGAAAGCCAACATTTAATCATTTCAACCAAGTAAACATTTTGTCTTCCAGCCAGAGTGGATAACATTACATTTCTCCATATCATACTTCTAGGGCATTTTTATGACCCTTTACTTGCCTTTCACATTACAGGCACTCTGTCTATCATACACATTGATTATCTTTTCAGAATCAGTAAATTGCTCTTGCTTTTCTCATCTAAGTCATTAATATAGATTGCAAATAGCTGAAGCTCCACCTCAGATATTGAGGTAGGTCATTAGTTACAGTTCACCAACGAATATTCATTATTCATCTCCAACCTGCATCGAGCATCGCTTGGAGCCGGCAGATTGGTGCCTTCCGATCCAACTTCTCCATAGCAAGTAAGGTCAAAGACATTAAATCAACATCCCTGATGCAGCAACCCAAAACACCAGTTTGGTGTCTACAGTTTGGTGGCTGAGAGCTGACGTTGGCTGAACCAAGATCTAGTGTGATTGAATCTTTGGAATCACTGATGGAAATCACTTTGTCAATTGTGTTGCTTATATAGGGTCAATGCATTTGGGAGAGTGTGAAAGCGAATTACTTCACCTTACCAGGTAATACTGCTGTTGAATAAACACATGGTTTGTTTTTCTTCACTCCACAATATATGAGAAAATAAACTGTACTGGTCAGAATAATCCCACTGCAGTACGCAAAAACATAATCCATGTCTAAAACAGAAGAGAAGGCAGTATTAGAAGTGTGTCTAGAAAATGACATGCAATT
Source organism: Raja brachyura (assembly GCA_963514005.1). The sequence goes on along the minus strand of OY740781.1, from coordinate 116,014,663 downwards.
ACACTGTTACATTGGCAAAATATGCAACGTTTTGTAACTGACTCACCACACCACAGATCAATCCGTTCTCCCTTGCTTTGAGATCTCTCAAAATTAGGCCATGTAGGAATTTTAGACAATTTAATAATTAGTGTTATTTGAATTCATTCCAAGAAAACGATGAGCCGAGATAGTGATTTATAAAAGCCATAATAGGTGTTTGCTAGTGAAAATTGGGGATAATGTTAGAAATTCCACCAGCCAGTCGTGTGGGGATGTAACATCAATGGATGCCCACACCCCACAAAGCATGAACCAGGTTAAATAGTACCTCAGCTCAGAAAACTCAGGTCGCTAGGAAAGGCTCATTGGTTCGGGTTCTCCTTAGGTTTCCCGCCTGGCTGTAAAAAGATGCATCTTTTGGGGATGTAGTGGTAGATGTTAATTTGCTAATCTTAGAATGAGTCACATTACTGATTTGTAAAAGAGACACTAAGCCTTATTGGACGGTTAGGTTTGTATAATAAAAATACTTTTTTTTAAAAAACCTAAAGGGCAATAGAGATTTGATCTCATTTAAATATATTCCTTACACCTGTATCTAAGAGATCTGTGCTGGAGCATACATTTACAGATTTTTGACACAATACAAAAAGTTTCATTTCTAGGGCTATCCAATCATACGCAATTCAGCAAGGCAGCAGTAGTAAAGCACTGAGTGTAGGGGACCTAGAGAGTTGCAGAAATCATGATGCTAACTCTGAGAGACCATCTTATCCAGAGAAAAAAAGCAGAGCAAGTTTATCTAAAGATTACAGTTAAAAAAAAAAAATCATTGGTGTATGTGCTTAATTGTATAGTGGAGGATTAATATATCAGGAAATGGCTTCATAAAAGACTGGAGCTTATGTTGTGGACATAAAACTGATCTAAATTCACAATCTTCAGTGAAACAGATCCAACAATTTATTGATTAAGCAATGAACCATCTCCTAAGCAACTTGTAAAGAAAATAAAATTGTAGCTTCTTATAATTAAGAAGATATAGTTTTGATCTCCCATGACAATACTGACAAATGTCAGCTTTAAAGAAAATATTGTGTCCAACTTTGGCATGTTGCCCTTTTATTTCCATGTTTTCTCCATGCGTCGTGTTGTGGATCTTGCACTTTCAGCCTTCACCCTACCTTATTATCATGCCTGTTATTTTCCCTATCAGATGGGTTCAGAGAGTTTGTATCTATGAGGCATTAAAAACACGTCTCCTTTTTTATCTATTTTTATTTGCTTCTCTGTCGGAAAGACATGTCTTGAGAAACAACCTAAATATCTAAGCTCATTCACATTCCAGTCCCATTACAGTTGGGAATGTTGTCCATTCTGTAGATTTAAACAGCTCAAAGAGTGATGTCTTCATTTCATGCTTCCCAACACATGGTGCATTTGATGTAACATGCAGAATACAATCTGCTACTTTGGTATCTAATCTGGAAAGAGATATTGGACAATTGGGGAGATAACATATCGGAATCTGAATATTTTGAATCAAGTGATTAAAAAGAACTAGGATTGAACAACAGAACAGAGGTTCTATTGTTCAATCCTAGTTCTTTTGAATCAACCGATCAAGCCTGAAATTGTAATTATCAAATCTCTGGGAAGGCACTTAATATATTCCTGTGATATTTCTCTGTTAAGCATTTTAACAAAGCAATTAAGCAATTATTGATCATAAAACTAAGCAATTTGAAATAATATCTAAGTAAATTAGTACAAGTTTTGGAAATCTGATCCCCGATCTGATTCCAGAAATAAAAATTAAAATAGTAAATATAGCATGGAAAATAAGATTTACATTTCAATGACCAATTACATAAAGCTGAGAGGTGAATTATATTTTCATTTACACCACAGATGTATTTGGTTAAAAATAGAGGCAGTTTATTTTAACTGTGCAGTTATATTTTATTGGTATATATTTACAGCCGCATCTTCACTGACAACTTGGTGCCTGAATGAATTAGATTTGCTTAGTGAAGTGAACAGAGAAAGTTGATGGTGGAGTCCTACCTACTCTGATGGGAACATTGATACTTGGGAAAAATGTTGATGATCCAACAAATGGAGAGAATGCCTGCTGGGTTCTATCGTACAGTTCTCCTCCACTCATTTCCTCCATCTACATGGAGAGGATATTCTGCCTTAATCCAACCATAATCCAACACATAGGAGTAGGGAGCTTCAATGATTCAATTTTACTTCGGAGTCACGTGAGTGACTACGTGAAGACCCCGCCAGCCTGCATATGCGTCATTATCGTCTAGCGCATGGTGCAACGACTGGCTGGGAGGCGCGCTGCTGTTCCAGTGGTAAGTTTAAAACGGCCCTACAGGTAAGTTTCACTTATTCTGAGGTCATATTTGTTCTGAAGTTTGCTTACAGAACAGCAAATTCCCAAACTTGATGGAAATGACCAGGGCAAAGTCTAAACGGGCCGCGAGGAAACCGGCTACGGAGGACCGCAGGAGTGCGGGTAGCCAGCGGTGGTCCATATCACCACCCGAGTCGCTGACAGTGCAGTCAGTGGCTTCCGACCTAATGCCTCTTGAATCCGCTGTGATTCCCCAGAAAGGGGGTAATGCCAAAAGTAAGTTGGACAGGCCTGTGGACTCGGATGAGTCAGGCCGGGAGGACTCGCCTCCTACAGTGGATAGCGTCCTGGGACGTTTATCCCGGATGAAGCATCTAATGGAAAAGATGCTCCATCATGATATGCTCCAACGAACGGAGTTATATCAGCGCGGGTCTCCTCGGAGGCCCGCGGCAGCACCTGGTTCAGGGCTGCACAATGTCTCCCGCTCTGAGGAGGGGAGCGTACGGAGTCAGTACTGGGCTGACTCCGAATTCGGTGGAATGGCTGAAGAACATACCAGTATGCATGGGGGGCATGAAGCACAGGATTTGCCTGCCATAGCTTCCAAATTTGCGATACTCTCGCAAACAGGGGAGCCATTACAGGAGGAGCTGGCTACAAGTATTAACTACCTCACCTCCCACCAGCTGCAGGAGCAGGTGATGGCAGATACATCTGCCAAATACAAGGCACCTGCAAACTGTGCTTCGTTAAATGTACCGGCCATGAACAACTCGATTTGGGGATATATTGAAGGGGGCATCAGGGCCCAAGAAGTAAAACTCCAGAAAATCCTCAATTTGCTGGCTTCGGGCATAACGGCGTTTGCCAGGTCCGTGGATGGAGGGCCATTGTCGGATGAGCAGCAGGATGCCCTGGCACTGATGTGCAATGCACATTTTGAAATCAATTGCTTCGGCAAAAGTGCCATCCGCCCTGCCCTGAACCCCAAATTTGCGGTGTTGTGCAGAACCAGCAACGTACAGCTGCCGAATCTCCTCTTCGGAGAAAACTTACCAAAACAGGTCAAGGACCTTGATGAAGAGGCGAAGGCTGTCGGGCTGATGAAGGCGCCGTCAACCAGCAAAATCTCTCAATTCCGGCAGCAGCACCCCTATGCATCCAGCAGCAGAAAGCGGTTTCCTGAAGCTGGTGAAAGCTCGGAGGCCATATATTCTGGGCAAAGGTCTTTTTTAGGCCAAGGCCCAGGCCGGCCTTCTTGGAAGATGCGTCATTCACACACTCCAGCACCCCTACCCCCCCAAAACTCGGGGGTGGAAGTAATAACCACAAAACCACTGGTAACCATGGAGGTAGGTGGGTCTGGATCCTTCTGGAATATGGGGTGTGTGGACCGTTTACAAGTTGGTGGGAGATTACACTTGTTTTTGAATACATGGAGTTCGATAATGTCAGATACATTTATACTGCATAGTATACAGGTGTTCCAAATTGAGTTCCTTCCGAATTCATTACCACCCACACAGCATGCACCAAACCGGATGTTCGTTCTTTCACAGCAGGAAGGTTTGGATGTGCTAACAGAAATAAGAAGTTACATTCAAAAGGGGTAATTGAGAGGTCTAGGCATGAACCTCACGAATTTATCTCTAATATATTTACAAGGAAAAAGAAAGATGGAGGATGCTGTATCATCCTTGATTTGACTCAGTTTAACGCTTTTGTGCAGTATAAACATTTTAAAATGGAAACCTTCGTTACTGCCAAACAGGTGATTTCCAAAGGATGCTTTATGGCATGCATCGATCTCAAAGATGCATATTATTCGGTACCCATTCACAGGGATCACCGGAGGTATTTGAAGTTTAACTGGATGGGGCAAATGTGCCAGTTTAAGGCGTTGCCTAATGGGTTAACATCAGCCCCCAGATTATTTACCAAATTATTAAAACCAGCACTTGCCAGTCTCAGAGCTCAAAAATATATTGTTATGGCATACTTGGATGATATCCTAATCATAGGGAAAACTCTGAAATTAGCTAAATTAGCTGTTTGTTTGACTCTTGTTTAAGAGATTGGGGTTTCTCATCCATCCAGATAAATCTAAATTAATACCATCCACAATTTTTGATTATTTAGGGTTTACTATTAACTCTGTTCACATGTCTGTGACTCTGCCCTGGGGCAAGAGATTACAATTAATAGAAGCCTGTAACAACTTTGTTATTGTTGAGCAAATTGAGAAGTGGCCAGGGTAATTGGCAAATTAGTGGCTGCATTTACAGCTGCACAGTTTGGACCTTTGCATTATCAAAAGTTACAACATGCAAAGAAGCAAGCACTCAAAGATCATGCAGTTTATATTAACAGACCTATGCGATTACCAGCCGATGCTATTTCTGAATTACAATGGTGGACGACCACCATTCGGCATTGCTCCAATACCATTTTAGTCAGCAGACCTTCAGTTATATTACAAACTGATGCTAGCGCTCAAGGTTGGGGTGCTACTAGAATCATAGAAAATAAGTGCAGAAGTAGGCCATTCGGCCCTTTGAGCCTGCACCGCTATTCAATATGATCATGGCTGATCATCCAACTCAGTATCCTGTACCTGCCTTCTCTCCATACCCCCGATCCCTTTAGCCACAAGGGCCACATCTAACTCCCTCTTAAATATAGCCAATGAACTGGCCTCAACTACCTTCTGTGGCAGAGAATTCCACAGACTCACCACTCTCTGTGTTAAAAATGACCTTCTCATCTCAGTCCTAAAAGACTTCCCCCTTATACTTAAACTGTGACCCCTTGTTCTGGAGTTCCCCAACATCGGGAACAATCTTCCTGCATCTAGACTGTCCAACCCCTTAAGAATTTTGTAAGTCTCTATAAGATTCCCCCCTCAATCTCCTAAATTCCAGTGAGTACAAGCCGAGTCTATCCAGTCTTTCTTCATATGGAAGTCCTGCCATCCCAGGAATCTGTCTGGTGAACCTTCTCTGTATTCCCTCTATGGCAAGAATGTCTTTCCTCAGATTAGGAGCAAGTTAGATGTGGCCCTTGTGGCTAAATGGGTCAGGGGGTATGGAGTGAAGGCAGGTACAGGATACTGAGTTGTATGATCAGCCATGATCATATTGAATTGTGGTGCAGGCTCGAAGGGCCGAATGGCCTACTCCTGCACCTATTTTCTATGTTTTAATGTATCAAATCAATCCTAGATTCAAAGTATCTAAAACCATTTCTCCGCAGTTTGCAATTTCCGTGATTTAGGTCAATTGAAAGTGTGCATTTTATCATTGCTCTGAATAATATATTGATGATCTTGGTATTTACTTCACCTGTAAATACATATGCACTGTAACTAGCAATGTTACAACATTTTGAGATTTAAAAAATCAAGTCTGCAATTTATCCCATCAGATAAAGCATAAAAAGAAGTTTAATTTGACACCTAATTCACTTTCATATCTTCAGTATTAAAAAGGTTATGGCCATTTTCATACTCGGAAATTAGCATCTTGTTCCCCATTGCCTTTCCATTGACTTAACTCAAAAGCTGTGATCGAGGACAGTCAAAAGCCCATAACTTTCTTAAAAATTAAGAGAACTCAATTAAATTTTCAGTTATTATAGATTGAAGCATTCTGAAACCAATATGAAACAATCTTACTTGGATGACCTGAAATTAAAGCATATAATTAGTTAGTTACCTAATTGTAGCTAATTACAAAATTCAATTACTAGATCAAAACATCTATCCATTTCTCACGGCTTTAGAAGATGATTTTTAAATTACTCTTGCTAATAAGTGATCTAGCATAGTTTAAAAATACCTTCATAAAACAAATGTCGGAGCGATTTCTCTTTAGCAACGAAATCCCCTGAGATGGATCAATTTGAATTGTCTTGAGAAAAACGGCATTTTAAACCCGCCACCCTCTGAAAGGCGCCAAAGTCGCGCACACGGGGAGTGCCAGAACTGCAGCGCCGCTCAAGGTAAGTTTTGTAACATACCTACTGTAACCACAGTACAGTTTGTGGAGTGGTCCATGTTCCACATAGTTAGAAGACTATAGTATTGATAGACATTCTACGTAGTGTTCAACTTGGATTTGCTCATCTATGTGCATAGCATATATGGATAAAGGTTTCAAAACAGGTCAAAGGTCAAAGGTCCAAGGAATAAAATAACAGAAATAGACAACCTGCAGAGCATATGACATTTGTAAAGGTTAGTGTGCCAATAAATTCCAAGCCTATCACCACACATTTTTATTGGCAGGACATTCATGAACACCTTTAGCATTTTCAATAGTTCAAGTCTGCAAACATTTGAAGAAGTTTCAGTGTTTGGTATTAATCTCTATGTAAGCCAGATAAGATTGTGTCTCTCATGATAAAAAGGAATAAACAGATTTACTGGGGATTTTTAAGTTCTGCTTAAAGAAACTAAATTTCTTACCAAACTGACTAGCTCCAAAAAACTTGGTTTCGTTTTTTTCTGCGTGGTTTTTAATGTAGAGGACTGGCACAAAACTGGAGCCGTACAATAAACCTGCATACATTGCAAGACTGCAGCCTCTGTGGAATAGATTATAAACAACAAATTAGACAGGGATCTGAAAGCAAACCAAACTGTTGAGTTTACAGTGAATCTGCTGACCCACTGAGCTGCAGGTGGATACGGGCTGGGAGAAACATAGAGGCAGACAGACTGAGCTACATGAAGAGCTACAAGTTCCACAGGACCCAGGCCCGTCACCCACTCATTCATGGCCAGGCTACTTACAATTTAGTGTAGTTCAGTTTAGTTTAGTTTAGTTTATTGTCACTTGTACCGATGTAGAGTGAAAAGCTTTTTTGTTGTGAAATGTCGAAACAAGGTACCACAGTTGCTGGTTTACAAAAGAAGACAAAAGGACTGAAGAAATTCAGCAGGTCAGGCAGCATCCCTGGAGATCATGGATAAGTGAGAAGGGTCCCGACCTGAAATATCACATATCCACCTTCTCCAGAGATGCTGCCTGAACTAAGTTAAGTATTTTGAGCCAGAGATTGTGTCTCTCATGATAAAAAAGAATAAACATTCAAAGATACATCTCCTCCCCAGTACCCTGGCATCTATCGATTCACCACCCAGCCTAGAGGACACACTAGTCCCTTGACACAGGACCCCACTGTCTGTTTGATGGGCTTTTTTTTCCCACATATACCAAACTCATATTGAAAAGGCAGGAAGAACTGGGGCATTCTCAGACACCCTACGATGAACAGCAGAGCTTGTGTTGGGCGCCCTGTCAATGGTCAGCGTCAACGGCTAAAAGATTTTCGGAAGATCAACATGTTTTGGGGCAGAGGGTGGCTCCACCAGCAACACTGTGCAGCAATCACAAGGAGCACAAAGGCATTGGCCTGGGCACTGCAACCGACAGAAGCACTGAGGAGGGGACAGCACAGGTCTTGGGCTTCCATATACTTTGCTCATCGTTAGTTTGGTAAGCAGCATTGGGAGTGGAGGTGGGTAGGGGGAGTGGGGCAATGACTGCCGCCTCTGGGGATATTTATGGTCCAACCAACGTCAGTTGGTTCACTGATCACGCAGCAGCTGCAGCCAGCAACTAGAACATAGCAGGCAGCAGCACATGGGACATCATCTCAAGGGGAGGCTCAGCTCCACAACCAGCCTTTCAAAGGTTTGCATTAGAACCCATTAGCAAAATGGGTTGGCAAAACAGTGTACAAAATCATGACAGGAATAGTTCAGGTAGAGGCACAGAGCCTCGTGCCCAGAACAGGGGAATAAGAGAATCAGAGGGCATAGGTTTAAGGTGGGAAAGGTTTAATAAGGACCTGAGGGATAACTTTTTCACACAAAGAGTGGTGGGTGCATGGAACGAGTTTCCGGAAGAGGTAGTTGAGGGAGGTACTATTGTGATGTTTAAATAACGTTTAGACAGGTACATGGATAGGACAGGTTTAGAGGGATATGGACCAAACTCAGGCAGATGGGGCTAGTGAAGATGGGACATGTTGGCAAATGTGGGCATGTGGTGCTAAAGGGCCTATTTCCACTTTGAGAGACTCCATAACTCTATGACTCTATGGCAAATGTCAGTGTGGCAGGTGGCAATAAAAGACAAGCGAACAATATCAAGGAAAGCACCTGAAAGTGTATTGGCTACCAAACAATCTCATGTTTGGTAGCCAGTCACCAAAGAAGGTTGCCTGCGGTGTCACAGCATGGAGCATCTTCAAAAGCAGACAGAAATGTTGCAAAAGTGGGTGCCACGAAGATTCATGCCACAGTTGACTACTACGGCTACCTACTGTTCCCAGCAGCTTAGTCTATACAGCTTCAGGTGCCTCTTAAGCAGAAGGCTCAACTCTCCTTCTGTGGTTCTGCTCTTTAACCTTCGGCTGTGGGAAATACTATCCCAATTTTATGAACTGGCAAGCATTTTCATTGAAAGAGGCCTCAGCTATTTCCTTCTCCAGGCATCCCGAAGTCAGAAGGACAACAGCTACAAACCCAACTTTCCATGGCGTGGCAATTTATACAGCACGTTTTATAAAACACAGTGGAAACTCTGCCACAACTTGTATCATAAGGAAGATAAATACTTTGGAGACACGAGGAACTGCAGATGCTGGTTTACAAATAACTACACAAAGTGATGGAGAAACTCAGTGGGTCAGGCAGCATCCTGGAGAATGTGAATAGATAATGTCTTGGGTCGGGTCCCTTCTTCAGACCTTTCTTCAGTCACTCAGTCCATTCTTCCCTGGAACTCGATCAATCCAGCCCAGGCTGATGGGATAAAGTGTGTAGGAAAGAACTGCAGATGCTGGCTTAAACCAAAGATAGACACAGAAAAGGAATAGGTGATGTTTCAGGTCTGAAGAAGGTCTTAACCTGAAAAGTCACCTATTCCATTTCTCAGAGATGCTGTCTGACCCGCTGAGTTACTCCAGCTTTTTGTGTCTATGATAGGATAAAGTCTCAGCTATCTGTTGCTTACTGGGGAACAGAATGATCTTGAATATTTATATCAGGGTCCAGTGGGTATTGAGCCATTCACATTCTGCTATATAGTGATTGTTACGTTCCTGAGAAACCTCATGTTAGATAATATCTCGTTCTGAAAACAACTGTGTTGATGGGCAAATTAAGAGGTTCAGGGCTAGAGATTTTCAGAATCACAAAACAGTTACTTTTTCAGCAAGATTTGCAAAAATAAAGGCCTTTTAATGGCTATAAGTTTAGTTTTGTTACTACAAGCTAAAAACAATAAAAGCCACATCTTACATTTTGTAATAAAGTTTCTTTGCATATGTGTTAATAGAAGTCATTACTTGCCAATTTCAAAGGGCACCTGCGGTAAAACTAATACTTTGCTCTTAAGAGACGATGGTATCTGATTCGTGCAAGTAGTTTACATAGAAACAGGGTTTTACTCCCTCAACTGTTATTTTCCCAAGGCAGCTTTCTTTTTCTGCTTGACGAGTTCCGAAGTAAATCTTCTGATGGAAACTGCGTTATAACCAATTCAGCCCATGTAACATTGCTACTGTCCCTAATTCATCAATTGTGTATTATTCAATTAACAATATGGGATTACTTGTTATAGCAGAACATCCGGTATCATTGAGATCATTCTTGTTTTTTCCGTGTTTTTAATAGATGTTCAAAACTTCAGCACAGAAGATGGAGACCTGAATCATTGCATCATTGGCAGGATTAATGTAGCATTTTATGACTTTTTATGAGCCATTTTATTTTTAATTGACTTGTATATGCTATGATTAATTTGGCTTCAATATGATGGTGTGCATTCATTTATTCTTTGTACTTATTTTGCAGCATGAGAAAATTTGTTTTTGCTTAAAGGATAAGGTCTGAGATTCAGACCTTTCTCTTTAAGCAAAAACACATTTTCTCATCTCATTGAATTTATATAATTTCGTTCCAATTGGAATTTGGAGATTTGCATTTATGTAAGCAAAGCGTCTTTGTTTTGTCAAGAATGTTCTCATGCTACAAGATCAGTTAATGCACACCATTCATATTGAAGCCAAATTAATCATAATTTGGACTGAGATGAGAAGGAATTTTTTCACACAGAGAGTGGTGGGTCTCTGGAATTCTCTGCCACAGAGGGTAGTTGAGGCCAGTTCATTGGATATATTTAAGAGGGAGTTAGATGTGGCCCTTGTGGCTAAGGGGATCAGAGGGTATGGAGAGAAGGCAGGTACGGGATACTGAGTTGGATGATCAGCCATGATCATATTGAATGGCGGTGCAGGCTCGAAGGGCCGAATGGCCTATTCCTGCACCTAATTTCTATGTTTCTATGTTTCTATAACATGTACAAGGTAATTAAAAATACAGATACAATGAAAATCTTGCTTGCAAGCAGTGTCACAGGCACATAGACTCAGACAACACGCAAAAGTATAAATTTTACAAAAATGATGCATAAATTCTTCATGACAATGAAAAGAAAAAGACTGCAAAAAAAAGGGCATTAGGGCAAAAACATACAATTAGAAAACAGGTCCATGATGGTGCAAGAAGTGGTCTGCAGTGTTCCATTATTGAGGTAGAACTAGGGTGGTGCAGAACCTATGGTTGTGGGAAAAGTAGATGTTCCTGAATGTCCTGCTGGAATGTGGAATTAGGCTAGGTAGCTCTCTATCGACCTTCACATTTTATGATACGATGATTCAAGAGGATTCTCATTTGCCTCCATTAATAAATATTTGTATTTTCTGTCCTGAAAAGATGGCGCCTGGAATGTACGGAGGTAAGTAGATATCCACCAAAGTTGTGTCTTTATATGTAAAACACGGTAAATCCAGTTCATTCATTTCCAACATTTACTTTCCCTTTAATTTCTTCGCTCTTCAAAGGCACACACAAATCAATGTGTTTCTATCTGTTCTTCCAAGTACTTTCTTCCCATCCACCTTACATTTACACTTAAACCTCACCCTCATCCACAAGACAAGAGTCATCTATTGTCCTACTTTCGAAGAGCAATAATAAGTTCAGGTAACCGAAAGCCTAGATTTTTCTTACAAAAAGTGCCTCTAATCTGTTCATCCTCTATCCTGCAATGTTCTTCATATCTGACTATTAGTATCCTAGTTGATTTCTGAACTAAACCATTAAATCGGTGTCAACCTATCCCGTTTATGCTGCAGAACAACATCCATTAGACATTGCACTGGGACTGTCCAACGATAGTTAATTTGTCTGTTAGTATTTATATGAAAGGATAATTCCTTTGAATTATCGTTTTATAACTGTATTAGGCTGAACTATAAAGTGCTCATAATGTGGACTTTGTTTACTTACACCAATTTCTTTTGTGGGGGGTTGAGTTTATCAGTCCAGCAAGTGTCTCCTTGTTTTGTAGAAGTCTCCTATTAGGATGAAAACTGGTTTTAAAAAAAAGCTAATGGTAATCTTGAGATTCCCTTCCATCTCTTCCCACTATTTTCAGATAAAATTCATGTTTCTCTGCAATTGGAGAATACTGAAGGGAAGTACATTATCGTATTAAACTAAACAAAATTAGTCTTCTATGTATTGGTCCAAATTTCAAAATGACAGGATTAGTTGTGAGATGTATCATTGTTCTGCAACAATGCAGCTGTGAATTCCAGGCAACCGGTAGATCACAACATTTTCACTAATGCTTTTGGTGGACTGAAGACAAGAGTGCATCCAGCTTTTAATGTGTCAAATGCTCCAGTTTGGTCTAAGCCACTATTTAATTACTGAGTATGAAAATGTACAATTTCCATTCATCATTTCTTAAATATCCCCTGCATTGTAGGGATGGCAGCTTAGTGCAGAACGGGCATCCTTTCAACAAGTACATCTGTCAGATGCAATGGCATCTCTCCACATGTCATTTCAGAAGGTAGAGGTGATATACTGTTTGCATTTAGTTTTGTCACTCATGTAATCATACAGTATGAACATAGGCTCTTAGAGTCTGCGTCAATTATCAAGCACTTGAGCAAATCCTACATTAATCCCATTTTATTCTCTACGCATGCCAAGATTTGATCACTCGTCTACAGAGTAAGAACAATTTAATGTGGACAATTTACCTACCAACCCACACATATTTGGGATGTTGGAGGAAATTGGAACAGTCAGGGAAAGCCCACATGGAGAAAGGGAGATCACAAACTCCACTTGGACAGCACCGGATGTTAGGATTGAATTGGGGCATTGGAGCTCTGAGGTAGTGGTTCTATTAGTTGTGTTACTATAATGTCTTCTGTTGTGCAGGCACTTCAGTCTTGAACCTGTAGTATTTGTTTAGGTTTCTATCTAGCTGTCGCCTTGTACGGAGTTCTGGGAATAAGGTGGCTGCTGAGAAGAGGTGTCAGTGTGGAAACAATGAATGCCAAGGGAATGAGGGCCTCAGAAAAGGTTAGCAAGAGATTAGGCAACAAGGCTCTGTTTTTGTACAGGAACGCCCAAGCATAAGAAAGAACACATGTTTGAAATTCATTTATCTAGAATTCAGAAGAAAGAAGTAAGTTGATTAGAATATGACAGTGCTGTTACAGTGGAAAAGCAGGAAGGACAGACTGGAGAATGGGTGAGCTCTGGTTATTCAGAGATCTTGTTTGATTGGTGCAGTCTGGACAAATCTTGTCAGATATGTTGACATTATCGTTGGTGTAGAGTATTTTGAGGGCATCAGATCTATTTAATTTAAAGGCAAATCCTAGGAGAAGCAACTTAAGCAGCAAAAGTAAAGTAAGAGCACCGGTTTAAATATTTGGGAAGAATTGGGATTTTATTAGTGTCATGAAAACACGGAGTATTACAATGAGGGTGCTTAAACCAATAAAATAGATGGCATACACTGAAGCTGTAGCATGCTTACATGTGCTCAGAGACTAAAGTCCAAACCATCGTTGATTCACTTACAAAAAAATTTGAGAGTGGGGGGCCTGCTATACAAAACCAACAAGTCAAAAGTCATCATCAAGCTGCACAACACTGCTTGTTGATGATTAGAGGTCATAGGAGGACTTTGAAAAATGTGAGCTGCTTCCGTCTTCAGAGTTAGCTCTTTGTGAAGGCAGATGTTGCTGATAGAGTTCAGCAACACCTTCAATATGCCAGCACAATCTTTAGTTGGTTTAGGAAAATAATGTTGAATGGGATGGAGAGTGTTGGGCAAAACTCCCCCTGAACAACCTCCCCTCCTCCCAGGCCCACAAGACCATCTGATGGAGAGATGGGCATTGGAACTTTTCCTGTTAAAAAAGGCCATGAACTGGACTGTGACAGCAAGGCATTATCCAATCTTACAGGAAATGTTTTTAAAAAAATGGTTTCTTGGTTTAATACTTTATTAACTTTAATTTAAGATGCTGTAAAAACGTTCTGCTATTCATTTTCCAAACCTGTAAAGCTACCACTTCCTTTTCCTTTTCCATTTCCTTGTCCTGTATTAAGGGGGATGTTTCTTCTTGTGGTGGTTCTTTATTCTCGGTTTTCACAAATATAAGAATCCCAGCACTGCAAAAGAACAACCAAATTCTTTAACTGAATGCATGGATAGATTTTGACCCCCAATGTTGCAATGAAAATAACAATGACCCCCATCATAATCGTCTTTAATTAAAACAAATCAGCAGGCAAATTTCAGATCAACATAAAATTAAACACAGAAGGTTAGCTCATTCCTTTCCAATCTGCCTTGAACCATACTCTAGCAATGTTCGACCAGTAAATCACCAAGATGCATTCAAATATATATTAAAAATGACATTGTTACTTATAGATAGCAATTAGAAAGGGTGTGTGTAGTAATCAGCCATTGTCCATTCATGAGTGTGATTTTTTTAATTGTGTAATAAGTTCATATTAAATTCATATATAAAGAAATTGTGGTTTCCCCGGTAATTGCAGTCCTAGCCTTTTAGAAACATTATTTTCAAGGCCAGCAGATAGAAAATATCTCAAGGGATTGTTACATTTTTATCTCCTTTTATTTAAATATTCCTCTATTATGACAGTGAATGTATTTCAAAGTACTTTATAACATGATAGTTATGTTCTTAAGAAACCTCACATGATAGAAAATTGCATTATAAAAACAATTGCTTACAATTTAGTTAATTAAAGGGTCTGTACCGAGGTACACTGAAAAGCTATTTTGTTGCATGTCATCAAGTCAATGAGAAAACTGTGCATGAATACAATCAAGCCGCCCACAGAGTACAGGTAAAGGATGAAGGGTATATTATTTAGTGCAAGATAAAGTCTGATTAAAGATTGTTCACAGGTCTCCAATGATTTTGATGGTAGGTCAGGATTGCACTCCAGCTGGTGTGAGAACTCAATCTGTCTGAAAACAGCTGGGAAGAAACTGTCCCCAAATCTGGAGGTATGCATTTTCAAACTTCTGTACCTCTTGCCTGATGGAGGAGCGGGGAATATGGAATGACTGGGGCAAAACTGGCCCTTGATCATGTTGGTGACCTTGCCAAGGCAGCATGAAGTGTAGATATAATCGATGGAAGGGGGATTGGTTTGTGTAATGGTTTGAGCTACGTGCACAACTCTCTTCAACTCTCATCCACTACAAACCAACTGACTCCCACAGCTACCTGGACTACTCTTCCTCCCACCCTGCTTCCTGTAAGGACTCCATCCCCTATTCCCAATTCCTCCGTCTACGCCGCATCTGCTCCCAGGATGACGTGTTCCACACTAGGTCATCGCAAATGTCCTCGTTCTTCAGAGAACGGGGTTTCCCCTCCCCCACTATAGATGAGGCTCGCACCAGGGTCTCCTCCATACCCCGCAACACTGCCCTCTCTCCCCATTCCCCCACTCACAACAAGGGCCGAGTCCCCCTGGTCCTCACCTTTCACCCCACCAGCCAGCACATACAACAGATAGGCCTCCGCCAGTTTCGTCACCTCCAACGTGACCCCTCCACTCGCCACATCTTCCCATCTCCCCCCCGTCTGCCTTCCGCAAAGACCGCTCCCTCCGCAACTCCCTCGTCAATTCTTCCCTTCCCTCCCGCTCCACTCCTTCCCCGGGCACTTTCCCTTGCAACCGCAAGAGATGCTACACTTGTCCCTTCACCTCCCCCATCCACTCCTTTCAGGGACCCAAGCAGTCATTCCAAGTCCGACAGAGGTTCACCTGCACCTCCTCCAACCTCATCTACTGCATCCGTTGCTCCAGATGCCAGCTGATCTACATCGGTGAGACGAAGCGGAGGCTGGGCGATCGTTTCGCCGAACACCTCCGCTCGGTCCGCAATAACCAACCCGACCTCCCGGTGGCTCAGCACTTCAACTCCCCCTCCCACTCCGTATCCGACCTCTCGGTCCTGGGCCTCCTCCACGGCCAGAGTGATCAACACCGCAAGTTGGAGGAACAGCACCTCATATTCCGCTTGGGGAGTCTGCATCCTCTGGGCTTAAACATTGAATTTTCTCAATTCTGTTAACCCAGACTGCCTCCCCCCCCCACCTCTCCCTCAGCCCTCTGGCCCCGACATTCCTTCTCCATCTCCCCCCCCCAGTCGCACTAGCTTCTCATTTTCACACCACAAACAGCTTACAATGGAGTAGATCAAGCGGAGGCTGGGCGATCGTTTCGCCGAACACCTCCGCTCGGTCCGCAATAACCAACCCGACCTCCCGGTGGCTCAGCACTTCAACTCCCCCTCCCACTGCGTATCCGACCTCTCGGTCCTGGGCCTCCTCCACGGCCAGAGTGATCAACACCGCAAGTTGGAGGAACAGCACCTCATATTCCGCTTGGGGAGTCTGCATCCTCTGGGCTTAAACATTGAATTTTCTCAATTCTGTTAACCCAGACTGCCTCCCCCCCACCTCTCCCTCAGCCCTCTGGCCCTGACATTACTTCTCCATCTCCCCCCCCCCCCCCCCCAGTCGCACTAGCTTCTCATTTTCACACCACAAACAGCTTACAATGGCCTGCTTCCTTTATCACCAATACTTTTTTGCATATCTTTCACTCATTGTTCCTTATCTCTCCACATCACTGTTTATATCTCTCGTTTCCCTGATCCCTGACCAGTCTGAAGAAGGGTCTCGACCCGAAACGTCGCCTATCTCCTTCACTCCTTAGATGCTGCTGCACCCGCTGAGTTTCTCCAGCTTTTTGTGTAACCCCCAACAGCTTACAATGGCCTGCTTCCTTTTTCACCAACACTTTTTTGCATATCTTTCACTCATTGTTCCTTATCTCTCCACATCACTGTTTATATCTCTCGTTTCCCTGATCCCTGACCAGTCTGAAGAAGGGTCTCGACCCG
Source organism: Raja brachyura (assembly GCA_963514005.1). The sequence goes on along the minus strand of OY740781.1, from coordinate 115,997,968 downwards.
AAACGTCGCCTATCTCCTTCGCTCCTTAGATGCTGCTGCACCCGCTGAGTTTCTCCAGCTTTTTGTGTAACCCTCTCTTCAACTTCATGCAGTCTCGGATGGAGTTGTTCCCAAACCATGCTGTGATGCATCCTGATAAAATGCTTTCTACGGTGCAGCTGCAGAAGTTGGTTAGGGTTGTTGGTGACATGCATCAATGGAAAAAGGGGGCAAGGGGCTATAGAGTTTATTTCTCCCACAGGAATTTTAAAATAAAGGTCTTAATAGATATAATTTATTTTTGTCACTGCAAGCAAAGAATACTAAAGGCTACATATTAGAGGTCTCTTGCCCGGAGTAGGTGAATCGAGGATCAGGGGACATAGGTTTAAGGTGAAGGGGAAAATATTTAATAGGAGGGGTAACTTTTTCACTCAAAGGGTGATGGGTGTATAGAACTAGCTGCCTGAGGAAACAGTTGGACAGGTACATGGATTGGACAGGCTTGGAGGTATATGGACCAAATGCAGGCAGGTGGGACGAGTGTAGCTGGGACATGTTGGCCAGTGTTGGCAAGTTGGGCCGAAGGGCCTGTTTGCACACTGTATCACTCTATGACTAAGCCAGATTTCTATCTCACCGCTTGCTACACAGCCAAATCTCACCTCACCTCTCATCCAGCCCTGTGGGAGGAAGGTTCGTTTAAAACAAATAAAAACATGCATGATTGCTGACGATATATGTGTGGATAGACACAAAATTCTGAAGAAACTCGCAGGAATAGGCTAATTGAAGACAGTCAGCATTACTTTGTATTTGGCAGATAATTTATTGCCAATTTGTTTGTGTTTTGAGGAGTGACAAAAGTGATCAATGAGGATGGATTTTATTAAGCCTTTTGATAAACTCTCCCACGGAGGGCTGATTCCGAAGATTAAGATGCACTAGATTCCTGGTGTTTGATCATATGGAGTCAGAATTGGCTTACTGATAGAAGACAACGTGCTGTGGTGGAGGGCTGTTATTCTGGCTGGAGGTCTGTGACCAGTGGAGTTCTGCAGGAATATGTGCTCACACCTCTGTTTTTTCTAATGTTTATAAATGACTGAAATGAAAGATCAGGCATGATCTTGATGAATGGCAGAGCAGTGTTAAAGGGTTGTACAGCCTACTATGCTCCTGTTTCTTATAATCTTATCTAACTTTCAATTATGGAATATGGACCGGTTCTATTTGATGCAGAGGTGAATATGGGGCAATGAGCATGAATGTTAATATTCAGGAATGGATTTAAGGCAGTTTGCAGAAAGACCAAAAATGACAGGAGAAAATATTAGCATTTACACAGAATGTCAAACCTGGAATGCTCTATTTGAAAGGGAGCTGAATGTAAATATAATAGCAATTTCAAACAAAATTTGAATAAACAGGAAAAGCGTAGGAGGGTAAGATTAATTGGATTGCTCTACCAAAGACATAAGTAGCTGGCCCAAATAGTTTCCATTCGTGTTCATTCTTTAGATGGTTCCATGAATATATGACAGATATTTCAAGAGTTATTGAATGGAAATATGGCATATATATTTCAACAGTCCAGTATGTGTCAGGGGTTATGGGGAAAAGGCAGGAGAATGGGGTTACGAAGGAGAGACAGAACAGCCATGATTGAATGACTTGATGGGCCAAATGACCTAATTCTGCTCCTTTCACCTATGACCTTATGACCAGTATGTCAATGCTCTTTTACCTTAAAGCTGCCATTGCCGTTCCAATATAGTTTAGGATGGGACTTGGAACACTCTGAACGTTCAATCCAAACCAGCCAAACCTGAAGAAAGACCATTTTAGACATCTGATCAAATTAAACAGGTGGTATCCTCTTTGTATAGCACTGAATTATAATACAATAGAGATAAATTCTTGTCAAAGGAAAACAATTAGCATCTGTTTTTCAAGCAAATTAAGAAAGAAAACTATATAATTTAGGCTAATCTTTACTTGAACAGCATCATAGTTGATACATTAATAATCACTCATCAAATAATACTCAATTTTATAAAATTTATAAATATAAAATTTATAAAAACCAGCAATGCAGGATTAGCACTAGACTGTGGGGTTAAAGTAGAAAATGTAAGACCCTATAAACTGATACATACCATTTACTGCTGCCTTAATATTGCAGCAGCTCCCTTGAAAAGCCTGTGAAACATTATGGCTTTATAATCATTTTATTTCCATGTCAGATGACTTAATAATTGGTGAAAGCCAACAATGTACTGAAAAAGCTAAACTAAATAAATGTGTGAATGAACTGCAATTCTGATGGACATTTAATGAAGTCTAAAAATGTGATCAACTTACTTGCATAATGTATGGCACTAAAATGACTAAGGATGAAATTGCAAGTGATAGAGAGCCTTCGCATACAATGGTCAATGTAAATTCATTCAATAATGCAACATATGTGTGCATGGTAGCACAGTTGATAGAGCTGCTACTTCACAGAGCCAGAGAACTAGATTCAATCCTGACCTCGGGTACTGTCTGTGTGGAGTCTGCATGTTCTTCCTTTGACTGCATGTTCTTCTTCCAGGTGCTCCAGTTTACCTCTCACAACCAAACGACATGTTGTTTTGAAGGTTAATAATCCAGTCTAACTTACAAAAATGGATCATTTTTCAATTAAATTCGTGTGTCTTCCATCCTGGTGCCAAGCCAAAGAATAGAAAAATTCTCCATTGAAGCCAAACAGTAAATTGTGCTCAAGTTCAGGGCTTTCAGAGTACACTTTGAAAATGGGGTACAATTTCAGTCATTAAGAATTTTAAGAGAGCTTGGAGCTCTGCATCAATCCCAGGAAATATTGGGAAGGTGCTCCTCAGTGTCAGTGGGTGAGTTGTGAGGACCGATTGGTGAAACTGAAGCCTTTCAGCACAGTTAGGGGGTTAGTTCAGGAGCGGCTGTTTGGAGATATGTGTAATTATAAGAAAGATGGAAAGAAATGTTCAGAGCACCACTTCGAATTAAACAGACGATGTTATTGATGTTGAGAAAATACTGATTTGAGTTCTAAAATGCTGACTTTATAATTACTAAAAGAGGTTCTATAAGCAGAAAATGCTGTGAATTTGGAATGGACCGAGGCAGAGTGTGCAGGTGATTCAATGGGCATGTCAATAAATTTACCAATAGACTAGTCTGGTTCAATATGGATACATTTAGATGGGCTGGTTGTCCATTCTTGTCAGTACTTTACTAATGCATCTGGAGGTGAGAAGACAGTTACAACTGTGATGAGCCTGCATCCCAGTCCCAGTCAGTGCTTGTTTTGGATCCATGTAGTTTTGATAATTACCACACCCTACCCACTAATATAGAAACATAGAAACATAGAAATTAGGTGCAGGAGTAGGCCTTTCGGCCCTTCGAGCCTGCACCGCCATTCAATATGATCATGGCTGACCATCCAACTCAGTACCTGCCTTCTCTCCATACCCCCTGACCCCTTTAGCCACAAGGGCCACATCTAACTCCCTCGTAAATATAGCCAATGAACTGGCCTCAACTACCTTCTGTGGCAGAGAGTTCCAGAGACTCACCACTCTCTGTGTGAAAAGTGCTTTCCTCATCTCGGTCCTAAAGAAATTCCCCCTTATCCTTAGACTGTGACCCCTTGTCCTGGACCTCCCCAACATCGGGAACAATCTTCCTGCATCTAGCCTGTCCAATCCCTTAAGAATTTTGTAAGTTTCTATAAGATCCCCTCTCAATCTCCTAAATTCTAGAGAGTATAAACCGAGTCTATCCAGTCTTTCTTTATAAGACAGTCCTGACATCCCAGGAATCAGTCTGGTGAACCTTCTCTGCACTCCCTCTATGGCAATAATGTCATAATATGGGGTAGAATTAAAAGAAGAAGCGCTTTCAAACCATGCTGGAACATTTCAGCAATGGGTTCAGGATTTCCACACACAAGAGTCAAGAGTCAAGAGTGTTTTATTGTCATATGTCCCGAATGGGACAATGAAATTCTTACTTGCTGCAGCACAACAGAATATGTGAATATGTAAAAATAGTACATAACGTGGGAAGAGAGAAAAAAAAAAGTTCAATAAATAACAAATATAGTGTAATAATAATATAATCTTTTGCAGTTCAGAGCTAAGAGCTTATTTGTTGTCGTGTTTAATAGACTGAGGCAATAGATAATAGAGACAATAGGTGCAGGAGTAGGCCATTTGGCCCTTCGAGTCAGCACCACCATTCAATGTGATCATAGCTGATCATCCCCAATCAGTACCCCGTTCCTGCCTTCTCCCCATATCCCCTAACTCTGCTATCTTTAAGAGCCCTATCTAGCTCTCTCTTGAAAGCATCCAGTGAACCTTCCTCCACCGTCCTCTGAGGCAGAGAATTCCACAGACTCACCACTCTCTGTGAGAAAAAGTGTTTCCTCGTCTCCATTCTAAATGGCTTACTCCTTATTCTTAAACTGTGGCCTCTGGTTCTGGACTCCCCCAACATCGGGAACACGTTAACTGCCTCTAGTGTGTCCAAGTCCTTAACAATCTTATATGTTTCAATAAGATCCCCTCTCATCCTTCTAAACTCCAGAGTGTACAAGCCCAGCTGCTCCATTCTCTCAGTATATGACAGACCCGCCATCCCGGGAATTAACCATGTAAACCTACGCTGCACTCCCTCAATAGCAAGAATGTCCTTCCTAAAAATTATAGGACCAGAACTGCACACAATACTCCAGGTGTGGTCTCACTAGGGCTCTGTACAAATGCAGAAGGACCTCTTTGCTCCTATATTCAATTCCTCTTGTTATAAAAGGAATGGAAGAAGCTGTAGGGAAGAAGCTGTTCCTGAACCTGGACATTACAGTTTTCAGGCTCGTGTACCTTCTTCCTGATTGCAATGGTGAAATGAGTGTGTGGCCAGGGTGGTGTGGGTGTTTGATGATGTTGGCTGCCTTTTTGAGGCAGCGACTATGATAGATCCCTTCGATGGTGGGGAGGTGAAAGGCGGTGATGGACTGGGTAGTGGTCACAACTTTTTGCAGTCTTTTCCTGGAGGTTCAAGTTGCCGAACCAGGCCACGATGCAACGTCAGAATGCTCTCTACTGTGCACCTGTAGAAGTTTAGGAGAATCCTCTTTGACGTACCGAATCTCTGTAATCTTCTCGGGAATAGCTGTCATCAAGGATTTGAAGTCCCTTTTCTCTCTTCACTCTGATGGTGGGCCCCATGTGTCCGGAATCCACCTTCACCTACAATGGAGGTTCGGAGAAGGTTTTGCCATTTGACCTTTGAGCTGCTTGACGCCAATCGTGCAATCCTCAGTGATGAGCCTGAGTGTGGCTGGCAAGAGCAGCTCTGGAGGCACACACTCAGAGACGGGGAGGGGAAGGGGGACACAGGAAGGACTCCATGTGAAGCAAGCACAAAGCATTTGTTAACTGAATATTTTGTTCCCGCGTGGTCTTTCCAGCAAATTTGTATAAAGACTACTTCCCTTGAATGTTCCACCAAATGTACATGAGAAAAAAATTGTTTGCGTTGATGCGCTTACTTTCCAAGTTTCATTGTTTGATCATTTCTGCATGTTTTTTTATGCACACATTATATTGAAATCAGAAATCATTTGCAGATGTATTAGCCAGCACAGAAAATCAACTCAAGACCTAATGATGTTGCCAATAATGTTGCGTAAGGGACAGTTTTATGTTTTTAGAGAAAGGATGTCTGTTAAAGATAAAGGCGCAGCTTTCAACTGGTGTTTTTTCCTACATGATAAAACAGGGAATGCAGCAAGATGTTTGGATGACAGCTTCTGGCAGACTCATTTCTTAATGCTACACTTGTGGCCACAAGCATTGCTGCTACATTATGCGCTGCAATACACATCCTGCTATTACAAGGAGGTTGTTACAACTGCAGTTGTACAGGACCCTGGAGAGACCACACCTGGAATATTGTATGCAGTTTTGGTCTCCCAATTTGGGGAAGGACATTTTTGCTATTGAGGGAGTGCAACGTAGGTTCACCAGGTTAATTTCCGGGTTGGCGGCAATGACATATGATGAAAGGATGGATCAACTGGGCTTCCATTCACTGGAATTCAGAAGGATGAGAGGTGATCTTATAGAAATATGTAAAATTCTTAGATGATTGGACAAGCGAGATGCAGGGAAAAAATTCCCAATGTTGGGGAAGTCCAGAACCAGGGATCACAGTTTAAGAATAAGGGGTAAGCCATTTAGGACTGCGATGAGGAAAAACTTTTTCACCCAGAGAATTGTGAACCTGTGGAATTCTCTGCCACAGAAGACAGTGGAGGCAAATTCACTGGGTGTTTCTGGAGAGAGTTAGATTTAGCTCTTTGGGCTAACGGAATCAAGGGATATGGGGAGAAAGCAGGAACGAGGTACTGATTTTGGATGATCAGCCATGATCATATTGAATGACAGTGCTGGCCCGAAGGGCAGAATGGCCTACTCTTGCACCTATTTTCTATGTTTCTATGTTTTTACAAGACCTTGGAAGAGTCCAATCACATTGAGCTTACTGGTATTGTGCAAGTTTAGTGAGGTACAGGTTCAATGAAAATATTCCGAGCAGCAGCATCATAAGCGCATCGACCCAGACAACATAATAAAACAAAATTATACCTACATTATGCATAAATAGTACAAAATTTCCACCGACATTCAAATGAAAAAGCCTGCAAAAAAACAGGACGTTAGTGCAAAAATACATAATTGGAAAACAACTCTGTGGGAGTGCAAGATGTGGTTTGTAGTGTCTCTTGTGAAAGTAGGATTAGGGTTGAGCAGTCTGTTCACGAAATTGATGGTTTTAGGAAAGTAGCCATTCTTGAACTTGGTGGTGTGGGTCTTTAGGCTCCTGTTCCTCCTGCTGAAAGTAGCAGCATGAAGGAGGTACAATCTAGATTGTAGGGATCCTTGATGATATATGCCGCTTTCTTGAGGCAGTGGCTCGTGTAGGTGCTTTTGTTGGGGAGGGCTTTCCACATGGTGGATTGGGCCGAGTCCACCACTCCCTGCAACCTCTTGTAATCCTGTGCATTGGAAGTACCCTACCAGGCCATGATGCAACCAGTTGGGATACTTTCTGCAGTACATGTGGAGAAGGTTGTCAGAGTATTTGGTGATATTCTTTTTAAACTTTCAAGAAACTTTCAAGAAAGTAGAAGTGCTGGCCCTGGAGGGGCAGGCAGTGTAGAAGAAGCAAGGACTCTGCAGAAGGACTTGGACAGGTTAGGAGAGAGGGCAGAGAAGTGGCAGACGAAATTCAGTATAGCAAATTGCGGAGTCATGCAATTTGGTGATAAGAATAAAGGCGTAGATTTTTTTCGAAATGAGGAGAGAATCCAGAAATTGGAGCTGAAAAGGAACTTGGGAGTGCTGGTGCACGATTCCCAAAAAGTTAATTTGCAAATTGAATAGTAAGGAAGGCAAATTCAATGCTAGCATTTATATCAAGAGGACCGGAATACAAAAAATGAGATGTAATGCTGAGGCTCTATAAGGCGCTGGTCAAGCCGCATTTGGAGTACTGTGAGCAAATTTGGGCCCCATATCTGAGGAAGGATGTGCTGGTTCTGTAGAGGGTCCAGAGGAGGTTTACAAGAATGATTCCAGGAATGAGTGGGTTTGCAAATGATGAGCATTTGACAGCACTGGGCCTCTACTCTCTGGAATTGAGAAGGTTAAGGGGGGACCTCATTGAAACGTACAGAATAATGAAAGGCACAGATAGCGTGGATATGGAAAGGATGTTTTCACTGGTGGGAGAGTCTAGGACCAGATGTCATAGCCTCAGAATTAAAGGGCGTTCTTTTAGAAAGGAGGTGAGAAGGAGCTTCTTTAGTCAGAGGGTAGTTAATCCGCAGAACTCGTTGCCACAGAGGGCTGTGGAAGCCAATTCAGTGGATATTTTTAAGGCAGAGATAGAGAAATTCTTGACTAAAACGAGTGCCAAGGGTTACAGGGAGAAGGCAAGAAAATGGGATTAGGAGTCAGAGATCAGCCATGATTGAATGGCAGAGTGCTCGATGGGCCGAATGGCCTAATTCTTTAATGTGAGCTTATGAACCTTCTTTGTGATTAGGCCCCAGGACAGATCATCTGCTACATCAATGCCCAAGGAATTTAAAGCTGCTAAATCTATGCACAGCCAACCCATCAAGGAAAACGGGCATGTGGTCAACTGACTTCCCCTCTCTGAGGTTAACAAATAATTTCTTAGTTTTTGTTGACATTGGGTGAGCGGTGGTTGTTCCAGCACCACTCAACCAGCTGCTTTACCTCACCCCTGCACACTAACTCATCACTGCCCATGATTGTGCCAAGAACAGTGCTGTTGTATGCCAATTAGTAGATGGCACGGGAGTGTTTTCCACTCAGTCATGGGTTTAATGAGAGTAGAGGAGGGGGCTAACAACGCAGCTTTGAGGTGCATCTGTGCTGATGCTCAGTGAGGAGGAGATAGTGTTACTGATTTGCTTGAGATTTTCCACTAAAGAATTCGAGGATCCAGTTGCAAAGGGAAGCACAGAGGTCCAGATGCTGGCCGTTGGTGATGAGTTTCAATGATTCAATGATGACCGTTCAACAATTCAATGATTCAATTATACTTTATTGTCACGAGTTGCCATGCCACCAAAGTTACAAAACCTGCATTGAACAGTTTTATCATCCACTCGCAGCGGTGAACTAAGGTTGTTGCTGCATGTGGCCACAGGTGCTGCTTGTCAGGACATTTCGACGCAATGATTGTGTTGAAGGTGAGCTGCCATCGATGAACAGCCGACCAATGTGTGTATTCCTGTTATCCAGATGGACCAGAGCTGAGTGAAGAGCAAGTGTGATGGCATCTATTGTGGGGACAGGCAAATTGAAGCAGATCCAAATCAGTTCTGAGGTAGGAGTTGATTCGTGCCATAACCAATTTCTAATGGGCCTGTCCCACTTAGGCGATTTTACAGGTGACTGCCGGTGACTGTAAAGTTGCCTGAAATACCGACAACTTTTAAGAAGCTAGGCGACTTTTAAGAAGCCAGAGATACACAGCTGTAAAGTTCGGTGGACATTTAACATTACCGGTCGGTTATCCTTGGTTCTGAAAACTACTGCTTACTTTTTTTTTCCCCAATGAGCCAATGAAATTCACCAGTCAGCACCGGCTCCAATCTACGAGAACCTAAGAGAACCTTTAACCTCCTGGTAACCCATTAGGAGTTCCTTGCGACCCACCTACGGCAGGAGAATTCTCGCTATTCTCGCTACTCTCCATTTTTCAACATGTTGAAAAGTTCTCGGCAACTATAATGAGGCCGCGACTAGTTCCCAGAATGCGGAAACTCCTCACGACCTCGAAGGCGACTCCCCGGCAACCACCCGCGAACATGTGGCGACAGCGTAGTCTCCTGTAGTCGCCTAAAAAGTCGCCTAAGTGAGACAGGCCCATAAAAGCATTTAATTGCAGAGGATGTACTTTCTAATGGATGGTAATCACTGATGCGTAATTTCCACTTATGCTACCTGGCTTTGCCTTGCAGAGATGCCAGTGTGCAAACCCTGCCACAGCATTCAAACATCCATCTGCGACTCCTTAGTTCAAAATTGTCTCTTCATACTCGTGGTGGCTGTCAGAAAGTCATACATGGACCTGGTTTGGATTATTATCTCCAGTCCTGAACATCACAGATCTAGCCCTCAGCAGATTAAAAATCTCCTGGACTTCTATCAAGGGAAGACTGTTTTCGTAAATACACCCTCATCCACACATATCCTTATGTTGGTGACCATGATAGCATGTTCATTTGGGCCAGTTGACATATTCTTGAACATAGCCCATCCACTGATTCTAAGCTATCCAATAATTGCTCCTCTGCCCCCCCCCCCCCCTTCCTCCCCAGACCAGCTACGTCATTGTCTTCTTCCTGTGCCATCCCTGTGCTGTGCTCTTCAATCTCTGTCTGTACACAGGATGAGGAAGCACAGCTAGGTGGTCACTTTAGTTTAGTTTAGAGAAACAGCTCTTCAGCCCACTGAGTCCGAGCCGACCAGCGATCCACATACACTAGCACTATCCTACTTATGAGGGCCAATTTACAATCTTTACCATAGCCACTTAACGAAACCGGAGAAAACCCACGCGCTCACAGGGAGAATGTACAAATTCCATACAGACAGCACCAGTAGTCGCTGTAAGGCAACAACTCTACCGTTACACCACCTTGCTGCCCTTATCGAAAGCATGGGTGAGGGATGGAGCAGTAGACATTTCTGATTGTGGTAAAGCAGTGGTCAAGTGCATTGGGTCCTCTGCTGTTGAATGTGACATGTTGATGATAGTTCAGTGATATTTCTTCACGTTGACCAGGTTGAATTTCCTGATGGAGTGGTGCTAGATTCTAGGGTACACTGTTTCATCCTTGTTGATACGGTGCTCAATTCCAGTGCCTGCTTGACATCCGCCTGAAGTGGGATGTAGACTGCAGTCAGAATGATGGCGGAGAACTCCCTCAGTAGATGGAATGGTTGACACTCACCTGACGGATGTTCCAAGTAGGAGGAGCAGGAATGGTACAAGACCACGACATCTGAGCACCACGCTGAGTCAATCATGAAGCAGATGGAGTCACTGCTTCCTTATCCTCATGTTGCCATCCTTGCCCATGGGATGGGTGGAAAACACTCAGACCACGCCTGGAGAGTAGGGGTGAGCCTTGTCCGAGTCAAAGCCTGTATACAGCAGTCCCTCATGTCCCTCTGATACAACAGTCTTGCCCTGAGGGATTGACACCCAGTGATTGTACATTGACCAGAAGGATGCAAGGGTGGGGGGGGGGGGGCCACAGTGGGTGTAGCTTCCATACTCCTCGGCTCCAGTCACGCCTCAAGGCCTCCCTACTCACCACATTTCCTACCACAATGAAGGCCTGCCCAAGCTTCCACCTGCTGTGCTTGCTGCCTTGCAAGTCCCCTCCCTCCATTTTACTTTTCCTAGCACTGGCTCAGGAGAATTTGTAATAAAGGGACCCGGTGGGCCACACTGTCATGTGGATAGTTGCCAGGCACAGATGATAACCACCCAACAACCTCCCCCAGATTTCCTCATCTCTGTGCTGCATTTGACTATTATAGAAAGTAGGCTTCTAAACTGTCCTTCCATAAGCTAGGGTAATGATCGATTCACCTCTACCCCATTAAGGAAGATATCTAAGGAGCTGATGCACCACAATACACCATCAATGCTGAGAACTATATTCTGCTCCCTGTATCTTCCCCTTTATTCTCTCTATTGTATTTGGGTTTGAACTGTTTGTATCTTTGTATGTATTGTATACATGAGAGCATGCAAAACAAAGGTTTTCAATGAGTCTTGGTAATGGCGACAATAATAAACCTAAACCAATCCTTTTAGGGGTGGCTGGTTCTCCTTGCAGTGGATAGTGTGCAATGACACATCTGATGTTCAGACAGGTCATGGGGAAATGCACTTAAAGTTTTCAGGTATGAGTCAGGGTGGAAACCCATCGAGTGACTTATGAAATGGGTTTTTCATCATCTGATTACTTTACAGTCACCTACATGAGGCCTAGATAATTTAATCTCATCTCTCTGCATACAATCCATATTCCTCCATTCCCTTTATATCCACATGCCTATCTAAAAGCATCTTAAATGTATTATCGTATCTGCCTCTTCCACCACCCCTGGCAGTGCATTCCAAGCACTCATCACCGTCCGTATAAAAAAACCTGCCCTGCACATGTCCTTTAAACTTTGCCCTCGAGACTTCCACTTTTCCATCCTAGGAAAAAAAGTTCTGAATTTCTACCCTCTCATCATTTCACAAACTTCTATCAAGTCTCCCCTCAACCTCCAGCAAGCCAAAGAAAACAACGTAAATCTGACCAGCCCCTCCTTGTAGCCAATGCTCCCATAATTCAGCAAGCATTCTGGTGAACCTCCTCTACACCCTCTCCTAAGCCTCCACGTCCTTCCTGTAATGGGGCAAACCAGAACTGCAAGCAATATTCCAAATGCAGCCAAAAGTCTTATAGCGGTGCATTAGATTACCTGACTCTTGCACTCAATGACCCAACCAATGAAGGCAAGCATACAATATTTCTTCTTTACCACTACACTTGTGTTGCCACTTTCAGGGAACTATGGACCCAGACTGCAAGATCCCTCTGCAGTTCAATGCTATTAAGGGATTGTCATCAACCATATATCTTCCCCTTACATTTGATTTCCCAAAGTGCAACACCTCATATTTGCTCAGATGAACTCCATCTGCCATTTCTCCACACATTTCTGTAGCTGGTTTATATTCCATTGTATACTTTGACAGCCTTCCTCACTGTCCCAAACTCCAGCAATCTTGGTGTAATCTGCAAACATAATGACCAGCCATTCTACATTCTTGTGTTAAAGAAGGAACTGCAGATGCTGGAGAATCGAGGGTACACAAAAAGCTGGAGAAACTCAGCGGGTGCAGCAGCATCTAAGGAGCGAAGGAGATAGGCGACGTTTCGGGTCGAGATTCTACATTCTTGTCTAACTCATGAATACATATCACAAACAAAAAAGATCCCAGCGCAGATCCCTGCAATAATAATCCCTTAATCACAGAGTTCAAGCTTGAAAAATGCCCTTCTAACCGAACTCTCTGTCTTCCATAACTAAGCCAGTTCTGAATCCATACGACTAAGTCATTGTGAACCTTGTGCATCTTAATAATCGGGATCTGCCTACCATGGGGGACCTTACCAAAGGCCTTACTAAAATCCAGGTAGCCAGCATCCACCACCCTACCCCCATTGATCACCTTTGTCACCTCATCTAAAAACTCAAACAAGTTAGTACAACTTGACCTGCTGCTAAAAAAGTGTTTTTAAGACTAAAATTCTCGCTTTGCAGTAAATTATCTTACTTAATAGAGAATTAGTTCAGAAGGGATATATCCTCATTAATGCACTTTAAGAACCCAACACCACCTTCTTCTTGATCTCAAACTCTCATGGCATATTAATATTATCCAAACTGATCTCACTGTTCTCCATGTCTGATTCCTTAATGAAAACAGATGTCAAGTACTGGTTTTGTACCTCGACAACATGCGCTGACTCCAAGCGCATATCCCTTCCTTTATCCCTGAGTGGTCCAACTTCTTCCTGGTTAACCTTTTGTTTTTAATATAATCAGGAATTCAGATTTTGTTAAATCCGTGCCTCAAAGCCAGGCATAGAGCCACAGACCTGTTTACTGCTGCTGCTCCCTTCTGAATGGTCATTCCCCTCCCCCCAACAGCATCCAAAGGAGTATACATGTTTGAGCAGAATGTCAGCAGGGAATTCCTGTACTTTCTGCCTACACCCTTTCCTGATGGTCACCAATCTACTTTCTGCCTGTCCCTTGGGTGTGACCCCCTCACTATAACTCTTATATACAAAGCTTTCAGTCTCCTGGATGATCCTGATGTTGTCCAGCTTCAGTGCCAGTTCCCTCCCACAGTCAGTCAGTCATAGACCTACACACAAAACTCCAGGTGTGGTCTCACTAGGGCTCTGTACAACTGCAGAAGGATCTCTTTGCTCCTATATTCGATTCCTCTTGTTATAAAGGCCAACATGCCATTCACTTTCTTCACTGCCTGATGTGCCTGCATGCTTACTTTCATAGACTGACGTACAAGAACCCCCCAGATCCCATTGTACTTCCCCTTTTCCCAACTTGACGCAATTTAGATAGTAATCTGCCTTCCTGTTTTTGCCACCAAAGTGGATAACCTCACATTTATCCGCAGTAAACATCATCTGCCATGCATCTGCCCACTCCCCCAACCTGTCCAAGTCACCCTGCATTCTCATAGCATCCTGCTCACAGTTCACACTGCCACCCAGCTTTGTGTCATCTGCAAATTTGCTAATGTTACTTTGAATCCCTTCATTCAAATAATTGATGTATATTGCAAATAGCTGCAGTCCCAGCACCGAGCCTTGCGGTACCCCACTAGTCGCTGCCTGCCATTCTGAAAGGGACCCGTTAATCCCTACTCTTTGTTTCCTGTCTGCCAACCACTTCTCTATCCATGTCAGCACTCTACCCCCAATACCATGTGCCCTAATTTTGACCTTATCAAATGGTTTCTGAAGGTCCAGGTACACTACATCCACTGGCTTTCCCTTGTTCATTTTCCCAGTTACATCTTCAAAAAATTCCAGATTTGTCAAGCATGATTTCCCCTTCGTAAATCCATGCTGACTCGGACCGATCCTGTTACTGCTATCCAAATGTTACAGTCAATATTCTCAGAAATGAGAAGCTACGTTCATTACATGAAATCTGGAACAAATCTATTGTACGGATACTGACCTCATATTTCTGTGATTTTTTTAAACATTTAAAATGTCTAAATCTTCTGGAAGGATGTTATTATTAAAATAGCAACAAGAAAGCTAAGAGAGTACATCAATGGTTTTATCCCCTTAAAATACATTAATGTGACTGAGACATGTTGACGTTTTGTTGAATGTAATCCCGTCACTATGCACAGGTTAATTTGAGCCCAGATTTAATTAAAATACTGTAACTATTCTACCTTTTGCAATCCAGTTGCTCAAAAATGCATAAATGCTTATCATAATAAAAGTTGTGTTTTTTGCCAGATCTGACACAAGATAAATATATCTCCAGATTATATAAACAGAGAAAGATAGAAACCGAGAAAAATAGGCACAGGAGTAAGCCATTCGGCCCTTCGAGTCAGCACCACCATTCTATATGATCATGGCTGATCATCTAAAATCAGTACCTCATTCCTGCTTTTTCCCCATATCCCTTAATTCCTTTAGCCCTAAGAGCTAAATTAAACTCTAAGAGCTAAATTTAACTCTCTCTTGAAAATGGCCAGTGAATTTGCCTCCACTGCCTTCTGTGACAGAGAATTCCACAGATTTACAACTCTCTGGGTGAAGAAGTTTCTCCTCATCTCAGTCCTAAATGGCCTACACCTTTTTCTTAACTGTGACCCCTGGTTCTGGACTCCCCCAACATCGGGAACAGTTTTCCTGCATGTAGCCTGTCCATTCCTTTAAGAATTGCACATGTTTTTATAAGATCCTCTCTCATCCTTCTAAATTCCAGTGAATATAAGCCCAGTCGATCCATTCTTTCATCATGTCAGTCCCGCCATCCCGGGAATTAACCTGGTGAACCTACGCGGCACTCCCTCAAGCGCAATAATGTCCTTCCTCAAATGATGAGACCAAAATTGCACACAATACTCGAGGTGTGGTCTCACTAGGGCCCTGTACAACTGCAACATGCTCCGAGGGTACATACAGTATATGCCAAACTAGCGTTCTGCTTTGTGATCCAACCTTATCCAACCCACCCACACCTACACATTTGTTGCCCCTGTTTACAGTATAACACAGTGCTGAAATAAATTCAAGGACATAACACTGCGCTCTTCTGAAATAATGGTGTGTGGAACGGAGCATCTCCATCCCAGAAAGGGAGGGGTGGGCATGTAATTGGCTTTCAGATGCATGACAACTGAAGTACCCTGGATAAGCAGGTCAGGAACTCAGCGGTTTCTGTGGATGGAATGGCTAGGTGCTATTTCTTCTTCAGTTTCATCGTTGCCAGCCTGAAGTGTGATACAATTTTCAGGGAAATGAGTACTTGTACTCATAGATTCCTCGTCTCTACAACTCTCCCTAGTGCCCAACCATTCACTGTGAAGGTCCTGGGGAGTGTTGAATGTCCTGCTCTGGTTTGACTTCCCAAAATCCAGGACCATGCACTAATAGTAAGATTAAATGAGAACTTACCAGTTTGAAGTTTGATCTTTATTTTATGAGGAGTTGCGATGAGGGATTACGTGAAGACCCCGCCAGCACGCATGCGCGACATTTCTTCAAAGCAGTGGTGTGAAATCACAGAAAAAGTCACAATGACTAATATAGTAAGATAAAAAAGAGAACTTTCATACCAGGTGATCTTTATAATAGAGGGTCGGGAGCGGAGGGCACGTAATCCCTCATCGCAACTCCTCATAAAATAAAGATCAAACTTCAAACTGGTAAGTTCTCGTTTAATCTTACTATTTTACTTCAGAGTCACGTGAGTGACTACGTGAAGATTTCAAAGCTCTGTGATTTCATGCCCTGGAAGCTCCATGCTCACACACCGCTAAAGCTGGGATAAGAGGATGAACGTAATTCAGACAAGACACTGGCTGAAAAACAAAAACAGGTATTTATTCATACCAAAACAATATAGTGTCCCAAAAGGGTACTATCTGGCAGCACTTAAAATCCTCCCTGCATAAGTGTCAGGGGAGGTCACGGGTTTATAGTAAAAGCGGTGAAAGGTCTTTTCATTACTCCAACCCGCTGTGGCCAGGATGTGATCCAAAGCTACTTCCATCCTTCTAGCCGCCGAGGTGGATGCTGCCCTGGTGGAGTGAGATTTGAATATGTTAGTATCTACCCCCGCCGCATCCAGTACCACCCTTAACCATCTGGAAATGGTTTGTACCGTGACTCTGTGATGGGGCTTCTTGTGACTAATAAGCAATGCTGTCTCTGTGCCCCTTAGATTTTTAGTGACTGTGATGTATCGTGAAATTAATGTGACGATACAAAGGCGAGAATCTGCTGGGTAAGCCAGAAACTCCAAAGTATGACCAGACACTCCGGGTCGATCCTGTTTCAACAGTTCCTGCACATAAAAGGTGATTTTGTCATTTGTGATAGTCATAGCATCCAGATTGAGTTTGTGCAGGGACTGGACCCGTTGTGCCGTGATAAGTGCCATAATCATAATCATTTTGTAAGTGAGTTTAGCCAGAGGGAGTCCCGTGTTAGGTGTCCATCCTCGCAGCATAGTCAAGACTGTGCTGATATCCCAAATATGGCTGTATCTGGGCCTGGGGGGATTGGAATTGAATATTCCCCTCATAAGTTTGGATACAAGAGGATGTGATCCAATTCCCAATTGGTCACTCCCCTGGCCCAAATAGGATGATAGGGCACTCCTGGCACTGTTAATGGCACTATAACTCAAACCCTCATCAAAGTGAAGGGTAGCCAAGAATTCCAGCACGTCCGTAATGGTGGCGGTTCCATATGTGGTGTTGGCTGTGACGCAGAATCCTTCCCATTTCCTGATGTAGGTGAGGTACTGCTTTCTTGTGGACTCTCTGCAAGCTGCTGTGATGGTGTCTATGGTCCTGGTGGTGAGTCCGAATTCGAGAAGAGGCCGTTTTAAAATCTGCAAATTAACAGGTCCATGCGGTCATGACATGGGTGATGTTCTCCTGTAACAGGGTGAATGAGCAGGCTTGGTCTTTTGTTGACCCTGATACAAGGTTCTGTGGCCATCTTCTGTACCATAGGGAACCATGGTTGGGTAGGCCAGTCGGGCACCACCAAAATACCCGATGCGGCGTCTTGCTTTATTTTCTGCAAGACCCGACTGATGAGGCAGAAAGGGGGAAATGCATAGAAAAACAAATCCCCCCAATGTAGCGTGAAGGCATCCATCGCTACTGCCCCCGGGTCTGGTTCCCAAGCAACATATGTTGGTAGTTGGTGATTTAATCTGGACGCGAAAAGGTCGATATCTGGTGTCCCATAACGATCTACAATATCTGAAAACACATTCCGATCCAACATCCATTCTATGTTGTCGTTGAATTTGCGTGATCTGGTGTCTGCCACTGTGTTTAGCTTACCTGGAAGGTAAGTAGCTGAGATCCAAATTTCTCTTTGCAGACACCAGTGCCAGATATTGTTAGCCAATTCGTCACACGATATCGACTTTATACCGCCCATGTGGTTAATATAGGCTACCACCGTGGTGTTGTCAATTTGTATTCTAATATGAACTTTGTGCATGTTAGTGCAGTATGCCTTAAGGCCGTGAAATGCTGCCAACATTTCCGAATAGTTAATCCCCAAATTTTTGAATTGGGTTAAGTCTGGTGCACTCCATCTACCTCCACAGCTAGAGGTAGTGTTAGTAGCTCCCCACCCTTTGGCACTGGCATCCGTTTGTAAGATGATCGAGGGATTGATGATAGTAATTGGTTTAGAGCAATTTTGGGCATTACCCATCCACCAATATAATTCGGCTTTCGCCCTTTCCGGTATTTTCATAGGCCTATCGAAATGGCCTGCATGATTTTTGAGCGCTGTAATTTTGGCTCTTTGTAAATTTTGGTAATGTAAAGGCCCAAATTGCGCTGCAGGAAAAGCAGCTACTATCTTCCCAATCACCCTGGCCCCCTGCCGAATGGATGGGTCCTTAATGCCAATGAGGCTCCTGCAAGCCTCTATCAAGTCCTCCACCTTGCTTGGTGGTAATGTGATAGACATTTGCATTGAGTCAACAATGAACCCCAGGTATTTCATGGTGGTAGAGGGTTCTAATATTGATTTATCTGGATGTATAATGAAACCCAGCTTCTGAAAAAGATGTTTCGTGGCTGTAACTGCCAATGTAGCCATTTCCAAATTTTCCCCCACTATGAGGATGTCATCAAGATAGGCCATAACAGTATGATTCTGTTTCCTTAAGTAGGCCAAAGCTGGTTTTAATATCTTGGTAAACAATCTGGGTGCTGACGATAACCCATTGGGTAAGGCTTTGTATTGCCATAATTGCCCCATCCAGATAAATTTTAAGTATTTCCTATGATCCTTGTGTATGGGTACTGAATAATATGCATCTTTAAGGTCAATGCACGCCATGTAGTACCCATTGGCTATTAACTGTGTAGCAGTGTCGAAGGTGTCCATTTTGAAATGAATATACTGAACAGAAGTATTCAGTTCAGCCAAATCTATGATAATGCGGCAACCGCCGTCTCTTTTATTTTTGGTGAATATATTAGACACGAACTCCTGAGGTTCTTTGATGGTTTTCTCAATTACCCCTTTTTCTATTAACCTGTGCAGCTCAGCATGCCCTGCTGCCTTCTCTTTTTTAGAGAGGATAAATTTTCGGCTGGGTGAATGCTGAACCGGGGTAGGGAGTTCGTGAATAAATTCAATTTTGTAGCCCTGAATACTCCTGAGTATATAAGGATCAGAGGTAAAAGTGAGCCAATTCACATAGAACTTGTGCAACCGACCCCCTACATAAAGTGAATTTAGGCAAGATGTGTTTCTGGGGAACCCAGACCCACCTACCTCCATGGTTACTGCCGGTGTTGTGGTTTCTGTCCTTGCTTCCTTGGCTGGTTGGTTGTGTTGTAGGAGTGGCGCATCTTCCAAGAAGGCCGGCCTGGGCCATGGCCTAAAAAAGACCGCTGTGCAGGATTGCCGGCCTTCGAGCTTTCACCACCGGCAGACCTGTTATGGTAACTCTGCCCGGTGGATGTGTAGGGGTGCTGTCTGTGTGGGTAGTGAGGCTTGGTGTAGCCAGGAACCTTGATTAGGCCCAAAGCCTTTGCCTCCTCATCAAGGTCTTTAACCTGCTTGGGGAGATCTTCCCCGAACAGCAGGCTTGGAGGCTGAGTCTTCCCAGGCTTACACAACCCCGCAAACTTGGGGTTAAGCGCCGGCTTTATGATGCTTTTTCGGAAGTTATTGATCTCATACTGGGTGTTACACAGTAGAGCTAAAGCATCTTGTAATTCTTCCGGCATCTCCACACCCACTGCAGTTCTTGCCACTGCCGTAATCCCGGCGGTTAGGAGCTTCAGAATTTTTTGAAGTTTAATCTCCTGGCCTCTGCTCGAGGGGGTCATGTTCCCCCATATAGGGTTGTTTACTGCAGGTACATTTAACGAGTTGCAGTTTTCAGGTGCCATGTATTTGTCTGCAGTTGCATTAATGGCCTGTTCCTGCAGCTGGTTAGTTGCCATGCAGTTTATACTGGCAGCCAGTTTGGGGTGGATAGGTAGGCCCTTCTGGTTAGGTATTGCATGCTTGCTTACCATATCCATGTAGTCTTCACACACCCCTGACACAGATGGTAATTCAGCCAGCTCCCCTTCTTCTGGGTCAGCCCAGTTCTGACCCTGAATGCTCCCCTGTGTGGAGGGGGAGACATTAGGCAGTCCTCGGTAGGAACCTGCCGTGGGCCTGCTAAGAGGCCCACTGTGACCCTGCCCCTGCAATAGCAGGTCACGTTGGAGCATTTGCTCCAACATCCGCTCCATGCGGGTTAGACGACCTCCGTCGCTATCTGCGAACGGGGTGTCCTCGGGACCGGACTCCGCTGAGTCGGCCCCGTCCGACTTCCGGGTGGTTTTCCCGCCCAGCCGTGGCGTCCCAACGGCCCCAATGGGCGAAAAGTCGGGAGCTGCAGGTAAAACCTGTAGCTCTGGAGAGGCGGCTCTCTGCTGGCTGCTCTCCTTGGCAGCTGCTTTTGCCGCAGCTCTTTTAGATTTGCGCGATTCCATTCCGTCGACTCACTCCTCCGGTGAGACTTACCTGGCGTAAGCTATTTAACTTACGCTGGAGGAGCCCCGCTCCTCCCGACCGTCGCTTCTGCATGCGTACGACGATATGTCGCGCATGCGTGCTGGCGGGGTCTTCACGTAGTCACTCACGTGACTCCGAAGTAAAATCTGAAATAAATTCTACTTGCCCTTCAGCCCACTGCTCTTTAACCTTTTGCCTCACTCCCTGCATTCACTCTGCAGGACGCTATTACCTTTCCTATTCATGTTATTCGTGCCAATGTGCACAACAACCTCAGGCTGCTCATCCTCCCCCGTCAGAGTGTTCCGCAGCCCGTCAGATTCATCCTGGACCATGCACCAAGAATGTAACACGCCATCCTGGTGTCCTGTTTGTTGCCACAATTTCTCCTGCCCTTTCCCACTTATTAACGAGCCTCCTGTCACCATGGCCTTGACTGTCGTCAGTCTTCCGTGCTGTGTCTCAAAGCCAGGCATAGAGCCACAGACCTGTTTACTGCTGCTGCTCCCTTCTGAATGGTCATTCCCCTCCCCCCAACAGCATCCAAAGGAGTATACATGTTTGAGCAGAATGTCAGCAGGGAATTCCTGTACTTTCTGCCTACACCCTTTCCTGATGGTCACCAATCTACTTTCTGCCTGTCCCTTGGGTGTGACCCCCTCACTATAACTCTTATATACAAAGCTTTCAGTCTCCTGGATGATCCTGATGTCGTCCAGCTTCAGTGCCAGTTCCCTCCCACAGTCAGTCAGGTTTGCAGATGGTTGTGCTTCCTACAGTCCTCAGAGATACTGGAAATTTCATTGACATCCCAGATCCTACAGGAGGAGCAGACCAATGCCCTAACTCGCATCCCAACTGCACAAAGTCCAAAGAAGAGCAACAGAAAAAGATCTAACCTTTCTGTCACCCTCTGCTCAGACCATCTGGCTGAAGCCTCTTGAGCCAAAGCCCCAACATTTGGCCAAAATCACATTGCTTGCACCTCAAAACACAGCCTCTCATAACCGGCCACTCCATTTGTGCCCACATTGCCCTCACGCACTACTCAGAGCAGTCACTGACTTTCTAGGTGGAGAAGCCTTTTGGTACTTTGGTCTTCGTCAGTCAGGGCATTGAGTATAGAAGTTGGGATGTTATGTTACAGTTGTCCAAGGCATTTGGAGTATTGTGTTTAGTTTTGGTCACTCTGTTCTAGGAATTAAGTTGTTAAGCTGGAAAGAGTGCAAAGAAGAGTTACAAGGATGCTTCCAGGACTTGAGGACCTGAGCTATAGGGAGACGCTGGAAGGATAAGACTTTGTTCCTTTGAGCAGAGGAGGATGAGGGGTGATCCTATGGAGGTGTAGAAGATCATGTGGGAATAGATAGATAAATTACTCTGGAAAGAAAGCTAAAGCTAATTATGTAGGAGTTGAAGCAAGACACTAAATTATTAATTATAAATAAAATTATTCACTTACCTTGAACTAGCCCAGCCCATTAGAAGGCTAAATGTAGACCAGATTAAAGCGCCCATGCCAAGACCAATAGTTTTTAATATGGGAATAACGGTGACATTCCCTGGAAGAAAGGAAATAATTGAATCAAAAAGATTTTGGTGGATTTTAAAGTGCTGCTGTAGGTGTCTGGTTTCTTTCTTCATGAAGAAAGTTCATTGGATGTCCAGAGACATGGCCCACTAATCTATAAACAAGACAGACAATTTCTGCATCTCTGAGAAATCTGAAGGCAATGTTAGCCACAAAATGCCATGTAATTAAATTTATACATGAAGTTCACATTTTCCACACATCTTCACAAATGCTTTGGTCAGATTAGTGGTGGAGGAAGTGGTGGAGGTCAGGGGCCTCCTCAACATAATGTAGGTCTCTGGTGAAAAGTCTGCAGGCGGTTTTATAAGTTCTAGTTTCAGAGATGCATCATGGAAACAGGCCCATTGGCCCACTGAATCCGCGCTGTCCAGCAATCACCCATACACACTAGGGACAATTTACAGAAGCCAATTAACCTAAGATCTGCATGACTTTGGAATGTGGAAGGAAACTGGAGCACCCGGAGAAAACCCATGAGGTTACAGGGAGAACGTTCAAACTCCGTACAGACAGAATCCGCAGTCAGGATTGAACCCGGGTAAGAACGCAACTCCACGTTGCGCCACTTTGTCATCCTGAAGGGTGGAAAATAGGTTCACAAGCTTAGGAGGAATGTTAGCCTTTTTTTTAGAATGTGCAATTTAAACAATACCTAATTAAAGTGAATTATAAATTCATACATTTGCACTCTTCTGAATTTAAGCAGAACCTTAATAGGAACTCTAGATTTGTTTTCTGTGGTGTTCAGACAGGCTGGGTTAATAATGTAGATATTAACATAGAGTGGATGCTAAAAATAGGCAGTCAGTCAATAAGTAATGGTGCCCATTGGCAACACCTAGTAGCAGCAACAAGCTCCAGAACTGCAGGGAGAAGGAGTCGGCCAATATGATTGTTTTGGTTTAATTTACTTCCCTACAGTCTTCATGAGGAATTTATATGAACAAAGTTCAGATCATTCTAATATATTTAGTTCAGTTTAGTTTAGTTTAGCGACAACTGCATGTAAAAAGGCCCTTCATACCAAATCCAAAGGGTTTCTACAGCTATATTAATAGCAAAAGGATAACGAGGGAGATATTGAACAATTTCTTTTCTTCGGTATTCACCAAGGAGAAGGATATTGAACTCTGTGAGGTAAGGGAAAAAAAGTAGAATAGCTATGGAAACTATGAGATTCAAAGAGGAGGAAGTACTGACACTTTTGAAAAATATAAAAGTGGATAAGTCTCCAGGTCCTGACAGGATATTCCCTAGGACATTGAGGGAAGTTAGTGTAGAAATAGCAGGGGCTATGACAGAAATATTTCAGATGTCATTAGAAATGGGAATAGTGCCGGAGGATTGGCGTACTGCGCATGTTGTTCCATTGTTTAAAAAGGGTTCAAAGAATAAACCTAGCAATTATAGACCTGTTAGTTTGACGTCAGTGGTGGGCAAATTAATGGAAAGGATACTTAGAGATAATATATATAATCATCTGGATAAACAGGGTCTGATCAAGAACAATCAACATGGATTTGTACCTGGAAGGTCATGTTTGACAAACCTTCTTGAAATTTTTGAAGAGGTTACAAGGGAAATTGATGAGGGTAAAGCAGTGGATGTTGTCTATTTGGATTTCAGTAAGGCCTTTGACAAGGTTCCCCATAGAAGGTTGGTTAAGAAGGTTCAATCTTTGGGTGTTAATGGCGGAGTAGCAAGATGGATTCAACAGTGGCTGAATGGGAGATGCCAGATAGTAATGGTGGATGGCTGTTTGTCAGGTTGGAAGCTGGTGACCAGTGTGGTGCCTCAGGGATCTGTGTTGGGTCCACTGTTGTTTGTCATGTACATCAATGATCTGGATGATGGGGTGGAAAATTGGAGAAGTAAGTATGCAGATGATACTAAGATAGGGGGTGCTGTGGATAATGCAGTAGATTTTCAAAGTCTACAGAGAGATTTGGGCCATTTGGAAGAGTGGGCTGAAAGATGGCAGATGGAGTTTAATGCTGATAAGTGTGAGGTGCTACATCTTGGCAGGACAAATCAAAATAGGACGTACATGGTAAATGGTAGGAAATTGAGGAATGCTGTGGAACAGAGGGATCTAGGAATAACTATGTATAGTTCCCTGAAGGTGGAATCGCATTTAGATAGGGTGGTACAGAAAGCTTTTGGTGTGCTGGCCTTTATAAATCAGGGCATTGAATATAGGAGAAGGGAAGTAATGTTAAAATTGTACAAGGCATTGGTAAGACCAATTCTGGAGTATGGTGTACAATTTTGGTCGCCTAATTATAGGAAGGATGTCAACAAAATAGAGAGAGTACAGAGGAGATTTACTAGAATGTTGCCTGGGTTCCAGCAACTAAGTTACAGAGAAAGGTTGAACAAGTTAGGTTTTTATTCTTTGGAGCGCAGAAGGTTAAGGGGGGACTTGATTGAGGTCTTTAAAATGATGAAAGGGATAGACAGAGTTGACGTGGATAAGCTTTTCCCATTGAGGGTAGGGAAGATTCAAACAAGAGGGCATGACATGAGAATTAAGGGACAGAAGTTTAGGGGTAACATGAGGGGGAACTTCTTTACTCAGAGAGTGGTGGCTGTGTGGAATGATCTTCCTGCAGAAGTGGTGGAGGCAGGATCGATTTTAACATTTAAAAGTAAAGTGGATAGGTATATGGACGGGAAGGGAATGGAGAGTATGGTCTGAGTGCAGGTAGATGGGACTAGGGGAAAATAAATGGTCGGCATGGACTGGAAGGGCCGAGAAGGCCTGTTTCCATGCTGTAATTGTTATATGGTTATTATATGGTTATATACGACTGCGACCACGCTGACCTGGTCACACAAGGCCCATTTATCCCACCTACTCTTCCACTCCCTGCACACTAGGGCTAATGTACAGAGGCCAATTAACCTACACAAATGCATGTCTTTGGGACATGGAAGGAAAGAGGAACACATGTGGGAAACCCACACGGCCACATGGAGAACAGGTGAACACCACACAGGCAGCCTTTGAGGTCACCATTGAACCTGGGTCAGCAATCAGAAAATAAGTTTTCATCTTATTGTTATAGCTTGTTTCAACTCCTGCCTCATAGAGATACTAGTGTTAAAGAAGGAACTGCAGATGCTGAAAAATCAAGGGGACACAAAAGGCTGGAGAAATTCAGCGGGTGCAGCAGCATCTAAGGAGCGAAGGAGTTAGGCGACGTTTCGGGTCGAGACCCTTCTTCAGATATAGAGATACTACCCCAGTGATAGATACAAAATGCTGTAATAACTCAGCGGGTCAGGCAACATATCTGGAGAAAAGGAACAGGTGATGTCTTGGGTTGGAAACCTTCTTCAGACTGAAAGACAGAGAAGGCCAGAACAAAACAGGGCCAGCAACAGATGTTTTGTTCTAGCCTTTATCTTTTAGTCTGAAGAGTTCTGATCAAAAACGTCACCCATTCCAGACATACTGCCTGACCTGCTTAGTTACTCCAGCTTTTTGTGTCTATACTCAGTATAAACCAGCATCTGCAGTTTCTTCCCACACATTTGGTCTACCTCAGTGAACTTTTTAAAATGCTGTTATGAAAAAGGATTTAGCAAAGGCAGGTCAGAACAATATGAGCTCAAAACAGAGCAAGTTCATTCCTACAGCTACACCAGGCATTCAGGCGCTGTCAGAAGTCATGCTTCCCAAATAAAAATAAAACATCTTTCCTTTTTCCATTCACTGTCCAGAAACAAATCAACCCCCTGTCACATGAAGAAAGAACTCTTTATTTTGCAATTATGTTGTACCAATCAACGTACCTGTAGCCCACAGAAATCCACCGAGCATTGTGAGAGGCCAGAACTTTGGACACAGTTGGATAAGATGGATCACCAGTGAGACAACCCAAACTGCAGTACAAAAAATCCATTGGAAAAACAGGCCTACAAAAAACAATGTTCAACACTCAACAATGATGTTAAAAAGGACGTACAGAAATAATAATTTACCTTGGCCATAACACTAACCTTGAAATGTTTGTTACAATTATTGATTAGATTGCTGGCATAAGAAATCATCTGCAATAGTTCTACTTTTTCACAAGAAGTTAGACAGGTAGATTGGATAAGAATGGAGAAAGAGGATTGTTCCCCTTATAATATAGGAGCGATCCTTCTTTCCCCGATGAAACTGAACAATATAATATATAAGAAGAATCCAATAATTCACAGTATAATACGAATTTGGAATCAAATAAAATTAACTTTAAAATTAAGAAAATTATCGCTTCTTTCTCCAATAGCTAATAATCCCTCATTCAAACCATCCATTATTGATAAAACGTTTATCCATTGGGAAAGATTAGGAATTAAAACAATGGGAGATATGTTTGAAATGGGAACACTTTTATCATTCCAACAATTACAACTAAAATAAAATTTGAAAAGTAATCAATATTTCAAATATCTTCAAATTCAAGATTATTTGAAGAAATATATACAAGGATATCAAACTCTAACCCCAGATTTATTGGAGGAAGGAATGAATAGATAGGCAGAATCAAGCAATTTAATATCTTACTTATATAATAGAATTCTAAATGTAGAAAAACCAACGACAGAGGCAATTAGAAGGGACTGGGAACAAGAGTTATTGATAAAAATTCCTAACGATAGATGGGAAAAAAATTTATATGTAAACAAATGTTCAATTAATGTAAGACATAACCTAATTCAATTTAAAATTTTACATAGATTATATTATTCGAAAACTAGACTGAATAAAATATTTTCAAATGTTTCCCCCATCTGTGACAAATGTCTAACTCAAAATGCCACTATAGCACATTCATTTGTCTCTTGTATAAAACTGTATGAATTTTGGAATTACATTTTTGGAATTTTTACAAAACTATTTAACACAAAATTGAACCCCAATACAGAACTGATTATTTTTGGATCAATGGAAGAGGGAAGTAAACTAACTATATTCCAAGAAGCTTTTCTTAATTACGGTCTAATAACAGCAAAAAAACTTATACTCAAATTTTGGAAAAACGCAACCACGCCAACATTCAAAATGTGGATTTCAAATATGTCTGAAACGCTTCATCTTGAAGAAATGAGATTCCTCCTACTAGGCAAAGTAGACCAATTCTTAAAGACTTGGTCTCCTTTTATCAACTTTTTACAAGCATATGGTGCAACATAACATAACCTTAGAAATTAAATGGTTTAGAACCGTGTGACGGATGGGCAAAAATACGAAATAGGTAGATCTCTCCTAATCTCTCTTTTCTTTACTTTCTCCTTCTCTTTCAATCTTTTCAGCTTCTCATCTCTGTCCTTTATTTCTTTTGCTATCTGTTTCTATTTGCTTGTCTATCTATTCCGACATTCTTTATTTCTTTTTTTTTCCCACTGTTCTTTTATTATTAAATCAAAAGTACGAAGTTGTACACAAATGGAAATATGTATGTATGTATTAGGTACTCAAGTACCACACTATTGTACTTACCTCTAACAAAAATTAAAATTAAAAAATTAAAAAACTAAAGTCACACCCCGTGACAAAGGGTAGCTTGTCAGAAGGACACCAGCTCACACTACAAATAAGCGGAGAAAGGTCAGAACAAGGAAGGAAATAGCAAGAGGAAAGAAGCACATATACAGGAAATTTCAGCTGAGGTTAATGCAATGACAGCAACCACATTCAAGATAGGAGGTTCATAAAAAAGCAGTTAAGTGTTTGTTGACATGAAGTTTTTCAAATTGGTTGAAATGCTTGGCCAAATTATCTTCTTAAATTGCACAATCCAATGTACTGTCAGTATTGTTGATACCTTAACAATTTCTGCCAGATAGTCCAGACATTGCCACCACTGACAGGTCTGAAAGTAGCATTTTGTCACAATGTAGACTTGTATAACACTGTTGATCAATCAAAATGCCCGGCGATGTGTGAAAAATATGCTGTTCAAGGACCTGCACAGAGTACTGGGACAGAAAAATTGAGCCAATTCAGATAATAATCTACCCTCATGTTTTTACCATGTTTGTGTTAAATCTTATTGTGTATTGTGTGTTATTTTTAATTGTATTGCTGCTGGCAAATTCATTTCACTGCACGTTCAGGTGCATGTGGCGAATAAAATTGACTTGTGAGAGAGAGATTTTAACGGGCAGAGAGAGAGGGGGGTCGGGAGCAGAGAGAGTGAGGAGTGGAGAGAGAGTGAAAGTTGCTGCACTTGATTTGAAAGACACAGTAACTAAACTTAAAGTGAAGTTAAAATGAGAAAGACAGTGCAAATAATGGGCCATAGTAAGAGTAGAAGTGCAGGAAACTTGAGTACCATTTCATGAGATAAGAAGGTAAATGATCAAATTACTGCACTCAAAAATCTGAATAGGTAACTTACGAGAGTTTTGGATCATGCTCAGAGGCAGGTTCATGTGTGGTCTAAGACATGAAAGGGTCCAGTGGAGGTCATTAGACTATAATTGATTTGGTATTTGGAGATGGCAGCCGAGAATGCAAGAGAATTTTGTCCTCCGCTATCCATGTTGTGGCAGATGCTTACAGTTCAGAAGTGAAAAAAGTTTCATGTGACGGGCGGCAGAGTGAGGAGCGCAGCAGTAGAGTTGCTGTCTTACAGCGCCAGAGACCCAGGTTGGATCTTGACTACCAGTGCTGCCTGTACGGAGCTTGTACGTTCTCCCTATGTCTGTGTGGGTTTTCTCCGGGTGCTCCTGTTTCCTCCCACATTCCAAAGACATACAGGTTAATAGATTAATTGGTTTCTGCAAATTATAAATTGTCGTTAGTTTGTTGGATACTGCTAGTGTACAGGGTGATGGCTGGTTGCCATGGACTAGGTGGGCCGAAGGGCCTGTTTCCACGCTGTATCCCTAAGGGCTGCAACTAGCAGAGTCTTTTATTTTCCACATCTTTTAGACTCTAAATGCTTCACCTACAAGAAGATAGAACACAGAGCAGTGGCTTTTAAAATGGAGCACAAAATACAACATGAAGACTACACTTCTCATAAAAATCCACATAAGGGGAATCTACACAATATTGGTACAGTGGATGGCATAGAATGTAATTTGTGCAAGCAGTCGTAATGTAGGGGAACAGGACTTAACAATCACCATGCTGGTTGATGGAAGATAGAAGAGTTGTAATTCACTATAGTCCGTGTGGAAAAAGACAAATACGACCAGCAGTTTCCTTTGTAAGGAATAAGCTCAGTCTAGGAACCACTAGTGTCGAAGAGGTTTGTGTGGAGCTTTCACGCTTGTGTGGAGTTTTCATGCAGGGAATTGATGGGAAAGTGGGATAACATAGACCTAGTGTCAATTATGATAAATGGTCAACATGGATTCGGTGGGCCAAAGGGCCAGTGTCATTGCTGTATCTCTAAACTAAACTCAAGTAAACTCAATATACATGTCAACAAAGAGAAAACTACAACACAGAAAATCAATAACTTGCAGTATTGGCCAATGTTGGATAATTAACAGCAGATGAGACACAACCCGCATGAAAGAATTCAATGTAAATCTAAAGTCTTCTTTTGTTTAAGGAGAATACAGTCTAACTTCTTTTTGTTTTATCTTTGTTTTTGTTTTTTTGTTTTTGCAAGTACTTTAATAATAACCTCAATTGGCAAAGTTTCATAACAACCCTCGGGCCCTGGCATTCCCTCTCTCTATCTCTCCCCCACCCAAGTCGCACTAGCTTCTCATTTTCACACTACAAACTGCTTACAATGGCCTGTTTCCTTCATCATCGATACTTTTTTGCATATCTTTCATTCATTGTTCTTTATCTCTCCACATCACCGTCTATATCTCTCGTTTCCCTGATCCCTAACCAGTCTGAAGAAGGGTCTCGACCCGAAAAGTCGCCTATCTCCTTCGCTCCTTAGATGCTGCTGCACCCGCTGAGTTTCTCCAGCCTTTTGTGTATCATTGAAAGTAGGCGTGCAGGTGCAGCAGGCAGTGAAGAAAGCAAATGGTATGTTAGCATTCATAGCGAAAGGATTTGAGTATAGGAGCAGGGAGGTTCTACTGCAGTTGTACAGGGTTTTGGTGAGACCACACCTGGAGTATTGTGTACAGTTTTGGTCTCCAAATCTGAGGAAAGACATTCTTGCCATAGATGGGGCTCAGAGAAGGTTCACCTGACTGATTCCTAGGATGTCGGGCCTTTCATATGAAGAAAGACTAGATAGACTCGGCTTGTACTCGCTGGAATTTAGAAGATTGAGGGGGGATCTTATAGAAACTTACAAAATTCTTAAGGGGTTGGACAAGCTAGATGCAGGAAGATTGTTCCCGATGTTGGGGGAGTCCAGAACAAGGGGTCACAGTCTAAGAATAAGGGGGAATTCCTTTAGGACCGAGATGAGGAAAACATTCTTTACACAGAGAGTGGTGAGTCTCTGGAATTCTCTGCCATAGAAGGTAGTTGAGGCCAGTTCATTGGCTATATTCAAGAGGGAGTTGGATGTGGCTCTTGTGGCTAAAGGGATCAGGGTTATGGAGAGAAGGCAGGTACGGGATACTGAGTTGGATGATCAGCCATGATCATATTGAATGGCGGTGCAGGCTCGAAGGGCCGAATGGCCTACTCCTGCACCTATTTTTCTATGTTTTTATGTTTCTATCCACCACAGCATTCTTCACTGTGGTGGAAGGCACAAAGTTCAGCCAGTCCTCCTGCTTTGTTCCCCCGTAGTCGGGGCCATGAACCCTCCGTAGTCGCCGTTATGGACACCACTACGGAGTGTCTCTAACACACTCTCTCTCTCTCTTTCTGCCAATATCTGATGACGGAGAGCTAGAATATTATGATCCTGTTTTTATTTATTTTTTGCCTTTTTGGAGGGGGGCATGAACACCAGAATGAAGAAGCACAGCCCAGATAACTAGAGAATCACAATAAAAACGTCTACAATTTTATAATCCACCAGTGGATCACTAACACAAACTCTCTGCCATGTCAGACCCTAATTCCCTCACATCCAAAACCAAATTGTCACTTTTTACGTTGAATGCCACTAACACGTTGAAAGATTCTGGTTATTTGGGAGTATTTAAATCATTAAAACTTGCAGTACACTTAATGTTGCCAGGGAGTGGACTGTGGTAGACACAACTATGATGCAGCTTGAAGGTACTGAGTTACTGTTTATGGGCTCTGTTACAGAGAGATTTAGGAAGTTTGCCATACAGGAATATGGATAGAACTGGAGATACGTTCTGGCACGCTTTTTTTGGAAAAGACATGTCATACTTCATACTGTGAATAAAGGAATGTAATCACACAAGCAATGGCATGTGGATGTAAACAAAACTGTTTAATTTCTCATGGAAATAACATACACATCGTAAAAGCTGATGGGCTTACAAATATATTGTAGCCTCAATTCTGCCAGCTAACAATTGGGTGGTGGTCAACTAGAGGATTCACATCAATTATTACAAGCCTAAAGAAATAAAGCATCCAACTCACCATCTCCTGTATCAATTTTCTTCACTGGGACAAAATTGCTGCCAAAACAAATGACAGCAACAGCTGTGGCAACAAAGCCTTTCACCAGTGGCAAGGTGCCTGTGAGATTCTTTGCTATTGCTTTTGTTGAATAAGAAAATCCATGCTCCACAGAGCCATTTCTCAGTATCCTGTCTTGTAGAAAGAAACTACAATGAACAATTTCAATAATTTCTTCTGCAGTATCTAAATTTCTACGTGGAAGATGCATCCAACTTACTGTGTTTGAAAACGCTTTCGGGGATTGTCGCACTGCATCCCATGACATACGCTGCTCCAATGCAGATCAACACGAGAGACCATCTCAAGTTAAATAACATGCTGCTTGAAAGAGAGCCACGGTTCTGCAGCGACAGGTGTTGCAAAGGCTGAGGTTCACGGTGTGACCAGGCATGCCGTACTTGTTTCACAGGTGCTTATGGAGGGCCGTTAGTCAGTAGACGGTGTCATTGTTAATGCCCTTAATTGCAAATTACCTGCCAAAGAAATGCCCGGTGGATTATAAAGCTGTGATTGTTTTATCGTGACAAAGAGATGTTGCTCATTAAGAGGAATGAAATTACCACAAGCCTAAACCAATATCAGCACAGTTCGGTAAAATCATTCCCCAAAACATGTTGTGTTATAATTAGAAAATCACAGCTAATTCATCTCATTGGCAATCCCAGCGACGCACGTGACGCAGGGGTGCTGGTTTCCAACGGGAACGTTGATGGACGCACCACACATCTCTGTCCTCCAGTTCCTGCGGACTTCCACCGCTGGAATTATAGGATTTTGGTGTGAGTGCTTTATCATCATTCCTTACAATGCTGTGTACAACAGTGATCGCAACTTCTACTGACGTGTGGCCATTGGCTCGCTAGAAGCTCATCTGCCCTTTGACAGGTCTTGTTTTTGGTCCTGCTGTGGGTCCACAGCCCCCTCCTCACCTGGCAAACCAGGTGGGCGAGACGGTTTAGTTGCTGACTATCCGACCATGGCGCAGGGAGCACGGAATTACATGGTACCCGTGGTGAGGGGAACTCCCCCCTACTGACCTGTAAATACCTGTCCAAATACTGTAAATATTTAGTTTGAAGTTGTGACTGTTAATTGGTTCGATTTCTAGAACCCCAGGCTGTCCGGTCAAATATACGTACCCGGGCAATACAGCAATAAGCTGATAGAATGGTTCTGTTTTTTAAGCTTTAAGGTTTAGTTTAGTTTATTATTATAACAAAATTGAAATAGAATTTTCCAAAAAATGAAATGCAAAATAATTAATCTAGGATGGTTTTGCATCACTGTGGAATCCAAGACACTTTCTTTGTCCCCACATCTTCCATGGCCAACAATAGCCACCCCATCTGTCACTTGCACCCTCTCTCCAAATTGATTCCGCAGATCCTATCTCATTCCACCATCTCTCTGAGCGCCAACACATTGAGCAACACAGAAATCATATGCTTACTGCTTGCAGTGGAAGGGAATCTGAATGTGAAATGCCAGATAATATGATTCTTTCTGCACGAGCGTGAATGGAGGGGGGGGCACTTTTTCATGCCAGAAAGGAATGGCTCCAATCCAGGTACAAACCTCTGCGCCAAGTTAGTACAGCAGCCCTCCATACTGCCTGATTGTCCATCATAGCAATGTCGCAGGGCAGAAGGAAGTTATTTGGCCAATCATGTCAATAGAAGAGTCTATGTATCTAGTCCCACTCCATCCCAATTGCCCAGCAAGCTGCAAATTCCTTGAAATAATTAATTTGCTTCCCTTTGAATGAGACAACTGAAAATCCCTCAGCAGTGCTCTCCAAAACCTAACACTTGTTAAAAATACCTTTTCATGTCACTTTTGCCTTTGAGGCACTGTTTCCGGCAGATGTCCCTCAGGGCACCAAGCCTAATTCAGCAGGCAACTCCATGCCTGTCGTTGGCAGCAGAACATGTGCAACCTTTCAGTAGGTCTCACTTCCTTTTGCCTTGGCTCACAGACTGCAGATTCAGCCTTAGAGCCAGGCACTAGTTTTCAAGGAATGTTGGTGTCTGGGCTAGGAGTCACAAGTGAATGAAAGATTGAATGATACCTTATTGTGACATGTACCTAGGTACAGAGAAATGTTTTGTTTTGCATACAACCTAGGCAGTACACAAGTGTGGCCACATTTT
Source organism: Raja brachyura (assembly GCA_963514005.1). The sequence goes on along the minus strand of OY740781.1, from coordinate 115,964,216 downwards.
GGCACAGACAAACTTACAAAAGTATTGAACAGTCCTATCTACTGCCTGCCGATGCATGTGGCAGCAGGACTGCCCGCGCCCCTCCACCACCCCCCCCACCCCCCCGCCCTCCTCCCCCGACGGTTCCCCCTTCCATCCTGGCAGCCCACCACTGAGCCCCCCTTCGTTCCATTTGTTCTCGGGGGCCTACCACCCGTCCCCCCATCGTTCTTGGCAGTCCATCTCACTCTTGTACATGAAAGGAAAATAGGACAAATTGTAGTTAAGGAAATGGAAGGAATGCGTAAATACATCATTTACAGCGAGTAAGCCAAAAGAGGAAATGAGATGTTAAAAGAAGAATTGGGAATACTAATACCTCCCCTCTTCAAAGTCTACAGTCACACTAGTGTCCATGTCTTTAGTCACAACGCTTACCATTATCCATTGTGGCCAAGACCCCCTTCCCCAGGGGCTACCTCACCCAGTCTGTGTGGTCTCTGCTCACTCTGAGATGGACAATGCTGGGTGAAAGGTCTACCGAGTCATCATCATCTGGAAGGCACAGGTTTGTGTATAAAACTACATGATCTCAACCCCACCCAACTGACCAGAGAAAAGTTAAACGTGGAAAGGAACCAAGAAACATACCTCTAGCAACAGTCACCAAAGGTACGAGGCAGAGGAGGATCTCCGTAACTAGCACAGGTGCAGGTCTCCTTCATTCTGTCTCAGAGCATGTCCTACTTTGCAAGGTTCAGAGAAGGTACAGGGTATAAATGTGAGTTCCAAAACAACACCTGTAGTGTCAAAATAACATTGTGCGCTGTATGACGTTGTGACCTCCTGCTTCTGCACACTTCCTGCATTAGGACCATGCGTACTCATCCATTTACAAAAATGTCATCCAGTGCAAGTAAGGCAGAGGGTTCTCCCAATAGTCATCAAAAAATTACATGCAACGTATACCTGATGTGAAATGAGAAGACCACATTTGCGCCATAGTGTTAAAGCACCCTTCAAACATTGACCAATGTATACCCTTGCTCACATCCCTCAAAATATCCAATTCATTTTAACAATAATGATAATGATTTATATTCTCTATTGCCTCTAGCGTTACATTTCAAGATGCTTTGCTGGGAATCAAGCCACAGAAGAAAAAAAATAAGGAAAATGACAACAGTTTGGTTAAGGCAGTAGCTTTAAAATAAGATATGAAAAGAGAAAAAAATAGGTTAAAAAGTCTGAGAAATTAACTGAATTGATTGAAAGTTACAGAATGGAAACAGGCAAAAATTGCAGCTAGATCCTAATTAGTTGGGCAGGTGGGCTGAGGAATGGTTAATGAGGTTTAATACAGATAAGTGCAAAGTGTTGCAATTTGGGAAGTCTAACCAGGCCAGGAGTGACACAGCGAATGGCAGGACTCTGTGAAACATAGAAAACATAGAAAATAGGTGCAGGAGTAGGCCATTCGGCCCTTCGAGCCTGCACCGCCATTCAATATGATCATGGCTGATCATCCAACTCAGTATCCTGTACCTGCCTTCTCTCCATACCCCCTGATCCCATTAGCCACAAGGGCCACATCTAACTCCCTCTTAAATATAGCCAATGAACTGACCTTCTGTGGCAGAGAATTCCACAGATTCACCACTCTCTGTGTGAAAAAAGATGTTCTCATCTCGGTCCTAAAAGACTTCCTCCTTATCCTTAAACAGTGACCCCTTGTCCTGGACTTCCCCAACATCGGGAACAATCTTCCTGCATCTAGCCTGTCCAACCCCTTAAGAATTTGTAAGTCTCTATGAGATCCCCCCTCAATCTTCTAAATTCCAGCGAGTACAAGCCAAGTCTATCCAGTCTTTCTTCATATGGAAGTCCTGCCATCCCAGGATTGTAGTGTTGTGTTGTAGAGCAGAGGGATCTAGGAGTGCAGGTGTACAGTTCCTTGAATGTAGTGTAACAAGTATATAGGGTGGTCAAGAAGGCTTACAGCACATTGGGCTTCATTAGCCAGAGTATTGAGTATAGAACAAGTTGGGAGGTTATGTGACAGATGTAAAAGATATTGGTGAGGCCACATTTTGAGGATTCAGTTTTGGACACCCTGCTATTTGGAAAGATGTTGTTAAATTGGAAACGGTGCAGAGAAGATTTCATGAAGATGTTGCCAAAATTCGAGGGCCTGAGCTATAGGGAAAGGTTGAGCAGGGAAGAACTTTATTCCTTGGAGTGCAGTAAGATTAAGGGTGATCTTATAGTGGTGTGTAAAATCATGAGAGAAATCATGAGAGAAGATCCCCCTCATCCTCCTGCGCTCCAGGGAATAGAATCACAGCCTGCTCAATATCTCCTTCTCCAGGTGCTTTCTTCATATAAGATAAATAACCATGCCACAATATTCCACATGTGAGCGAATTACATTTCCTGCACAGCCTTCTCATTCCAACCACTTAGTCCGACTTTGACAGGAGGAGATTAGTATTTAGACTGGCCTCTAATTAAATGGATGGTTTCTGGGGATCACCTCAGAAGTGACCAGGTATAGCAACAGGGAGTGGAGGGTTGTTGCTGACAGATAAACTAAGGTGATTGAAATGGCCTTCCAGAATAATGGTCTTCCAGAATTGTCATAATTATGTGATCAACAAATAGAAATATAGTTGTGCTTTTTCATGCTTATTTTCACGAGTCGCTCTTCCAACTGACCTCTGTGATCGTACCCAATGCACTATTTGGCTTCAATATTCAGAGCAATTGTTGCCAGATCAAATTGTGTTTATTTGCCTCAAGCCTACAATGTCTTTATCGTGCATGAGAATATTTCACTGAGCCAAAACAACATTTTGGTACGATTTCACATACAACTTCCAATAAATCAAGCATGAAGTATTTTCTTGGAAGCAATAAATTGCCTTATTTTTGCCAATGTAACCTCTATTCCCATTTACTCCCTGGCAGAGACAATTATCTAAAAATAATCAAGCTGTGTTGACTTCAACATTTGAGTATTGTCCGTTTTGTAACAATGTCCTGAAGTCAACTTTGACACCACTGACCAATTCACAGGCATAGTACAACCTAGCATTTGGTAAGGTAACAGCTTATTTTACTTCGGAGTCACGTGAGTGACTACGTGAAGAAGACCCCGCCTGGCGCTGGAACGGCATTACGTCGTCGCTGTCGGCAGCGAAAGAGCTGCAGAGCGCAGCTCCACACAGCGGTACGGAACCGGCCCGCAGGTAAGAAAGTTTTACAAAATTTAGTGCGAGGTTTCAGAACTCCGTAGCCTGGTGGGAAAACCAGGAGGAGTTTGTAAAAAACAAAATGGAGAAGGCCAAAAAACAGCGGGTAAAACGTGCGTCCCGGGGTGCAGAAGAGTCGGGACAGCAGATTATTGCGGAGCCGGTTCCGATACCGATGGCCGTTGAAACACCCGTTAGTGAGGCTTTGATTGCTCCACAAACAGAAACTGTAGAGGAAATCCCAGTGCCTAAAAAAAAGTAAAAGAAAAGCTGAAAGGCCTGGGGTTTCTGAGGACTCTGATTCTGAAGGTCCAGAAAGAAAAGCCTTATGGCTCAGAATGGATCAAATGGAGAAAATGCTCCAAACTATTATCAACCAAGGGTCTAAGAACCCAGAATATTCCCAGGCAGCCCCTGAGGGGGTTCCATATCGTGAATATGGTGCCAATTCGAATTGGGAATTTGAAACTCCAGTGCCTGGGTATGGACTGGAGGAAGTCTCCTTTGAACAAGTTTCAGGAGTACCAGGGCTGTATGAGACAGACCCTGAAAGTGGTGATTGTGGTCCGGAGTACACACCACAATACAAATATATTGATCCAGGTGTGCCTGATGTGGCACAAGATTTTGCTATACCTGGAGGAGGCGGTGAGGCCATGGAAGAAAACCTGGCGGCCAATATTAATTATATGGTCTCTCACCCGCTTCAAGATGCTGTTATGGTTGAGACAGCAGAAATGTATAAAACACCTATCAATTGTGCCTCATTGAAGGTACCTACGGTGAATCCAGTTGTTTGGGTGCCAATGTCATCAATCATGCGGGCGCAGGAAATTCGATTTCAAAGAGTCCTCAAGCTGATTTCAGCTGGCATTACTTCACTTGGCAGACAAGTGGAAGGTTGTGGAATGACCAAAGTGCAGAAACATATGTTGGCCTTATTTTGCAACTCATTTTTTGAGATTAATTGCATGAGGAAGATTGCCATTCGACCTCTGTTACATCCAAGATTTGCAGGATTGTGTAACCAAGCAATGTTCAAACCCCTGGGTTTTTGTTCGGAGAGGATTTGTCTAAACAAATTAAAGAAATAGATGAAGAAGCAAAAACCTTTGGTCGTATGAAACCCTTCAACTTTGGCTAGAGATGGACTGGCTATTCGAGGAAGAGATTTGATTTTGGAGCTGGTACAAGCCGAGGCAGGAGTATGACAAGGAAAAATTTCCAGCCAACACAGCCGAATGTACACCCATTCATTGGGAAAAGGAGATCATTTCGTCCAGTGGGAGAGGTACATAAACATTATCCTGTTAAAGAGGAATGCTGGGATGAGCCACAGATTGGTGGTAGACTCCAAATGTTGTATAAGGAATGGGACAATATTACAGTTGATCGTGTGGTATTAGACACTGTACTAGGATCTACCATTGATTTTGTGGAAGGTATGGTTCCATTGGGACAGAATGAGCCTAGTCATCCTTTGAGGTTCTCAGAGTTTGAGATTAATCAAATGGACAAAGAGATTAAGAATTTGAGTAAAAAAGGAGTTATCGAGAAAACAGGAGAGGATCCACAACAAATTATATCAAACATTTTCCCCAGACCAAAGAAAGATGGGGGTTGTAGGATCATTTTAGATCTCACATTTTTGAATACATTTGTCCAGTATAAACATTTTAAAATGGACACTTTCTACACTGCAATGCAGTTGGTATCAACAGGTTGTTATATGGCTACAATAGACTTGAAGGATGCATATTATTCGGTCCCAATTCATCATGATTTTCGCAGGTATTTAAAGTTTAAATGGATGGGACAGCTGTGGCAATACAAAGCTTTGCCTAATGGATTAAGTTCAGCACCTAGATTGTTCACTAAATTGTTAAAGCCAGCACTTGCACTGCTAAGGGCACAAAAACACATTGTTATGGCTTATCTAGATGACATTTTAATTGTCAATGCTAATCAGGAATCAGCTGGGAAATCAGTCTCAGCAACTATTAGCTTATTTGAGAAGTTGGGGTTTCTGATCCATCCAACAAAGTCTAAGTTACAGCCATCCCAAACCATTGAATATCTGGGGTTTGTGATTAACTCAGTCACCATGTTGGTAACTTTACCAATGGATAAGGAGTTAGATTTGACAAATGTGTGTCAAAACCTGATTAACAAACCTTATCCCTCCATCCGAGAGGTTACCAAGGGTATTGGTAAATTGGTAGCAGCATTTCCAGCAGTAGAATTTGGTCGTTTACATTACCAAAATCTTCAAAGGAAAAAAACTAAAGCGCTAGTTCAGCGAGCAGGCCATTTTGATAGGCCAATGCAATTGCCTAAGGAAGCTTTATCGGAATTACATTGGTGGATTGAGAATGTTCCACAAGCTGCTAAGAACATTTTGGTTCATCAGCCAGTCGTGTTTTTACAAACTGACGCAAGTTCTCTCGGATGGGGTGCTACGGATAATGATACCAGCTGTGGAGGCAGATGGGCTGTCCAAGAGGATTTATTGCTCCAAACATATGGTATTAATTATTTGGAGCTACTGGGAGCATTTTATGGATTAAAAGCTTATTGCTCTTCATTAAAGGATTTGCATGTCCAAGTACAAATAGATAATACCACAGCTGTGGCATATATCAATCACATGGGTGGTGTCAGATCAATTTCATGTGATCATCTGGTAAACCAGATATGGCAGTGGTGTATTGCAAAAAATATTTGGCTTTCAGCTATTTATCTCCCGGGGAGAGACAATGTTGTGGCAGACAAAAGATCACGAATATTTAAAGACAATACAGAATGGATGTTAAATCCACAAATTTTCAAAAATATTGTCAGTCGGTATGGAGTACCGGACATTGATCTGTTTGCATCTAGATTGAATCACCAATTGCCGAAATACGTGTCTTGGGAACACGATCCAGGGGCAGTAGCGGTGGATGCTTTCTCGCTACACTGGGGGAATATGTTCTTTTATGCTTTTCCCCCATTCTGTCTCATTGGGCAATGTCTCAAGAAAATAGCGCAAGACGCTGCCAAAGGCATTTTGGTGGTGCCAAATTGGCCCACACAGTCATGGTTCCCATTGATGCTTAAAATGATTATTGAACCATGTATGGTAATTCCCAGTTGCGACAATCTGTTGACACAACCAGTAACAAAAGAAATTCATCCATTGCATGATCATATGAATTTGTTAATCTGCAGGTTCTGACCAGACCATTGCAAGAGTTTGAACTGTCGGACAGGACCATGGATGTTATAGATGCAGCTTGGAGGACTAGCACTAAAAAACAATATATGTCGCATATAAGAAAATGGGAAGCCTTTTGTACACAGTCAAAGATATCTTATCATTCTGCAAACATTTCAAATGTATTGGAGTTCCTTGCTGGGTTACACTTTGATGAGCATTTGAGTTATAGTGCCATTAATTGTGCTCGGAGTGCATTGTCATCCTATTTAGGACAAATTTCGGATCGGGATTCAGTTGGGTCTCACCCATTAGTATCCCGATTCATGAAAGGTATTTTTAATAAAAATCCTCCCAAGCCCAGATATACAGAAATTTGGGATGTTAGCATTGTTCTCACTTTACTTAAACAATGGACTCCAATTAATTCAATGTCTTTGCAGAACTTAACATTCAAGGTGGTTATGTTAATGGCATTGGTATCAGCTCAAAGAGTACAGACTTTGCAATTGTTAAGGTTGGATTGCATGCATGTGACTTCAGATAACATTGTGTTTTATGTTTATGACTTGATCAAACAAAGCAGACCCGGGAGAACTGGAATGAATGTAATGTTTAAAGCATATCCTATTGATGAAACATTGTGTGTAGTTAAGCATTTAACTCAATACATGGAGGTAACCAAAAATCTCAGAGGTTCTGAGAAAGCGTTATTGATAACACACAAAAAACCACGTACAAAAGTTTCAGTTCAAACCATTTCTAGATGGTTAAAACAGGTTTTGGGTCTAGCAGGAATAGACACTGATGTGTTTAAATCTCACTCCACTAGGGCGGCAGCTACGTCCGCGGCGAAGGTACAGGACGTACCACTCGATCAAATTTTAGAGGCCGCAGGGTGGTCTAGAGAAGAAACTTTTTCAAAGTTCTACAATAAACCTGTTGTCACGGTGCCAGGATTTGGACACGCAGTACTGGGTTCTCTTTAAATGCTTGCTTTGTTTATATTATCGATTTATTTTATCGATTTATGTTACCATTGACATCATTTATCAATTATTTTGTAATTTTCCCCTGCAATAGAGGGGTTATTATTAAAAAAGTTGTTCTTTTTATAATTAAAGGACTTATTACATAAATTATAACAATGTGTTAAAATACTTTTTACTCACTACTATTTTGACCAAACAGAGAGTCGTATGAAATGAGTTTACGACATGGAAAACACAGGGCTTTAAAATCTTCACGTAGTCACTCACGTGACTCCGAAGTAAAATAGTGAGATTAAACGAGAACTTACCTGTTCGAAGTTTGATCTTTATTTTATGAGGAGTTACGATGAGGGATTACGTGCCCTCCACTCCCAACCCTCATAATATAAATGATCATCTGGTAGTTCTAGTCTATTTTGAGCCTTACTATTTTACTCCGGCTATTGGTTCTGTGTTTTTCATGCCGCTGCTTTGAAGTATGCCGTTCCAGCGCCAGGCGGGGTCTTCTTCACGTAATCCCTCATCGTAACTCCTCATAAAATAAAGATCATACTTCGAACAGGTAAGTTCTCGTTTAATCTCACTATTCACCCCCATCCGGAGTGATGCTGGAGACAAATACATAAGCTCAAAAGTTAAAGTTAAAGCTCGTACAACTACTTGCAGCAAGAAGTGCCAAGTGGATGATTATCTTAGCCTTCCCCTGGAGATCCCAACATCACATAACAACTGCACTCAACCTATTCAATGTACTCCGTGTTTGAATGGCAAAGTGGATTGGGTATAACAGAGACTACAGAAGTCAATCCATCATAATGTTGAAGATCTGCTGCAGAACTAGTTGGGTCTTATGTGGCAAGTTGTGGCTTATATTAACATTATATTACATTACATTACATTAACAGCAATGTGGAAAATTGTCCACCTACATCCAGTGGACAAAAATACACAAATCATTTTAAAAGTCAACTGTTCTTGTCCATTCTTAATTATCAGCAAAATGATGGGCATCACTGGTCTTGTATTGAGCAGTATTTAGTCACCAATAAACGGTTCACTTATATTGTATCGGTAATCTTCTTGGACTACTTGGCTGAAGATGTCATTGATGCCTTGATCAAAACCATGGACTAAACAACCGATTCCCAGAGCCAAGTAAGAATAACTGCTCTTGACGTAAAGATGGTATTTCAAGATTCAAGATTCAAGATTCAAGAGGGTTTATTGTCATGTGTCCCAGATATGACAATTAAATTCTTGCTTTGCTTCAGCACAACAGCATATAGCAGGCATAAATAATTACAGAACAGATCAGTGTGACCATATACCATTGAATATATATATACACACATAAATAAGCAGATAAAGTGCAATGGGCTATTAATATTCAGAGTTTTGTTTGAGTTGAGTTTAATAGCCTGATGGCTGTGGGGAAGGAACTATTCCTGAACCTGAATGTTGCAGATTTTAGGCTCCTGTACCTTCTACCTGAGTAGTCAGGATGGTGTGGATCTTTGATGATGCTGGCAGCCTTTTTGAGGCAGCGACTGCGATAGATCCCCTCGATGGTAGGGAGGTCAGAGGCGATGATGGACTGCGCAGTGTTTACAACTTTTTGCAGTCTTTTCTGCTCCTGGGCGCTCAAGTTGCCCAACCAAGCCACGATGCAACTGGCCAGCATGCTCTCTACTGTGCACCTGTAGATGTTCGAGAGAGTCCTCCTTCACGTTCCGACTCTCCGTAATCTTCTCAAGAAGTAGAGGCGCTGATGTACTTTCTTTATAATTGCATCAGTGTTCTCGAGCCAGGAGAGATCTTCAGAGATATGCACGCCCAGGAATTTGAAGCTCTTGACCCTCTCCACCATCGACCCGTTGATATAAACGGGACCATGGATCCCCATCCTACCCTTTTCAAAGTCCACAATCAGTTCCTTGGTTTTGCTGGTGTTGAGAGCCAGGTTATTGTGCTGGCACCATTTGGTCAAGCGGTTGATCTCACTTCTATACTCTGACTCATCTCCATCAGTGATATGTCCCACAACAGTGTTGTCACCAGCGAACTTGATGATGGAGTTCGCACTATGACCGGCTACGCAGTCATGAGTACAGAGCGAGTACAGCAGGGGGCTGAGCACGCAGCCTTGAGGTGCTCCCGTGCTGATTGTTATCGAGGCTGACACATTTCCACCAATATGGACAGACTGTGGTCTGTGAATGAGGAAGTCGAGGATCCAATTGCAGTGGGATGCGCACAGACCCAGTTCTGAAAGTTTGGTAACCAGCTTGGAGGGGATGATTGTATTAAATGTCGAGCGTTAGTCAATGAATAACAGCCTGACATATGAGTTTTTGGTGTCCAAGTGGTCCAGAGCAGAGTGGAGAGCCAGTGAGATCACATTCACCATTGATCTCTTGTGGCGGTAAGCGAACTGCAGTGGGTCCAGGTTTTTGTCGAGGTAGGAGTTGATTTACGCCATAATCAACCTCTCAAAGCACTTCATCACCACAGGTGTTAGTGCCACAGGTCGATAGTCATTGAGGCACGTCACCTTGCTCCTCTTGGGCACCGGTATAATTAATGCCTTTTTGAAGCAGGTGGGAACCTCAGACCTCAGAAGTGAGAGGTTGAAAATGTCCGTAAAAACTCCAGCCAGTTGGTCCGCACAGGTTTTTAGAACACGACCGGGTATATCATCAGGTCAAAAGTCAAAGTCAAAAGAGTTTATTGTCATGTGTCCCTGACAGGACAATGAAAATCTTTCTTTGCATAGCACAACAGAACATAGAAAGCATTGACTACAATTCTATACATAAATACACCCATGACTTAATAAATTAATAAAGTGCAAATAACAGATGGAGGGATATTAATGTTCAGAGTTCCGAGCCAGGTTTAATAGCCTGATGGCTGTGGGGAAGTAGCTATTCCTAAACCGGGTTGTTGCAGTCTTCAGGCTCCTGGCTAGGGTGGTGTGGGTCCTTGATGATGCTGCCAGCCTTTTTGAGGCAGCGACTGTGATAAATCCCCTCGATGGAAGGAAGGTCAGAGCCGATGATGGACTGGGCAGTGTTTACTACTTTTTGGAGTCTTTTCCTCTCCAGGGCGCTCAAGTTGCCGAACCAAGCCACGATGCAACCAGTCAGCAAGCTCTCTACTGTACACCTGTAGAAGTTAGAGAGAGTCCTCCTTGACAGACCAACTCTCCGTAATCTTCTCAGGAAGTAGAGGCGCTGATGAGCTTTCTTAATAATTGTATCTGTGTTCTCGGACCAGGAAAGATCTTCACAGATGTGCACGCCCAGGAATTTGAAGCTCTTGACACTTTCAACCATCGACCCGTTGATGTAAACAGGACTGTGGGTCCCCATCCTACTCATTCCAAAGTCCACAATCAGTTCCTTGGTTTTGCTGGTGTTGAGGGCCAGGTTGTTGTGCTGGCACCATATGGACAGTCGCTCGATCTCTCTTCTATACTCGGACTCATCCCCATTAGTGATACGTCCCACAACAGTGGTGTCGTCAGCGAACTTGATGATGAAGTTCGCGCTATGACCGGCTACGCAGTCATGAGTATAGAGTGAGTACAGCAGGGGGCTGAGCACGCAGCCCTGAGGTGCTCCCGTGCTGATTGTTATCGAGTCTGACACATTTCCACCAATACGAACAGACTGTGGTCTGTGGATGAGGAAGTCGAGGATCCAATTGCGGAGAGATGCGCAAAGACCCAGTTCTGCGAGTTTGGTAACCAGCTTGGAGGGGATGATTGTGTTAAATGCCGAGCTGTAGTCAATAAATAGGAGCCTGACATATGAGTTTTTGTTGTCCAAGTGGTCCAGAGCGGAGTGGAGGGCCAGCGAGATCGCGTCCACCGTTGATCTGTTGTGGCGGTAAGCGAACTGCAGTGGGTCCAGGTTTTTGTCGAGGTAGGAGTTGATTTGCACCATGATCAACCTCTCGAAGCACTTCATCACCACAGGCGTTAGTGCCACAGGTCGATAGTCATTGAGGCACGTCACCTTGCTCTTCTTGGGCACCGGTATTATTGATGCCCTTTTGAAGCAGGTGGGAATCTCAGACCTCAGAAGTGACAGGTTGAAAATGTCCGTAAAAACTCCAGCCAGTTGGTCCGCACAGGTTTTTAGGACACGACCAGGTATGCCATCAGGTCCAGACGCTTTTCGAGGGTTCAACCCTCTGAAGGATTTCCTGACATCGGCCTCTGTGACTGAGACTGAAATACCATCACAGCGAATAGGGGCTCGGGAAGGCAGACCGGTGTTCTCCCTATCAAAGCGTGCGTAAAATGCATTGAGCTCATCAGCGAGTGATGTATCGCCGACATCCGAGCTGCCTCCTGGTTTCGCCTTGTAAGAGGTGATTGCATTCAGTCCCCGCCACAGCTGCTGAACATCTGTTTCATCCTCCAGCTTGGAGCAGAACTCCCTTTTGGCCTTTTTGATGGCCTTACCAAGGTCGTATCTGGACTTCTTATAGACCACTGTGTCATCAGACATGAATGCCCGATGTCTGGTCTTCAGAAGAGTGCGGATCTCACAGTTCATCCAAGGTTTCTGATTGGGAAACACTCGGAAGGTTTTTGTAGGGATGCAGTCCTCCACACATTTCTTTATGAAGTCTGTAACGACTGTGGTGTATTCATTCAATTCCGTTGCCGAGTCCTTGAACATAGCCCAGTCTACAGACTCCAAACAGTCTTGTAGTTGTTCTTCTGCCCCCGCCGACCAGCTCTGTACTGTCCTCACCTCTGTGGGTGCACTCTTTAATTGCTGCCTGTAGGCGCTTTTTGAGGGTTCACCCCTCTGAAGATTTTTCTGACATCGACCTCTGTGACCGTGACCGAAATACCATCACAGCAAATGGGGGCTCGAGAAGACACATCAGTTTTCTCCCTATCAAAGCACAGAGGCACACACACAGAGGGCCATGGAGCCACACACATAGAGGGGCACGGAGGCACCTACAGAGAGGGTCACGGAGGCACAACGTCGAGACGGTGTGTAATGCGTCGAGGCGACAGCGAGCCGACAAGCCGTTGCCGCGCGGAATTTTTTGAACATGGTCAGTTTTTCGGAGCCCCGCGCGATGTCGGGACGAACTCCGCACAATTCCGCACGGCTCCGGCGATCGAAGTGGGACTGGCCCCGCGACGCCGGACGGCTCAAGCGACCACGTTAGGTTGCGCTCATCGCATAGAGTTGCATGCTGGTGGGACAGGACCTTAATTTAGTCTTGCAAAGTTTGATCAGGTCAGGAGGATTCCCGTCGCTGCCTGGGGCCTTGCCTGAGGCCAGGCTGTCAAAGGCCTTGCTAAGCCTTCTACCGTCGGCTCTGCGTCTAACTCATCCATGGTCGGCAGGCACTTGATGGCATCAAGGGCCGAGGGGGACACAGTGTTCTCTCTGGAGTGATTAGTCTGTGATTACTTCCCCAGTGGAGGATTTGAGGGGGGCTGTCTTGCACTGGACAGGTCCCATTTCCTTCTTAATGCCATCGTACATTTCCCTGATGTTCCCTGTTATGGCGGCCGTCTGGATGTCCTCATTAAGCTGTGTCCAGTAGTCATTGGCGCAATGCCTGGCTGTCTGCTGAACCTTGCTCCTGGCAGCCCTGAGGATCTGCAGGTTCTTCTCATTAGCTGACCGCTTGTACTCGGCTAGGGCGGCGCTCTTGGCTTCGATGATGGGAGTCATCTCGGTCAACATACTCAAACCAGTCGTGCATCTTCAAGGTCTTCTTCCCAAAGCTAGCCAAGACTGTGCGGTGCATGGTGTCTTGCAGAATTTCCCATTTCTCTGTTGCAGAGTCTCCAGGACACGAGGTACCACGTTCTCTCTCAAAAGCCTCTGCAAACTGTTGCACGAGGTCTGGACAGGGCATCTTGCTGACATCGATGCGGGGGTTCCCCTGCTTCTTGGCACGGTAAAACCTCTTTGGTTGCAGCCTGATCTTGCAATACACCCAGGAGTGGTCTGTGTCGCAGTCCGCATTGTGGTAGGAACGTGTGTGGAGAACGTTCTTGATGGTGGCACGTCTGACTAGGATCAGATCCAGTTGATGCCAATGCTTTGAGCGTGGGTGTCTCCAGGAAACCTTGTGCTGGGGCTTTGTCTGGAAGTACGAGTTGACGATGCACAGGTCATGGGAAATGCACAGCTCAAGCAGTCGCTGTCCGTTATCATTCATTTTGCCCACAACAAACTGCCCAGGGCTGGAAGACTACATTTCATGGTCTGCGCCAACGCTGGTTTTGAAGTCACCCAGGAGATAAGTTCTTCCTTGCTGAGGATGCTGCTGATGATGGTTGCGAGGTTCTCATAGACCTCGTCCTTTGTGTCTGATGTGGAGGACAGTGTCGGGGCACACATGCTGATGAGAGTGACTGGGTCTGCGGTGGTTTTGAGGCAGAGAGTCAGGAGTCGCTCTGAGCCATTACTGCCTGGTTCCACCGTGTTCAGCAGGCTGTTCCTCACTGTGAAGCCCACTCCGTGCTCTCTGGGCTTGTCAGAGTCCTTCCACTGCCAGTAAAATGTGTACACCGTCTCCTTCAGTGTGCCTGAGTCTGCCAGCCTTGTTTCCTGAAGGGTGGCTATGTCTACGTTGAGTCTCTTGAGCGCGTTGTTTATGACAGCTGTTTTCCTGCAATCGCTGATGTCCTGTAGGTTTTCATCATTGTCCGGACATTCCAAGTTCCCAGTTTTATAGCTGGTCTCGTTTGATGTGTTCTTTTGTTGGTAGGTGCAAAGGTTGCGATCTGCTGTTCGGATGGTTCCTAATCCCCGTGCACACAGTGAGGATAGCAGACCGTGGCGGGACAGCACCTCATTGGCTGGGGGCTGCCCAGCTTGAGGTGGGCGGTAGCTGTCCAGTGAGATCCGAAAATCCCTCCCACCATCGGGAGCAACCCCTGGCGCCTCGCTTTATGCCAATCTAGCGATAACCGGTAACTGTTGCTCCCCGTGATGTGTCGACGCCCTGCCCACTGCCCACTGCCCACTAGGATGGTATTTAATGAGTAATTATGAAAGTAAGCATGCAGGTACAGCAGGCAATGAAGAAAGCTAATGGCATGTTGGCCTCTATAACAAGAGGAATCAAATATAGGAGCAAAGAGGTCCTTCTGCAGTTTTACAGAGCCCTAGTGAGACCACACCTGGAGTATTGTGTGCAGTTTTGTTCCCATAAATTGAGGAAGGACATTATTGCTATTGAGGGAGTGCAGCGTAGATTTACATGGTTAATTCCCGGGATGGCGGGACTGTCATATGCTGAGAGAATGGAGCAGCTGGGCTTGTACACTCTGGAGTTTAGAAGAATGAGAGGATATCTTATTGAAACATATAAGGTTGTTAAGGGCTTGGACACACTAGAGGCAGGAAACTCCCCCCGATGTTGGGGGAGTCCAGAACCAGGGGCCACAGTTTGAGAATAAGGAGTAGGCCATTTAGAACGGAGACGAAGAAACACTTTTTCTCACAGAGAGTGGTGAGTCTATGGAATTGTCTGCCTCAGAGGGCGGTGGTGGCAGGTTCTCTGGATGCTTTAGAGAGAGAGCTAGATAGGGCTCTTAAGGATAGTGGAGTCAGGGGATATGGGGGAAGGCAGGAACGGGGTACTGATTAGGGATGATCAGCCATGATCACATTGATTGGCGGTGCTGGCTCGAAGGGCCAAATGGCCTACTCCTGCACCTATTGTCTATTATCTATTGTCTATTGTAATTAATCAAGGAGTCTGAGTAAAATTGGTCAATTGAAATTGTAAGTAGAATTCCCTACTGGCAGGAGTCATAACACGTAAGAAAGATGATTGCAATTTTTGGAAGCTATTCATCTCAGACCCAGAATATTGCCACAGTGCCTCCTGATATCAATGTTATAAAACCCAACCACACTCAGCTGCTTCCTCCTATGAGGCCAGAGGTTTTGGTCTTCACTGCTGTTTATCAATCCACTCAGTGCAAATCCACTCCTGGTGGCAGGAGTGTAAACAGAGCTGTAGTATGGGTCCTTGATGAATATGGCTTTCTTTTTGAGACTATGCCTCCTATAGATCCCTTCAATCTAATATTGGGGGTAATATATTACTGTGGATGGAGAACTGGTTGTTGGATTGAGAAACAAAGCTTTCTCAGATTGGTAGGGTATAACTTGTGGAGCAATGCATGGATTAGCACTTAACTCCAAGTTTCTATGATCTCTATCAACAATTTGGCTGAGAGGACCATATGCATAGTCCAATTTTACTGATAATACAAAACTAGGTTGAATTGTGAGCAGGGACTAACATTCAAGCAGATATGAGTGAGTGGGCAAAATAAGGTGGATAGAATATTATGCGGTCATTGCCTTTGGTTTGCATTACAGAAAGGTAGAGGATTTGTTAAATCATGAGAGATTGGGAAGTGATCAAGGGGATCTAGATGTGCTTGTATATGTCACTGAAGGAAAAAATGCAAGTGCAGCTAATGATTAGATGGGCAAATATTATGTTAGCTTTATTGTGAGTGAGTTTGATTCCAAGAATAAGAGCCATATTGTATAAGGTGCACTTGGACCATGGTGTACAATTTTGGTCTCTTTACCCGAGAACTGATGTAGTTGCATAAGCAACAATTTTTCCAAATGACACAGTGGGGGGCGGTAGGGTGGTGGGGATGTGGGAGTTGGTAGAGCTACTGCCTCAGTGCAAAGAGACCTGAGTTCGTCCCAGACCTAGGTGCTGTCTATGCGGAAGGTGTACATTCTCCCTGCGACTGTGTGGGTTTCTCCTGGGTTCTCTGGTTTCCTCTGCAATCCAAATAAGTTTGTAGGCTAATTGGCTTCTGTAAATTGCCCCAAGTATGTAGCTAATGGATACGAACATTAGATAACAGAACTAGTGTGAACGGGTGATCGATTGTCAATGTGAACTCGGCCGGCCAAAGAGCCTGTTTCCATGCTGTGCCTTTCAACATCAATCAAACAGACTAATTCCGGGGATGGTGAGATTGCCTTAAGATGAAAGTGGAAGTAAACTGAGGCTGTAAGTAGGACATCTGAGGCTGTAACGGAGAACATCTGATACGAGTTCGAGCTCACCCACTTTTCTCTACAAATCCGTGCGCCTTAGAAAGCATTTTATCGGCTGCATCACATCATGATTTGAGAACAGCTCCATCCAAGACCCAAGTGAGTTGTGGACACAACCCAGACCATCAGGCAAACCAACCTCCCTTCCATTGACTCCATCTACACTTCATGCTGCCTTGGCAAGGCTACCAGCAAAATCAAGGACGAGTTTCACCACTCCCTCTTTCTCCCCTCTGCCATCTGGCAAGAGGTACAGAGGTGTGAAAACACACATCTCCAGATTCTGGGAACGTTTCTTCCCAGCTGTTATCAGCCAACTGAACCATCCTGTCACCAACCAGAGAGCAGCCCTAACATACCATCGGAGACCCTCATTGGAGGCCCTCGGACCATCTGTTATAGGACGTTACTGGACTTTACTTTCCACTAAACGTTATTCCCTTATCATGTATCTGCACACAGTGGACGGCTTGATTGTAATCATGTATAGTCTTTTTGTTGACTGAATAGTGCGCAGCAAAAAAGCTTTTCATTGTACCTCAGTACATAAAACATTAATATATTAAACTAAACTAAATCGCTTTACTTTTCCGCTCTGCTTATTCTTCTGTGTAGGAACGAGCTGCAGATGCTGGTTTAAACTGAAGATAGACACAAAAAGCTGGAATAACTCAGTTTGTCAGACAGCATCTCTGGGGAAAAGGAATAGGTGACATTTCGGGTCGAGACCCTTCTTCAGACTCTACTTATCCTTCTATCTGATTAGCTGAGAGGATTTAATGACACACGTATAACCGTTTATTTCATCTGTATGTCAGCAATCATCTAATACAAGAGTTAATGCAATGAGGTTTATTTCTGAATTCTGCTTCTCTGGAAATTTCGCTGAGTAATAAATCAGTTTCCATACCAATAAATGCAACTCCCTGTCCACCATTCCTGGAGTACTTTTGTCTAGCCTTCCTGTCTTAGGGGCTTTCCAAACCCACCATGTCTTAAAAGCACTGATCCTTGATCCCTGAGCAAGTTCCAGCCAGAGTGGGAGCCTCTTTCAGAAATATTCCAAATCCATAGCTGATTAATTTCACCTCCTGACTCTCCATGATCCTCGGCCTTGATCCAACATCAAACTTGACAATCAACCTCCTAATTGCCTGTGAGAATTGAGACCACAGAGCTTAGCCCATTCTTTCAAGTATCAGATAGCTGGATTTCCCCAGTCTGCCATTGTAGCACATTATTTCATCAACTTTCTTGCAGAACTTTCTAGAAACTTAAATAACTGAGGGAAGGCAAATCTAACCAATGACAGCATAAATTGACACAAAGGAAATGCTGGCAGAACTCAGTAAACAGTTATGTTTGTAATTTTACTTCGGAGTCACGTGAGTGACTTCTTGAAGACCCCGCCAGGCACGCATGCGCGACATATCGTCGACCGCATGCGAGCGACAGGCAGGGAGGAGCGTTGCTCCTCTACTGCAGGGACCTGCAGGTGGGGAAAAACAAACCTGCAGTCTTTTTCTTTCAGGTGACTCTGTCGCAGGGTGTCGAAGCTGCCTCGAATCTGACTGCCGCGGCAATCAGCGGCGGCACCAATAGTCTGGAGTCGGGCAGCCCGTTGACCAGGAGGGTCCAGGCTCACACACTCGCCGGCGGAGGACGTCAGAGGCAGCCCGACTCTACACCGCAGCCCGCGGGGGACACCGCGGGCTGCCAGCATACATGAAGGAGCGGGGCTTGCAAGCAACGGCAGAGCGGCAGCCGACTCTACACCGCAGCCCGCAGGGATACTGCGGGCTGTCTGTAATAAAGGTAATGGTGTTCTCCATTCAGTTTAAGTGAGTGGCTAGGGGCAACCCAGAAATGCCAGTGCCTCTCCTGCATGGATTGAGGGACTGTGCCCACACTCATGGCAAAGACAGCTGCCATGCTACTCCAGGGAATGTGTTGTCTTCAAGTAGCTGAGATTGCCAGCACATAAAGTTTATTAAATCATGAGAGGCTGGTCACCATTGGAGCTGGGGGGGGGGGGGGGGGGGGGGGGGGGGGGGGGGGGGGGGGGGAGAGTGTGCTCCTCCACTGGATACTTCTTAAAGACCCTCAGGTAATATACTAACCTTGAATAGCTAAGCTTCTGTACTAGACTTTGCTTACAGATGGATGGAGACCAGAATGAAGGCATCAAAGCATGCCTCCAAGGGCCATGTGACTTCAGATGGGAGTCAGCGGCCACCATTCCCGGAGCTGTCCATAACACCGGCAGTACCCGCTCTGCGGACCGGGATAAGAACGCGGAGATCGGGAAGCCCTGCGCAGCCAGGACCCGTCTCTCCACCACGGCTGACCATGGGCCGCAAAGTGGTGGAGCACCGCGCGGGAGCAGGGTAGGCAAGACCCTGACTCCCTACCACTGTCATCTAAGCATAGCGACAGTGGAGCAAAGGTACGTAAACGTGTCAACCGCTCGGCGGCTCATTCTGTCTCCCCTACTATGCAGGTCACCAGAGCAGGGGGAGAGCTGCGCCGAGGTCATGCCCCGCTGCAGCGGAAGGCATCGACATGCCGCCAGGGTAACCTGCTAGATTGCGGGCCGGTGATGGATCTGCTGGAAGTCGGGGAGCCCTGCAGGAGCAGGAGGTACCGGCACACCACCGGAACAGGCTGCCGGAGCGCAGACCGATGGCAGCAGTTTTCAGTCAGGCACCCCCGTTGCGACGGGTACAGCCGACTATGCGCCGTCACAGACCCATGTGGTCAAGGGTGACGGCAAGCCTGCACGGACAGCGGGGAGCCAGCTATGGGAACCGGCACCGACTCATTCCCTCTGCCTTCCCACCAGGCAGAGGGGCCGCTTATGTCCAAACGACGGCGGACTAGCGGTATGTCTGTGCGGGAGTCGTACAGCCCCGCAGGAGCGGCTGCTGACGACGACCTGCCAACGCACCTCGAGGAGGTGCGACCTACTGGTAGAAGCCCCAGTGTCTCAGGAGAGCCTGGGGAAGTCGGCTTGTTGTCCGCGTGTAGCGGCAGCGGTCGCATGGCTAGGATGGAGCTAATGGTGGAGCAACTATATCAGCGGGACCTGGATCGGCAAGAGTGGGAGTCTCAGCGGTCTGGGAGTCAGATCATGCCACCACCTTCAATCTCACCTTCGTCTGTCGGCAGTGCTAGGAGTCAACAGATGGCCGATTTTGATGAAGAAGCGGCAGCAGAAGAGCCCACTGCTCTAGGTCCAGAAGAAGAAATGCTGGCGGTAGTGTCGAAATTTGCAAAGCCTGTATCTTCAGGGGAAACGCTGCACCTTACACTGGCAGTAAGTATCGATTTCCTGATGACACACCAACTCCAAGACCAGGTGCTTTCAGAAACCATGGAGAAGTACAAGGATCCTGGAAATTGTGTTACCCTGAACGTCCTGACGGTCAACTCAGCAATCTGAGGGAACATCAGTTCCAGTGCGAGGGCACAAGAGGTTAAGATGCAGAAAATTCTGAAGCTGTTGAGGTGGGGCATCACGGCGCTCGCCAGGACCCTCGATGGGGCAGGTGTATCCGCAGAGCAGCAGGATGCTCTAGCTCTCCTGTGAAGCACACTTTGAAATAAACTGTTTTAGTCAGAGCTCCATCCAGCCCGACCTTAACCCTAAATTCGCTGGGTTGGGTCGTACCTCCACCACACCACCAAGATAGCTGTTTGGGGAGAACCTGCCCAAGCAGTTCAAAGAACTTAATGAGGAAGCCAAAACCGTGGGGCTGATGAAACCACCATCATCGTCAAGGGTGCAGATTTACCGAAGACAGCCTTATCCTCCCTCCAAACCTCGGGGGGGGGGGGGCAGCCGGAAGACAATCAAGAATATATCCGCCACCAGCTCCCCAACAGCAGAAGCCTTGTTTAGGGCAGGGCCAGCATAGACTACCTCACCACACACCAGCTGCAGGAACAGGGATATACTGAGGCGATCGAGCAGCACCCAGCAACGACGGAACACCAGAAACCAGAATGTCAGGCCTGCCGGTAACCATGGAGGTAAGGGGGTCTGGTTCTCTTGGAAGTACTGCATGCATAACCTCACAAGTAGGAGGGAGGTTACATACATTCTGGGGCTCTGTTTGTCACTATCCCAGGGCACAGAGCAATAGACATAATAGACGCATGTAACAGCCTTGCTTGCGCCAGGGAACCAACTTTAGACATGCTGCTAAGGTAATTGGTAAACTTGTAGCTACATTCCAGCCACATAATTTGTCCGTTATGCTATCAAAGCTTGGGAAAAAGCAAAAATCTCGGCATTAAATGCAAATGTTGGACATTTACGAGCCTATGCAGCTGCCAATCAAAGCATAAATTGAGCTACAATGGTGTATTAGCAATGGTTGTGATTGTTAAATCCCATCATTACATCAAACCCATTAGTCGTGTTACAAACCGATGCAAGCACCAAGGGCTGGGGAACTACCGATACCAATCCAGTTGGGGCGGTAGATGGGATTTGCATGAGTCTGCTTCTCTTCAATCACAAGGAATAAACTTTAGAAATGCTGGGAGCATGTCAAGGGCTGCGGGCTTAATGCACTAATCTGCAGCATACGTATGTTCGTCTTCAAAATAATACCACTGAGGTGGCATATTTAAACCTTATGGGTGGTGTCAAGTCAATATCTTGTGATGAATTGGACACATTAATTTGGCTCTGGTAGATTGAAAGAAATATTTGGGTTCAGCTACGTACCTTCTGGTTAAGCTCAATATAGTGGCGGACACCAGGTCACAAGTATTTAATAACGACATCAAGTGGATTTGAACCTCCAAATATTTGCTAAAATTATAGCCTAATATGGAACACCAGATATCGACCTCCTTGCGTCCAGGTTGAGTCATTAGATACCAACATATGTCTCTTGAAAACCAGATCCTGGGGCAGTGGCGACATTGGGGGGGAAATGTGTTTCTTCTATGCTTTCTGCATTCTGCCTCATCAGACAGGTGCTGCAGGAAACGCAACCAGGCTCTGCAACATAAAGGACCACGGACGTCAAACAACATCGTGCAGAGAGAGTCCACTAGGAAGCAGTCCCTCACCTACATAAGGATATGGGAGGTTTTCTGTAGTCAGACCTAGACCACCTACATATCTGCTACGATCTCCAAGGTGCTGGAATCCTCACAGGTCTTCATTATGATGAGTCCCTCAGTTACAGTGCTGTATACAGTGCCAGGAGTGCACTGTCATCCTATCTCAAGATTGGAGTGGGATCTCACCAGCTGGTATCCAAACTATGAGGGGTATGGTCTCCATCCCTCCCCGACCATGATATTATATTACCTGAGATTGGAGGTAGTGTTGACCCTACTCAGGAGCTCGTCGCGTATGAAGGATTTACCACTGGACTTACTCACCTTCAAAGTGGTGATGGTAATGGCACTGAACACAGCACAACGGGTCAAGACTCTACAGAAATTAAACCTGGTTAGGATGATCGACCCATAATAAAGTAACTTCTTTGTAGAAGAGTTGCTTAAACTGACCCGAAACGTCGCCTATCTCCTTCGCTCCTTAGATGCTGCTGCACCCACTGAGTTTCCCGAGCTTTTTGTGTAACCCACAGACCTGGGACTACAGGTCTGAAAATGGGCATCAGGTATATGGAGACGGGTCTGTTTCAGCCATGGACACCCATGTCACAGGGTGATCGTGCAGACTATCTCCAGATAACTCAAGGTGGTATTCGGTGCAGCAGGTAAGACACTAACATTTTAAATGTCATTCTACCAGGGCTGCATCCACATCAGTGGCAAGGACCATGGAGGTATTCATGGATTATGTCCTCGCAATAGCAAGCTGGGCCAGTGAATCTACATTCAGTGGTTTTATAACTGACTTATAACCGCTCCCGCAATGTTTGCGGATTCAGTTTTAAGTGCTGTTCCCTAAACGTTTGTCCCCAAGTTCAGGGGGTTATTGTTGTATTGTTGTATTGTTGTTATTATTTTTCAGCTTGTTCATGTCTGAAATACGTTAACATACTTCCTCCATCAGAATTACGGCAGCGTGTGAGCACGGACGTGGTCAAGGGCATGTAATCACAGAGCTTTGAAATCTTCACAAAGTCACTCACGTGACTCCAAAGTAAAATAGTAAGATTAAATGGGAACTTACCAGTTTGAAGTTTGATCTTTATTTTGTGAGGAGTTGCGATGAGGGATTTTGTGCCCTCCGCTCCCAACCCTCTATCATAATTTCAACTGGTATATTCAAGTTCTTTAATCTTACTATCATTAGTCATTGTTGTTATCTGTGATTCCACACCGCTGCTTTGAAGAATGTCGCGCATGCGTGCCTGGCGGGGTCTTCACGAAATCCCTCATCGCAACTCCTCATAAAATAAAGATCAAACTTCAAACTGGTAAGTTCCTGTTTAATCTTACTATTTTATTTGTTTTCCATGGTAACATAAATTGCTCAGATAAGCAAATGACTGCTCAAAGTTGAAATCCCAGATAGCAAATGTCTACAAATTATACATTTATAACTGCTATGCAACCATTTCAACTGGGCTCAGCAATTATTTTCCTTCACGGTCCACAGATCCCTTAAAACACCAATTTGTCCTGGTTGATTTATTTTCATATGTTTATGTTAGCAAAATGCACATTTATATCAAGGACACTCAAATTCATTCTGTGCTGTCTAAATAGACCCACAAATGTGCACTATTAGATTTGATTAGAAGATTTTTCACATTCTATTGAAAAAGTAATTGAAAATGGATTTTACTTCGGAGTCACATGAGTGACTACGTGAAGAACCCCGCACAGCCGTTGGTGCGTCATGACGTCAGACGCATTGGTGCAGTCGGCCGGTTGGAGCAGCAGCGCTCCTCCAAGCGGTAAGTTTAAAACTCGAGGTAAGTTTTAAAATTTTTCAGAGTTCATTTTCTGCGACGGTTGGAGAACGTTTTGGAGAATGTTGCAGAAAGTGAAAAAGGTGGCGGCGAGGCGCTCCGGAGGGAAGAAGATTGACGACCAGGAGAGTGTTGTTGGTGGAAGCCCGTCTTGTGCACCTGGTCCGGTGCTGGCTATACAGCCAGTGGTTGCGGACCCACTGCCTTCGAGCAGTGTAGGCTTGCCAGTAGGGCGGAAGGCCACTGGTAAGTCAGATAGGCCCGTTGACCCAGAGTCGGGCTTGGAGGTTCTACCCTCTATAGGAGAGTCCGTTTGCTCACGGCTCTCCCAGGTCGAGATTCTATTGCAAAGAATGCTCGACAGGGACCAGCTCCGTGAGGAGGAGTGGTGCCCAAGCCAGGCTGTTGGAGAGCCTGAGCCAGCAGTACCTTTTACAGGGCTGCAGGAATATCCTGCCTGTGAGGATGATGTTCCAATGGTGCAGTTCGCTGACACCGAGTCTGTGGTGGGGGAGAGCAGTAAGGGAGTTCAGTTGGAAGTAATTCCGAATATTGCTGGGAAATTTGCTATGCCTAGAGAGGCAGGAGAGCCGGTTGGTGAAGAATTGGCTGCAGCAATTCAGTATATGCTCTCCCACCAGCTGCAGGAGTTAGCCATGGATGAGACCGCCAAGAAGTATGAGGCTCCTATTAATTGCGACCTTCTGAAAGTACCGGTGGTGAATCATCAGATTTGGACACAGTTGGGAGTGTCAGCTAGGGCTCAGGAGATGAAATTTCAAAAAGTGCTCAGATTGTTCTCGGCAGGGCTTACGGCTTTGGTGAAAATTATTGATACCGGGAATATGTCTGAGGCCCATCAAGATGCACTAGGACTGTTCTGCAGTGCATTTTTTGAAATTAATAGTATCAGAAGAGCCGCTATAAGGCCGGTAATTAATCCTAATTTGGCGGCTTTGTGCAAACCACCCAGTGTACCGCCAAGAAACCTGCTGTTCGGAGGGGATCTGGTTAAAAGAGTGAAAGAATGTCATGAGGACGTAAAAACTATGGGCCTCATTAAGACAGCTGGTAAACCAGGAAAAAGGTTTTATCCTTATCAAAGAGGTACCAGTTCGGTGGCAGGTGAAGGAACCAGCCATACAGGTCTCCAATATCGGAATTGGCAGGCTGCCACCGGTATGAAGTGCAAGGCCCCCTTTCTCAAGGGGCCGTGGACAACAAGGTCTACAAGCACATATGCAGGTAAGGGATGAGCCTTCGAGAGAGAATGAATTAAGTATTGTTGAAGTTGGGGGAAGGTTAAAATTGTTTCTCAAACAATGGCAGGAGTTAACGTCAGATGTGTTTATATTGAACAGTATTGAAGGGGTAAAAATTGAATTTTACTCTAATGAGAGACCACCCACTCAACATGCTCCAAGTTGGAAAGTTATATTTTCAGATGAAGAAAATGTCCTTATACAAACAGAAATTAGTTCATTACACAAGAAAGGGGTAATTGAGACATCAGTCTATCAAAGTTGTCAATTTGTGTCAAGTATTTTTCCTAGGGCTAAAAAGACTGGGGGATGTAGAATTATCCTGGATTTAACAAGTTTGAACAAGTTTGTCTGTTATAGGCATTTCAAAATGGAAACATTTTCCACGGCCAAACATCTAATTTCCAAAGGGTGTTATATGGCTAGCATTGATTTGAAAGATGCATATTACTCAGTGTCTATTCATGGTGATGATAGAAGATATTTGAAATTCATTTGGATGAGTCAGCTGTGGCAATTTAAGGCACTGCCTAATGGATTAACTTCAGCCCCTAGATTATTTACTAAATTGGTAAAACCTGTGTTAGCATTACTCAGAGCTCAGGGGCATGTGGTAATGGCCTATTTAGATGATATTCTGATTGTTGGTAAGACTCGTGCTGAAGCTCTGTTGTCAGTTTCAGTTGTTAAGTCCACTTTTCAACAATTAGGGTTCATTGTTCATCCAGATAAATCCAAATTATCACCAGTTCAAATCATTGATTATTTGGGATTTACCATTAATTCAAATCACATGTTGGTATTTTTGCCCAGGGACAAATTGCAACAGTTGATTGAGGATTGTGTTAATCTCCTTGGAGAACAACGACCTTCAATTAGACAAGTAGCTCAGCTGATTGGTAAGCTGGTAGCTGCTTTTCCAGCTGTGCAGTATGGTCCTCTGCATTATCAACAATTACAACGATTGAAGGAACAGGCACTGAGAATACAAATGGGACATTTTGACAGGTCTATGCAGTTGTCAGCTGGGGCAATTTCCGACATACAATGGTGGATAGTAAATGCTCCAAAATGTTTTCGGAAGGTTTCGGTGGAACCACCTTCAATGGTATTACAGACTGATGTTAGTGCACTAGGTTGGGGTGCAACAGATTTGTCTTCCAGCTGTGGAGGTAGATGGAATGCGGAAGAGACATCCTTGCTTCAATTGAGAGGGATCAATTATTTAGAGTTATTGGGAACCTGGTATGGCCTTAAGGCTTATTGTTCTACCTGTAGGGACTTGCATGTGCAGGTTCAGATTGACAACACCACAGCAGTGGCATATGTAAACCACATGGGTGGAGTCAAGTCACAGGCTTGTGATAGACTGGCTAACCAGGTTTGGAGCTGGTGCATTGACAGAAATATCTGGATTTCGGCAATTTATTTGCCAGGTAGATTTAACACGGTAGCTGACACTAGATCACGTCAGTTTAATGACAACATAGAATGGATGTTAAATCAGGATGTATTTAATCAAGTGGTTGTTCGGTATGGAATGCCAGACATTGATTTGTTTGCATCTAGGTTAAATCATCAGTTGCCCAGATATGTTTCATGGGAACCAGATCCTGGTGCAGCAGCGGTAGACGCTTTCTCGCTGCATTGGGGAGGAATGTTTGTGTATGTATTTCCTCCATTCTGTCTCATCAGTAGATGCTTGCAAAAGGTCACGCAGGATTCTGCTTCAGGGATATTGGTAGTGCCAGATTGGCCTACACAAGCATGGTTTCCTCTGGTATTACAAATGGCTAGGGAGCCTCACATGATTATTCCCAAGAATGAAAATCTACTGGTAAATCCAGTAACTGGGGATCAACATCCTTTACATGATCGTATTGATCTGTTGATTTGCAGATTTTGAGGAGGCCATACCTGGGGAGAGGACTGTCTGATCGTACTGTGGATGTTCTCACGTCGGCCTGCAGGGATAGTACACAGAAGCAGTATGTCACCTCGATAAGGAAGTGGGAGCAATTCTGTCTACACCAGAACATTTCATATCAAACGGCAGGCATTACAGATGTATTGGAGTTTTTGTCCAGTCTTTATTTTGATCAAAAATTAAGTTACAGTGCGATCAATACAGCCAGAAGTGCTCTGTCTTCTTATTTGGCCATGAATTCAGAATTGCGTTCAGTAGGGACACATCCGTTAGTTTCACGATTTATGAAGGGAGTTTTTAATTCTAATCCTCCTAAACCTACGTATGCCGGTATTTGGAATGTGAGTGAAGTTTTTATGCTTCTTTGCCAGTGGGCTCCTGTTGCAAGCTTATCATTAGCCAAATTAAGTTTGAAGCTGGTCATGCTTATGGCGTTGGTTTCAGCCCAACGTGTACAAACTTTGCAAAAGCTACGGATAGACAGAATGCATGTGTCGGCAGATGCCATTATATTTTATGTCTATGATTTGCTTAAACATAGTAGAATCGGCATGACAGGATGTAAGGTTGTGTTTTCAGCATACCCCACAGATGATCGCTTGTGTGTAGTCTCACATTTATCTCGTTACATTGAGGTTACTAAAGCCCTACGAGGAACAGAGTCTGCATTATTTATTAGCCACAAAAAACCACACAGTAAGGTGTCGGTGCAAACAATTTCAAGGTGGTTGAAGCAGGTTCTGGGAAGTGCTGGAATTGATACTGATAAATTGAAATCTCATTCCACCAGGGCGGCATCAACTTCCGCGGCAAGGGCGATGGACGTGCCTATAGACCATATTCTCGCGGCCGCAGGATGGTCCAGTGAGCTGACTTTTGAAAAGTTTTACCACAAGCCGATTTCAAGGCTGGGGGTGTTTGCTGATTCTGTTTTGAGTTCTGTTATAGTTTCCCCCTGAGTTAGTGGGGTTTGTTGTGGTTTCGTTTGTAAATAAACTGTTATTCATTTAAGAAGTGTCATTATTGATGTATTATTGATTGTTAACGACTTTCAGTCAATCAATGCAGTGTGAACGCCGGATTTGGGTCTGCGGCGTGAAATCACAGAGTTTTGAAGTCTTCACGTAGTCACTCACGTGACTCCAAAGTAAAATAGTAAGATTAAACAAGAACTTACCAGTTTGAAGTTTGATCTTTATTTTATGAGGAGTCGAGTTGAGGGACTACGTGCCCTCCGCTCCCAGCCCTCATAGATTTCATCTGGTAGTTCTAGTCTTCGTTATCTTACATTTATACTTCAGTTGTTGTTATCTGTGAGTTCACTCCGCTGCTTTGAAGATTGACGCACCAACGGCTGTGCGGGGTTCTTCACGTAGTCCCTCAACTCGACTCCTCATAAAATAAAGATCAAACTTCAAACTGGTAAGTTCTTGTTTAATCTTACTATTTTAGGCCCTCACTAGCGTCTCCTCGGTATCCCACAGCTCTGCCCTTGCTCCCCCTCCCCGCAGTCGCAACAGGAACAGAGACCCCTAGTTCTCACCTTCCACCCCTTCAGCCGTTGAATACAGCACTTAATCCTCCGAGAATTTCACCAATGGGATCCCACCACTAGCCACATCTTCCCATCTTCACTCTGCAGAGACCGTTCCCTTCACTGGTTAACTTCCCTGGTTAACTCATCCCTTCCCACCCAAACCACTGCCTCCCCAGGTACTTTCCCCTGCAACCACAGGAGATGCAACAGCTGTCCCTATACCTCCTCCCTCGACTGTCCAGCGTCCTGGACAGTCTTTTCATGTGAGGCACAGGTTCACTTGCACTGCGTACAACCTCATCTACAGTATTTGCTGTTCTAGGTGTGCGCAACTAAAGCTTTTCATTGTTCCTCAGTACACGTGATAACAAACAAAAGCACTATTAACTATTCCCCCAGTGCTCTGATCTGAAGAAACGTACTTGGTACTGTTTTGTGACTATAACATTGCCAATCAATCTCGTGCGGGCATTCAGCCGAGCTACACAGGTGTAACTGCTACTTCACCCACTCTTCTACCCAGTCACTGTTATAGAGTCATAGAGTGATACAGTGTGGAAACAGGCCCTTTGGCCCAACTTGACCACACCAGCCAACATGTCCTAGCTACACTAGTCCCACCTGCCCGCTTTGGTCCATATCCCTCCAAACCTGTCCTATCCATTTACCTGTCTAACTGTTTCTTAAATGTCAGAATAATCCCTGCCTCAAATACCTCCTCTGGCAGCTCGTTCCATACACCCACCACCGTTTATGTGAAAAGGTTACCCCTCAGATTCCTTTTTTTTTTCCCCCTTCACCTTAAACCTGTGTCCTCTGCCCCTCGATTCACCTACTCTGGACAAGAGACTCTAACCGATCTATTCCTCTCACCATTTTATACACGTTTAAAATGTTAACCTTCAAGAGTGGTGTTAAAAGCAATTTAGACCTTGGCATGAATATCGCTGGCTGTGTAAAGGCGATGGCTGGTGTTGTTGGCCCTTCAGCCATTGTCGCAACTTCAAAGATGTCTGGAAAACTTGTGTTCTTCCTGAAGACCTAGCGGACAGTGTCTGTAGCCCCGAGTGAGGGGATCACAGTGGGAGGGATTATCTTGCTGGTGGACCCATTGGGTACTATAGTGGTTCGGGTAACGCTCTCCAGGTCCCACTCTTCAGGGGTGGAAAACACGGGGGGGCCAGAGGGGACATGCCCCCCCCCATGTTTTGAGAGGTGGGCGGCGAAGCAGCGCTAAACCCAGCTCAACTCTGCCTGTCCCGCCAGGTTAATCTGCCTGGGCTAGCGGGAAATATGGCCAGCGTGGGGAAGCGGCGCTGGTGTCCCGTCAGTCTAAGCAAGGCACGCTGCCGCCAAAAAACTGTGTCCCCCCCGTCCCCCGGTCCCCTCCATGTTTTGATAGCAAGTTCCACTCTTGCTTCCTACCCAATGAGTTCCTTTTCCCCTATCTCTGCCCTCTGGGGGAGGAGTGGTCAGATATCACCCCTCTCTCACTCACTGCTGTTCATGCAGCTGGCGTGGGAGGGGGGGGCGCTGAGGGATATTTCTGTGTCCAGTTAAAGGAGGCAGTTAACCTGGTCATCTGGACCTTGGTCCCTGTGCAGTGCCACGCCTGTAAAGGGATTAGCTACGTCCAGAAAGACTGCCCAGCCTCAGGCCACAACTTCCACATTGGCGGCCTTAGATGGTACCACTATTAGGTCAGGTCAGGTCGGGGAGAGTTTCCCCCCGCCACGGGTACCATGTAATCCTGTGCTACCTGCTCCATGGTCGGATAGTCGGCGACTAAACCGTCTCCCCCACCTGGTTTGCTAGGTGAGGATGGGGCCGTGGAGCCCCAGCAGGAGCAAAAACAAGACCTGTCAAAGGGCGGATAAGCTTCTAGTGAGCCAACGGCCATCCACACTTCAGTAGAAGTTGCAATCACTGGCGTAAGGAATAACGATAAAGCACACACCCCTAAATTCTATACGTCCAGCGGTGGAAGTCCGCAAAAACTGGAGGACAGAGATATGTGGTGCGTCTGTTACCATTCCCATTGGAAATCAGCACCACTGCGTCGCTAATGTCCTCTCCACCTCTCCCCACTGAGGGCGGGGTTCACTGAGGTAGAGCATGTCGTGAGCGAACAAGGGGAAGGGGAGGTTTGTACTGGGGGCAGGAAGCCAAAGAATATAATAGAACATCAACAGGAACCTCCCCCTTGATACTTGGTGATGATTTGGGTTGAGACCTTTCTTCAGATATGAAATGATTCTGAAGAAGTGTCTCGGCCCGAAACTTCACCTATTGAGATGCTGCCTGACCAGTTGAGTTATGAGGCTGTCCCACTGTATGAGCTAATTCAAGAGTTCTCCCGAGTTTCCCCGATTCGAACTCGGAGAATTACGGTAATGGCCGCTCGTGGGTACTCGGGACTCTCATGGACATTTTTCAACATGTTGAAAATTCTACACGTGTCTTCACGAGCTTACCGCATTTCCCGAGTACCTGCCATTAGCGTTAAGAGCTGTTAAGAGACGTCCCGAGCTCCGACGTACCCGCAACGTACATTCTACGTGCTTACCACGAGTTGTTTTTTTTTAAACTCAGCTCTTGGGTAAACTCGTATAGTGGGCAGGCCCATAACTCTAGCTTTTTGTGTCTATCTTCGGTTTAAACCAGCATCTGCAGTTCCTTCCTGCACCCACTAGGATGTGTGTGAGGGTGAAGGGCGTGGTGATCCACTGGATGGGGAGGAGGGGGAGGGGGAGGGGGAGGGTGGGTGCGTAGCCCTGGGGTGCCAGCCCCTCCAAAGGTGTAGGATGCAGGTGTTTCTTGCAGATCCCGTGAGAGTCTTGTCCTCCATTCGGACTCTGAACGTCCCAGTCAGCAGTCCACACCAGAGACAAAGGACGTTTCCTCAGACTTTGTCTCCCCAAGTCTGGAGATGTTGATCAGTGGCTCTGAGCGGGAGCCCTGCCCCTCTTTGTCTCAGGACCCGGATCCGGCTGATTCTCTGGACCTGAGGTAATTTAGACCATTCTTTGATCTGACGCTGCTGGAGGATGACCAATTCCAGGATTTATTCCAAAGGTTCTGTACTTCCTAGTGGAGGGAGCGGGTGGGCTTCCTCTACATCCATCTCTTCTCTCAGGAGTACACATGGGGGTCAACCAAACGGCATGACTGCAAGATCGGATGGCTTGAAAAAATTGAGCCCAAGTTGGAGTATCGCCTGGGTCAAAGTGATGTAGACCTGGCCTTGTGGCACCGCTATCAGGAGCGAGGGCACGCTAAGGGACCTGTAGCTCGAGGTATGCGTGGTCGAGGGCTCAGATGCTACAGGAGTTGCATTGAGCCTCACTCTTCGTGTACTTACTCTAGAAGAGGCAGCGTGTCCGTGAGTGGCTCACGGAGCTGCTGGCAGATGGCGGCTCCTCCTCACTGAGCCAGGGAGGATCCATCACATAGACCGTTCCTCCTCTGGGTCTCTGAACTCGCCAGATCAGTCCAGCGGGGATAAGAAGCAGTTTTTGGGAGGACCTACTAGGAGTCTGTCCGGGGGACGCAAGCGTCTTAACACTCCACTGTTGATGGCAGATGATGGGAGAGCTGACTAGTGCCCTTCACCAGCTCCGTGCCCTTCACAAGCTCTTTGCCAGGGCAACGGTGAATCGTATGACTCCGTGCTGCCTCACGTGATCCTCACTGACCAGTCCTACACTATCCCAGGCCGGCCCATCAAGGGCAACATTCATCCATCTGGGACCTGATCCACTTGTGCCAGAGATCTGGTCTGTCAGTCGCCTTTCTCTTCCTCAAACAGGAAAAGCTGTTCGATGGGATGAATCACTAGTGTATTTTTGGGACTCTACACACTATTGGACTTGGGCTGCATTTTGTAGCCTGTGTCCAATTTTCACAGCTGTAGACTGCCTGATGAAGGTGAATGGATTTTTGATGGCACACCCTCGCTTTGGAAGTGGAGCGTGTCAGGGGTGACCCATATCTGGCCAGTTATATTCCATCTGTGGAGTGCCGTCCCTGTGCTTTCTTCTTTAACGGTTCATTGGTCTGGCTCTAGGTGGGCCGGGTGTGGAGGAGGTCTTCTCAGCCTATGCCGCTGACCTGCTCCTCATGGCCACCGCAGAGGATACATGAGTGCCCGTAGGTTTTCTCGGGAAAAATGTTCCAGACTCATTGTGGGTCTCTGGCAGGTGGACTCCCTGCTGAAGGCGATGAGATCTTTATCTTAGAGCACCATGCACCTCATCTACCTGGGAGTCCAACTGAACCCACTGACAAGACCTGGTCGGCAAACTATCAGGAATTGGAGACAAAAGTCATCCAGCTATGGCACTGTTCAGACCTGCCCAGAGTTTTTTCCTACAGAGGCAGAGCAGTGTCATAAACCAACAAGTGACCTCCATTTTGTGGTACAGGTTGGTCACTTTGGTCCCTTCATCTGCCTTTGATGCCAGGATCCAAAGGATGAAACACTCTCTGCTGCAGTCCTGTATCTCCCGATCACAGAGTGCAGTTAGTCACTGGCATGCATCCACACCCATGTGGCTGCTCTCTGCCTCTGGACCCTGCAGAGATACCTGTACTCTGAAAGCTCCTCGTTGACGTGCTCTGGCAAAGTACCTTCGTCACCAGAACCATTGCCTTCAGGAGGGCACACAACTCCCGGTTGCGGGCACTAGCTGCGCTGCTCTACAGGCGGTGCCTGGCTTTTGAGAAGTTCAGATTTCCTCCATCAACTGTGCAAGCTATTACCCACAGATCTGGAAATATTCCTATTAGGAACAGTCTGATGAAGTAATTGCTGACAATTCCACCAAATCCTTTGTGCATCTCCATTGCTTTCAGATTGCAACCAAATAAAACAACAGAAGTCACCTATACCTTCAGTGGCTGCTGATTGAGTTAAGATGATAGATAAAAGCTGGTAATATGGCAAGAATTCAAATGATATTGTGACTGAAGGGTTAATTTTAATTTAGTCAAAAAATATATATTACAGCTGAAGTTTATTTATGTTTTAAGCACATTTCAGCGATGAAAAAGTAAGGTGAAATGATTAATACAATAGTACGATGCCAGCTATGTTTACATATTCTGTTGTGCTGCAGCAAGTAAGAATGTCATTTCCCTAACTCCATTGATGCTGCCTCACCCGCTGAGTTTCTCCAGCATTTGTGTCTACCATGTCATTGTTCTCTCTGGGAAATATGACAATAAAACATTATTGACTCTTGGCTATTATAATGGGAAACATCTGTTCCTGCAACAATAATCTATTATATTCAGAATATGTTAAGTGTAAAGTTACCAAGTGTAAATATTTAGAGATAAACAGTTCAGCTTGTGTATGAAGGAACTGCAGATGCAGGTTTGAACCGAAGATAGACACAAAAAGCTGCAGCAACTCAGTCGGACGGGAAGCATCGCTCGAGAGAAGGAATGTGTGACGTTTTGGGTCGAGACCCTTCTTCACCTGGATAGGGATAAGGAAAACGAGAGATATAGACGATGATGTGGTGATATAAGAAACCAGGAATGAAAGATATGCAAAAAAGTAACGATGATAAAGGAAACAGGCCATTGTTAGCTGTTTGCAGGGTGAAAACGAGAAGCTAGTGCGAGTTGGGTGGGGGAGGGATAGAGAGAGAGGGAATGCCGGGGCTACCTGAAGTGAGGGAAATCAATATTCATACCACTGTGCTGTAAGCTGCCTAAGTGAAATATGAGATGCTGTTCCTCCAATTTGCATTTAGCCTCACTCTGACAATGGAGGAGACCCAGGACAGAAAGGTCTGTGTAGGAATGGGAAGGAGAATTAAAGTGTCCGGCAAGCGGGAGATCAGGTAGATTCAGGAAGGCTGAGCGAAAGTGTTCCGTGAAACGATCGCCCAGTCTGCGTTTGGTCTCGCCGATGTACGAGTCCACATCTTGACCAACGGATACAGTAGATGAGGTTGATGGAGGCCAGGTGAACCTCTGCCTAACCTGGGCAGAGTCGAGGGAGGAGGTATAGCGACAGGTGTGCAACAGTCCAGCTTGCATGTTTCATCACAGTTGCTGCAAAATGTTATTGCCCGCAGAGGTCCTGACCTCAAATTATTTTCTTCCCCTACCATTGCTGACCATCTTGAAAGACTTCATATTTCTTTGGTACCTCCAGTAGCAACGTAGACAAGAACAAAACAGAAGACCAAGACATGGGAAGCCACTGATGTCAACATAGATTCTGCCACTTAATGCCCATATGCACTCGAGTGTCTATGCACCTCCCCCACCTACATACTGTGAATTGAAAAATCCAGTGTTGTTACACAGCATTTGAGGAGTGCAGATGGAAAAAGTTGATTCAATTAGTGACGATGATCCGTACTACTGACATTTTAATATGTATCTTAATTTAAATATACTTATGTTTTTGCTCATGGAACATGAAAGTGCAGCAAAGGAAATCATCATAAATCAATATTATTCATACTTACAACACTGCCAATGCTTTTGTAAGCAACAAAAACTCCAGCTAGCTCCTGACTTTATTCTGGCTGTTTATTTCTCTTGTTGTCCTTCATTCTGCAGGTGTGGTGGGACTAACCATTGAATCCTCTTTGCTGCCACATTGTAGTAACATTTTTTAATGATGTCACAACAGTCCCTCTGATCTCAATGTTTCCTTGTGACGTCACAATGAACATCATCCCTTTCCCTGAGAGAAAAGCTGCCCCGAGAAATAATGGCGGCATAAAATGCTGGCTTAGTTTAGAGATATAGCATGGAAACAGGTTTGGTCCACCGAGTCCACGCCGACCATTGATCACCCGCACTCTAGTGGCATGTTATCCCACTCTCCCATCCTGCACACTAAGGGGCAACTGACCTACAAACCTGCACGTCTTTGAAATGTGGGAGGAAATCGGAGCATCCAGAGAAAACCCACGTGGTCACAGGGAGAACATACAAACTCCACAGAGGCAGCACCAGTAGCCAGGATCGATCTCGGGTCTCTGGCATTGTGAGACAGCAGCTTTACCACTGCACCAGTGTACTGTCCTAAAGTTTGCAGAATTCAGCCTCGTTTATCCATTATGCCAAATTGGATTGAACATGGTGATCAATGCACATACATGAACAAAGGTAGTGCGAGTCAAACTGATCATTACATTGGGAAGGATATACCACAATCTCTTACAGTTTCTGGAGAAGGATGATTGTAATATCATGATCTGACAATGGATCCTCCAAAGTGGCCTCCATGAGCATAGACGATCCAACATTCATCTGAAGACAGGAATCCCCTGCCCTTCTCCACCCAACCCCATGCAACATATGCTGCTTCAGGAGGTTTTCAGTTATTTTGTCATTTGAAACACAGAATGTTTTTTTCTGGTATTCTGGTAGAGTTGGTGCATTACAGCACCAGAGAACCAAGTTCAATCCAGACTACAGGTGCTGTCTGTACGGAGTTTGCACGTTCTCTCCGTGGGTTTTCTCTGGGAGCTCCAGTTTCCTTGCACACTCCATAGACATACAGGTTTGTAGGTTAATTGGCTTGGTAAAGTTGGCACTAGTCTGTAGGATAGTGTTTGTGTGAGCAGACTTGGTGGGCCAAAGAGTCTGTTTCCACGCTGCATCTTTAAACTAAACCAAACTAAACTAAACATTAGTGATCATTTTGGGCTAAATTATCATCATCACAAAATTGGAACTGACCTCTTCCAACTGGTCAGTTCCGGTCTAGATCCACCCAGTATCGGATACTCTACCCAGTATCGGATACACTTACAATAACATCCATAATCAGTATCACCACTTTGATCCCATTCTGGCTATAGTTGGATGTTCCATGTTGAGTGAATCAATGTTACATGGCAGTCACAGAACGGAATCCGCAAACCCACTGCGATCCTCATAAAGACATCAATTACAATCTATCCATTCTGATTTGGAACGTTTTATCATAATGTCTGATAGACTCATAATCCAATGATCAGCATAATTGTATAAACGTTCCCTTGCTTCATCACTGTTTGCCGCCTGTATACTTCATGCATCTCAGTGTAGGAATCCTCACTAGTCTTCCTGCAGCTCAGTGGCATGGAGCCACTGACGGGATGGGACTCCAGCAGGACATGGGATTATGTGGGAAAGTGGCCGGCATGTCCCAGAGTTCTGCAGTACTTCACTCCACTTCACTCACAGCATCCTAGCATCTGCTTTGTACAAACCATGGGTATAAAATTGAATCTGACAATTGATGTCACACAAAGCCGTTCATTTTCCTCGGAAGGACTCTGGCGCTGGCCACCCACCTGTTTTTTCTTTGTTTCTATGACAGTCTTTTGTGCATCTGTAGCTGCCATTGAAGGGGCATCTATTAACATCTGACAACCACCTTCCATGTACTGTTCGGCAAGAGCACAGCATGCGTAAAGAATGACTTTCTGCCAATCTGGTCCAGAAATAGATGTTGGGACACTTTTTTTTCTTTTTTACTGCAAGACCAACAGAACAATTTTACAGTTTCCAGAGAA
The DNA here is from genome assembly GCA_963514005.1 of Raja brachyura. Next base: position 115,927,538 of record OY740781.1, on the reverse strand, counting down.
GGAAGAAAATTAACAGAACTCATCTGCTGTATTCGCTGTTCCAGGTGTCAACGTGCATCGGCGAGACCAAACACAGGCTTGCCGATTGTTTCGCTGAATACCTCCACTCTGTCTGCCTTAACCTACCTGATCTCCTGGTTGCTCAGCACTTTAACTCCCCCTCCCATTCCCAACCTGATCTTTCTGTCAGAGTGAGGCCCAGCGCAAATTGGAGGAATAGCACCTCATATTTTACTTGGGTAGCTTACACACCAGCAGTATGAACAGTGACTTCTCCAACTTCCAATAGCCATTGCTTTCCCTCTCGCTCCATCCCCTCCCCCTTCCCAGTTATCCCACCAGTCTCACTGTCTCTGACTACATTCTATCTCTGTCCCACCCACTCCCCTGACATCAGTCTGAAGAACGGTCTCGACCAGAAACGTCACCCATTCCTTCTCTCCAGAGATGCTGCCTGTCTCGCTGAGTTACTCCTGCATTTTGTGTCTATTTTCGGTTTAAATCAGCATTTGCAGTTCCTTCCTACACAGAACAATTTTAATAGCGTTTACAACAAATCTTACCATCTTTAAGGGGACCTGACCTTGAATGCTTCCTTATGAGCTTCTGCACAATGGATGAACTATTGAGTTTGTCGCCTTTGGTATTGGTTTGTTATTGTCGTGTTTACCAAGATGCAGTGAAAAACGTTGTGTGCTGTCCAAATCAAGCTATACAGTCCTTGAGTCCAATCAAGTCGTACACTAGTACAACATGTCATGCAAAGAGAAAAATACCAGAACGCAGAATATATTGTTGCAACTTTGTAGTGTTAGTTACAGAGAAAGTGCAGATTTTTAAAATGCCGTAATTGGCAATTCCCTGGAACTTGTCACACAGGCCTTTCACTCTCAGACTAATGAGAATTCAATGTTTTGTCTCAGATCCAATCTTTTTACCTGAATGGTTCCAATCCAATATAGAGACATCAGTGTCTTGACTCTAAACGTCAGCAGGAATCCGAGAAGGCCTTGGTGACCATTCTCTACGGAGAACCACGTGATAGGGAAAATAAGGAGAAGGCAAGTGGAGGAGGAGGAGGAGAGGAGTAGACGGATTTGGAAGAAGAGGAAGGCGAGGGAAGTGACGTAGTTGGAGGGTCCATCCAACAAGGATGCTCAGGGAACCTCAGCAAGGAGCAATACCTTGGGGGGAAAAAAAGAGAAAACGTGCTGGAGTATCTCACGGGTCAGGCAGCATCTCTGGCGATATTTCGGATCAGGACCCTTCTTCTGACTGATTGTGGTGATGGAGGGAAGAAAGCTGGAACAAAGAGGGTCAGGACAAAGCCGGGTGAGTGATAGGTGAATACAGATGAGGATGGATGGGGGTTATTGCCAGGTGGTTGGACAAAATCCAAAGGTCCAATGTCCAGTCCGATAGACAAAAAGTGTTAGATAAGGAGATAAGGATAGAAGAGATGCAAATTGTGCAAACAGTGGAAGAAATATAGGTGGAAGGGGATGATAAGGATGTGAATCCAAGTGAGGCACGGGAAAGAGATGGGGGAAAGACGGGGGGGAAGAAGAGGTCATAAGTTCATGTTACAGAAGCAGAATCAGGTCATTTGGCCCATCAAGTCTACTTTGCCAGCCAATCATGGCTGATCTATCCTCCCCTCTCAACCTCATTCTTCTGTCTTCTGCCCATAACCCTTGATACCTGTACTAATCAAGAATCCATCAATCTCCGGCTTAACAATATCCATGGACTTGGTCCTTTGAGTGGGGGTGTGGTTGTTTGTGGGTTAGTTACTGAGGTTACTGAGGTTGTTAGTTAGTATGCTATGACCTGGCACCTGCTCTTGGACACCTGCTCATACGTACCCCTTGAACATGCCCCAGTAATTTGTAATGCCTTGGGAGACCTTGTTTCAGTAATATGCCACACACTGCAAATTCAGTTACAGTGACAAAGAAGGGCCAGGACTAGATAATAAGGTAACCACCATTATTCTTTCTGCTTCACATTGTCCCTAGGCTGATACATTACCTCTGTGGCACTTTGTATTTTGCACTAGGTTGCAGCATTACAGAGACAATAGAAGAACTGACTTCATCACCTCTCCCTTGTTTACAAACAGTGAAACATGCAGAAACATGACAAACATTTGATGAAGTATTGAATCATGCTTTCATCATACTTTGAGATCCAACACTTATTCTGTGTTATCATCAATCTAAACTGGATGATACACCAGTGGCAAGGAGATTAATTACAGGATATTCTTCCTAATTACCATGAGACTAACATATGTTACCATTGTAGAGTAGCAACTTAAATTTGTGCAAGAAGAATATGTATATTCACTCAAAACCTTACTGAACAGTGATTTAGTGTATATATTTAGTTGATACTAACAACTGAAGAATTGGTAACACATGCAATCTCCACTACCTTTGAGTAGGTGATGGTATTTGGAACTTCTCATCTTAGAGTTCTAATCATCTAGAGTTCTAACTGAATTCAACCGACCACACTACTGTAGCGAGTTTCAAGCTCAAGTTCAATGAGTTATTGTCATGTTCAGCAATGCTGAATACTGTTACTTTATCATTGTGGCTGAAGTAGCCTCAGCTGACAATAGCACAAGATATCAGTTCCTTGATTTGCTCAGCTGCAACACAGCTGCTATATTGTCAATTACTCTTAATGAAAATAACTCAGTTTTGTAACAAATTGCTGTAACCCCAATCTCTTGCCACAAGGCGGAGACAAGGCTAATAATAATTAAAGGTAAATCCTAATGACCAACAAACAGTTTATCCCATACTGCAAAGCTTTACTGTTATAGTACAGTTATATTGTCTTTGATAACCTTTGTAATGGGATTTGTATAACATGTATCTCTTACCTTATGAATCTGTTAAAGTCAGGAATAGTTTTTTACATTCAGAAAGTTCATATGCCTGATACTCTCCATTTCTTCATAATAACATGCCAATCCTGCCTTATTAGATGGGTGGTTTGCATCAGAACTTCTGCCCAATTTCCAAACCCAGGCCATAATCCAACTTACTTGGAATGCTCCGGCTGTGCCTCAACCAAATATTTTTACCCTTTGTGTGTTGTGCAAACAAATGTAAATATTACAACTTGTGAATGGTGCACTACCCAAATTTTGGAAGTCCTAGACCCATTTAGTTGAGCATGATTGGAAGGTGCATGGAATTTCTGAGCTATCATGCTGCCCCCATCTCCAATGAATCGCTACTGCCGATGAGCACCTGGGGTGCGTTCTGAACAATGACTTTTGCCCGTTGTTGGCCAAATTAATTAATCTGCCAGGCTTCTTCCCCTGTAGAATAGACCCACCTGAATAACCGATTCAGCAGCTGACTCTCACATCCCCCTGGTGGTGTTGTTCACTGCTGGCACATATGTGCTTGAGTCTGTTCTATTGACATCTTTAGAGCCTGGAGTCATCTTGACCTTTTGCTCTTCCCTCCTCAGAGAGGGTGATTCGTAGGCAACTCTAACAGGCGCTGCCGCAGGCCGTAGGATACAAATACTGATATGAACCCATTGGCCTTAACCCAATAGAACATTTTACTGGGATGGCAACTTTATTGTCAGGAAAGGTACCTCTGACACGTGCCCTTCATCCCTTTGGATATGCCCCACGGCCATACCTTGAGGCTCAGTGTCAGCAGGATACTGACCCATCTTGGTCTCTGCCTCCGAGAGGGAGACCTTTGCAGCACTGTATACAACAGTTGCTGTATTTAGGATAGTCATTTCAATGCACTATCCAGCCCCGGTGAGGAATTCATCCCCCGACTCCGTGGGCCTTGCTCTCTAGCCCCGGTGGAGAATCATCTCCTGACTCCGTGGGCGAGCAGATATGTGTGAATTTGAGCAACCCTGTCCTAGGCGTTGCTGGCGCCGCCTTTCATAAAGGCCGGCGCTGTTTGACATGAACAGCCCTGCATTAGGCGCTGTTGGCACGGCTCTACCGTAGGCCGGCACTTCACACTTGAAGCAGCCCTGTCAGGCGCTGCTGGCACGGCTCTCCCATAGGCCGGTAATGTCACAAATGAAACAGCCCTGTATCAGGTGTTGCTGGCACGGCTTTCCCATAGGCCGGCACTTTCATATATGAAGCAGCCCTGTCAGGCACTGCTGGCACGGCCTGTCCCATAGGCCCGTGCATTTTACACATGAAGCAGCCCTGTCAGGCGCTGCTGGCGCTGCTGGCGCAGCCTGTCCCATAGGCCTGCGCTATTGCTGTGTAAGCTCACTAAATCAACATTTAGTGAACAGCTTTACCTGTGAAGGGTAAAAATAAATCATAGCAACCTGTGCTTAAACAATTATAACATTGTCAGAACATATAACAATAACTTTTTACTTTGCCTTTAGCTTTTACTTAAAGGAAAAACATTATAAAATACATACTTTTTATTATAAGGAGAAATCCTTGATAGCCCAACTCACGTGAGTCCAAATAGGGCTGAATGTGTCCCAGTAATTTCTTGACTGGGGACCAACGTCAGTGGCTCCAGCGTTGCTTCCTTGCCGCTCCAACGGCATCCCACATGCTGTGAGCCGCTGACCCCCCTGTCAGTGACTTTGCTTCAATTTCTTGCCGTTTTTACGGCATCCCTGCAGGCTGGGGAGTCGCTAACTGGACTGTTAGCGGCTCCTTATCTCGCAACCCGATCAATTTTGCCAGTTTATCCGCTTTTGTGGTCGGACTGGAATTTCCCCACAGTCCATACTTGTCAGGCTGTGAAACTGGCAGGAAAAACCGCTGCAAATAGAGGCTCCTGCCTAAAAACTCCTGGTAAGTAAAAAAAACAAACTTACTTTTTAAGTTTAACTTACCACTGGCAGGAGCAAAGCGCTGCCAGACTGGTGCTTGCACCAATGCGGCTGACGTAATGCTGCTGCGCATGCGGCCTGGTGGGCCTTCTTCACGGAATCACTCACATGACTCCGAAGTAAAACCTAATGTTAAGGTAAGGTATTTTGCATGGAAATACAACCATTGAGAAGGCATGCATGCATAGGGTCCAGGAACCTAGCAGTGGCTGCTTTGCAATATAGACCTGTTCTTTTTTAATCTCACATTCCTGCTCTCTATCAATTTTCAAACCATTCCAGCACATAATCCTGCTTGCCCTGAGTGTTAATTGCTCACATTAAATCTTCTACATAGGAATTTATCAAAAGCTTTCTGAAAAGCTATGTAAAACCACATCCTGCAATTTTTGATAATTAATTCAATTAATTCCATTCTAAAACTACTCTGTTTGCAGTTTGTTGGTTGTTTGTTTTTTGCACAAAGTCCGCAGGCACTGCCACTTTTCATCCCACTGCACATCCTGTGTGTGTATGTGACAAATAAACTTGACTTGACTTGACTTGACAAATGCTTTGCCAAAGAACACATTTCTGATACAGATGTCTATGTAAATTTAGTCCAATCCCATTGATGCTTCTAAGTATACTGTTATCTCATACTGTTACCCACTATTGGGTAAAAGGAAACAGTAGGCGCTAACTATTTATTGCAGTATTTCCATGCAGTCACAAAGAAAGCTCCTCTACTGCATTAGAAGATTGAGGAAATTTAATATGTTTCCAAATACTTTATCTAACTCGTTTTGGTATATGATAGAGAGTATACTTCCTGGTTGCATTAACAGACTGGTTTGTTAATTCAAACCTCCAGGAATGAAGTAGGCTGCAGAAAATGGTAGACATAGCCCAGTCCATCACGGGTCCTGACATCCCCACCATTGAAGGGATCTGCAAGAGGCACTGTCTCAGAAAGGCAGCTAATGTCATCCAAGACCCACACCACCCTGGCCACTATCCTTGCTACTATGATTGTGAAGAAGGTACAGGAGGCCGAAAATCATGACCGCCAATTTCAAGAACAGCTTCTTCCCAGCAAGCATCAAGCTCTTGGACACGACACAACACTAACAACAGTGGTGGGACTCATCAGTCGAGAGGGTGAAACAATGTACAGGGAGGAAGTGAAACAACTAGTGGAATGGTGCGGCAACAACAACTTAGAATTAAACGTCAACAAAGCCAAGGAGATGATTGTTGACTTCAGGAGATCGCAGCCCAAACAAACACACCTCTCAACATCAGTGGCATCACGGTGGAGAGAGTGGAGAACATAAAGTTCCTCAGAGTGCAAATCACAGACAGTCTCACCTGGTCCAGGAACAACACTGGGATTGTCAAACGGGCACATCAGCGACTGCACTACCTGAGGAAACTCAAACAGGCCTCACACCCCACCAACATCCGCAGGACTTTTTACAGGGGCACGGTGGAGTCTGTACTCACGTACTGCATTAACATGTGGTACTCCTCAGACAGAAAGGCTCTGCAGAGCGTATTGAGGGGAGCAGAGAGGATCATTGGCGTCTCCCTACCCTCGGTACAAGAACTGTTCCAGAGCCGATGCCTGAAAAAAGCACTGAGCATTGCAAAGGACAGACTGCACCCCCTCCACACACACCTGGATCTCCTGCCATCAGGCAAGAGATACCGTAGCATCAAAACCCGGACAACCAGACTGCTAAACAGCTTCCTTCCACAGGCTGTGAGGCTGCGAAACAGTCACTCCACCTGAATTCTGCTGCTTTTTTGCACTGACAATGTAACAACAAACTCTGGCACTGGCCACTTAAATCAGCTGCTCTGGACAATTTATGACTGTTTTTACTTGTATTTTAATGTTGCTGTTTTTTTTACCTGCAGTTTTAACTATTCGTTTTGTTTTAATCAGGGACTGGATTGTTTTTTATTGAGTTTATTTATGTGTGAAATGTTTAAGCTTTATGTGCGGTGTTCTGGTATTTCCTGGGAAACGTCTTCTCTTTTTGCACTGTACAACTGTTGCTTTGCAAGATGACAATAAAGGTTGATTGATTGATTGAACAACCCGACTGCAGCCACCAGGTAGACTTTGTTTTGGTTGCACTGCGTACTTCAGTTTTGCACATTTATGGTCTAGTTACCTAGTATTACTAATTATTATCTGCTATTAATTTATTATACTACATATTATTGTATATTTATTTGTGTGTTATTGCGTTAATGGGCCTGCAGTAAATAAGGATTCAATGGTTCTTTATTGTGACATGTACAGAGAAACAGCGTAACATGTAGGAAGAAACTGCAAATGTTGGTTTATACCGAAGATAGACACAAAAAGCTGGAGTAACTCTGCGGGTCTGGCAGCATCTCTGGAGAAAGGGAATAGGTGACATCCGAAGAAGGGTCACGGCCCAAAATATCACCTATTTCTTTTCTCCAGAGATGCTGCCTGACCCGCTGAGTTACTCCAGCATTGTGTGTCCATCTTCGATACAGTGTAATGGTTGTTCTACAGGCTATCCATCGAACCATACAATGCATGAGTACAACAGATCGTCTTCTGGAACAGCACGCAGAGAGTCGCCGTTATTCAACTTCTAAGCTTCTGAAACGTCTGATCTTTTAATACATCTCTGGATTATTCTGCTGATGGGACTATTGTTATGTCAGACCCAGTGGTTGGAACCAATGTGAGCATTGGGAATGACACAATACATTCCTGCCTCAACACACTCACACCCCACTTACCTCTGCTGTTCCTTCAAATTGGTTAAGATGGTTCCATACATAGTTCCAACATTTGAATTTCAACTTTCTTTACATCACCAGCATTGGCTATTCAGTCCAATGGCCCTTTGCCAGCTCTTTCTAAGAGTTTTCCAATTTAATTCCATACCCAAACTTTTTCCCTGACCATCTGCAAAAATGTTTTTTTATCAGACGTTTCCAATTACCATTTGAAAGTTCAATCAAATCTAATTCAGTGTGAAAAATATACATCTTCTAGATGCACTGGGACGCATCCTCAGTGATGTGACCTGGGGTCATCGCGTGTTTTGGGTCTCACAACATCAGACACCCTCGCTCAGGCGACCCAGCCGGGGCTGATCAGGCCCCGACTTGCGTCCCAGCAGCAACCACCCACGGATCGGCCATCTTAATAACTACTCTGCAGGGGTTGGGAGACTCTGTGCGTGGAGGGACTGGGCTCTGTGGGGTGACTCCCGGCCGGGCTCCTCCTGCGTCTCACCAGGTTCAAGGCCTGTGCGCTGCACCTCTTTCTCCTTCTCCGAGCATTTAATTCTCGCCTGATGGATGTTTAGGCCACGATGGTTCATTAGGCCTTTCCGTAGCTTTGTTGGGTGTCTTTCTCACGAAAGACACAGACTGGGGTGCTAACCCAGCCTTTCCCGGGTGCCGTCTTTCCATGCCTCCAGTAGTCACCAAACTATTCTTGGTTGTCACCCAGTCTATCCAGTAACAAGTTCTACATTTTAATATCATCAGTAATTCAATCAAATTCATGATGTGGTTCATATTCTTTATTTTATGATATCATGACTTATTGTTTAAGCAAAACAGTTATAGCAAAACAACTTTAGGTATAAGAGGGTTACACAAAAAGCTGGAGAAACTCAGCGGGTGCAGCAGCATCTAAGGGGCGAAGGAGATAGGCGACGTTTCGGGTCGAGACCCTTCTTCAGACGTTGGTGAGACCTCATTTAGAATATTGTGTTCAGTTCTGGGCACCATGTTATAGGAAAGTTATTGTCAAGCTTGAAAGGGTTCAGAAAAGATTTACAAGGATGTTGCCAGGACTAGAGGGTCGGAGCTGCAGGGAGAGGATGAGTAGGCTCGGTCTCTATTCCATGGAGTGCAGGAGGACGAGGGGAGATCTTATAGAGGTATACAAAATCATGAGAGGACTAGATCGGGTAGATGCACAGAAAAGATTTAATAGGAATCCGAGGGGTAACCTTTTCACACAAAGGATGGTGGGTGTATGGAACAAGCTGCCAGGGAGGTAGTTGAGGCTGGGACTATCCCATCGTTTAAGAAACAGTTAGACAGTTACATGGATAGGACAAGTTTGGAGGAATATGGACCAAATACAGGCAATTGGGATTAGTGTGGCTGGGATATTGTTGGCCGGTGTGGGCGAGTTCCACACTGTATCACGCTATGACCCTATAGGTATTGGTAATGTTTGCAAATGAAAAGAAGGGAATGCAAAAAGGCAAGCAGGGAAATACAGAAGAGTGCTTATATGTATATTATTTGACAGTCTATTCCCACCAATATTCTGATGATGGAAGTCTCAAAATTACTCCAGGTAAAGTCTTTCTACAAACATTTAATTTTAATGCCATTTACATTAAGAAGTCCCTATTTAACATTATCCCAATGAAGACTCTGGTACATTTGAATTTAAGTAGCTAAAAGTGAAAACACCTAAAAATAGTAATCCAATGCTATGAAGATCAAGAGGACCTATTGAAAAACATTGAAGGGAAATACGGAATACTGGGCCAACGAGCTAAACCTGTTTTTAATAGATTTGATGGTGGGGCCTCTGCTCACCCTCCCCCCTGCTCCCTGACAGTCTCCCTGAGCAGGTGAGGAAAGAGCTGAGCAGACTTTGCCCAGGCAAAGCCTCGGGTCCCGATGGTGTCAGCCCTAGGGTACTCAAGGCGTATGCCAGCCAGTTGTGCGGTGTACTCCAGCATATCTTCAACCTGAGCCTGAGCCTGGAGAGGGTTCCTGTGTTGGGGAAAACATCCTGCCTGGTTCCTGTACCAAAGAGGACGCATCCCAGCTCCTCTAATGACTACAGACCGGTGGCATTGACTTCCCACATCATGAAGTCCCTGGAGAGGCTGGTGCTCACTCCCTATGACCCCTGGTTAAACCCTACCTGGATCCCCCTGCAGTTTGCTTACCAAACAAAGATGGTGGTTGAGGACACCATCATCTACCTGCTCCATCATTCCTATGGTCATCTGGATAATCTGGGAAGCATTGTGAGAGTCATGTTTTTTGTCACAACACCATCCGGCCTACACTGCTAGGGAGCCAACTGACAAAGATGCAGGTGAATGCTCCATTGGTGTCATGGATCACCAACTATCTGACTGGACGACCACACTATGTCAGGCTGCAGAACTATGTCTTGGACATGGATGTGAGGAACACAGGGGCCCCACAGGGGACAATCCTCTCCCCCTTCCTGTTCACCATCTACACTTCAGATATACCTCGGACTCCTTCCACCTGCAGAAGTGTTGAGATGACTCTGGAATTGTGGGCTGCATCAGTGAGGGGAGGGAAGCTGAATAGAGAGGAGTAGTCAACGACATTGTTGAGTGGTGTGGGCTGAATCACCTGCAGCTCAACATCAACAAGACTAAGGAGTTAGTGGTGGACTTTTGGAGGAGAGGAACACCCCTGTCCCCTGTCTCCATCAATGGTGTGGTTGTGCAGTTTACCAGGGAGTACAAATACCTTGGACTGTATCTGGACAGTAAACTGGACTGGTCCAGGAATGCTGAGGCCCTGTATAAGAAGGGACAGAGCTGCCTGTGCTTTTTGTGAGTGCTCCGCTCCTTCAACATCTGCAGTAAGATGCTGCAGATGTTCTGCCAATTGGTGGTGGGCAGTGCCATCTTCTGCACTGTCGTGTGCTGGGGCAGCAGGGCGAAGGCCACGGATGCCAACAGGATCAACAAACTCATCAGGAAGGCCGGCTCCGTGTTGGGGGCGGAGTTGGTTCATGGGAGGTGGTCTTGGAGGGGAGGATGCTCCTCAAACTACAGAGCATCCTGGACAATACAGCTCACCCCCTCCGTGACACACTGGTCAACTGAAGGAGTACCTTCAGCAACAGACTCATTCCACCAAGATGCAGGACGGAACGCCACAGAAAATCCTTCTTCTCCGTGGCTATCAAACTGTACAACTCTTCCCCTTCTGTCGTGGGGTAGATTGAGACTGAAATTGAGACTAGACTATCGTATCAGAAATAATTATGGCAATAGGACAATATTAAGAATTAGAAGAATAAATCTCATTCATTTTCATAATCATAATTATACTTTATTAGCCAAGTATGCTTTGCAACATACGAGGAATTTGATTTGCCATACAGTCATGCTATTAAAAAGCAACAAATCACACAAAATACATTTTAACATAAGAGTCCATCACAGTGACTCCTCCACATTCCTCACTGTGATGGATGGCGAAAAAAAGTTCAATCTCTTCCCTTCTTTGGTCTCCCATGGTCGGGGGCCTCAAGCCTTCCGTTGACAGGACGATCTTGACTCCGGGTAGTCGGTGGCGTTTGGACCCTCTGCGTTCGGGGCGATCGAGCTCCTGCATCAGGGGGGAATCTCAGCTCCCCTGCGCCAGGTGATCTGACCCCGGGTCGGGGCTGGTTGAACCTTCTGCGACTGGAGCTTCCTGACTTGGTCTCTACCTGAGACTGTGAGCTCTGCGATGTTGAAAGCCCCGACATCGGTTGGAGCATCGATCCCAGGCAAGGGATCAGTTCTGATGGTAAGTCCACGTCCCCGCGGTGGGGCTCAAAGTCAGTCCCGAGCAAGGTCGCAGAACGATCGGAGATAGGATACGGTAAACTATCACATCTCCGGCAAGGTAAGAGACTGAAAAAAAAGTTCCCCCACCCCTCACACCAAACAAATCAGAGAACATTAACCCAAACTTTTAAAATTAACTAAATTAACAAAAATTAACAAACAAAATTACCAGGGTGGCTGCCATTGTGCGGCGCTCCCTGGTAGATTTTGAGCACTTCCTTTGCATTCTCTAATGTAATTAATTCTGCTTCTTTATTTTATTATTTTATTTATTTATTAGAAATAAGTACATTACATTTTAATGGTACCTTTTTACAGGTTCCAGAATTATTGAAACATTCTTTGTACAACTTCCTTTTTTTTTAGAAAGAAATGAGAAAGAAAGAAGTAGTGAAGAGTAAAGAATAGTCTAGTGAGTGTGGTGTAAAGAAAGAAATAAGTGAGAAAGTGAAGCAGAAAGGAGATTCTCCTACGCCACATCGATGTTTTTTTTATATTCTTAATAATTTTTCACTCAAACCCAGAATTTTTAATTTTACAATGCTGTTGCACCACATGAATTCTGCTTTTTAATCCGATGGAGTCATTTTGTAGGTGTTCTCGTCAGCTGCCGCTTTTTTCTTCCTGCTTTGGCCAAATAATTTTTTATGACTCTTTGGAGATGAATCCACTGATTGTTCAGAGGGTTTCCTGAATCTTTTGTAAAGTTGGTAGACTGATGAGAAACACAAATAAAAACTATACTTTACAAACCAAAAATCGCACAATGCTAATTAGCATAACAAAGATTGACTATTAAGAAAAATCTGTAACAATGGTCACAAGGAGGACAGGAACCAAGTTCCTCCACTGGTACCCAGCAGCTAACAAACTTTTATCACTGCATTTTAGATACCCTTGTCTTGATGCTATTTCATTCAAAAGATTTTCTAGATTCTATTCATAATATTCTGGCCAGTGAAGCTAGATATGTATGTATAAATATTAATAATATGTAACTGTATATTTTATATACCGTCATTCTGTACTGCCAATAAGCAAAACTGAGGTCCTTGTTCACTCAAGGTAAGAGCTTGGTTATTCAACATTAAGGTGGGAAGAATTATCCACCTAAAGGAGTTATGGAGGTACAGTTTAAAAGTATATTTTAAAGAGATTGTTCGGTTTTTATATATAAGGGGAATTAAGGCATATGAGGTTTGTGCAGGAAAGTGTTGCCGAGGTAAAATATTAATCCTGATCTTATTGATGGCAGTGTAGCAATGTTACAACATTTTGAGATTTTAAAAATCAAGTCTGAAATTTATCCCATCAGATAAAGCATAAAAAGAAGTTTAATTTGACACCTAATTCACTTTCATGTCTTCAGTATTAAGAAAGTTATGACCATTTTCATACTCGGAAATTAGCATCTTGTTCCCCATTGCCTTTCAATTGACTAAACTCAAAAGCTGTGACCTAGAACAGTTGAAAGCCCATAACTTTCTTAAAAATTAAGAGAACTCAATTAAATTTTCAGTTGTTATAGATTGAAGCATTCTGAAACAAATATGAAACAATCTTACTTGGTTGACCTGAAATTAAAGCATATAATTAGTTATCTAATTGTAGCTAATTACACAATTCATTGAGTAGATCTAAACATCTATCCATTTCTTAAGAAAAGATAAACTTTTTTTTAAATTGCCTAAGTGTCCAAATAACATTCACACAATAATCCACAATATAACATAATTTTAAAATCTCATTTTCATGAATTTATAGGCCATATGGAAGGAATTTAGTGTTTACTGCCTGTAAATTAATGGCCATTTGAGTCAACTAGTGAGTGGGTTTTAGTGGAATGCGGTGGATTAGAATGTTGCGGTTTGCAGTGAAGTCGGTATGAAAAATACATCCGGTTGATACATTTTTTTTGTCCCCTTTTCGCAACATGAAAATATGATTAAAGCCTTCCTAAAAACCAAGTTTTTATGAAAAAATAAACTGTGTAGCTTCTTTTATCGCCTACCTTAGGCCCGTTCCGCTGTCACCATTCAGAGCTTTAGAAGATGATTTTTAAACTACTTTAGTTAATAAATAATCTAGCGTAGTTTAAAAATATCTTTATGAATGAAATGTCGGAGCGATTTCTCTTTAGCGACGAAATCGCCCGACATGGATTGATTTGGGCTGCCTAGAAAAAACCGGCATTTTAAACCCGCCCCCCTCTGAACGGCGCCAAAGACGCGCACACGGGGAGCGGCAGAACTGCAGCGCTGCTAAAGGTAGGTATTGTAACATACCTAGGCAGTGCAGTCAAGATGGGACATATGATATACTTAAACTTTTGTTTCTTATATGCAAAATATTTATCTGTCTCAAAAGTGTTTAATCTTATATCGTTTTTGGTAACTGCTCTTTGGAATGCAACGCATGGTGCCTTTTATATATCCCACTGTTACTCATTTATGTTCTCACCTTTTAGACTTTAGAGATACAGCGCGGAAACAGGCCCTTTGGACCACCAAGTCGGCTCCAATCAGTAATCACCCTGTACACTAGCACTATCCTGCACACCACGGACAATTTACAATTTTACCGATGCCAATTATCCTACAAACCAGTATGGCTTTGGAGGGAAGCAGAGCACCTGAGAAAACCCACACAGTCACAGGGAGAACGTACTAACTCTGTACTACATTTGTATCTAGTAATCATTTAATTCAGTTTTGTTTAGAGATACAGTGAGGAAACAGACCATTTTGCCCACTGAGTTCATGCCGACCATCATTCACCCGTACACTGTTCTATGTCCTACACACCAGAGGCAATTTACAGAAGCCAATTAACCTGCAAACCTGCATGTCTTTGGAACATGGGAGGAAACCGGATCAAACCCGGGTCTCTGGCACTAAGGCTAATTCTAACCCTTATCCTCTTCTTCATTCCCACTCCACCTGAGATTTGAATCCTATCAGCAGCAACCTGCCTACTTCAATCACTTCTTTCATCTCACAATTATCACACCTACCTGTAACAAGTATTAGTCCTTGAATTATTTGAAACAAAATATAAATAATAGGATATGCAAACATTAACTTTAGTTCTTCTGGCTTGAAGGATAGCATTAGGATGGTTGTACAAATTTGTCCACTCTGTGCCCCAGTTTCAAAAGCTATAGTTCGACACCTGAAAAAGAAAACAAAGCAATCAAATGAGAACAATAATTGCATATTTTTCCTAGATTGTATTACCATATTATATGCTCTGCTAAATTCCAAGTAAAACAGATTTGTGACATAAATAACTCACTTATTTATTCACTTAAACGACAAAAGTACAACCACACATTTAATTAAAGAAATCCTGAAATGGCAAGGGTTCTGTTAGAAAGTTAGAATATTTAAAATGAGAATGGTGATTGTGCAGTTGTCTCTTGCATTTAACATAAAGAGTTCTGTTCCTCAGCCATTAGGCAGCATCCTATGCATTCCCACCATCATCTCAGGGTATGTCTGGTCTCTTAATTGAGAGTCCATCGTTAATGAGGACCCAAAGGATCGGACTGGAAATGTTAAATATTTACTATTTTATGGTTGCAAGTCAGACATGAGAAATCCTTCTCATGATCACATCCTACAATACTGCCCTGCCCCACACTAATGAATTAATCAATACTGCTCCATGTTTGATATTACCAAATGACCCTCTGTGGGAAATAAGGCCACAATATGGACATTACACAGAAGCATTCAATGTCCATTTTGTGCCACCAGTCAAGATGGCTACATCATTAAGGGTTTAATATCTATCTATCTGATAGCGAGGGAATCAACGTGAGTAATTTCTCCACATTAAGTCATCATCACTATCCTACCTATTGCTAACATGGCTGACCACAGTACTAGTGACAGATAACCATCGAAGATACATTGTGTTACTCTGTCCATATCATGAGCGAGCCTTTGTGTGGCACTGTGGCACTTCACTAGACTAACTCAACAACAGATGTAGTGTCTGTCAAAACTTGCCACCCAGGCAATGCAGCGGGCTGTCAGCAGCAGAAAATAGTACACACCATGAAATGACTAACCCTGGATCAAAGCAGAGTGTAAATGACTAAGAGCTGCATAACACATGATTCAAAATAGGGATGCAATTTAATGAAGCTATTTCATGGAGCTGCTTCTCCATTAACTGCCTGAATGAAGAATTTTCACAGGGATTCTCTAAATTGCCCATTGTAGCCCTCATGGAAGATCCTCTGCCTATTGTCCATGCCGATTCAGGGTGAATGTTATGGGCCTGTCCCACTTATGCGACTTTTTTGGCGACTGCCGGCACCCATCATAGGTCGTTACAGGTCGGCGAAAATTTTCAACATTGAAATTTCAGCGGTGACCAGAACGACGCTATGACTCTTTGGGCGACTGAGGAGACTATTCACGACCATACAGGCGACACCCTGGCGACATGTCATGGGATGAAGCTTGCATGGTCGTGAGTAGTTGCCCAAAGAGTCGTACCTTGTTCTGGTCGCCGCTAGATTTTCAACATGTTGAAAATTTTCGACGACCTGCAACGACCTATGACGGGTGCTGGCAGTCGCCGAAAAAGTCGCGCAAGTGGGACAGGCCCATTACGGTGCCCAGCCTAGGGAAGACAGAGTTCTGAATGACATGCTAGATACCACGTTGTTTCCACTAGTGGGAGAACCTAAAACAAGGGACACAGCTACAGGTTAAAGGACAGAAACAAGGAACGGCTTATGCTGGTTTACAAAAAAATGGACACAAATTGCTGAAGTAACTCAACAGGTCAGGCAGCGTCTCTGGAAAACATGGATAGATATATTTTGGGTCCGGACCCTTCTTCAAGTTTAAGGGTGATCATTTGAAGTGTGAAGTGTGTCGGAACGTCTTCCCACAGAATCACTGTAATTCTCTATTCCAGAGGGTTGAAGGAGTAGGAGTAAATAATGTTTTGGAAAAAAATTAGGGCATTCTGGATTATAGAGAAGAAGGAATGAGAATTGGGCCAGAACAGAGTGATCTTGTTGAATGATGATGATGCAGGTTTATTTATACCCTGATGTGTTTAATCAAGTTAAGAATGATGTGGAAGTACAGTTACTCTAGAAATATCTCAATCGTGTTGATGAATCCCAGCAGATAACTACAACGGTTAAATACTTGCAAATGCCTTCTGCCAAAGCACTGAGTGCATGATCCTCAACTCTCTCTGAAACTACCCATTTTTTAATATCTATTCAGAATGATCCACACCCTAACATATTAAGAAGACCCAAGTACACAAGCCACAACAAACATTATGGAGGACTGACAATACTGTCGTTTTGGGGAACTACAAATAAATTCACATATCCTCTATCCAATCCAGCATTGATATTACACTGGCTTCTAGCTAATAAAGTGGAATTTTCAAAATGATACTATATCCACAAAAAAACAGGAAACATAGTAGGTCTCGACCCGAAATGTCACCTATTCTTTTTTCCAGGGATGCTGCCTGACAAACGGAGTTACTCTGGCTTTTTGTGTCTGTCTTATATTTTACCAAGTCAATTATTAATCTATCAATCTGTTTTCAACCAGCTTCAGGAGAATGTGGATTAAATGGCTCAAAAGTTCAGAAATAATTTGTTAATTTACCTCTTCCACGATTGCCGTAAAATGACAGCGAGAACAAAGCCTGTAGTGTAACCAATAAAAGGGTTGATGACTCCTATAGCAAGCAACGATGAGTCAGCTTTCCATGCCCCTCGGTACAGCAGCGAGGTCGTCACTGCTAAGATAAAAAATATGACTGCACCAACACTAGTTCCTCCCTGTGTAGAAATAGAACCATTTGTTATTTAGGTTGGGACATAGTTTAAGATAAACTGTCAAGCAAAATAATTGAGGCAGATACAGGACGATACCATAGAACTTTATTTATCCCTGGAGAGGAATTGGTCTGCCAACACACAACAAGGTACATGAAACATGAAATTAAAGTGACAAGTGGAAAGGATTTGGGGGTGTGCAAATATTTGGTGGGGGGGGGGGGGGGGGGAGAAGGTGAGTTAGTTTACCCCACGACAGTAGGAGCAGTTATATAGTTTGATAGCCACAGGGAAGAAGGATCACCTGTGGAGTTCTGTACCGAAATAACATTTAACAGTCATTTGGACAGGTGCGTGGATAGGAAAGGTTAAGAGGGATATTGGCCAAACCTAGGTTAAGATGGGCATTCCCTGAGGAGAGCACTGTCTGTCTCCAGTCATAAGGTATGAGGGTGTAAGTGTAAGATCAGTCATGGCAAGTAGATAAAGAGTTTGAGGCGTGTTGCTTACTGTGTGTGGGAAGCCAGGAAACAAAAAGGGGCAAAGGGAGACTGCAGAAAGGCTTGTTGAAACACAGAATGCAGGAGGAAAAGATGGTGTGGGAGGAGACAGAATGAGCAGAAAAAAAAAGAATATTTTTGAAAATAACAATAGAATGTGGAACAGTACAGTGCAGGAATAGGCCCATTGGCCCACATTTGCTCAGATTAATCTCCGTCCGCAGTTTTGCCATCCATTTTTATAGTTAGTTTATATCCTGCTGTATACATTGGCAGCCTTCCTCACTGCCCATAACAAAATGCAAAACATCAGCTTCCTCTTAAAATTCATAAATCACCAAACATGTTAGCTCCAAACTTGGAACTCGTGGTGAGGGATGAACATGATGGGTTCCTGGGCATGATTTCAGATCAGAAGTGAAAAACCCCTGAGAGCCTCGCTTTTCATCCAACATTTTCTGAAGAGGACATGATGCGGTGAGGGGCTGAGGCGGTGTTCCGTACCCAGACTCGGGGCTGAGGCGGTGTTCCGGCGGCCCGACTCGGGGTTGAGGCGGTGTTCCAGCGGCCCGACTTGGGGCTGACGCTGTGACCCGGCTTCGGAGGTTTGGCCGCGGGCCCAGTAGACGACATCGTCGGGAGCTCGCAGGTCACAGGTTGGTGACCTGTTTTTCCGGAGCTCCCACGGCAACAGCTCCGTCCGCTGGACTGGAGGGCGTCAGCTTCGGCAGCTTCGACTGCCCCGGGCCGCGGAGTTGAACCGGCCTGTTCATGGAGCACAGTTGAGCCGCGGGACTTACTTACCATCAGCCGGTGGGGTCACAACATCGGAGGCCAGGATTGCCTCAGCGCAGAGGAAGAACAAGCAGGGAAGAGACAAAGACTTAAGATTTTTGCCTTCCATCACAATGAGGAGGTGTCTGGTGAACTCACTGTGGTGGATGTTAAATTTGTATTTATTGTGTGTTTTGTTATTTTATTATATGTATGACTGCAAGGCAATGAAATTTCGTTCAGTCCGAAAGGTCTGAATGACAATAAAGTTTCCAAGATTCTCCCTCGTCACTGAGCTAATGATAAGCAATAGTTTAATGAAAATGATAAAGTGGCCAAATTATTTTATGTTTGTAAATAGAATGTTGGAATAATGAGGGTATGACCAAATGACTGAAAAACATTATGTCAAACAGATTATATAATTGGCCATTTAGAGGATCAGATGGTTATTTAAGATTGGGTAATAAGGAAATGGCAGACGCCTTGAACAGCTGTTTTACATATGTTTCAATGTACCAAAAATCACCAAAAATCAGACTTTTCTGTAGAACTGTTATGCTGCAGTGCTGAGAACTATATCCTGCATCTATGTCCTCACTCACCTTTTATACTTTTGTTTCGCTTGATTGCATTCATATATATAATTATCTGATTTGACTGGATAGCATGCCAACAAACACGTTTTACACTGCACCCTTACACGTGATGATAATAAACCAAAAAAGGATGCACAATATAGGTTAACGGCAAATTGGATTTCTAGGGTGTATCATTCATCATTCACTCATAAATCTCGAGGAGTTGCTATTCTTATTCGTAAAGGTATTCAATTTAAACATAGTTCAATAATAGAGGATCCTGAAGGTAGATATATAATAGTTACGGGTGAACTATATTCGAAGAAGGTTGTACTTATGAATATATATGGCCCAAATTTTTATAATCCGCTATTTTTTAAGAAAAAATTTAATACTATTCCTACAGTAACACAGAACAATCTAATAATTGGGGGCGACTTAAATTGCACTTTGGATAACTATTTGGATAGATCTTCAACCAAAAGGAAGGCTATTTCTAAATCCAGCGAATTTATAAATTCCTTTATTAGATCAGCTAATGTCAAAGATATTTGGAGAAATGTAAATCCTAATGGTCGAGAATACTCATTTTATTCCCCGGTATTTGGAACATACTCCAGGATAGATTATTTTCTAATAGATCCAAAACTTGTCCCATTTACGTATGATTCAAAATATCATAATATTATTATTTCGGATCATGCTCCATTAACATTCAAGATTAATTTAAAGGGTATAACTAAAGGATATTCACAATGGAGACTTAACCCTCATATATTAAATGATAAAATGTGCTCAGATTATCTGGTTAAACAGATTGAATTATTTTTTGAAACCAATGATAAACCTGGAATCTCATAATCTCTTTTATGGGACACATTTAAAGCTTTTATACGGGGTGCTATAATCTCAGCGCAGGCACATCTGAACAAGGAAAATAGAAAGATCCAACAGAAACTGGAAAATGAAATAAGGCAGTTGGACATGGAAAATGCTATGTCTCCGTCTAGGGTTATACATAATAAAATTGTAACATTAAAATATAAATTAAATGAGATACAATCAAAGTATGTTATTAAACTTTTTCAAAAGACCAAACAAGTACATTTTGAATTTGGGGATAAGCCGCATAAATTGTTAGCTTGGCAACTAAGAAAATTAGAAGAAGAAAAAATGATATATAAGGTCAAATCTGAACAAGGAGAAATATTAACTTTACCAAAAGACATTAATGATAGATTCCAACAATACTAAAACTTTAAACATCAAAAGTGATGGATCAACCCGAGACATTAGAAACGTTTCTCCAGAAATGTCACATTAATGGATTAGATCGGGAAGGTAGAGAATTATTAACTTATTAACTAGATGCTGAAATATCAGCAAAAGATATTGAGGAATCAATTCGATCATTGAAGAATGGTAAGGCTGCAGGACCCAATGGTTTGGGGGTTGAATTTTATAAGAAGTTTCATGATTTGATCGTCCCACGGCTACAAACTATGTACAAAGTTGCCTACGAACAAGAACAGCTTCCAGAAACCTTAAAATAATCCACAATTACACTTATTCCTAAGGTAGACAAAGATCTAGAAGACCCAGGATCATATAGAGCAATAGCTCTTTTAAATACAGATCAAAAAATATTAACAAAATTTTATCTCAAAGGTTAAGTTTAGTGATCAATAGATTAATACATCATGATCAAACTGGTTTTATTCCTAAACGTTACTCTACTTATAACTTAAGACGTCTATTTAATATAATTTACTCGAAAAGAATGACTGATATTGAACTAGCAATTATATCCCTGGATGCGGAGAAGGCGTTTGACCAGGTTGAATGGCCTTACTTGCCAAATGGGTTGGCATTTTGCAAATGGGTTAGAATTTTATACTCTGGCCCAACAGCAAGAATCCTAACAAACCAAATGTTATCAGCAAAATTCAATCTTTCTAGGGGTTGTAGACAAGGTTGTCCGTTATCACCTTTATTATTTGCACTCGCTATAGAATTATTGGCCGAAAGGATTAGAGTAGAACCAGAAATTTATGGATATAATACCAAAACTACAATTAACAAAATATCTTTATATGCAGATGATGTTTTATTATATATAACAAAACCAGAGATTAGTATCCCTAAAGTACTTGAAGTGATAGATGAATTTAGTAAGTTCTCAGGATATAGAATTAACTGGAATAAAAGTGAAATTATGCCCATAACAGGAATTAAATTGAATAAATTACAAAAATTTCCATTTAAAATAGCTAACAATCAAATTAAATATCTTGGAATTAATGTATCAAAATCTTATAACTCTTTATTTAAATCTAATTTTCCCCAATTATTAAATAAATTAAAAAATAATATTTTATATTGGAAAACATTACCGATATCAATGATCAGTAGAATAAATGCCATTTTACCTCAATTACTATACTTATTTCAAGCCATTCAGTTATATCTTCCTAAATTTTTTTTTTTTAATTGATTCTATAGTTAATAGCTTTATTTGGGATTACAAAAATCACAGAATAAGTAAAACACACTTATGTAAATCTAAGATAAATGGTGGCTTAGCTTTACCTAATTTTTTATATTATTTTTGGGCGGTTCAGATTAAGAACTTTAATTATTGGTTGATACAGATGGAACAGGACCCGGTTTGGTTAAGAATTAAAAAGGAAGATTGTTTCCCATTCGACATAAGCACAATACTCCTTGCCCCTGGGGTGGTACAAAAAAAATCATATAAGGAAAACCCTATAATTTTAAATAATATACGTACCTGGAAACAAATCATTAAGACTTTACATTTAGAAACTATGCCACTTTGTTTACCAATTATGAATAATCCTATGTTTAAATCTTCGACATTGGATGTGGGGTTTAGACATTGGAAAAATTTAGGAATAATAAGGATAGAACATCTTTATAGGAATGGGAAATTCCTCTCATTTCAGGAGTTGAAAGAGATTTATGGATTGCAAGCAAATAATTTATTTAGATATTTACAAATTAGAGATTATGTCAAATTAAATACGCTAAATTATAGAAATAGAGATCCAGGTTTACTGGATGAAGTACTTAACAAGCATCCAACAACAGAAAAATTAATAGCATATATATATACAATATTTTTTTGGACAGGGAAATGCCAAAAACTGAATTATTCCGACAAAAATGGGAAAATGAAATTGGTTTACCTATATCAGAAGATTTTTGGGAAGAAAGTTTACAACGAATTCATTGCTGTTCGTTAAATGCCAGACATACTTTGATACAATTCAAAGTAATACATAGATTACACTACTCAAAAAAGAAATTAAATAGAATCTTTCCTAATATATCACCATTATGTGATAAATGTCAGCACGTAGAAGCCGATTTAACTCATAGTTTTGTAAAATGTACAAAACTTAATAACTATTGGACTGAGATTTTTAGAATTATTTCCATAGTTTTAAAGATCACATTAAGCCCTGACTTAAAATTAATTATATTTGGGGTTTTAGATTCGAACCAAACTTTAACAGTAAATCAAAGAAATTTTCTGGATTACTGTTTAATAATTGGAAAAAAATTAATATTACAATTTTGGAAGGGTCCATTATCCCCAACAATTAAAATGTGGACAGTGGAAATGTTGGAGACATTACAACTGGAGAGAATTAGGTTTATCCTAATGGATAAACTTGAACTTTTTGAACAAATATGGTCTCCATTCACTGATTATATGAAGGGGTAGCTGGGCTCAGCATTGAAACTCAATAAGTACCCGGTGGAAAGATCAAATAAAAATGTTTAATTTCAGATTTATATACTCGTCTCTATATATTATATTTAGAAATTGCTCCATTCATTGATAAGATGTATACTGTTTTCTTTTCCACAAGTATAATAACAGTTTACTAGTTATATGGTTTTTTTTTTTTTTGGTTTTTTGTTTTTTTGTTCTTTGTTTGTTGTTTTTTTATTTTTTACTTTTTTTATATTAATCAAATATAATCATACTCTTTTAATTATCCATTATTCTTTCTTTATACTTTTTTCTTATTCTCTTTTTTACTCTATATAAAAAAGTGAGGCCTATATATATGGTTTGCTAATATTTATATAATTTTGGAAAGATGTATTAATAATATCTGAAAAAAATTGCTATAATATTTGTAATATGTATGGCCTCTAATAAAAATATATTTAAAAAAATAAATAAATAAACCAAAAATGGCAGAACCGAGGAATTTAAAACAATCATTAACACAAGAGGATAAATTTTGGGCAACTAACGTGACCTTAGGCAGATAAATCCTCCAAACCCAATGCCAAGATTGTTTAGTTTAGTTAGCTCTTCGGCAAACCAGGTCCGCGCCGACCAGCGTTTCCCGCACATTAACACTGTCCTACACACACAAGGGACAATTTTTACATTTACCAAGCCGATTAACCTACAAACTTGGGCGCCTTTGGAGTGTGGGAGGAAACCGAAGATCTCGGAGAAACCCCACGTAGGTCACGAGCAGAACTTACAAACTTCATACAGACAGCACCCGTAGTTGGGTTCAAACCTAGGTCTCCGGCGCTGCATTCGCTGTAAGGCAGCAACTCTACCGCTGCACCACCATTTGGACAATTGTCTTTTGAAGAATCACGTATTTGTTGGTGGAGGAACATCTCATCTCCGTCTGAACGGACATGATCCATTATTTTTTGGAAATTATGACCTATGACACAACAAGGAAAAATAGATTTTCTGCACCTTCCCTGTTAACTCTTGACAGGGATTTGCACATTTCCTTGAGATCACTGCTTCTTTTCCTGAAATTGAGAGTATAGGCCCAGTCTGCTTAATCACTCCCTCTCCCGGGTATCAACCTGGTAAACTGTTGTCAGACTAACTCTATTGTAAGTGTATCCTTCCTTGAGAAAGTGACTTGACAATATTTGAGGTGTATCCTCTCCAGGGCCCTGTATAATTACAGTTAGATACTCGACTAAGTGGGACCCGTTGGATTCCATGTTCACATGGGAGGGATGTTCCCCCAACGCAATATTCCACCTGATGGGGGGGGGGGGGTGGATTTCTGGGGCACTAGTATGGGTGTTGTGGGTTGAAGGGACTGGTTTCCACAGGTCTACTATGGACATTGTGGGCCAAATGGATTATTAGGGAGGCAGCTCAGTCACTCAAGCCTGATGTGCTGCCAGCTCACTCACAGCTGGTGGGCTGGCAGTTGACTCATGGCTATTCGTTGAAATTCAATTTCAAGCAGGGTGCAAGGCCACCAAATTCAAATGCAGTTTCCTACCACTTCAAGCAGGGTGCAAGGCCACAAAATTCAAGTGCAGTTTCATGCCACTTCAAGCAGGGTGCAAAGCCACCAAATTCAAGTGCAGTTTCATGCCACTTCAAGCAGGGTGTAAGGCCACCACATTCAAATGCAGTTTCATACCATTTCAAGCAGGGTGAAACCACCATTAAAACCACCATAAAACCACACAAAACACCACATTCACAGGTCAGTAGACATTAAGTGTGTTCAGTTTATTCACAGCTCAGACAGAGTCATGACCTCTCCCTCCCCATCTTGCAGAGACGGAGCCACACCCACACTTCCGGTTTTATAATCCTTCCCCCCTCCCATCGGAAGGGGCGTGGCCTTCATGGCGTGATTGACAGGAGAGAGATTCTCAACATTTTTTAAACACTAATAACACTTTTATTTTTCATTGATGGGAAGAATGCTCTGCATCTGATGAGCAGAGGGGGACTGAGTAAGATGGCCAAAAATCACAGCCGTAAATGGTAACGTTTTACCTAAAATCAATGTGCAATGCAAACAGGAAGTTGTCAAGTTTAGACTACCAACCATTTGCTGTGCTTTATTTCAAACCAACCACCACCAACCATTTGCTGTGCTTTATTTCAAACCAATCACCACCAACCATTTGCTGTGCTTTATCTCAAACCAACCACCACCAACCATTTGCTGTGCTTTATTTCAAACCAACCACATTTTCATTTTCAAACCACATTAAGGGCACTCAAGGTCAGTAAAACCACACTCACAGTTTAGTAGACATATGTTCAGTGTTATTCACAGCTCAGACTGAGAGATGACCCCCTCCCTTCCCCCATCTTGCAGAGACTGACTGAGGCACTCAACACTTCCAGGTTTTATAGTCCCTCCGGAAGGGGCGTGGCCTTCAGGAGAGAGAATCTCAACATTTTTAAAACACTAATAACTCTTTTATTTTTCATCGATGGGAAATATCCTCTTGTCCTGCGCAGCGGAAGGGGGCTCTGAGTAAGAAGGCCAAAAATCACAGCTGTAAGTAGCAGCGTTTTTCTAAAATCAATATACAGAACAGGAAGTGGTCAATATCAGACTTTTAGTAATATAGATAAGGCAGTTAACGGGTAGATGATAAGAAGCTTTGTCCCGTGGTATTGGTAACAAAAACCAGGGGGTCATAAGGTCATAAGTGATAGGAGAAGAATTAGACCATCATGTCTACTCCACCATTCAACCATGGCTGATCTATCTCTCCCTCCTAACCCCATTCTCCTGCCATTTCCCCATAACTCCTGACACTCATACTATTCAAGAATCAATCTATCTCTGCCGTAAAAATATCCATTGACTTGGCCTCCACAGCCTTCTGTGGCAAAGAATTCCACAGATTCACCACCCTCTGACTAAAGAAAATCGTATTAAATCCTTAATAGTTGGTCTTTTAAGTTGAGACGAAGGAGTTTCAATGCGAACTGAGGAGATTTTTTTTTAAAGTAGCGAGCAGTTGATATCTCAGATGTTGCAAGGAGAGGATAGAGTCAAATAAGTTACTAGACATTTACAGGCATTTAGACAAGCACTCTAACAGGCAAGTTTGGAAGGATGCTGTCCTATTAGAGACAAATCAGGTTACTGTGCATGGCCAAAATGATGGCATGATATTGTGGGCCAAATGGTTATTTCTGTGCTCTACAGTCAAACAAGTGGGCTTAAATGACCATTATTCCTGCCCTCTGTGTGTATGATAGTCATAGTGTATGGGGTGATCACTGCTCGGCGCGGACACGGGGTGGGGGGGGGGGGGGGGGCGAAGGGCCTGTTTCCTCACTGTATCTCTAAAGTCTGTCTAAACTTAAACAAGGTCGGTTAATGATAGAAAGGTAAGTAATATTGTAAAAAGCAGACACTGAATCATTAATTTACAAGGGTATAGTAAATTAAGAGAATGAGTAAACTTTTGTACATATAATTTGTTAGTTTAGTTTGGAGATAGAGCATGGAAATAGGCCCTTCAGCCTGCCACGTCTATCGATCACCCATTCACCATAATTCTATGCTATCCTGCTTTCTCATCCACTCCCTACAGATTAGAGGATAATTAACCTGCAATCCTGCATCCCTTTGGGATGTGAGAGGAAGCAGGAGCACCCAGAGAAAACCCAAGTGGTCACAGGGAGAATATGTAAATTTCACTCATACAGCACCCAAGATCAGGGTTGAACTCTGAACTGTGCCCTGTGTACTGGTGCAAGTATTGATAAAAACAAATATATTTTTACATCTATTAATATTGATTGCTTTATAATTCTAGGTTAACAAATAGAAGAAAAATATAAACTTACTTTGAGAAGAATTTTTGATTGTTTTGGCCACTTCCTTGCAATAAAAATTCCAAATACAATTGGGATGATCAAAGAAACCAAAGTAATACCTGTTGCAGAAACAAAAATAACATTTTAAAACATGTGACAATCAAAAAGACAGGTACGGGATACTGAGTTGGATGATCAGCCATGATCATATTGAATGGCGGTGCAGGCTCGAAGGGCCGAATGGCCTACTCCTGCACCTAATTTCTATGTTTCTATAAACCTAAACCAGTTAACCAGAAATATACTGAGAAGAGAACCAGACAGCATCTCAAGAATAACCCTGCACTGGACACCGGAAGGGAAAAGGAAAAGAGGGAGACCCAAAACTACCTGGCGTCGAACTGTAGAGGAAGAAATTAAAACAATGGACCTGACCTGGGGTAGTGTCCAGAAGCTAGCCCAGAGCAGACAGGAGAGGAGGACCTTTGTTGCTGCACTACATGCCAGGAGGCATAATAGGCAGTAAGTAAGTAAATAAGTAAGTAAGTAAGTAAACCAGAAATGGCCCTTGAATTTGATTTGATTTTTACTCCTAAATCCTAGATATCCAAACACAGGAACACACAAATTTGGAGCAGAGTAGGGTTCAGTTCCTCAAATCTACGGTACCGATCAATAAGATCATGGCTGATCTGATTGTACCCTTAGCTTAATTTACCCGTTTAATGTAGTAACTTTTCACCTGTGTAGAGAGAACTGCAGAGGCTAGTTTAAATCGAAGATAGACCAAAATGCTGGTGTAACTCAGGCAGCATCTCAGGAAAGAAGGAATTGGTAACATTTCGGGTCGAGACCCGAAACGGAACTTTTTACCTCTTACTTATCAAATGTCTTCTTACTTTTGCCTTTGAAAATACTCAAAAAATCCTCTTCCATTGCCCTTGAAGAGTTATAAAGATAGTTCTAAAGCCTCATGAGCAGCTGAGAGAAAAACATTTACTCATCTCTTAATTAAGTGAAGACTTCTTATTTGTAAACCCTTCCAAATTCTCATAATCGAGGAAAATCCTCTCCCATCTATCCCGTCAAATCTCCCCAAGTTCTCACATCTAACCCATTGGTTGAAAAATATCTGAATTCAAGATACTCCGGGAGGGTACCAGGAGATTGGTCATGTTCATCCTCTGAAGATTAATCATGTTTTTAAAAAAATGTTCAAATTCTTCGAGAATATGGCAGGGAGTTGATAGAGAGGAATCAATACATGTATTTAGTTTTCCAAAAGACATCTGGCAAAGGGGCCACATGAGAGGTTGATGCATAATTTAAAACATGTTTTTGGAGGAAATATGTTGGCATGATTGAAAATTCACTCAGAAATGTTGAATAAATGTTTTATTTTCAGATTGGAAGGATGTAAATGTTGGAGTACCACAGGTACTTGGTACACAATAATTACATTAATGTTCTGGGTACACAATAATTACATTAATTACATTAATGACCTGCAGGAAAGAACAGTATGAAAGATTTCCAGATTTGTCAATGATACACTATAGGTGGAAGGGCACGTTGTAATAAAGATCCTGCAAATCTGCAAGGGGATATAGAGTGAGCGGACAAAGGATTAACAAATGAAGTTTAATATAGGGAGTTTGTCTGGCGCTTCGGCAAGAAAAATCAATAGGCAGATTATCATCCACTGTAAATGGAGAGAGTTTTTAAATGAGGGAAAAGCAAAAGGGATCTTATAGAAACATATACAATTCTTAAAGGACAGGCTAGATGCAGGAAAAATGTTCCCGATGTGGGGGAGTACAGAACCAGGGGTCATAGTTTAAGAATAAGGGGTAGGCCATTTAGGACTGAGATGAGGAAAACCCTTTTCACCCAGAGAGTTGGGAATCTGTGGAATTCTCAGCCACAGAAGGCAGTGGAGGTCAATTCACTAGATGTTTTCAAGAGAGAATTAGATTTAGGTCTTAGGGCTAAAGGAATCAATGGATTGGAGAAAAAGCAGGAACAGGGTACTGATTTTAGATGATCAGCCATGATCATATTGAATGGTGGTGTTGGCTCGAAGGGCCGAAAGGCTACTCCTGCACCTATTTGCTATGTTTCAATGTTTCTATGAGATGGCTTCTCAGAGCAGCTTGTTGTCAAGCCTACTAGAGAAAGTCAATTTGGTATTTGGCGTTGTGTAATGAATGGGATTTGATTCGGGAGCTTAAGGTAAAGGAACCCCGAGGAGGTAATGACCATAATATGATGAATTTAAAACTGCAGTTTGAATGGGAGAAGCTGAGATCATATGTGTTGGTATTACTGTTAAGTAAAGGTAACTACAGAGACTTGAGAGAGGAGCTGGCTAAAGTGGATTGGAAAGGGACTAGAGCAGGAGTAAGTCGGGAAATGCAGGATCTCTTCATCCCAAAGAGGAAGAAAGATCCTAAAGGGAGAATGAGATGATCGTGGCTGGAAAAGGAACACCACTAGAATAGATTCACTGACAACGGCTCATCATGACTATGACTCTATAACTCTTGGACTCTGACTCCATGTCTCTAAGACAATCACAATAATACTTTATTAGTCAAGTATGTTTTACAACATACGTGGAATTTATTTTGGCAAGTCAGTCATACAAATAAAAAGCAACGGAATACACAAAATACATTTTAACATAAACATCCACCACAGTGACTCCTCCACATTCCTCACTGTGATGGAAGGCGAAAAAAAGTAAAATCTCTTCCCTTCTTTGATCTCCCGCGGTTGGGGGCCTTGAGCCTTCCGTTGACGGGACGATCTTGACTCCCGTAGCCGGCGGTGTTTGGGCCCTCCGCATCGGGGCGATCAGTTCCTGCATCGGGGGGATGTCAGCTCCCCTGCGCCGGCGATTGGATCCCGGGTCGGGGCTGGTCGAGCTTCTGCGTCGTTGCAGCTCCGGACTCGGCCTCTCCTGAGACTGCGTGCTCTGGATGGTAAAGGCCGCAGGCCGCGGTTGGAGCCGGTTGGATGTTAAATCCACGCCCCACGGTGGGCTCAAAGTCAGTCAGCACCACCGATGTTAGGCCACAGAGCGACTGGAGATAAGATCCAGAAAACAATCGCATTTCCGGCAAGGTAAGAAAAGTTTCTTAAAAAGTTTCTGCCAACCCCCCTCCTCCTTCCCCCACATAAAACAAACCAGAGAACATTTGCAAAAACTTTTAAAACACACTAAAAATAAAACAAAAGATAAAAAAACAGACAGACTGTTGGTGGGGCAGCCAATCATGTGGCGCCCCTGGTGACTATGATTCCATGGCTATGTCTCTACAGTGTATGTCTCTATGTCTTTCTATGTATCTAAGTCTCTCCATGTCTCTCGATGTCTCCCTGTGTCCCCATGACCCCATGACCCCATGACCCCATGACCCCATGACACTGTCTCCATGGTACAGGCTCACATCCTGTTTCAGAAATGTCAACAGGGAACGTCAGCTGACTGCTCATTCAGTGACCTCAGAATGTCAATAATCTGAATGATTGATTGCTCTGTTTACTTTTAATTGTGCCAGAATTATTTAATCATCTGCCTTTGAAATAAATTACGTTTGGCAATCAAATAAAATATGCAATGCTGACTTTGACAGTGAGATAATGAAATCTGGTGCTGCCGGTTAGCTTTTTTTGTTAGTAACATTTAGAGGGAACTTAAGTATTAGTCCTTCTCTGCAGAATAAACTTCAGTCACTCTGGTGGCAAGGCATGACTGCTTTTTTAACCACTTTGAAGACAATTCCGCTGAAGGCTGTAGGTTTGAGTCATTTTATCTTTCATCTCCGTGGCCGTGCACTAGTGCTGGAGATCTGGATAGGAAGGACACCTCCATCAGATCTTATTCATTGAATATAACTCTGCCTTCCAACCAAATATTCCAACCAAATTCCAACCAAACTCATCTTCAAACTCCTGGTCCGAGGAGTCAGCACCCTCCTCTACAACTGGGTCCTTGACTTCCTGATCTGCAGACCACAATCGGTAAGGATTGTCGGCAACACCTCCTCCATAATAATCTTCAATATTGATGCCCTGACATGGCTACATCCTCAGGCCCTTGCTATACTCCCTCTATACTCTCTATTGCCACTCCAATTACATTCTAACTCCTCTACATGTTTACAGATGACATCACAGCAGTAGTCCGATCACAAACAATCTCAAACAACAGTAAGGAAGGTGATAGATAGCTTAGTGGTAACGGTGTCAGGGCAACTGCCTCACCTCAATGTTAACAGAATGAAGAAGCTGGCCATCCACTACAGGAAGGTGGAGTGCTTGCCCCTGTCTGTATCAATGTTGTAGAGGTGGATAGGGTTGAGTGCTTCAGGTTCCTGGGTGTAAATATCACCAACAATTTGTCCTGGTCTAACCAGAGTGGCGCGGTGATGCAGTGGTGCAGCGGTAGAGTTGCTGCCTTACAGCTTAGCTTACAGTGCCAGAGACCCGGGTTCTATACCAACTATGGGTGCTGTCTGTACGGAGTTTGTACGTTCACCCCATGACTGGATGAGTTTTCTCTGAGATCTTCAGATTTCTCCCACACTCCAAAGACATACAGGTTTGTCGATTAATTGGCTTGGGTTTGTATAAGTGTAAAAATAATTGTCCCTAGAGTGTGTAGTGTAGTGTGAATGTATGGGGATCGCTGGTCGGTGCGGACTCGGTGGGCCGAAGGGCCTGTTTCCTCGCTGTATCTCTAAACTAAACTACCGCTATAGTTTTGACTCTATGGTCAAGCAAGCGCACCAGTGCCTCTACTTTCTCCGGAGGTTAGTATTACAGTCGCAGAGGTGTTGACAGTCCTGACACGTATAAAAATAGACAAATCTCGTGGACATGGCCCAAACGCAGGCAGGTGGGACTAGTGTAGCTGGGACATGTTGGCCGATGTGAGCAATCTGGGCCAAAGAGCCTGTTTGAGTCAACGCTGTATGACTCCATGGCTATGACTCTATGATCAGATATATCCGAGGACACTGTGGGAAGCTAGAGAGGAAATTGCAGGGGCCCTCACTGAGATTTATGAGTCGGTATTAAATACCAGCAAGGTGCCAGAACAGGGAGGCAAATATTGTGCCTCTATTCAAGAAGGACTACAGGTATGGTAAGTTTTTCACCATATCTCATTCACTGTATCTTAATACACGTGACAATAATAAAAAAAACTAAACTGAACTAAACCTTTCCCTGGACAGAGCAAGGACCTCAATAGGCAATGAATACAGTAGTTGACGGAGGAGATTGCTGCAGCAGACGTAGTTATAGCACAATCCAAACCCCATGATCCAAACTACAGACAATAATGAAACCCTAATGCTCAAGTTGGCATCATTCTTCTCAGCAGCTGTCGTCAAAGGCATGACTACCTCACCCTGCACTGACATTTGCATGCCTCACAATATTCCATCCTTCACAAGTGCTTCCCACCACATTTGCCTCAACATATCACCATGCAAAAATAGGCCAATTTTACATCTGCAAAAGTGACTTATAAAGAGTTAAATACAGTAATTCACGTTGTACTTAGTTTGAACAGACCACACAGAAGAATAGTTAATGGCCCAAGAAATTTTCCGAGAATGCTAACCGATTGAATGCAGCTTAATTGGAAGAGTTCTTTCCAGGAACGATTGTTAGATCAAAGAACTGTGATTCAGGGCTATGCTGAGATGTCAGCTATCGTGGTTAGACTATGAGCTACTCACTGTGGCCAGAGCTTCAAGAGCTAAGGAAATAGAAGATCCCTAGTGACATTATTATCAGTGGTGAGTTCCTGGCTTTGAGAGGCTTCATTGTTTCATAGGCCAGATCAATTGATAACAACATTGGTGCAGTGGTAGAGTTCCTGACTTGCAGCCCCAAAGATCCTGGTCCCATCCTGACTATGGGTGCTATCTGTACGGAGATTGTGCATTCTTCCTGTGACCATGTGGGTTTTCCCTGGGTGTTCCGGTTGATGCACAGATTTATAGGTTATTTTGGCTTCTGGAAAAT
This sequence comes from Raja brachyura, assembly GCA_963514005.1. Next base: position 115,894,722 of record OY740781.1, on the reverse strand, counting down.
TGTAAATGTTCCTAAGTGTGTAGGATAATGCTAATGTATAGGGTAATCGCTGATCAGAGTGCACTCCATGGGCCGAAGGGCCTGTTTCCACATTGCATCTTTAAAGTAAAAACAAGACACGAACTACTAAGTTTTACCAAGATAAGAAGATCTGAAAATTTTCCCCTGGTATTCAAGGTCCAATCAGAAGGCAGAAGAACTAATTGTTACAAAAATAAGTGATACCTGGCCCAGGTTTGGATAGCGACATACCTATGTGGTCATGAGAGCTACTCAAGGAAACTTTCAGGGGGAAATAAGTCCAAGATTCTCTGGGTACGATCAGCTCAGTGGGCATTTAAGGTACCCCAACATGGTGAAAGATCAGTGTAAAAACATATAAAAGAAGAAACATCAGGCACTTCGGCAACGATAACCCAGGACCTACCGCCACAGAAGGAGAACCCTGACTTCTGAACTCAGCGAAGACCACAACTCATTGGAGTGAACCTGATAGAAACATAGAAAATAGGTGCAGGAGGAGGCCATTCGGCCCTTCGAGCCAGCACCGCCATTCATTGTGACCATGGCTGATCGTCCCCAATCATTAACCCGTGCCTGCCTTCTCCCCATATCACTTGATTCCACCAGCCCCTAGAGCTCTATCTAACTCTCTCTTAAATCCATCCAGTGATTTGGCCTCCACTGCCCTCTGTGGCAGGGAATTCCACAAATTCACAACTCTCTGGGTGAAAACGTTTTTTCTCACCTTACTGCTAAATGGCTTCCCCTTTATTCTAAGACTATGGCCCTTGGTTCTGGACTCACCCAGCATTTTTCCTGCATCAAGCCTGTCCAGTCAATAGACCATAGACAATAAACAATATACAATAGGTGCAGGAGTAGGCCATTCGGCCCTTCGAGCCAGCACCACCATTCAATGTGATCATGGCTGATCATCCCCAATCAGTACCCCGTTCCTGCCTTCTCCCTATATCCCCTGACTCCGCTATCTTTATGAGCAGCTGATGAGTTCCTCTCGCACGGGTAATGTCCATGTCCAAGTCATGAGTTTAATGTATTGATTACCAAGTTCAGACAATGCTTTAAATGCACGGTTATTGAGAAGTATAAGCATTAATTTAATTTTGGTAATAACAGAACCATTAATACACTCATTCATAATCATAACTCTGTCTCTTCGCAGATAAGAGCACATATCTGGTGCCAGGAGTCAGTGCTGGTGATGGTCAAAAGGTGAACAACTGAATAATATCCATAGGCAAAATAATGGACGATGTACTGCTAAACAGAGTCTACAAATATTGCTGATCGCTTCCTCCAAAACATTCTCCTCACAGAAATGCTCCATTATGGTCCATTTCACTCACCCTCCAGTGAGCCCACATGCTGGACACCGTGGTCCTTCACTACAGGTTCACAAGAGCAAAATCTACCCTGTCATCAGGAATAATTGGAAAGGCCACCTTGTCCCCAAGAATAATTGGAAGAGATAAAGAGCCAACTTGCAACCTTGCGTGCCCTCCTCCAGTCTTAGAGCCACAGAGTCATACAGCGTGGAAACAGGCCATTTGGCCCAACTTGACCACACCGATCAACATGTCCCATCTACACTAGCACCACCTGCCTGCATTTGGCCCATATCCCATCTCAACCTGTCCTATCCATGTACCTATCCCAATGTGTTTTTAACATTGTGATAGTCGCTGCCTCAACTACCTCCTCTGGCAGCTCGTTTCATATACCTACCACCTTTTGTGTAAAAAGGTTGGTCCTCAGGTTCCTATTAAATCTTTCACCCCCTCACCTTAAACCTATGTTCTCTGGATATTGATGCCCTACTCTGGGTAAAAGACTATGTGCATTCACCTTATCTATTCCTCTCATGGTCTTATACATCTTTATAAGATCATCATTCATTCTCCTGCACTCCAAGGAATAAAGTCCTAGCCTGCTCAACCTCTCCATATAGCTCAGCCATTAGAGACCTTAAACATCCCCGTAAATCTTCTCTGGACCCTTTCCAGCTTAACAATATCTTCCCAATAACAGGGTGACCAAAACTAAACACAATACTCTAAATGTGGCCTCGCCAATGTGTTGGTTGTGCAACTGTAACATGACCTCCCAACTTCTATACTCAATACTATGACTGATGAAGGCCAATGTGCCGAAAGCCCTCTTGACCATCCTATCTACCTGCGGCACCACAAGTGACAATGGGTCTGCACTCCCAGATCCCTAGTGCAATCAGCTCAAAGTTAATGCTGTTTGAATGGGGGTGCAGCATCCACAGCCACTTGTGTCTCCATGTTACTGCTCCAGTGCAAAATCTCCTCAAAATATGCCTACCTTGGTGTACCCCTCCTCACCGTTGGGAGTTTCATAAGACCCTCTCTCACTGCTCGCCCTCCGTGATTCCTACGGCTCTCCTGCTCTTCAATCTTGTTATCTTTCTGACTTGTGAGCACAGCCTCCTGCCTTCCTCAGCATTTAGCTTAGCCCCTGTCTTATCTTGTATGGCTTCCAGCCACATTTCTAGACTTCTCAATTCAGTCCCAGCCATATCTCAAGTACCTGCAATGTATTCATCATTTTTCCCAGAGGTCTTGCATCCGTGACCTGCACTCGGATTTATAGAATCCAGGTGATTGGTTGTGTGTGGATAGAGAATATAGCAGTTCATGCAAGAGTATCAGGGGAAGGATATGTGAGCAGATATGCCAGAATGTGACGTCCAAACTAAAATAACCGAACTATTAAATGATTTTGACATTCACCAACATGAGCTCAAAGACTTAAAACAAAGACTTCCAGGAAAGCAAAATAAAGAACAACAGCTGAAATGAATCTATAAATAAAGTTTCTCATGTTCTGGTTACTGCCCAGTTAGTCTTTTTGCTTTTTAAAAATAAATTAATTATTTATGGTCAAGAAGCAATGGTGAAAAAAGATGAAGCAGAAATTAACAATGTGATATTATGGTTCACCAAGAAGAGAGGAAATGTTGGTGGAGTTCTTGAAGGATCCTCATTTGTGGAAAGTAATGGCAAGGATGGCTCAGTCGCATGTAAGAGAGCATTTCTCAATGGCACTCATTCGATGTCAGTGAACATTTCTCCCAGATAGGAATTATTTATCTGAAACTCTCTGATTCTTCCCCAAATGCTTCCCTTTTTAGTTCACAGAGATACAACAACAGAAACAGGGCTTTCAGCTCACGTTGATCACCCGTTCACAGTAGTCCTATGTAATCAAACGTTCTCATCCACTCCCTACAAATTAGAGGCAATTGCTATAGAGGCCAATTGACCTACAAAGATGCATGTCTTTGAGATGTGGGAGGAAACCAGAGAACCCAGAGGAAACCTAGGTAGCACCTGCAAGGGTCATAGGGAGGACATGCAAACTCCACACAGATACTACCCGAGATCAGGATTGAACCTGTGTCTCTAGTGTTGCGAGGTAGCAGCTCTGCCAGTGGCGTCATTGTGTTGCCACTGTGATTCTTTCCTATCATGGTGATGATGCTTGAACTTCCAGCTGATGGTAACAGATGTTCTCTCATGATCACTGTTGATGGTGGAATGCTACCCATTTGGACCCTTCTTCCTCTGTTCCAAAAGGGGCCTCTAGCAAGCTGCCCATAATCAAAACTTTTCTTCCAGTGTCCCACATATCTTCTAGAATATAGAGTAGCACAGAACTCTCTCTGCTTCTGCAAAATCTTCAGAGCACTTATAAGGAAAAGGGTTAGTGGAATTCTGGTGAGATCCAGAAAGTCTCCCAATATGTATCAAAGCTTTCCTCAATTATAACCCAGTGGAATGGCCTCCAGCAATGTATCAACATTGTAAGATGATGGCAGCTTAAAATTGCAATCAACAGCAACTTTCTTTAGTTTCAAAACACTAAGTTAAAAAGGCATGCAGCTTCTTAATGAACAATGTTATCCCTAGATATTTCGAAGAAAAAGTTCCACGATTCTGTAGGTTTTCTTAAACTTCTTCTTTAACAATTTGCATATCCAAAAACCCAATGATATCTTCCTTTGATGAGACTTTGAAGGCATCACTTTCCCTGGTGAAGACTGATGTGAAACTTGCTGATGATACAAAGCTGCGTGATACTTTGGATTGGGAGGAACGGCTTTGAGGGAGTGTAGATCAGGGTAATGGTTGAGAATGTGGTAGATGGATTATAATGTGGGAAAAATGCAAGGTCATCCATTACAAGAGAAAACAAAAATGTAAACAGTGAGGAACACAAAAAGCTAACAAATTAGAGATGTTGGAATTAGAGATGTTAAAATACACTAAAGTGCTCAGCAGGTCACGTAGCAGGTGTATCGACAGGAACATGATCAATGGCATTTCAGTTCAATTAACCCTCAGCAGAAAGTGGAAAAGTTAGAAATCAAACGCTACAGAAAAGGGAGAGAGCTGGAGGCAGTTTATTCTGGAGCAATCGTAGATGGCAGCCCAATGCATAAGTGAAACAATAGAGGAACAATTAGTCCACTGGCACCTCACCTAATAGAAAGGTCACTGAGGAACAAATGAAGATAAATTACAATCTTGCACAAAAGCTATGAAGTTTAGAGACTTTTGACTTTAGATACTTTATTGAGATACAGTGCGGAAACAGGATGTTCGGCACCCGAGTCCGTGCCAACCAGCAATCACTACGTAAGCTAGCACTGTCCTACACACTAGGGATAATTTATAATTTTACCAAAGCCAATTGACCTACAAACCTGTACGCCTTTGGAATGTGGGAGGAAACCGGAGCACCTGGAGAAAACCTACACGGTCACAGGGAGAACGTACAAACTCCGTATAGATAGCACCCTTAGTCAGGATCGAACCCGGGTCTCTGGCGCAGTAAAGCAGCAACTCTACCACTGTGCCACTGTGCCGCCCTAATAATAATAAGGTACTTCAATTATTGAAACATAAAATAGATTACCAATCACAAAAGTGCAAAAGAGGAGTTCGGAGGGAAAGTGAAAAAAATAAATAAAAGAGGCAAAGAGAAAGATCAAGAAGAACTGGGAGAAAACATAAAGAGAATCTTGAATATTCTATAAGCACCTAAATTGGAGAAGGGCTCCTAAAATAAAGGTGGGGTTGATCACAAACCATAAAAAAAACATTTATTTATGGAGGCAGGGGCCTGTGTTGAGGTACTAAAGAAAGTAATAAGAAATAGAAGCAGGAGAAAGTTGCTGAACTTGCTCCTTCTCACAAGTTCACAAGTTATAGGAGTAGAATTAGGTCAATCGGCCCATCGAGTCTACTCTGCCATTCAATCATGGCTGATCTCTGCCACCTAAACCCATTTTCCTGCCTTCTCCCCATAATATTTGACACTTGTTCTAATCAAGAATTTGTCTATTTCTGCCTTAACAATACCACTGACGTGGCCTCCACAGCCCCCTGCGACAACAGGTTAACTACCCTCTGACTAAAAAAGTTCCTCCTCACCTCCTTTCTAAAAGAGCGCCCTTTAATTCTGAGGCTTTGGCCGCTGGTCCTAGACTCTCCCGCCAGTGGAAACATCCTTTCCACATCCACTCTATCTATGCTTTTCATTATTCCATAAGTTTAAATGAGGTCCCCTCGCAACCTTCTAAACTCCAGCAAGTACAGGCCCAGTGCTGTCAAACACTCATCATATGCTAACCCATTCATTCCTGGAATCATTCTTGTAAACCTTCTCTGGATCATCTCCGGACCAGCACATCCTTCCTCAGATATGGGGCCCAAATTTGCTCACAGTACTCCAAATGTGTCCTGACCAGCGCCTCAGAATTATATCCCTGTTTTTGTATTCCAGTCCTCTTGATATAAATGCTCGCGTTGAATGTGCCTTCTCTGACATTCAGAAAGATTACAACTGAGCATCAGCGATTCTTTAATCCCCTTAATATCGAAAAATCTATTGATCCTTGTCTTGAATACACTTGTTGAGAATGTCTCCATAACCCTCCCGAGAAGAGAACTTAAAGATTCACTGCCCTCAGGTAACAAAGCTTATTCCCATCTCTGTCCTGACATTGTATACCTTGTGTCTATTCTAATGTATAGAATAGAACTAGTGTGCGGGTGATCATGCCGGCCAAAGGGCATATTTCCACACTATATCTCAAAACAACACAAGTACTGTCCTTACATCTACCCCATCAAGCTTTTTAAGAGTTTTATTTATTTTAATTATTTTAATACTTCAAGTAATATAAATAGGCAGAAATAAATTTGATCACCTATTTCTTTGTAAGGTACTGCAATCGTGCTTGCTTCTGGTGATTTGTTGGTATCGTTGGATCCTTGTGTCCAGGTGAGTGAGTAGATAAAGAGATTCAAAGGCATGAAACCGGTTGCCAGGATTGTAGAGATGACTGTCATGAAAATACTGCAAAACACAAAGCGTTTATTATTGCAAAAATACTGTTTCAAAATACTGCTAAATCATCCTTCTTCAGAAATGTTAGCTTAAAGAATAGAGACTGGAATTTCATTTCGGAGTCACGTGAGTGACTTCGTGAAGAACCCGCCAGCACGCATGCACGACATATCGTCGCAACGCATTGCGGCCGACGGCTGGGGTGGAGCGCGGCTCCCTACCAGCCCTTCATAAGGAGCCACTAAGGTAAGTGACACTAACCTTAAGTTGGTTGGTTCCTGTTGAGAGTGTGTTCTTTCAGCAGGGACATGGAAGGGAGGAACAAAGGCCGTAGGACGTCCGTTCGGAGTCGCCGGCCACCCGTCCCGGAGCCCTCATCAACGGCTGCACCTGCGAGTCAGGCCGGGAAGAAGGCGAGGAAGTCGGGGAGCCCTGTCGCTACAGGGCCCGACCCGCCGATACACCGGAGCTCCAGTGACGAGTTCGAGGAGCAGGATTTCGGTGTACCACCGGAGCAGGTAGACCCTGTCTCCATATCGAGGTCGCCAACGGGCTCATTGGTCGACCTGGGCAAGGGCTCGCGTGCGGCTGCACGGCCCTTCTCCCTGAGCCCTCGGAGGAGAGGGAGGGATGGAGCCCGTAAGCCTAGCCCTTTAGGGGCAAAGGCATCGCCTGGCACAAAAATGCGGACTGGTGTAAAGGCGGGACTCAAGTCCACTGGGAAACCTACTCGGACCAGTGTCGACTCCCCAACCAAGGCCGGGAAGAGTCACTCGGGAGGAGTCCCGCCACGGTCACCGAGTCCCCCGTGGATGGGAGGACGGGACCGTACATCGGCTAGGCCCAGGATGTGGGCAGCCGGCAAGCCCGCGCGGGCGTCGGGTCACCGCACCGAGGCGTTGGGTGCCGACTCCCCACCGCGTTTGCCCTCCGTGGCAGCGGGATCAGGCTCCGCCAAAAGGAGGCGTTTGAGCATATCACCCGCGTGGGAATCGCTCAGCTTTGCTGCGGCGGCTGGTAGCGACAACTTCCGGCACCGGGTTCACCTGGACGAGGTGCGGGCCGATGAACGGAGCCTCAGCAGTTCAGCAGAACATGAGGACTCCGACCGCCCGAGTTCTAAGGGCGAGGGGCGTATTGACCGGATGGAGCTGATGTTGGAGCTCCTCCTGCAACAGAATCAATGGCAGGAGGCATCCAGCTCCAGAGGGCACAGGGAGGTTTCACCATCTTCAGCAGGCAGCCTGAGACAGCCAGAGGATGAGGACATTTTGGACCCTACACCAGTTCCATCGGAGGTCCCGCAGGAAGAACTCCTCGAAGTCGCGGCAAAATTCGCATCGTCAGAGACATCCGGACTACCCCTCAACCCCAAACTGGCTGCCACCGTGGACTTCCTCACCAACCATCAGCTCCAGGAAGAGGTCCTATCAGAGGCCATCAACAGGCACAAGGCCCCAGCCAACTGCAACTCCCTCAACGTGCCCATAGTCAATACACCAATCTGGGGCAACATCGGCACAGCTATCAGGACCCAGGAGATGAAGCTCCAGCGCATCCTGAAGCTGCTTACTGCTGGGATCACCGCGTTCGCGTGGTCGGTGGATGGGGAGGATCTAAGCACGGAGCAGGAGGATGCTCTCGCTCTGCTGTGTGCCACACAGCATGAGATCAATGCCTTCCGGAAAAGTGTCATCCGACCCACTCTCAACCCAAAATTCGCGGGGTTGTGTAAAGCACCTCCTACGCCACCACCCAGACAGTTGTTCTGGGAAGACCTCCCGAAGAGGGTCAAGGAGCTGGACGACCACGCCAAAATGGTGGGACTGATGCGGTCTCAAATCTTGCCCAGGCAGGCGGCCAAGAAAGGGCCATATTTCAGGCCACGAGGCCCTGCCACCAGACCGGCAAGAACCTTCACTCCAGCTCCACCTCACTTCCAACAGCCTCAGCAACTGCGGCCTTTTTTAGGGCTAGGCCTCCAGCGGCCACCATGGAAGATACGGACGCCGCATCATCAGCCCAACCCTGTACCTCCACGTCCCGCCAAACATGTCAGGGACCGCCGGTAACCATGGAGGTAAGGCGGTCTGGTTTTCGCTCACCTGTGTGCTTAACTTCACATGTTGGTGGGCGACTACGGTTCTTCACGGGGGCATGGGAAACTATCACTTCGGATGAGTTTATCTTACAAAGTATTCAAGGCCATGAGATTGAATTCATCAATGGCAACATCCCTCCATCCCAGCATATGCCAGATCGGAAATTTACGTTGTCTAGCAATGAAATGGCAGCAGGCTATGCTGAAATCTTAAGGTTCCAAGAAAAAGGCGTGATAGAAAAAACTATACACGAACCGATTGAATTTGTATCCAATATATTCACTAGACCCAAGAAGGATGGAGGATGTCTGGTTATTATTGATCTGACCCAGTTGAATACCTTTGTAACATATACCCATTTCAAAATGGACACGTTCGAAACAGCCAAGTCATTGATTTCTCATGGCTGCTTTATGGCATGCATTGATTTAAAATATGCATACTATTCTGTATCCATTCGGAAACACCACAGGAAGTTCTTAAAATTTACCTGGATGGATCAGCTCTGGCAATACAGGGCTTTGCCAAATGGGCTTACCACAGCCCATAGATTATTTACTAAATTACTCAAACCCATTCTGGCCACACTACGGAGACAACATCATATAGTGATGGCCTATCTGGATGATATCTTGATTGTTGGCAACACCCTGGAATCAGCTGAACTGGCAGTTTCAGCCACCGTGGCAATTTTTCAGGAAATGGGGTTCATTATCCATCCAGATAAGTCAAAGTTCTGCCCTTCACAGGTTATGGATTATCTGGGGTTCACGGTGGATTCCAATCGCATGAGGGCCACCATACCAGCTAACAAAGTTGGGGATGTCACCCAAGTATGTGTAGATTTAGTCTGGGCCAGTATACCATCAATTAGACAAACTGCTAAGGTGATTGGCGAGATCGTAGCACTTTTTCCAGCTGCTCAATACGGACCTTTGCATTATCAGAATTTGCAGAGAGCCAAGATCTCAGCGCTAAAGCAAAACGCTGGACATTTCGATAGACCAATGCAGCTGCCTCTTAAAGCTAAGATTGAGTTACAATGGTGGGTGGACAATATTTGTGACTCATTTAAACCCATCATTTTGCCCAATCCGAAGGTATACTTACAAACAGACGCAAGCTCTCATGGCTGGGGAGCTACGGACAACTACTCTAGTTGCGGGGGCAGATGGGACACCCTTGAATCTACTCTGTTGTTGTCACAAGGGATAAACTATTTGGAGATGCTTGGAGCATTTCGCGGACTTCAAGCTTACTGTTCTAATCTTACTGACGCTCATGTCCGTCTCCAAATAGACAATACCACTGCGGTGGCATATTTAAACCATATGGGCGGTACCAGGTCAATTTCATGTGATGAATTGGCAAATACAATTTGGCTCTGGTGTATTCAACGGAATATTTGGATTTCAGCTACCTATTTACCAGATGCGCTCAATACTGTGGCGGACACCAGGTCACGCAAATTCAATGACAACATCGAGTGGATGTTGAATCCTCAAATCTTTGCTAAAGTTACAGCCAAATTTGGTAAACCGGATAATTACCTCTTTGCGTCGCGGTTGAACCATCAGGTACCAACATACGTTTCGTGGGAACCAGATCCTGGGGCAATGGCGATGGATGCGTTCTCGCTGGACTGGGGGAAATGGTTCTTCTATGCATTTCCTCCATTTTGCCTCATCAGTCGGGTATTGCGGAAAATCCAGATGGATGCTGCCAAGGGCATTCTTGTCATACCCGACTGGCCTACACAGCCATGGTATCCGGTGGTCTTTGATATGATCAGTCAACCTTGGGTCCTCTTAGAGGGTTGCCCACAATTGGTAACTAACCCTGTGTCAGGGGAACCACATCCCTGCCACAGCTATCTAAACTTGTTGGCCTGCAGGTTCTGAACAGGCCATTACTGCGGTATGGCCTATCACCCAGAACCATGGATACCATCGGAGCGTCATGCCGGGGGTCCACCAGGAGGCAATACCTCTCCCACATCCGGAAATGGGAAACCTACTGCGGCCGCTCCCAAATTGCATATGACGCTGTAACCATCACCGACGTATTGGAATTCCTGGCGGGGTTGCACCATGATGAACACCTGAGCTACAGTGCCATCAACAGCGCCAGGAGTGCGCTGTCATTCTACCTCAATATTGAGGTAGGATCCAACAGGCTGGTGTCCAGGCTCATGCGGGGAATATTCAATTCAAATCCGCCCAGACCACGCTATAATATCACCTGGGATATCGGGAAAGTATTAACCCTGCTCAGGACGTGGTCACCCATGGAGGGGCTAGAGCTGGACAAACTCACCCTGAAGCTGGTGATGTTACTGGCACTGACTTCAGCGCAGAGGGTACAGACACTCCATAAAATCCGGATCGACAGGATGATCTCTACCCCTGCAGAAGTAGTCTTCTTTATAGACGAACTACTCAAGCAGCATAGACCTGGGTTCACAGGGCTGCAGCTGAGGTTTCCGGCATACCCCGCAGATGCAAGGCTATGTTTAGCCGCCCATATCCGTCACTATGTGAAAGTGACGAGAAACCTAAGGGGAATGGAGAAGTACCTGCTTGTCACTCACAAGAAACCTCACCATCGAGTGATGGTCCAGACGATATCCAGGTGGCTCAGGATCGTCTTGGGTAAGTCAGGTATCGACACTAATGTCTTCAAATCCCATTCCACCAGGGCTGCATCAACGTCGGCGGCAAGGGTCATGGAGGTGCCCATGGACCATTTCCTTGCCACAGCAGGATGGGCGAATGAAGCCATCTTCCAGCGCTTCTATAACAAGCCTGTTGCCGCTCCTCTACAGTTCGCGGAGGCTGTGCTGAATGCAGGTCAAGAACGTGGAGATGTCCCCGAATGAGGGGTTTTTGCTTTGGTTGTTAATAAATATTATTCTTGTTTTTCAGTACAAGCAGTTTGGAAAGTTGTTTACTCCCATCCATCCTTAATAGTGGTGTGTGACAGCATGGACGTGGTCCAGGGCGTGGAATCACAGAGCTTTGAAGTCTTCACGAAGTCACTCGTAAGATTAAACGAGAACTTACCAGTTCGAAGGTTGATCTTTATTTCATGAGGAGTTGCGATGAGGGATTTCGTGCCCTCCGCTCCCAACCCTCGATCATAACTCAACTGGTAATTGGAGTCTCTTCAATCTCACTGTTGTTGTTTCTGTGATTCCACACCGCTACTTTGAAGAATGTCGCGCATGCGTGCTGGCGGGTTCTTCACGAAATCCCTCATCGCAACTCCTCATGAAATAAAGATCAACCTTCGAACTGGTAAGTTCTCGTTTAATCTTACTATTTACAATCAGTAGAAAACAAAACAAGCCAACCTATCCTGCAAACAGCAAGGCGTTTAGTTTAGTTTATTGCCACGGATGGGCAAGCAAAATGATACTCAATATCCATAACTATTTACATGAGCTTATGTGGAAACAAACATGAGATACAAATATATTTGCCAAGTTATTCTGTGGAACAACAAACATTTTGATCATTATCTCAGTGTAACAGGATATAGTTTTTTCATGTTCCCGACAATAGGTTTCAGAGCACAGGCACAGGCTTGACCACATTGAAGATAGGGACATTAACATGGACCTCCCCAGTCTTTGGGGATGTCTGACATCCTTATATGTGTGGTGGTGAATTGGGGGTGCGGGTAAGGGAATGAATAAGCATGGTCATGTGCAGCAGACACAAGGAACTGGTGATGCTAGTTTACCAATAAAATACAGAAAGTGCTGGAGAAACTCAGCTTGTCAGGAAGCATCGCAGGAGAACACGAGTAGACCCTTCTTCAGACTGATTGTATTTTCGGGTTGAGACCTTTCTTCAGACTTAGCGGTGGCAGGTGGGGGTGGGGGTGGGGGGGGGGACGGGGACTGCCCTAAAATTCACTTGGACTAACTACCACCCTGCTATAAATTTCACTTGAACCATCTCTAACACATCTCTCCCCTTGATTTTTACTGCCTCCATTTGATAGACTATCAACTGATGTCTACTATAAACACATTATCTCTCATAGTTATGTAGACTACGCTCCCTCCCACGCTACCTCTTGCGAAGATGCCATCCCTTACTCTTAACTTATCCGCCTCCGACAATCTGTTGCTAAGATGAGGCTAGGATATCCGAGATGTCCTCTTTCTTTAGTAAATGTGGTTTCCTTCTGTGCTGTCATAGATGGACCTCCCACCAGCATCTCCTCTGTGCCCTGTAGTTCTGCGCATGCTCCACCTCGCCACAGAATGGAAGAAGGATAGAGTTCCCCTGGTCCTTACCTTTCACCCCATCAGATTCCGCATCCACCACATCATTCTCCGATATTTCCACCACCTTGAAGGTGATCCCACCCTCATTCACATCCTCCCAACCCCACTCCTTTCCATTTTCTGTTTTCTGTAGACATCTTTCCATGCACAATTCCTTGGTTCACCCATCCCTTCCCACATAATCCACCACCTGTCCAGGTACTTTACCATGCAACCGCAGGAGATGCAACACCTGTCCCTAAACCTCCCCCCTCACCTCCATCCAGGGACACCAGCAGTCCTTCCAGGTCAGACAGAGGTTCACATGCACCTCATCTAACCTCATCTACTGCATTTGATGCTCCCAATGTGGCCTCCTTTACATTTACCAGACCAAGCATAGACTAGGTGACCACTTCATCTAACATGTGCTTAATCCACCACTAGGGTTGATTGATCTCTTGGTTGAGGACCCTTTTAACTCCTCTTTCCATCCCCATACTGACTTTTCTGTCCTGGGCCTCTTCCATTGGCAGAGTGAGGCCACACGCAAACTGGAGAAACAGCACCTCATATTCCACTTGGGTAGCTTACAAACATAATGATATGATCACTGAAGTCCACAATTTTAGGTAATTAACCTACAAACACTCACCCCCCCCCCCCCCCTTTTCCCCCTTTCTTCCACATGCCACACTTGGATGCGCAAACATTTCTCATTTTCCTCTTCCCCTACATCCTCTCCCAAGGTATTAGGAATTACTGGAGTAGGAATGAGGCCGTGTTTATGAGCTCGCACCTGGCCTCAGCATACTAGTGTGCTGTAACTAATCTACAACCCCAGTAACTTGTTTAACTAACCTGCAAACAACCTCCCCATGTCCCCATTTTATCCCTCTCTTCCCTGTTCCCCACCTGGATTTGCGTCCATTTCTCTCCTATCCCCCTGCATCCTCTTCCACATACATCCCTTCCCATGGCTTTACAATTCTCATCGCTTCTATCCTTGTCTTGCACATTTTATCTTTGCATCTCTGGCTCTTGTCCAATTATCTACCAATCAAATCCACCTATCACTTGCCAGACTTTGTCCTATCCCCACCTCTCTTCCAGTTTTCTCTCCACTACTACAATCAGTCTGAAGAATGGCCCCAACCCAAAATATCACCTATCCATGTTTTCCAGAAATGTTGCCTGACCCCCTGACTTACTCCAGTACTGTGTGTCTCACTACACTGTGTTAATACTGTGTAATTAGAGTCAGAGAGATACATCGTGGAAACAAACCCTTCTACCCATCAAGTCCACTCTGATCATTTACCACCCATTAACACTAGTCCCACATTAATCATTTATTTTTTAATTCTCAGCACATTATCATAATTTCTTGCAGATTCTCCCACTCACCTACACACTCAGGCCAAATTTCAGTGGCAAATTAATTTGGTTAGAACAAAGAACAATATATTGCAAAAATAAGTCCTTCAGCCCACAATGTATGTGCCAAACATGATGGCAAGACCATCACTTATCTTCCTGCACATAAACCTTAACATTCGCTGCACATCCATGTGCTTATCCAAATGTCTCTTAAATGGCCCTAATGTATCGGCTTCAACCACCACCCCTCGCAGTGCATTCCAGACACTCACCGCCCTCTGTGTAAAAAAACGTCCCACATACCTACTTTAAACTTTGCCTCTCTCATCTTAAAGCTGTGCCCTCTAGTATTTAATTTTTCTATCCTGGAAAAAAGATTCTGACTGTCTGCCCTATCTCCGTTTTTCAGAATTTTATATTCTTCTAACAATAATCCAAGTCCGTCCAACCTCTACCTGAACCCCCACTAAGGCAGCATTCTGGTGAACTACACCCTTTCCAAAGACTCCATGTCTTTCCTGTGTTGGGGCGACCAGAACTGCACACAATACTTCAAATGTGGCATAACCAAAGTCCTTTAAAGCTGCATCGTGACATCCTGACTCTTATACTCTACCGATAAAACCAAGCATACCATATGCCGTCTTTACCACTCTATCTACTTGTGTTGCCACTTTCGGGGAATAATGAACTTGGACCCCAAAGTCCATCTACACATCAAAGGTGTGAAGGGTCCTGCCGTTAATTGTATATTTTCGCCTTATATTTGACCTCTCAAAATGTAAGACCTCACACTTCCTCGGATTAAACTCCATCTGCCTTTTCTCCACCCATTTCTGTGGCTGATCTAAATCCCACTGTATTCTTTGGCAGCCTTCCTCATAGTCCGCACCCCTGTAATGTTGGTGTTATCTACGCATTTAATAACCAACCCATCTACGTTTATGTCCAAGTAATTTATATACATCACAAATAGCAGAGGTCCCAGTACAAATCCCTGTGGAAATTTACTGGTCAAAGATCTCCAGTCTGAATATTGTCCTTCTACAACAACCCTCCGTCTTCCATCAGTAATCTAATTCCAAATCCATATGAATTGTCGCTATTAATTGCATGCATCTTAATCTTCTGGATCAGCCAACCTCAGGGGACTTCATCAAATGCTTTGCTAAAATCCATATAGACACCATCCACTGCCCTACCTTCATCAATCACCTTTGGCACCTCTTCAAAAAAGTCGATCAAGTTAGTAAGACATGACCTGCCGTGTACAAAGCCATGCCCTAATTAACCCATTATCTTCCAAATGGGAGAAAATCCTATCCCGAAGAATCCTCTCCAATAGCTTCCCTACCACTGACTTGAGGGTCACAAGCCTATAAGTCCCTGGATTCTCTCTATTTCCCTTCTTAAATAAAGGATCAACATTAGCTACTCTCCAGTCCACCTGGATCTCACCTGTGGTGAGATAGGCCGCAAAGATTTTCGCCAATGGGCCCGCAATCTCCTCTCTTGCCTCTCAATTACCTGGGAAAGATCCCATCAGGTCTGAGGGATTTATCCACTATATTGCTCTTCAAGAACCCCAATACCACTCCTTTCTTAATCTCAAACTGGTGAAAACAGATATAAAGTACTTGTTTAGTACCTCGCCTATATCCCCAGACTCCAAGCACAAATACCCTCTTGTATTCTTGAGCAGACCTACATACTCCCTCGTTATCCTCTTGTTTATATAGGTATACACATGTTTGGAATTTTCCTTAATTTGACAAGCCAAATTCAATCTGTCTCTTTTGGCCCTACTTTTCCGCTTTTAGATTAGTTTAGAAATACAGCGTGGAAACAAGCCCTACAGCCCAATAAGTCCGCACCGACCAGCAATCACCCATGCACTAGTTCTATCATACACGCTAGGAACAATTTACAGAAGCCAACAAAACCTACAAACCTGCACGTCTTTGCATAGTGGGAGGAAACTGCAGCACCCATTTGATAAGGTCCACATAGGTGATTAGTGGGCAAAATTAGGGCACATAGAATTGGGGGTAGAGTGCTGACATGGACAGAAAATTGGTTGGCAGACATGAAACAAAGAGTAGGGATTAACGGGTCCCTTTCAGAATGGCAGGCAGTGACTAGTGGGGTACCGCAAGGCTCGGTGCTGGGACCACAGCTATTTACAATATACATCAATGATTTGGATGAAGGGATTCAAAGTAACATTAGCAAATTTGCAGATGACACAAAGCTGCGTGGCAGTGTGAACTGTGAGGAGGATGCTATGAGAATGCAGGGTGACTTGGACAGGTTGGGAGAGTGGGCATATGCATGGCAGATGAAGTTTAATGCGGATAAATGTGAGGTTATCCACTTTGGTAGCAAAAACAGGAATGCAGATTACTATCTAAATGGCATCAAGTTGGGAAAAGGGGAAGTACAACGGCATTTGGGGGTCCTTGTTCATCAGTCTATGAAAGTAAGCATGCAGGTACAGCAGGCAGTGAAGAAAGCGAATGGCATGTTGGCCTTTATAACAAGAGGAGTCGAATATAAGAGCAAAGAGGTTGTTCTGCAGTTGTACAGAGCCCTAGTGCGACCACACCTGGAGTATTGTGTGCAGTTTTGGTCCCCTAATTTAAGGAAGGACATTCTTGCTATTGAGGGAGTGCAGCGTAGGTTTACAAGGTTAATTCCCGGGATGGCGGGACTGTCAGGTGCAGGAGTAGGCCATTCGGCCCTTCGAGCCTGCACCGCCATTCAATATGATCATGGATGCTTTCAAGAGGGAGCTAGATAGGGCTCTTAAAAACAGCGGAGTCAGTGGATATGGGGAGAAGGCAGGAACGGGGTACTGATTGGGGATGATCAGCCACGGTCACATTAAATGGCGGCGCTGGCTCGAAGGTCCGAATGACCTACTCCTGCACCTATTGTCTATTGTCTAAAACCCACGCGGTCACAGGGAGAATCCCATTTATATCAACGGGACGATGGTGGAAAGGGTCAAGAACTTCAAATTCCTGGGTGTGCATATTTCCGAAGATCTTTCTTGGTCCCAGCACACTGATGCAATCATAAAGAAAACACATCAGCGCCTCTACTTCCTGAGAAGACTATGGAGAGTTGGTATGTCAAAGAGGACACTCTCGAACTTCTACAGGTGCACAGTAGAGAGCATGCTGACTGGTTGCATCGTGGCTTGGTTCATCAACTTGAGCGTCCAGGAGTGGAAAAGGATGCAGAAAGTTGTGACCACTGCCCAGTCCATCATCGGCTCTGACCTCCCCACCATCAAAGGGATCTATCGCAGTCGCTGCCTCAAAAAGGCAGCCAACATCATCAAGGACCCACACCATCCTGGCCACGCACTGATCTCTCCGCTACCATCGGGCAGAAGGTAAAGGAGCCTGAGATCTGTTGCATCCAGGTTCAGGAACAGCTTCTTCCCCACAGCCATCAGACTATTCAACTCGCCAACAAACAGACCCTGAACTGTAACAGCCTATTGCACTTTATCTGCTTATTTATGTGTATATTGAACTGAACTGTTCTGTATTTCTGCTTACAATATTCCGTTGTGCTGCGGCAAGCAAGAATTTGATTGTCCTATTTGGGACACATGACAATAAACTCTCTTGACTTGACTTGACTTGACTTGAAGATACAAACTCCATACAGACATCGGCCATAGTCAGCAATGACCGGGTCTCTGGTGTTGCAAGGCAGCAACTCTACTTTTACGCCACTGTGCCACCCTTATATTCCTCAAATGCATTGACCTCTAAAACCTTGCTTGTGCTTCCTTTTTCATTTTGATCAAATTGATGACCTGGTTGATCATACAATACTCCCTTACATTGCCATCCTTCTCCCTCCTCCTCACTGGAACATGAAGGTTCTGAACATCCATCAATTGGTCTTTAACCAACTCCCACATGTCAGATGTGGACTTGCCTAATAACAATTGCTCCCAGTGTACCCTCTCGAGCGCCCCACTAATAATGTTTGCCTTACCCCAATTTAGTATCTTTCTAAATTTAGTATCTTTCTGCAAGATCCACTCTTCTCCGTTTTCAAAACAAACCTAAAACTTATAGTTCCCAAAGATCACTGTTCCCAAAATGCTCTTTCTCTGAAACAGGTAGCCAGGCTCATTTCCCAACGCATGGTCCTTTCACGGGTTACAATTTCAAGAAACCCTCTTGGATACAATTCAAATAAATTCTACCACATCTAATCCTTTGGCACTGAGCAAGTCTCAGTCAATATTAGGAAAGTTAAACTCATCCACTAAGATAAACCCTGTTGCTTTGGCTTATATCAGTAAGTTATCTACATATTGGCCTATTGTACAATCCCAGCAGTGTTTCCATCTTCTTCATTTCCAGGCACCACTTTTCGGACTTTTTCCGACCTACTACTCTGGTTCCAACCAACCTGCCTCGCAAGTGTTGGGAGAATGGGGGAGGAATCGAAACTACCCCAGTATTTCTTGTGGAATGGAGGAACTGAGGGATGAACAGGCTAGCATTGGTGTGGAGGAGGAAGTTGGTGGTGGTGGTGGTGGAGGTGGGAGAGATCCTGGGATTATGAGGGAATGCAAGTTCCTGGAAATTAGGGATGTTTGAGGGTGAGCATACTTCAATGCGGAGGGGGGGGGGGAGCAGGGCTTAGGTCACTTGTTACTTGCAAACTTCCAAGGTTGGTGCAAAAGCTTTGTCGTCAATCATTAAACATTCCCAGGATAATTATCCTGAGCCAATATTGTCCAAATTCCCCTGCAGCACTCCAAAAGAAGTGATGCATGCAATAATGAATTAATCCTGTCTGACCTGGATCCTTTCAGACACTAACTCATGCAGGAAATGCCTCTCCCAAAGTTCCAAATGAAGCAAGAAAAAGTAACAATAAAAAAATGCCTTTGCAACACAAAATTCCAACCAGAAAAGAGATGCTTCTGAGACAACAAGATAGATCAATGTTAATGTATGACAGGGATGTATGACTCAACATTTAAAGTGTGGATGAAGAAAGGAATGACTGCATTTTGTACTGTTATTGAAAATGGAGACCTAAGAAGTTTTCAAGATTTGAAGGATAGATTTGCACTTAGATTTGGAACCAAGACTTGTTTAGATACCTCCAACTGAGAGATTATTACAATAAAAAGGTAAAAAGCGAGGCACTAGAAGAAAAGAATCCAGTGATAGAAGTGATAGTCAGTCGTATCATCAAAAAACATTAAGGATTATTTCTAAACTTTATCATAGTTTAATGGAATGTCAAGCTAAAACTACATTTTATGTAAAATTTAAGTGGGAAAAGGAATTGAACATCACAATCTCAGAAGAGGAATGGCATCATATGTGTGTAACACTACAGACATCCACTAATTCACAAAATTGGAGAGAATTTAATTAGAAAAATTTGATTTGTTTCTTTATTACGCCTAATATAAAAAGCAAGCAAATTCTAAGGCAGCAAACATGCTGGAGGCAATGTGGTCAAACAGACGCAAATCATGCACATATCTTCTGGAGTTGCCCAAAAATAGAACCATTTTGGGACAGAGTGAATTCAGAATTAACGGAGGTATTAGGATATACAGTCTGCAAGAAGTGTTCCATTTTATACCTGGGTAATATAAATACAGTGGTGCTGAAGGAAGACCATTACTTGGTTAAAATCCTACTCACAGCTGGCAGAAAGGCCATTACAAGAAACTGGCTTGGAGCGGACACACCCAGACTTAGACAATGGTTAGACATAGTACAGGAAATATTTGTCATGGAGAAACTGACATATTCTCTAAGAGTGAAAGAAGATGATTTAATAGAAAATGGGAAAAATGGATTAGGTATAGAAATAAAGACATCGACACTGTATAATTTTATAGACAATAATGTAAGTTATTGGAAAATGTTTTAATATGAAAATAGTTCTGTATACTGCATCATTAATTGTAAACTGAACCCCCCGCTGCACTGTTGTACGTTTCACTGTAATGTTGTATGTTTCATTGTTATATTTGTGTTTTATTTGTGTATACATAAAAGCAATAAAAACTAAAGTGGAAAAAAAAATCCATAATGTTCATATGATCATAAGATCATAAAAGATAGGTGTAGAATTAGGCCATTTGGCCTATCTACTCCACCATTCAATCATGGCTGAAATATCTCTCCCTCCAAACCTCATTCCCCTGCCTTCTCTCCATAACCTCTGATACCCGTACTAATCAAGAATCTATCTATCTTTGCCTTAAATATATCCACTGACTTTGCCTCCACAGACTTCTGTGGTAAAGAATTCCACAGATTCACCACGCCCTGACTAAAGAAATTACTCCTCATCTCCTTCCTAAAACAACATATGTTCTTAACCTCAATTTTATGTTGAACAATGTTAAATTTAGAATTCAACGAAAAAATAGACCAAAAATAAGTAAAGCAAGATAGAAGACGAGGGTAGACTGGAGCAAAACATAAACACACACTGCAAAAGCAAGAGCTTTTAACAGTACATGAAATGGGAAAAAAAACTATTAAGACAATTGCTGGTCCCTCGCGGCAGGAGAAATTAGAATGGGGCCAAGGAATTATACACAATTATTTAACATTACTTTCTAATTATAAAGTAATATACAGTAAGTTTGATTTAATCAAAATTACTTTATATACTTTATATTATTATTTTATATATTCAAAGGAAGACACAGAAACCTGCAGGTTATATTAGAGAACAAAGGATCGCTCAAGAACTTGTTTATCCAAATTAGCGCTGAATAGATTCTTTGACTCTGAGGGAATCAAGAAAAATATGGTTCACCCTGGAAAATTGTGCTAAGGTCGAGAATCAGCTGTCATCATGATGGGTTATGCTGGAAGAGTAGCATGGCCAATTCATGCTCCTATTTTATTTTTAGAGTTCTTGTTTCACAGTCATTCAGTGAGCATCATGATTAATTTTACTTCGGAGTCACGTGAGTGACTACGTGAAGAACCCCGTACAGCCGTTCGTGCGTCATTGCGTCAGACGTTTTTCGTGCAGACAGCTGTGGAGCAGCGCAGCTCCTCCATGGTAAGTCTAAAAAAGTTGCAGGTAAGTGCTATTTTTCTTACCTGTTCTAGGTCTCTGCAGGAACCTCCGGGGTTTCTGCAGTGGATGTTCGCGATAGCCGACAAGGGAACCAGCCGAGGGCTTTGGGGAGGGAAACCCTGGTCCGACCGCGGAAGCGGAGAGCTGGGAAAGTCGGGTTCGCGATCGGAGTCACTGATAACGCGGTCAGTGACTCCACAGGTTGGGTTCCCGGGTAGGGGAAACCCGAGAGTAGTGCGGTTTTAGACCGCAGTAGTCCCTAGGGGATGGGGCTTAACGGACCTGAACGGTCTGCCTGGGTTCCCGGTGGAGGGGAAACCCGAGGATAAGTGCGGTTTTAGACCGCAGTAGTCCCCAGGGGATGGGGCTTAGCGGACCTGAACGGTCAGCCTGGGTTCCCGGGGAGGGGAAACCCAAGCATATGCGGTTCTAGACCGCAGTAGTCCCCAGCACATGGGGTTAAAACTAACCTAAACGGTTAAGCTGGGTTCCCGGTGCAGGGGAAACCCAGGTATATGTGTGGTTCCCAGACCACAGTAGTCCCTAGGTAATGGGGTTAATTCACATAAATCATTAGCCTGCGTGCCATGAGGGTACCGTGAGTATCTATTTATATATATATATTATATTTATATGGATTCCTGGTGAGGGGAAATTCACCTATGGGGTTCTCAAGCTACAGTAATCCCCAGGATATGGGGACAACTGACAAAATAGTCAGTACAATTGGGAAAGTTGGGAGATTTCACCTCTAGGAATTAATTTAGAGAGCAGCACTTTTGGGTAGGGCTGCTTCATGGGAATGTCAAGTTATGGCAGTGCCAGCCTATGGGAAAGGCTGTGTCAGCAGTACCTTTGTTTAGGACTGCTAATGGGGATGCCAAGCTATGGTAGGCTCGCCTGATGGAGAGGCTGTGCCAGCAGTACCTTTGCTCAGGACTGCTCATGGGGATGCCAAGCTATGGCAGGCTAGCCTATTGGAGAGGCTGTGCCAGCAGCACCTTTGCTCAGGGCTGCTCATGGGGATACCAAACTATGGCAGGCTAGCCTATTGCAGAGGCGGTGCCAGCAGTACCTTTGCTCAGGACTGCTCTAAGGGAATGCCAAGTTATGGTAGGCTAGCCTATTGGAGAGGTTATGCCAGCAGCACCTTTGCTCAGGGCTGCTTGATGAGAATGCCAAATCTATGGCAAATACTGGGCTATGGGAAAGTCCGGGCCAGCAGCTACTTTGTTCAGGGCTGCTTCATGGGCACTAGGGGTACCTTGTTAGGGCTGCTTTATGGGGATAGCAGTTTAGTAGGGTATTCCCATTCACAGTGATCATGGGGGATGAGGAGGCATTGTTAGGATAAGGCAATATAACAGAATGATGACAAAAGTATTCAAAGAAAACTATACACAGTTTAAACGTGCTTGTGCTAAAATCCGCTGTCTAGTCTCAAACTATATTTGAGAAATTGGGCTCCTCTATCCAGTTAGATTAAGTCCTATCAAATAGATTTGTAGGATGTTGGGATTTGCTTTTAGGTATTCAATTGGCCATGATGCCGGCCTGGGCAACAGATTGCAGTCAATAAGACTTTGGTAACAGTTGTTGGTATAAAACAGTTCTAGTCGTTGGACTAATTGTTAAGTGCATAGATGCAATTCAGGTGTGTAAGTAGTGCAACAATTATTTTGTTAAATGGTTGATTAGTAAGTGCCATCTAGGTCATTGTTAACACCAGCTGAAATTAATAATGTCACGATGATGGACAAACAGTGTTCATTACTGCTCTAGTAGTTGTTAGGTAAACCTTTTATTCTATTGCAAATTGGTGCTAATGGCCTAAATGGGAAATGGTGTCAGCAGAGCTGTGTAGCAGGCCTGCTTTATGGCTCCCTCATGTAAGAGGTGAGCATGTGGGATTGGTATAGTTTAACGCCGAGTCTGAGGGTATAGCCATAGAGCATGCCCAAGAGATCGGGGCATGTGCCAGAGGTCTATGCCTGACAAGAAAGTTACCATCCCAAACACAATATGCAGTGAACACTGCTCTCAGGGGGACATTACATTTGGCTGCCGAATCCTCTATTCAGGTAAGACTTTTCCATAGGTGTAACCTGGAGGGTGAAGCACAAGCTATTGGAACAAGCAAGGTTTCATAGTTTTGGCAGCAATGCATCCCATGTCTTTTTTGGCAGTAGTGGTTCACTGAAGTTGCTGGCAGCATGAAAGCTGGCCAGAGGTTCCACGCACTGGACTTGTGCTACTCTACAATTAAGGGACCACTTGCAGTTTGGTAAGGTGTATACTTAGTTATACAGTACAAATGATTGAGACATTATCAGCTACTTTGAACGGTAAATGTAAAATGTACAATATTGGGTTTCAAGCAGGTTAGAATTGCACAGGTTCAGTATAAGGACCAAGATTGTCTTGTTAGACTGGCTCGGAAATCGGGCCACAGTTGCTATTTAAGGTAGTTACCAAGTAGCTGAAAGATCATCTCGAGTTTGGAGATGGAACAGATTTGCATGACTTGCCCAAAAAGTTCTGTTATTAGTATCAACTATTTATAGACTCTACGGGCATTGTATGGGCTATAGAGTGATTGGACAAATAAGCATATTGTCATGCTCATGTTCAGGTTGATGCATTGTGATGATGGCATATGTTAGTCACGAGGGTGCAATCGGTTAAAGAATCACTGGAATGGTTACATAATTTTGTTGCCACAGGAGAATCATCAAGTGTGGGTAATGGCAACACAGAGTTGGTGTTGAATCGCACTGTATTATGAAATTCTGGTTCAATGGAACACCTAATATGAATATATGTGTATACATATGTATGTTGGTTTCATGTTTATTTCACTGGTTGCAAAATAGTTGGCATAGCAGTGGCAAAAGATACATTCTCGCCAAAAAGGAGCAGGTGGGTCTTTTATGGCTACCTCCATTTTGTCTCATCACTCGAGGTTTCAAATAAAGTCATTAAGAGGCTTTAAGTTCTTATTGTGTGATTATGCAAATTGATTCCCGATTTGTTGCAAATAATTATATAACCTTATTGGTTATTTTAAACTTGAATTTGCTTGTTCAGCCTGAGGCTTCGGAAATCAGATGTTTCATGATAAACTCAAATTTATGTTCTGCAGGTCTAACAAACTGTCCTAAGGTTTGGGTTGTTACATCTATCCTTCTATGTGTTCAAAGAGTTTGCATAGCACCAAACGGCTATATTTTCTTTTCCAGGAGATGAAAGAGTTTGTTATGCTAATGTTCCATGAAAAATGGTATTGATTGCTAATGTTTCGAGTTCATGCTAAATGATTGTCTGTTAATTATAGAGTAATACGGCCATTAATTGGCTCAATGAGCTTCCTCATTGAATTGGCTGTAACGAACAAGACTCGCTGTCGGGTCCACACCGGTTATCAAGGGGTAGGATAGTTTCAACATAGGTCCCAGGACCAGTATAATGCCATATGCGATGTTGATATCTGTGAACACTATTTCACCAGGAGGCAGCAACTATATCCTTAAATTTGGCTGGAGTTTATTAGGTAGTTATCCTTCTGGCACTGGTTTAGTGCAGCAGGTTGTCGCAAAATAATTGTGATGGTACAGGATGATAATGTCTGTAAATTATAATATATAATATGTTATAAATACTTGAGCAGACCAGAAGGGGGTCAGGTCTCAAAATAGTCACAGGCATACCAGGGGACCTTTGATAAGGTAAGCACACATGTATACAACAATATGTCAAGGTCATCAGGAGCCTTGGAGTTCTGAACTAGCAATGTTGTTAGTCACAAAGAATTTGGGAGAACGTATTGTTCATGGCATTCCAGATGAGGAAAACGGAGTTGTGTTATGCACTAATGGATTCTGTTTCCAGATCTCATTCCACCAGGGCTGCTACAACATCAGCAGCAAGGGTATTTATGTTCCGCTGGGTCGCATTGTTGCGGCTGGAGTATGGTCCATCGAATGAATCTCCACACATCTGTAATGACCCATTGGTGAACCAGGAGTATTGTTAACTCTATTTATGTTCTGGTTATATGTTCCATCTGGGTGAGAGATGGAAATATTATTGTTTCATTTAAACAGCATCGGCATGTTTTACATCTATGTTATGACTGTATGCATTATGAATGTTTTCCCTTCATTTGTCAATGAAGCAGCTGTGGTTGTGTATCCTCGTTTCACACGGCATGAAATCACAGAGCTTTGAAGTCTTCACGTAGTCACTCACGTGACTCCGAAGTAAAATAGTAAGATTAAACGAGAACTTACCAGTTTGAAGTTTGATCTTTATTTTGTGAGGAGTCGAGTTGAGGGACTACGTGCCCTCCGCTCCCAGCCCTCATAGATTTCATCTGGTAGTTCTAGTCTTTATCTTACATTATACTTCGGTTTGCTGTGATTTCACACCGTTGCTTTGAAGATTGACGCACGAACGGCTGTACGGGGTTCTTCACGTAGTCCCTCAACTCGACTCCTCACAAAATAAAGATCAAACTTCAAACTGGTAAGTTCTCGTTTAATCTTACTATTAAACAATATTTGGAACCAGCCATCTGACATCCTATAATTTTAACATTTTAAAATTCAACAGGAATTAAGACCAATTGGCAACAAGCAATTAAGACCAACCGGCTCAGCTAACCTGTGGATAGATAATATAAAATATCAATTTAGAGCAGAAATTGCTGGGAACACTCAACAAGTTAGAAAGCAAACATGGAGAGAGAAACGGGGTGAAGATTTCCAGATGGTGACTATTCATTGGATATGCAAGGTATTCGAGAAATTATTAAACAAATCCAGAGAGGAAAGCATATAAGGGATGTCTCTTATAAGGTGAGAGACAGTTAGTAGAAATTAAATGAATAAAAAGATAATAGCACAAAGCAGTAGGTGGCACGGGGTGGAAGTTGTAAGGTACATCCATCAGCAGTGAGGGAAAGAGTTGGTTACAGACATTGTGTACATGGTTGTGTGTAGCAAGGAACTGCAGATGCTGGTTTATACTGAAGATAGACACAAAGTGCTGGAGCAACTCTACGGATTAGGGAGCATCTCCAGTTAAATGGAACAGGTGACGTTTCAGTTCGGAACCCTTCTTCTGAAAGTAGAGGGGTGGAACTGGAGGTAGGAAAAGGCCAGAACAATTCAGGGCTGGCAGCAGATGACTAAGGAAAGGTAGAGCCCATAATGGCCCATTGCTGGCTGGGGAGGTACTTGAAATTAAAGCAATCAACGTTCATACCGCTGGGATGTAAACTGCCCAAGCAAAATACGAGGTGTAGAAAGTATACTGGCTGTCTGGTTTGCTAACGCATTGAAAAAAGTCCATTTGGAAAGCTAAAATTGGCAAGGAGTAGAGGTTTGCTCTGGCATGACGCCAAAGGTCTCTAATGTGGTGGAGTGAGATTGTTTGAATGTGAAGATAAAGAGAGGGAGAATTCTAAAATTTGGGGATATTTCTATATAAGAACTCTATTTATGCACATATAAATTTACAATGTATTGTGTGATTAATTTTAGCAATTAACACTCTGGCAAAACACCAATAACAATTTACTATTTAGTATAATTAACTTTTTAACCAAAAATTTAGATTTTTGAATGTTCAAAGGGCTGCGGGGTATTTTTTGTTGCTCAATGACATGCTATTTTTACAGTTCATACTTGGAAGGAAAGATCTGAAGAATATACATTAGGAAACACAGTCACATTTCAGCTCACCTTGAAGTGGTTGCCACAGAGCATTAGATAAGCTTGTTAAAATGTAACTCAAAGCATTTTAACATTGATGATATCAAGGTAAATCCAAGGCTGTTAGATATTTGCAGGAAGGTTGAGCAGTAATCAACATTCATAAGTTGATAAGTGAAAAATAATGAGAGAAACCCATCGGCACTCACCTGAGATCCATGTCTCCATCTGTCCAGTAGCTCAAAACATTAGAAATAACTCCTCCGGGACAACATCCCATAAGAAGCACTGCAATTGCTGAAGGAGGTTCCAATTTAAAAGACAATTTAAGGATAAATGCAATAAGTGGCATAAATCCAAATTGACAAACTACACCTATAGCTAGCCCCCATGGTCTCTTACAGTGAGCCCACAGCTTCTTCAGGTCAACTGTGCAGCCCATGGAAAGCATGATCAACAGGAGAGTAGCAAGAAGAGGTATCTTCACATTATGCATCAGATTCTTATTAAATATTTCATCGGCAGTCATATTACATTCATTGCCAATGGTATTGTTCTCACATTTTTGAATGTTTGTTGAATTGCCCATTTTCACCTCCTCAACTGAGAGCTGTTGTACTTGCTCTGCACGAGGAGTTTTAATTTTATCCTCCAGTGCATTTATTTTTATGGGGAAAACACGAGGGGATGTTTCCATGTAAAGTGGAATGTGTGTTGCTATTGGAGAATCTGATATTGTGCAATATTGTAATTAACCTCACGCTGGCCAGTGCAGTGTAGCTCCAAACACTGACTTAATTACTGTGAAACATGCCTATTTCTGTGTGCACAAATGAAAATGAATAGATAATAAATTGAAAGTGAAAGTGCAAGTAAAATAGAAAATGATTTGCTTAATTTGATTAGGAAAAAATATATATGATTCACTTTATTTGTAATGACTGTTGGTACATCAGAGCCAAACCAGTGTGTCTAATGTGTGGATGAAGAATCAATGTGTGAGTGTTACTGGTTTTTGTAGTGTCCCAGCATGTGAGTGTGCTTTCTAGTTTAAGACTAAACATCTGCTTAGCAGCATTCTGAAAGCCTCTTGAAACTTCTCTAATTGCAAATCTTCAATTGTGCCTCCGTGAAATCGGAAAACTCACAGCCCAACAATAAAATAGCTCAGAGAAGATCAAACTCCCTGGCATGGAGCAGGCCGTTCTGTCAGTAAGTATACCAAATTTTAAATGGAGTTGCCAGCCAGTGGAGTACATCCTGGGGGGGCCAGGAGGGACGTGTCCCCTCCATGTTTTCAGAGGGGGGGGAAAGCCCCCCCCCCCCCCCCCCCAACATTGCAAGCTTTGTAAAGTATGTTGGGTTTAATAAGTAGTTGTTTGTTTCAAGTCGAGTCGTTCAATTCGCGTCGTTCATTCATCGCTTCATTCCTCTCACTCACAAAAACGGTGTGTTAACTGTCTATGTCACTGTTAACTGCTACATCGATATCCATTCCTTCATCCTTAGTAATTATCCTTAGTAATTATAATTGTGTCACATTGTTTTTGTGAGTCAGATGAATGAACGCCTCGAATCGTTGTGCCCGCATCTGAGTTTTAATGACCTCCCTTTAATATTATTCAAAGGAACGCGAAATACTTGAAGCAAGGTTAGTTCACGAAAACGATGTGTTAACTGTCATTGTTAACTGCTACATCAATATCCATTCATTAATCCTTATACTATAATTGTGTGATCTGACCTTGCTTCAAGTATGATGCGTTCCTTTGAATAAAATTAAAGGGTGATGCATTTAAACAAAGATCCTATAGGATCTTTGTTTAAAACTGTCAGACGCGGTCAATATTATAATTTGAACTTTGGAGGTACATTTACGTAGAGAAGGAATAGGCGACGTTTCAGGTCAAGACCCTTCTTCAGACCCTTTGTGAACATCGAAATGTCTCGCGGTCCAATGCGGAGATGTTTGAAGAGAAGGCGTCCAGGCAATACTTCATCTCAAAAGGAGAGACAAAGGACACTACATTCATTTTTCGTGCGGGTACCACTTTCCAAAATGTATATTTTAAATGCTGATCAACTACCTATCTTTTCTCATTTCACTTTTTTATATTTTGTATAAATATTATTGCATGGAAGAAACTGCAGAAAATCTGCCGTATCATGTGCGAGCAGCCCGTTCTTGTTCAGTGATACTTTACCCGGGACTTGCACTTATTTAGGTTAGATTCAGTAAGATTCAGTCTCATTTTCATCATTCTAGATCTAGCTAGCTAATCACGAGATCCAACATCATATTGTTATAGCATGATTTTCCAGTATCAATTGCAGTATCTAATGTTTATCTCAACGATGAAATATTGTTTTACTTCGGAGTCACGTGAGTGACTACGTGAAGAAGGCCGTCAGCGCGCATGCGTGTCATTACGTCCATGCATGGTGCCGCGACTGGCTGGCACGTGCGCTGCTCCTACAGCGGTAAGTTTCAAACTTATTTTTCAGGTCGTGCTTTACCTTGCAGGAAGCTCTCTACAGAGTTCCTGCTGGATGTCGTTCCGGGGAATCCCGACTCCGCGGGGAAACCCGGCTCGTGGGGAAACCCGGAAGCGGAGACCGTGGGGTATCTCAGCTCCGCAAAGAAAACTTAGCTCGGGGAAACCCAGAAGCGGACACCGTGGGGTATCCCGGCTCCGCGAGGGGAACCCAGCTCGGGAAATCCCGGCTGTGGAGACCGTGGGGTATCCCGGCTTCGCGAAGGAAAACTCGGCTCGGAGAAACCCAGGTATAGAATCCGCCGGCTGCGGAAGCCACGGAAAATCCCAGCTCCGAGGGAAATACCGGCTCGACAGGACTGAACCAACTCGAGAGAACATTCCTCAGGGCCACAATGACTCAATAAGTCTGGCATGGAATTTACAGCTCAGAAACATTTGGGCCTGCAGGTTCCATCTGATGTAAATGCACACAGGAGTTGACTTATAACCAACTTATCAACTTAAATGTGCACAGCAGTCTGAAGAAGGGTCTTGATCCGAAATGGCACCTGATACTCCAGGGAAAGGAGTAATATCAGCGCGGGTCCCCGGGGCCCGCGACAGCGCCTGGTACAGGGTTGCATTATATCTCCCTCTCTGAGGAGGGGAGTTAGGCAGTTGCAGTTTGGTGGTATGTCGTGAGGGAATTTCCATGACACGCCAACTGCGTGGCAAGGACCTGCAGCAGTGCCTGTTTGCAGGGTTGCATTATATCTCCATCTCTGAAGAGAGGAGTGTAGGCAGTCAGTTGTGACTGACTATAAATTCAGAAGTATGTCCGTGAAACATACTAGAGGGCATGCGTGAGGTCAGAAAACCTGAAGCTTGGTAAGCATCTATGACCAACACTTTTTAGGTTATATTTTTTTATTCCTCTTGGATGAGTGGGATTACTATTATCATCATTAAAAAGCACCAGCATGTTTCAATTTATGTCATGCTTTATTAAATTTCACTCTTCCCTGGTCAATTGATGCAGTGTGTGACGCATGGACTCGTTTCCACGGCATGAAATCACAGAGCTTCAAAATCTTCACATAGTCACTCACGTGACGCCGAAGTAAAATAGTAAGATTAAATGAGAACTTACCAGTTTGAAGTTTGATCTTTATTTTATGAGGAGTTACGATGATGGATTACGTGCCCTCCGCTCCCAACCCTCTCTCATGCAGATCAGCTGGTAGTTCTAAGTTCTCGAATCTTGCTATATTCAGTTCATCAACTGTTATCTGTGATTCACAGTGCTGCTTTGAAGATTGACGTGCATGCGGGCTGACGGCCTTCGCGTAATCCCTCATCATAACTCCTCATAAAATAAAGATCAAACTTCAAACTGGTAAGTTGTCATTTAATATTATTATTTAAGAAGGAACTGCAGATGCTGGAAAATCGAAGGTAGACAAAACTGCTGGAGAAATTCAGTTGGGACAAAACTGCTGGAGAAACCCAATGCAGAGTCCCCACTGAGTTCCTCCAGCAGTTTTGTCCCCGCTGAGTTTCTCCAGCAATTTTGTTCCCGCCCGGAGAAACTCAGCGGGGACACCAGAAACAGATAATAGACACACATAGCTGGAGTCTCTGAGCGAGACAGGCAGCATCTCTGGAGAGAAGGAATGGTCCAAAAATTACCAGTTTGAAGTTTGATGTTTTGGCTCTTCAGACCGCTATCTTCCGCAGTTTGGACGAATAATTTACTTTCAATACTGCCTGCAGCGTGGTTTCAATATTGCTCCACTTCCTAACTTAACGTGTAGTTATGGCTGATCGGAACAGTTGTTGATACACGCTGTGGAAATCAAACGCGTGTTTTAAAGCGAGTTTTAAAGCTTGCTCTGATTATAGAACACGGTCCTATTTCTAAAACCCTATCTCACGGTGTGAGTTGGCCCACGAGTGACCCCAAGTTTTCACTCGCGGTAATCACGTGCAATCAACGTAGCGGGAACGTCGGAACTTGCACGAGCAACTTATCGAGTCGTGGCGCTAATGGCCGTGAAACTTGTTAACTCGTGAAAAAAATTAAACATGTTTGATATTTTCCACGAGTCAACTTTACTGGTCAAGTTAAAAATGGAAACATTTAAACTCGTTGTAATAACGTAGTGGCCCGTGCGTTTACCTTAGTGATTTGTGAGTCTACCTTGGGAACTCTTTAACTCAGCGGGCAGGCAGCATCTCTGGAAAGCAGGAATTGGTGACGGGATGACATAGGGGGGTATTGTGCTGTTTGATCGCCCCCTGCTATCCCGGGGACAGGGAGACATAGCGGCTTTTGAGACTGGTGGGCAATCACTACCAAAGTGTCTGCCCACACCATCAGTACACCTCTCCTACACTTGTACCTATTATCCTTATTTTACAAGGCTGCTGCTTGGCCCGCTGAGTTAGTCGCTCCCACACTTCGTCTTGCCGTCTTTTCAATGTTGATCTCTTACACATTCAAGGCCAAACCTTTGGCCAAATGTTCTAATGTCTCCTCACCGGATCTTCGGTTAGTTGAGGCACCATGAGGCGTTTTTGTTGTTGTTTTACGACAGGAAGGAAGCTATGTAAATACCAAGTTGTCATAAACTGTCGGGCTTTTACTTGCTTGACGTGAAGTTTTCTCCCTACCTTACCCTCATGATGTGCCACGTTCCGGTTACGCAGTGCACGGATCATGGCCAACAGTGTCTGAAGAAGGGTCTTGACCCGAAGCATCACCTATTCCTTCTTCTCCAGAGATGCTGCCTGACTCTGCCGGAGTAACTCCAGCACTCTGTGTCTCTCTTTAGTGTCTTCAACTGGACTTTCAATGAATAACTCAGTGGGCCAGGCAGCAGCCCTGGAAATTTCACAGAATATTGAAGAAGAGGGTGTTGATCAGGGTCAACCAACGCGTTATGTGCACTGTGTCGGAAGGAACTGCAGATGCAGTTATCCCTAACCAGTCCAAAGAAGGGTCTCGACCCGAAACGTCACCCAGTCCTTCTATCCAGAGATGCTGCCCGTCCAGTTGAGTTAACTCCCGCTTTATGTGTCTATGTTCGGTTTAAACCAGCATCTGCAGGCAGTTCCTTTCCTACACATTATTCCTTTCTTGGTGTCTTCGGCCACGAACAGGTTGGGGTGTGTGTGTGTTCAGTTGTAGTTCTAGAGGAACATTGCTTCCGATCGATGTCTGTTACGCACTCCTCAGAAGAAGTGGGTGCGCTTTTCACCATCATGCCTTCTGCACGAACAGTCTTGGATGTGTGTGTGTGTGTGTGTGTGTCAAGAGGAGGTGATGTGGACACGATTTCAGTTGTAGTTCTAGAGGAACATTGCTTCCGATCGATGTCTCTTACGCACTCCTCAGAAGAAGTGGGTGCGCTCTTCACCATCATGGCTCCCAGCCTACAGGTTTCTGATCTGAACAACTAACTTCTTCCCTATTTCGCCTCCCCCCCCCCCATTTCCCTCTCCTCCTCGGCGCTCTTGTTCACTTACACCTTCCCTCCCTCCCTCCCTCTCGCAGGGCTTGGTTCAAAGGGGGCAACGAGCCAAGCGGGGCGCGGTCTGAACCCTTTCTGAAAACAAGCACAAAGAGAAAAAAAAAGTATTGTCAAGCGCTCTAAACTTCGTTTAAAATATGCAAGTGCAATCTTGGCTAATAATTAAAAAAGAAAACCTTATACAAAACCAACACCCTACAAACTCTCTGTCTCTCACGCTGCCTGTTGTCTTGGGGGTGGGGGGAGGGTGTGGAGGGGACCCGATGTGAATGTTACCACAATAGGATGGCGAGGTTGGGCTCTGAGCTGCAGTGAGAGAGAGCAGAGAGGGAGAGAGAGAGGGAGAGAGAGACTCCCTCTCTCTCACGTCAGCAGCAAAGCTAAATACAAAGGGCTTGTACGCGGTGGCAAGAGAGGTTTCCTTTGGTCTCGTCCAGGGCTTGAGAGAGATCGGAGAAAATTAACCCTCCCTCGCACACCACTCAAGGGGACAACCCAAGAGCCTTGCCACCCCAGACAGATTAATGATGCCCGCGCATCCCCCCCAACCACCTCAACTCACGCCTGGGCACCAAAGCAGCTCAGGAGGTGAACACTGAGCTCCGTCTCCCAACAATCAGATGTGCAACTTATGTGAAAGAACAGCGGCTGCGGCCGGCTGGTGAACTTCTCACACCCTCACACACGAAAAGTATGTGCGAATAAACAAAATCAAGGAATAAAACCAAAGATTGTTCCTGATGTTGGGGAGGTCCAGGACAAGGGGTCACAGTTTAAGGATAAGGGGGAAATCCTTTAGGACTGAGATGAGAAGGACTTTTTTCACACAGAGAGTGGTGGGTCTCTGGCACTCCCTGCCATAGAGGGTAGTTGAGGCCAGTTCATTGGCTATATTTAAGAGGGAGTTAGATGTGGCCCTTGTGCCTAAGGGGATCAGAGTATATGGAGAGAAGGCAGGTGCGGGATACTGAGTTGGATGATCAGCCATGATAATATTGAATGGCGGTGCAGGCTCAAAGGGCCGAATGGCCTACCCCTGCACCTAATTTCTATGTTTCTAAAGTCCAGCTTGAAAGGCAACTAAAAATATATTCCACTTAGAAAGCGCAGGCGTGGAGACATCCGTCCACATTCAAAGATTTAATCTCCCGTCTCCCCGCAGTGTGTCGACCTGGTAGTAAATTCAATTAAAATATAACAAACCTCCGCCCGCTGGTCCTCTGGCAGTGGAGGGTGCGCATTTTCCCTTCGTAGATGTTAGTAGATGCGGCTGCACTGAATTTATCTTTAACTCAAGGCCGCAGGATGGATATGGTCTTTAATATTGTTATTTTATTAAAACATACCTTCATTCACGGTTGGCTCAAGAGTAACGGGAGAGGAACTTGGTAACTCGGGAGAGGAACTTGGAACATCGCAGAAATGATATACCCGTGGGAACTCGGTTAAACACTTGATCATAAACTTGAAATATCGTACACAACCGCAAGTCTGTTTTTTTTCTTTCACTTGGGGTCACTCGTGGGTGGGCTCGCACCGTGAGACAGGCCCTTAAGTTGTTGCTCGCTGTACAGACCCAGGCAGCCGCGGTTGGCTGCATTTTCTCCAGGGGATTTAGTTCGCTCTGCATGTCATCGCTGGAGGCCCGGGCTAGTCTCGAAGTCCCTTCCTTTTACTTGGTAGATGTGTTTGGGAGCAAAGCAGCGTGCGGGACATGATGTTAATCAGGAAGGGAACACTCGGTTGCATTTTTTAGTGATCTCTTTCACGAACAAACACGGTCTGAAACAAAACTCCACCGATACACGGGGCAGACGAGTTACAACATTCAATGCACCTCCCGGGGTACAGGCGAGTCTGTAAGAATCGTCCCGCTGACACTAATGGTGCGAATAGTAGACACAAAATGCTGGAGTAACTCAGCGGGTCAGGCAGCATCTGTGAAGGAAAGGTCCTGACCGGACACATCGCCCACTCCTCTCCAGAGATGCTGCCTGGCCCGCTGAGTTACTCCAACGTTTTGTGTCTGTCTTCGGTGTAAACCAGCATCTGCAGTTCCTTCCCACACAATGAATGATGTAACAATTATATTTCATTTCGGAGTCACGTGAGTGACCGTGAAGAACCCGCCAGCTGGCATGCGCGACATATCGTCGCAACGCATTGCAGTCGACGACTGGAGGTGGAGCGCGGCTCACCACCAGCCCTTCATAAGGGCCGCTCAGGTAAGTGAATCTAACCTTGAGTTGGTTAGTTTCTGTTGTGTGAGTGTTTTCTCCCAACAGAAACATGGACGGGAAGAACAAGGGCCGTAGGACGTCCGCTCGGAGTCGCCGGCCACCCATCCCGGAGCCCTCATCAATGGCTACACCTGCGAGTCAGGCCGGGAAAAAGGCGAGGAAGTCGGGGAGCCCTGTCGTCACAGGACCCGACCCGCCGATACACCGGAGCTCCAGCGAGGATCCCGCGGAGCAGGATTTCGGTGTGCCACCGGATCAGGTTGACCCTGACTCCGTATCGCTGTCGCCAACGGGCTCGTTGGTCGACCAGGACAAACAGGGATCACATGCTGCCGCATGGCCCTTCTCCCTGAGCCCTCGGAGGAGAGGGAGGGATAGAGCCCGTACACCTGGCCCTTCACGGGCAAAGGTATCACCTGCCGCTAGATTGCGGACTGGTGAATTGGCGGGACTCAAGTCCACTGGGAGACCTGTAAGGACCAGTGTCGACTCACCAAGCACCAAGACCAGGAAGAGTCATTCGGGTGGAGTCCCGCCACGGTCACCGAGTCCCCTGTGGATGGGAGGACGGGACCGTACGCCGTTTAGGCCCAGGATTAGGGCAGTCGGCAAGCCCGCGCGGATGTCGGTTCACCACGCCGAGGCATCGGGTGCCGACCTCTCACCGCGTTTGCCCTCCGAGGCAGCGGGATCGAGCTCCGCCAAAAGGAGGCGTTTGAGCGGATCCGCGCGGGAATCGCTCAGCTTCGCTGCGGCGGCTGGTAGCGACAGTTCTTTCCGGCACCAAGATTACCTCGACGAGGTACAGGCCGATGACAGGAGCCTCAGCAGTTCCGTTGAACATGAGGACTCCGACCGCCCGGGTTCGAAGGGCGAACGGCGTATTGACAGAATGGAGCGGATGTTGGAACTGCTCCTGCAACAAAATCAGAGGCGGGAGACATCTAGTTCCAGAGGGCACATGGAGTTATCCCCATCGTCAGCCTGAGACAGCCGGAGGATGAGGACATCCTGGTGCATGCACCATCTACATCAGAGGCCCCTCAGGAGGAGCTCCTGGATGTCGCAACCAAATTTGCACTGTCCGAGTCATCAGGACTACCCCTCAACCCCAAACTGGCTGCCATCGTGGACTTCCTGACGAACCATCAGCTTCAGGAAGAGGTCCTGTCGGAGGCCATGAATAGGCACAAAGCCCCAGCCAATTGCAACTCCCTCAACGTGCCCATTGTCAATACGCCGATTTGGGGCAATATCAGCCCAGGGATCAGAACCCAGGAGATGAAGCTCCAACGGATCCTGAAGCTGCTCACTGCTGGGATTACCGCGTTTGTACGGTCGGTGGACGGGGAGGATCTGAACACCGAGCAGGAGGATGCTCTGGCACTACTGTGCAACACACAGTATGAGGTCAACGCCTTTCGAAAGAGCATTATTAAACCCACACTAAACCCGAAATTTGCGGGGTTATGCAAAGCACCTCCTACGCCGCCACCCAGACAGTTGTTCGGGGAAGACCTCCCGAAGCGGGTCAAGGAGCTGGATGACCACGCTAAGACGGTGGGACTCATGCGGTCACATATCTCGACCAGGCAGCCGGCCAGGAAAGTGCCATTTTTCAGGCCACAAGGCCCTGCCGTTAGACCAGCAAGGACCTACGCTCCAGCTCCGCCTCAATTTCAGCAGCCTCAACAACCTAGGCCTTTGTTAGGGCTAGGCCCCCAGCGGCCACCATGGAAGATGCGGACGACGCATCATCAGCCCAACCCAGCATCTCCACGGCCCGCCAAACATATCAGGGACCGCCAGTAACCATGGAGGTAAGGCGGTCTGGATTTCATGCACCTGCATGCTTAACTTCACATGTTGGTGGGAGACTACGGTTCTTTACGGAGGCATGGGGAACCATCTCTTCTGATGAGTTTATCTTACAAAGTATTCAAGGCCATGAGATTGAATTCATCAATGGTAAAATCCCTCCATCCCAGCATATGCCAGATCGGAAATTTACACTGTCCAGTAAAGAAACGGCAGTAGGCTATGCTGAAATCTTAAGGCTACAAGAAAAAGCCTTGTGATAGAAAGAACTATATACGAACCAATTGAATTTGTATCCAACGTATTCACAAAAACCAAGAAGGATGGAGGATGTCGGGTTATTATTGATCTGACCCATTTGAATACCTTTGTAAAATATACCCATTTCAA
Source organism: Raja brachyura (assembly GCA_963514005.1). The sequence continues at coordinate 115,857,286 of OY740781.1, read as the reverse complement.
AATGGACACGTTCGAAACAGCCAAGTCATTGATTTCTGAGGGCTGCTTTATGGCATGCATTGATTTAAAAGATGCATACTATTCAGTATCCATTCAGAAACACCACAGGAAGTTCTTGAAATTTACCTGGATGGATCAACTCTGGCAATACAGGGCTTTGGCAAATGGGCTTACCACAGCCCCTAGATTATTTACTAAATTGCTCAAACCAATACTGGCTACACTAAGGAGACAAAATCATATAGTGATGGCCTATCTGGATGATATCCTAATTATTGGGAACACCCTGGAATCAGCGGAACTGGCAGTTTCAGCCAACGTGGAAATTTTTCAGAAAATGGGGTTCATTATCCATCCAGATAAATCAAAGTTCTGCCCTTCACAGGTCATGGATTATCTGGGGTTCACGGTGGATTCCAATCGCATGAGGGCCACCATACCAACTAACAAAGTTGGGGATGTCACCCAAGTATGCAAGGATCTAGTCTGGGATAGTATACCATCAATTAGACAAACTGCTTAGGTGATTGGCAAGATCGTAGCACTTTTTCCAGCTGCCCAATACAGACCTTTGCATTATCAAAATTTGCAGAGAGCCAAGATCTCAGCGTTAAAACTGAATGCTGGACATTTCGATAGACCAATGCAGCTGCCTCTAAAGGCAAAGATTGAGTTACAATGGTGGATTGACAATATTTGTGACTCATTTAAACCCATCATTTTGCCCAATCCGATGGTATACTTACAAACAGACACAAGCTCCCATGGCTGGGGAGCTACGGACAACTACTCTAGTTGTGGAGGCAGATGGGACACCCTTGAATCTACCCTGTTGTTGTCACAAGGGATAAACTATTTGGAGATGCTAGGAGCATTTCACGGAATTCGAGCTTATTGTTCTAACCTTACTGACGCTCATGTCCGTCTCCAAATAGATAATACCACTGCGGTGGCATAACTAAACCATATGGGCGGTACCAGGTCAGTTTCATGTGATGAATTGGCAAATACAATTTGGCTCTGGTGTATTCGACGGAATATTTGGATTTCAGCTACCTATTTACCAGGAAAGCTCAATACAGTGGCGGACACCAGGTCACGCAAATTCAATGACAACATCGAGTGGATGTTGAATCCCCAAATATTCGTTAAAATTACAGCCAAATTTGGTAAACCGGATATCGACCTTTTTGCGTCACGGTTGAACCATCAGGTACCAACATACGTTTCATGGGAACCAGATCCTGGGGCAATGGCGATGGATGCGTTCTCGCTAGACTGGGGGAAATGGTTTTTCTATGCATTTCCTCCATTTTGCCTCATCAGTCGGGTATTGCGGAAAATCGAGACAGATGCTGCTAAGGGCATTCTTATCATACCCGACTGGCCTACGCAGCCATGGTATCCGGTGGTCCTTGATATGATCAGTCAACCATGGGTCCTCTTAGAGGGTTGCCCACAATTGGTAACAAACCCTGTGTCAGGGGAACCACATCCCTGCCATAGTCATCTAAACTTATTGGCTTGCAGGTTCTGAACAGGCCATTACTGCGGTATGGCCTATCATCTAGAACCATGGATACCATTGGAGCGTCATGCCGGGAGTCCACCAGGCGGCAATATCTCACACACATCCGGAAATGGGAAACCTACTGCGGCCGCTCCCACATTGCATACGACTCCGTTACCATCACCGACGTACTGGAATTCCTGGCGGGGTTGCATCACGATGAACATCTCAGCCACAGTGCCATCAACAGCGCCAGGAGTGCGCTGTCATTCTACCTCAATATCGAGGTAGGATCCAACAGGCTGGTGTCCAGACTCATGCGGGGAATATTCAATTCCAATCCGCCCAGACCTCGTTATAACATCACCTGGGATATTGGGAAGGTATTAACCCTGCTCAGGACGTGGTCGCCCATGGAGGGGCTTGAGCTGGACAAACTCACTCTGAAGCTGGTGATGTTACTGGCACTGACTTCAGCACAGAGGGTACAGACATTCCACAAGGTCAGGATCGACAGGATGATCTCTACCCCTGGTGAAGTAATCTTCTTCATAGATGAATTACTCAAGCAGCATAGACCTGGGTTCACAGGGCTGCAGCTGAAGTTTCCGGCATACCCCGCTGATGCAAGGCTATGTTTAGCCTCCCATATCCGCCACTATGTCAAAGTGACGAGAATATTGAGGGGAATGGAGAAATACTTGCTCATCAGCCACAAGAAACCTCACCATAGAGTGACGGTACAGACGATCTCCAGGTGGCTCAGGATCATCTTGGGTGAGGCAGGTATTGACACTAATGTCTTTAAACCCCATTCCACCAGGGCTGCATCGACGTCGGCGGCAAGGGTCATGGAGGTGCCCATGGACCATATTCTTGCCACAGCAGGATGGGCGAACGAAGCCACCTTCCAGCGGTTTTACAATAAACCTGTTGCCTGCATTGTTCGCGGAGGCCGTGCTGGATGCAGGTCAAGAACGTGCAGATGTCCCCCAGTGAGGGGTTTTTTCTTTGTTGTTAATAAATATTGTTATTATTTTTCAGTACAAGCAGTCTGGAAAGTTGATTACTCCTATCCATCCTTATAAGTGGTGTGTGACAGCATGGACGTGGTCCGGGGCATGGAATCACAGAGCTTTGAAGTCTTCACGAAGTCACTCAAGTGACTCCGAAATTAAATAGTAAGATTAAACGAGAACTTACCAGTTCGAAGGTTGATCTTTATTTTATGAGGAGTTGCGATGAGGGATTTTGTGCCCTCCGCTCCCAACCCTCGATCATAAATCAACTGGTAATTAGAGTCTCTTCAATCTTACTATACCAAGTCATTTCTCTGTTGTTGGTCCTGTGATTCCACACCGCTACTTTGAAGTATGTCGCTCATGCGTGCTGGCGGGTTCTTCACGAAATCCCTCATCGCAACTCCTCATAAAATAAAGATCAACCTTCGAACTGGTAAGTTCTCGTTTAATCTTACTATTTTCATCAACTCAAACCACAAAGGTTTTGTTTTCCGGGCTGGCTATTTTCCTAATGCTGTTTAACATTAACAGCCTAACCCAGCTGTTGCAATGTTTGTGAGAACCTATGTCCCGCACCCCAATCGTTTGATAATTAGCTAAACATACAATGCTGTTCAATTTCTTGTTTAGTTTTTAATGGAACAATGTAGAAAAGAACGAGTATGTTCTTTCATAGACACAAAAAGCTGGACTAACTCAACAGGTCAGGCATCATCTCTGAAGAAAAGGAAAAGGCGACGTTTTGGGTCGAGACCCTTTATCAGCCCCAAAATGTAACCATTCCCTTCTCCAGAAATGCTGCCTGACCTGCTGAGTTCCTCCAGCAGTTTATGGTTTGCTCAAAGTGCCAGAATCTGCAGTTCCTGGTGTCTCCTGGTTTGATAACATGCTCAGTAACATTGAGCTAATATCAATTATGATTTTTTAGTGGTCTGAGAAACGACTACTGGAGTTTTAAACAGATCTTTATTCAAAAGTTCGATATCCAGTATACAGGTTCTCCAGACACGTCTGCCTACAACGGTGGTCAGTGCTGAACTAACGCACGCAAGTGGAAAACCACGCAAAACAAGCAGCCCCTCCTGAGTCACGTGACCGTGGCTTCCGAACACCGGGTTTGATATATGCGTGCGCTAGCGGGCGACGCTATACGGCCCCCCCAGAGTCCGATGTACGGAAACGCACGGGTAAACGGACGGTTCGACCGGCACGCGTAGTCCGAGGTCACAGGGCGAGTGTAACATTAGGGACCGGTGTAACATTAAACAGGACCAGAAGGGCGCAAAACACACGAACGAGGGACGGGCGTAACAAAGGGGACCGTAGAAACATGACCAGGGATAACAGGTGCAGAGGGCGGTAAAACGGCAGGTGGACGTCCTCTACATCATGGAGTAACCACTGTCACTGGGCTATCCTCGTCGACGTGTGCTGGCTTAAGGCGGCTCATGGAGACAAACTCCTCTCTGCCACCCATGTCCAACGTAAACGTCGAAACACCAGTACCGAACACCCGCTGTAACGGCGAGCGATGAGCGTCTCTATGGAGAAAAACAGAAGCACAATCCCGTAACATAGTAGGCACATGCACCGAAGACGAACCATACCGGGAAGTGGGAACCAGGACCAAAGCGCGCGCGCGCTCGCGAAGGTCCGCTAACAACGATCAGGTTGGAATCTCCTGGTCCTTGGGGGCAGGCAAGATATCCCCAAGAACTCTTAAAACTGAGCCATAAACCAACTCAGCCGAGGAGGCTATGAGGTCCTCCTTAGGCGTCATTCTGATGCCTACAAGGACCCTAGGTAACTGGTCGACCCAATCAGGGCCGGTGAGTCGAGCTTTTATCGCCAACTTGAGGTACCTGTGGAAACGCTCAACCAACCCGTTGGACTCTGGGTGATAAGCGGTAGTCTGATGCAGCTTTGCGCCATACAGCTGCACCATACCACACCACAGGGAAGACGTGAACTTGGCCCCACAATTGGTAATAATATCCGAGGGAACCCCAAAACGAGCGATCCAGTTGGAGACAATGGCCCTCGCGCATGCTTCAGCGGAGATATCCGTTAACAGAATTGCCTCTGCCCACCTGGTAAACCAGTCCACGATGATCAGTAAACAGGGCAAGGGACCTACCAGATCGACATGGATGTACAGGAACCTGCCGTCCTGGACGGCGAAATCCTGGACCGGTGGGTGTACATGTCTCTGCACTTTGCAGGTCTGGCATGTGATGCAGGACCGAGCCCATGCAGCGACTTGCTTCCTTAACCCGTGCCAGACGAACTTCGCCGCGACCAAGACAGAGGTTGCGCGAATGGACGGGTGCACTAGGCTGTGGACGATGTCGAATATCTGACATCTCCAAGCGACCGGAAGAATGGGACGGGTTTTGCCCATGGAGATATCGCCGGAGGCGCCACACGGCACTTTAACCAGCTTCAGTCCTGATTCAGCATTGCGGTATACCTCCATACCGGCAACTGCCTGTTGGGTAGCGGCCAGCTCCTCACAATCAACGCCTGGGCTAAGCGCTGAGTCTTCGGGCAGCGCTGGATGGGACAACGCATCAGCCACAACATTCAGCTTCCCTGCCACATGCCAAATATCAGACGTGAATTCGGAAATGTAGGCGAGGTGCCATTGCTGACTGGCAGACCAAGGGTCAGAAACCTTGGTCAAAGCGAATGTTAGCGGCTTGTGGTCGGTGAATGGGGTGAAAGTGCGCCCCTCCAGGAAGTAATGAAAATGGCAGATCACTAGGTAAAGTGCGAGTAGCTCCCTGTCGAAAGCGCTGTATTTAACTTCAGGGGCTCGTAGTTGCCTGCTGAAAAATGCCAGCAGCACCCAGCGACTACCTACACGCTGCTCGAGGACGGCGCCTACCGCGACGTTAGAAGCGTCCACGGTGAGGGCCGTTTGGGCTGACGCCCTAAGGTGTTCCAGCATAGTGGTGTTGGCCAATGCGGTCTTTGCACCCTCAAAAGCCTTCTGTGTTTCTTTGGACCAGACCAGGTCCTTGGGCTTACCGGCTAGGCATTGGAATAACGGCCGCATGATGGCGGCTGCAGACAGGACGAATCGGTGGTAGAAGTTAACCATCCTGATTAACTCCTGCAAACCCTTAACCGATAGGGGCCTCGGGAAACGACGGATAGCATTGACTTTCTCGGGCAATGGCTGTGCACCGTTAGAGGTGATGTTACGACCCAAGAAAGGAATAGGGCGCAATGCGAACTGGCACTTCGCAGGGTTGATCACCAACCCGTGTTTGCGCAGTCGTTCAAAAAGCAGGTGGAGATGCATGACATGCTCTGCCATTGAGCTGCTTGCTATCAGGATGTCATCCAGGTAGATGAAAATAAACGGCAAACCCCGGCCGACCAGGTCCATAATGCCTGAGCAGCGTTCTTCAAGCCAAAAGGCATTCTGAGCCATTTGATAAGGCCGAAAGGGGTAATGGTGGCCATCTTAGGGACGTCGCCGGGAGGAACCGGGATTTGATTATACCCGCGGATAAGGTCGACCTTTGAAAAGATAGTCGCACCTTCCAGATGGGCCGAGAAATCCCGGAGGTTCGGGACTGGATACCGATCGGCGGTGGTTACTGCGTCCAGACACCTGTAATCACCGCAAGGTCTCCAACCACCGGACGCTTTGGGCACCATGTGCAACGGGGAAGCCCAGGGGCTATCCGACCACCGGATGATCCCTATGTCCTCCATAACTTGGAACTCGTCCCGCGCAGTGTGCAGTTTATCTGGCGGGAGACGGCGCACACGGGCATGTACCGGTGGTCCCTCGGTGGGAATGTGGCGGACCACGCTATGACGGGGCACGGCCCCGTCGAAACGAGGCATGAGCAACCCTGGAAAGTTGGCGAGCAGGGCTGCGAAAGGTTGCTGGGTCTCAGCTACCTCGACGAATTGCTGTAGAGGCGTTGACGGGTTGCGCAGCTTGGCAGGGCATGGATCCGATACAGGGACCATGCGTCCACCTTGCACATCGACTAACAGGGAGAATGCACACAAGAAATTGGCCCCCAGGATCGGTTGGGTAATGTCAGCAACGATAAACTTCCACCTGTACTGGCGGGAGTCAAAATCTAAATTTGCGGTCCGCGTACCGTAGGTGCAAATGTCACTCCCGTGAACGGCTGAGAGGACGGGTCCTACCTTACCAGCACGAATGTCTCGAGTGCTTGGGGGCAGGATACTGGCATGAGCACCGGAGTCCACCAGGAAACCGTGGCCGGAATGTCGATCACGGGCGAAGAGGCGTGCATTGGGGAAAATCGCGTTTGCCTCTATGGACGATTGGCCAGGGCGTCTCCCAGAAACGAACAGGGGCTCCGACATCTTCGTGCTTCGGGTCTGTATCGTTGGTGGTAGTAGCACCATCTGCGTTGACTGTAGATCACTGGCCGCGGCAATTCCTCTACGGCGCTGGGCTGGGTCTCTTCTTCTTCCCCTCGATATCGGTTCGGCTGCACCCGTTGTGTGACCAGGGGGCAGGCGAAAGCATAAACATCCCGCCGTCTGTGCGCCCACAATTCATCCGCTCTCTCCGCGAGCCGCTGTGGGTCACTGAAATCAGCTCCGGCGAGCATTCGCTGTACTTCGTCAGGCATCTGATCTAAGAACGCCTGTTTGAAAATCAGGCAAGGGTGGTGACCGTCCATCAGGGCCAACATCTTTGCCGTGATCGATGATGGCCTTGGGTCGCCGATACAGTCCATATGTAGCAGCCTTGCCGCCCTGTCTCTACGGGTAAGGCCGTAAGCGTGGAATAACAGGGCCTTCAACCCTTCGTACTTACCGCTGAATGGAGGGTCTCTGATATAAGGAAACAGCCTCGAGGCACAGTCCTGTGGTAATGCTCCCACCACATGAAAATACATGGTGTTGTCGTCGTCGATGCGATGTAGGTGAAACTGTGCCTCAACATGGGCGAACCACACCTGAAGTTGATCAGTCCAAAAGGCTGGCAGCTTGAAGGCCGGTGCGCCCTGCCTCATGCTGGCCGATTCTTGTCTAACGACGGCTAGACAGGTCGGGGTCACCAATTTAGTGGTCTGAGAAACGACTACTGGAGTTTTAAACAGATCTTTATTCAAAAGTTTGATATCCAGTATACTGGTTCTCCAGACACGGTGGTCAGCGCTGATCTAACGTGCGCAAGTGGAAAACCGCGCGAAACAAGCAGCCCCTCCCGAGTCACGTGACCGTGGCTTCCAAACGCCGGGTTCGATATATGCGTGCGCTAGCGAGCGCCGCTACAATTTACCACTAATACACATAGTGATTGTGCTATAACATCAGGATGAGCGCTCAAGCAAGAAAACCAAGCCCAATGCCAAAGTAGTATCTAAACTGCTATAGGACAATCACTGATGTCATCTTCAGTGATGAGCTATCCACATGTTGGCAAACGTACAAGCTAAATGTTTCACCAATAAACCATATCTCAGTGCCACGTGAGAATCTAAAATGCCTTTGGCAAATAGAGAGGGAATCTCCACCTGTAGATTGAATTGAATTGAATTGAATTTCCTTTATTGTTATTCAAACAAGTTTGAACAGAGTTTCGTGCATGACAGTAACAAAGGCAACAAAACACATAATTACAGAGACCAAATGCTTTCTGCAGATTATAAGGCAATTTTATTAACTAATTGACACCCGCTATTTTTGCAGCTGGGGAAAAAATGTTTAATTCATCCAAGATTACAAAGTTTCAGGTTGCATATAATGCAGATAATTTATATATTGCTTGGTTTTAATAGCTCGGTTTCCATACTACAGCTACCACAGATTTCAAAAAACACTGGGCATCATGCCTGACAACATAATATAGGACATGACGCTTTCAAGCAGCTTGAACGTGTCCAGTCCTATATTATGTTGTCCAGCATGATGCCCAGTGTTTTTTTAAATCTGTGGTTAGGTATGTTACAAAACTTACCTTGAGCAGCGCTGCAGTTCTGCCGCTCCCCATGTGCGTGACTTTGGCACCTTTCAGAAGGAAGACAAAATTGCTGGAGAAACTCAGCGGGTGCGGCAGCATCTATGGAGCGACGGAAATAGGCAACATTTCGGGCCGAAACCCTTCTTCAGACGGTTTCAATCTTACCCTTAGAATATATAAACAAGTCAAGAATAATGCCACATATTTAAACATATAATGAAATTAAGATATATATGTAAAAATATATATGGAAACAGGCCCTTTGGCTCACCAATCCACACCGACCAGCAATCTATCATACACCAATTCCATCCATTGCCAGGGACAATTTACAGAAACCAATTAACCTACAAACCTGCACTTCTTTCGGATATGGGAGATACCGGAATATCCAAAGAAAACCCATGTGGTAGTAAGGCAGCAACTCTACCGCTGCGCCACTGTTCATAAATATGAACACATGATTCTGAATTCTGCCCTTAGTTGGATAACACACATGTCCAGTCATTGTGTTTTATGGCTGGTTTTCAACCTATTCAGGCTGAAGGTCTCGACCCGAAACATCACCCATTCTTTCTCTCCAGAGATGCTGCATGTCCTGCTGAGTTTTTCTAGTTTTTAGTGTCTATCTTCAGTTTAAACCAGCATCTGCAATTCCTTCCTACACTATTTGTTAAGCAAAACAGGTCCTATTCTCATTATATAATTTTGTGATCGGTGTGAGAGCATGAGAATTTTGTGAAATGCGTGAGTCTCACGCTCAATGCGTGAGAGTTGACAGCCCTGCTAATAATGCAAAAATTTTATGCAAGTTCCAATTGTTTGGACAAAAATTATTACTACTTTATAACAGTTGTTACTGTAAGATCATTTCAGAAATTACAGCGGCTTGCAAAAGTATTCATACCCCTTGAACCTTTCCACATTTTGTCATGTTACAACCATAAACGTAAATGTATTTTATTGGGATTTGATGTGATAGACCAACACAAGTGGTGAATAATTGTGAAGTGGAAGGAAAATGATACATGGTTTCCAAATTTTATTACAAATAAAAAACTGAAAAGTGTGGCGTGCAAAAGTTTTCAGCCCCCCTGAGTCAATACTTTGCAGAACCACCTTTCGCTGCAATTACAGCTGCAGGTCTTTTGGGATATGTCTCTACCAGCTTTGCATATCTAGAGACTGAAATTTTTGCCCATTCTTCTTTGCAAAATAGCTCAAGCTCAGTCAGATTGGATGGAGAGTGCCTGTGAACAGCAATTTTCAAGTCTTGCCAGGTGTGTTCAGGGTGATGTGCAGTGTTAGTTTTCCACCACACATAGCGTTTTGCATTTAGGCCAAAAACTTCAATTTTGGTCTCATCAGACCAGAGCACCTTCCTCCACATGTTTGCTGTGTCACATGGCTTGTGGCAAACTGCAAACGGGACTTCTTATGGCTTTGTTTCAACAATGGCTTTCTTCTTGCCATTCTTCCATAAAGGCCCGATTTGTGGAGTGCACGACTAATAGTTGTTCTGTGGACAGATTCTCCCACCTGAGCTGTGGATCTCTGCAGCTCCTCCAGAGTTACCATGGGCCTCTTGACTGCTTCTCTGATCAATGCTCTCCTTGCCCGGCTGGTCAGTTTAGGTGGACGGCCATGTCTTGGTAGGTTTGCAGTTGTGCCATACTCTTTCCATTTTCGGATGATGGATTGAACAGTGCTCTGTGAGATGTTCAAATCTTGGGATTTTTTTTATAACCTAACCCTACTTTAAAGTTCTCCACAACATTATCCCTGACCTGTCTGGTGTGTTCCTTGGGCTTCATGATGCGGTTTGTTCACTAATGTTCTCTAACAAACCACTGAGGCCTTCACAGACAGCTGTATTTATACTGAGATTAGGTTACACATGTGGACTCTATTTACTAATTAGGTGACTTCTGAAAGCAATTGGTTGCACTGGATTTTATTTAGGGGTATCAGAGTAAAGGGGGCTGAATATTTTTGCACAGCACACTTTTCAGTTTTTTATTTGTAAAAAATTTGAAAACCATATATCATTTTCCTTCCACTTCATAATTATGTGCCACTTTGTGTTGGTTTATCACATAAAATCCCAATAAAATACATTTACGTTTGTGGTTGTAACGTGACAAAATGTGGAAAATTCAAGGGCTATGAAAACCTTTGTGACCCACTGTATGGCAGTCAACAAAAAATCAACTAACAAATTAAAGCAAACTAGTAAAAATAACATGTTCCCTTTCCTGACTCTACCTCATAGGTACTTTAACACTGTTAACAGAGCAAAGGGATATTAATCTCAAGAATCAAAATGGGGAAAGTGAGGGCAATTTTGCTTAAATGGTCATTCTAAGCCCATTCAGATCTGCATGGAGTCAGAGTTATACAACATGTACATGGCTGGCCCAATTTGTCCATAATGATCAAGTTGGTATTCTGCGTGCCCAGGGACAGGCTGCCGTTCCCAGATCGGCTCGCCTGCCCCGACCCCTGGAAAACAAATTGGAAAAAACCCCTGCGTTTTTCAAGTTACGGGACGGATTCAGCCCGAGTGCCTGTAGGTTGCTGAACCCTGCCTATATATGTTTGGCCTCATTGTGGTCCCCCCCATGTTTTACAACCAATTCACATGGTTAGTTCTGTCTCCGGCTTCTTCATGTTGTCGGCGGCTGCACATCCAACCAAGAAAGAAGAGAAGATAAGAAACGCAACGTCACTCACAGCCGCAACTGACGTGCTTCCCCAGACTGCTCAGATCGCTGTGATGTGGCAAAAAAAGGCAAACTGTGCAGGGACTGAAGATAGCGTGATAATTCTGTCATCAGCGTGAGAATTGGCTGAAATGCGTGACTCTCACACTCAAAGCATGAGAGTTGGCAGCCCTGTGTAAGGCCAGGAATGTGACAACAGACACACAGGGAGACACATAACCATATAACAATTACAGCACGGAAACAGGCCATCTCGGCCCTTCAAGTCCGTGCCGAACAACTTTTTTCCCTTAGTCCCACCTGCCTGCACTCATACCATAACCCTCCATACCCTTCTCATCCATATGCCTATCCAATTTATTTTTAAATGATACCAACGAACCTGCCGCCACCACTTCCACTGGAAGCTCATTCCACACCGCTACCACTCTCTGAGTAAAGAAGTTCCCCCTCATGTTACCCCTAAACCTCTGTCCCTTAATTCTAAAGTCATGTCCTCTTGTTTGAATCTTCCCTATTCTCAAAGGGAAAAGCTTGTCCACATTAACTCTGTCTATCCCTCTCATCATTTTAAAGACCTCTATCAAGTCACCCCTTAACCTTCTGCGCTCCAGAGAATAAAGACCTAACTTATTCAACCTATCTCTGTAACTTAGCTGTTGAAACCCAGGCAACATTCTAGTAAATCTCCTCTGTACCCTCTCTATTTTGTTGACATCCTTCCTATAATTGGGCGATCAAAATTGTACACCATACTCCAGATTTGGTCTCACCAACGTCTTGTACAATTTTAACATTACATCCCAGCTTCTATACTCAATGCTCTGATTTATAAAGGCTAGCATACCAAAAGCTTTCTTTACCACCCTATCTATATGAGATTCTACCTTCAAGGAACTATGCACGGTTATTCCCAGATCCCTCTGTTCAACTGTATTCTTCAATTCCCTACCGTTTACCATGTACGTCCTATTTTGATTTGTCCTGCCAAGGTGTAGCACCTCACATTTATCAGCATTAAACTCCATCTGCCATCTTTCAGCCCATTTTTCCAACTGGCCTAAATCACTCTGTAGACTTTGGAAATCCTCTTCATTATCCACAACACCCCCTATCTTGGTATCATCTGCATACTTACTAATCCAATTTACCACCCCTTCATCCAGATCATTGATGTACATGACAAACAACAAAGGACCCAACACAGATCCCTGAGGCACCCCACTAGTCACCTGCCTCCAACCCGACAAACAGCCATCCACCATTACCCTCTGGCTTCTCCCATTCAGCCACTGTTGAATCCATCTTGCTATTCCTGCATTTATACCCAACAGTTGAACCTTCTTAACCAACCTTCCATGAGGAACCTTGTCAAAGGCCTTACTGAAGTCCATATAGACAACATCCACTGCTTTACCCTCGTCAATTTCCCTAGTAACCTCTTCAAAAAATTCAAGAAGATTAGTCAAACATGACCTTCCAGGCATAAATCCATGTTGACTGTTCCTAATTAGACCCTCTTTATCCAGATACTTATATATATTATCTCTAAGTATCTTTTCCATTAATTTGCCCACCACTGAAGTCAAACTAACCGGTCTATAATTGCTAGGTTTACTTTTAGAACCCTTTTTAAACAATGGAACAACATGCGCAGTACGCCAATCCTCGGGGGACTATTCCAGTTTCTAATGACATTTGAAATATTTCTGTCATAGCCCCGGCTATTTCTACACTAACTTCCCTCAATGTCCTAGGGAATATCCTGTCAGGACCTGGAGACTTATCCACTTTTATATTTTTCAAAAGTGCCAGTACTTCTTTTACTTTGAAACTCATAGTATCCATAGCTACTCTACTAGTTTCCCTTACCTCACATAATTCAATATCCTTCTCCTTGGTGAATACCGAAGAAAAGAAATTGTTCAATATCTCCCCCATCTCTTTTGGCTCTGCAGATAGCTGTCCACTCGGTCTCTCCAATGGACCAATTTTATCCCTTGTTATCCTTTTGCTATTAACATAGCTGTAGAAACCCTTTGGTTACACAAAGGACGAGACACACACACACACACACACACACACACACATACACAAAGATACACACACACACACACACACACACACACACACACACACACACACAGGGAGACACACACACGCGCACAGGGAAACAGACGAACACACACACACGGGGAGACACATACACAAAGGACAACACACACACACACACGGGGAGACACATACACAAAGGACAACACACACACACAGGGAGGCAGACAGACGCACACAGACACAGGGAGACAGACACACACACACGGGGACACACACAAACACACACACACGGGGAGACACACAGACACACACACATGAGGAGACACACAGGCACACACACACAGGGAGACACACACAAGGGGAGACACACACACACACAGGGAGACACACACACACACACAGGGAGACACACACACACACACAGGGAGGCACACACACACACACACAGGGAGACACACACAAAGGGAGACACACACACACAGGGAGACACACACAGGGAGACACACACAAAGGGGACACACACACACACAGGGAGACACACACAGGGAGACACACACAAAGGGGACACACACAGGGAGACACACACAGGGAGACACACACACAAGGAAACACACACAGGGAGACACACACACACACAGGGAGACATACACAGGGAGACACACACAAAGGGAGACACACACACACAGGGAGACACACACAGGGAGACACACACACACAGGGAGACACACACAGGGAGACACACACACACAGGGAGACACACACAAGGAGACACACACAAGGAGGCACACATACACACACAAGGAAACACACACAGGGAGACAGACACACAAGCACACACACACACACACCTTTCCTTTCCCCTCCCTCCATCCTCCCCTTCCTCCCTCCTGCCCCCATCCCTCCCTCTTTCTCCCCCTCCCACCCTCTTTCCTCCCCTCCCTCTTTCTCCCCTTTCTCTTTTCCTTCCTTCATCCCCTCCCCTTGTCTCTCTTTGCTTCCATCCCTCCGTTTTTTTCTTTCCCTCTCTCTCTCTCTCTCTCTCTTTCCCCCCTCCCTCTCTCTCCCCGGCCGCCCCGTGGGGAGTGTGGCAGCACAGTGTAGCATGGTTTGGCGGCGCTGCCATGAGAGTTGAAGGGGAGGAGGGGGAGAGGGAGCGAGGCTGCAGTGGCGGCCGGCAACGCAGCTCTTGCTGCCGGCGCACAGAAGTGATGACACCCGGCGGCCACACATCCGACCAAGAGAGGAGACGCGATGTCACTCACAGCCATCAACCGACACGCTTCCCCAGACCGCACAGATCGCTGTCATGTGGCGCAAAGAGACAAACTGTGCAGCAAAGATCGTATAGCTCCGCTATAGGATCCTTGCTGTGCAGGGACTGAAGGTAGCGTGAGAATTCTGTCATCAGCGTGAGGGCGTGAGAATTTGCTGAAATGAGTGAGTCTCACGCTCAATGAGAGTTGGCAGCCCTGCCTTGGGTATGCAACCAAAGAAGTTCACTGTGACTTGCCACCTGTGACAATAAAGTATTCAATTCAATTCAACCATCAAGGGCTATGGGGCCCGGAAAGGCTCGGAAAACCGCCCTAAACATCCATTCACTCCATCCCAATTGCAGTGTGATTGCATCTAGAAGATGCACCTCGGTTTTTCGTCAAGACTATTTTGATACCACCTCCCAAAACTGCAAGCTTTTTCACCTGGAAAGGCAAAGCCAGCAGAATAAACGCCTCCTCTAAATAACTCTCCAAGTCACACACCATCCTGGTATAGTAATATATTATAATTTCCTTATCATCGGTACATCTCAAAGCACCCCACCCCAACCATATTATGGCAGTGCCTTCACCAGCAAGACTGTAACATTTCAAGATGGTGACTTGCCGCCACCTTGTCAAGGGCAATTCAGGATGGGAATAAATATTGCCCTTACTAGCAACACTTTACTCACATAAATGGACAAATAAAAACAGGCCCACTAACAGTTAAGTCCAGACAAGCTAAAGCATAACACAAGAGGCCTGGCACAGGGACAGAACATCTGACAGAAAAAAATAGTAAAGAATTCATTATTTAAAATGTCTGGAGGGCCAAAAAACTCCCCTTCCATTTGAGAAAGAAAAATAAGCTCATTGTCAAAAGGTCATCATGGAGACGTCCTCAAAAGTATGTTTCCATTTTAATTAAATGGTAAGCATGTGAAACAGAGTGTGAACAGCAATTGCTTCAGTTCAAAACTTTATAGTTTATTTGAAGACTCTTGACCTTGTTCAGTTTCAGATAGAAATGCAAGAAGAATTGAGAAGGCCGGCTCACTCAAGCTGTGTTTACAGATCATGAACAACAGTGTTACTCTTCATCATTCTTGTTTGGTTTTGGATGCCTTGTGACTGTGCCATAGTAGAATTTTGGTGGAGATTCAATCCACTGTATATTCCGCATTTCAAAAATCTTCCCCAGTCTCCATGTGTTGATGGCTTTTTCAGTTTCAATTGCTGGTAAATAAACAAGTATTCTGGTTACGGTTTGTCAATTTTCAGAATTGTTTATCATGGTTAAACTATCGTTTTCTTTTGGCTGTAAAGCAATCTGATTCATTCAAATGAGTCGACACATCTGAAGTAGCCAGACTGCTCATGAATCAAATCCTGTGTAAGCAAAGACTCAATTACATTATTAGGAAATGTTTTTCAAAAAAGTATCTGACTCGACACAAATTTGAACACAATTATTTTATTTAAAATGTACACCACCAAGGTGAACAATCATTACAATTAAATGATTTCTGACACTTCAAAGGAAAAACAAAGCAAAATTATCAGAAAAAAACTTTCTCCAACTTCCATTATCACATTATCACGTTTATGAGCAAATCAAAGAAAGAGGTTAAAAAAAAGTGCAGTCAGTCTATCCCATCCTGATGTGGATCAACATAGGACAACAGAAATTTAATTTCCACTCACACACCTACACCCATAGCGAACCTGCCATTTTGTCATCACATTCCCACCATCCCTACACAGTGTCTTCAGTGGCAGGCAAAACAAAATTGAAATGTTACTCTTTCAATATCAATCAAGTAAAGAGGCTACAGTGATTTTACTTCGGAGTCACGTGGGTGACTACGTGAAGACCCCGCCAGCATGCATGCGCGACATATCGTCGAACGCATTGCAGAAGCAACAGTCGGGAGGAGCGTCGCTCCTCCAGCGTAAGTTAAAAACAAGCCAGAGGTAAGTACTTACCATTCTGGTAGTTTCGTGGCGACTCTGTGTGTTGTGTTTTACAGGGGAGAACAGCACCATGGAGTCCAGGAAATCGCGGAGAGCAGCGGCTAAAATCGCTACTGTGGAAATCAGCCAGCAGCGTGCCGACTCTCCAGAGCAGCAGGTGCATCCAGCAGCTCCTGACTTCTCGCCGAAACAGACCGCAGGTGCGCCACGGTCGGGCGGCAAAACCACCCGGAAGTCGGACAGGTCCGTTGACTCAGCTGGGTTGGGACCTGAGGACACCCCGTTCGCGGATAGTGACAGCGGTCGTCTGACCCTCATGGAACGGATGGTGGAGCAATTGCTCCAGCGTGACCTGCTTTTGCAGGGGCAGAGTCACAGTGGGTCTCTTCGCAGACCCAGAGCAGCATCCTATCAGGGACTGCCAAATGTCTCATCCTCTTCGCAGGGGAGCATTAGGGGTCAGAGCTGGGCTGACCCTGAAGAAGGGGCATGGCTGAAGACTCATCTGTGTCAGGGGAGCCGCAAGAAGAATTACTGGGTATGGTAAACAAATTCGCTATGCCTACCCAAAAAGGGCTGCCATTGCATCCTAAGCTGGCAGCCAGTATAAATTACATGGCAACAAACCAGCTGCAGGAACAAGCAATAAATAATACGGCAGATAAATACCTTGCGCCAGAGAATTGTATTTCTCTAAATGTGCCTGCTGTCAACAACCCCATCTGGGGCAACATGAGCCCGACCATAAGGAGCCAGGAGGTGAAACTCCAAAGAATCCTCAAGCTACTGGCTGCTGGGATTACAGCAGTAGCCAGAACAGTTGATGGGGTTGAAATGTCTGAAGAGCTGCAAGACGCTCTAGCACTCCAGTGCAATACGCTATTTGAAGTTAATAGCTACAGGAAGAGCATCATGAAGCCTGCACTCCATCCCAGGTTTGCGGGATTATGCAGGCCCAGCAGTGCACAGCCGCCAACATTGCTGTTTGGGGACAACGTTCCAAAACAGGTAAAAGACCTGGATGAGGAGGCCAAGGCTATCGGCATGATTAAGGTGCCGAACACGTCCAAACCTACACATCCACCAGGCAACTTTACAACGAGAGACCATCTGGTGGTGAAAGCTCGAAGGCCGGCTCACCTGCACAATGGTCTTTTTTAGCCCATGGCCCAGCCCGGCCTTCTTGGAAAATGCGCCATCCCCACACCGCAGCAACACAACAGAACAAGAAAAGAGGACAGAGACAACCAACACAGAACCGCCGGTAACCTTGGAGGTAGGTGGGTCTGGTTGCCTCGAAAACATTGCATGTCTAGACTCATCACAGGTTGGGGGACGGTTGCACTTGTTTCGTCATGTGTGGAGCACTTTTACCTCTGATCCTTACATACTCGGAAGTATTCAGGGATACAAAATTGAATTTGTATACGAACTCCCCATCCCAGTTCAGCATACACCTAGCCGAAAGTTTATACTTTCACAAAAAGAGAGAACAGCAGGCCATGCTGAACTGTTACGATTAAACGCAAAAGGGGTAATTGAGAAGACAAACAGAGAATCTCAAGAGTTCGTATCAAACATTTTTACCAAAAACAAAAAAGACGGCGGATGCCACATCATTATAGATTTGACCAAACTGAATACTTCCGTTCAGTATGTCCATTTCAAAATGGACACGTTTGTCACAGCCAAACAGCTAATCTCTGACAGGTACTACATGGGTTGCATCGACCTAAAGAATGCATACTATTCAGTACCAATACACAAGGATCATCGTAAATATCTGAAATTTGTCTGGATGGGACAGCTTTGGCAGTATAAGGCCTTACCCAATGGGTTATCATCGGCACCCAGACTATTTACCAAATTGCTAAAACCAGCTTTAGCATATTTGAGAAAACAAAACCATATTGTTATGGCCTACCTTGATGATATTCTCATTGTAGGGGAAAATTTAGAGTTGGCTACATTGGCAGTATCAGCCACAAAGCATCTTTTTCAAAAGCTGGGATTTATCATTCATCCAGATAAATCAAAATTGAGACCCTCCACTACCATGGATTATTTGGGGTTCACTATCGATTCTGTTCAAATGTCTACCACCTTGCCACCAAGCAAAGTGGCAGACTTGACGGAAGCATGTAAAAGCCTCACTAGCATCAGAAAACCATCCATTCGGCAAGTAGCCAGAGTAATTGGGAAACTAGTGGCTGCATTTCCAGCAGCACAATTTGGACCACTCCATTACCAAAACCTACAAAGAGCAAAAATATTAGCTCTTAAAACTCATGCAGGCCATTTTGATAGGCCTATGGAACTACCAGGGAAAGCAAAATTAGAGTTAAATTGGTGGATAGGCAATACTCAGTATTGTTCTAACCCCATCACTATCATGAATCCCTCAGTTACATTACAGACTGATGCCAGTGCAAAAGGTTGGGGAGCAAATAATACCACCTCAAGTTGTGGTGGCAGATGGAGTGCACAAGAATTAACCCTGTTGAGAGCACTAGCGATTCATTATCTAGAAATGCTGGGAGCATTTCATGGACTCCGGGCCTACTGCTCAGACATGCACCATTTGCATGTACGATTACAGATTGATAATACCACTGTGGTGGCCTATATTAATCATATGGGTGGAATAAAGTTGAAATCATGCGATGAATTGGTTAATAATATCTGGCACTGGTGTCTGGAAAGGAATATTTGGATCTCAGCCACTTACCTTCCAGGTAAGCTAAATACAGTGGCGGACACCAGGTTACGCAAATTCAACGACAACACCGAATGGATGTTGGATTGGAAAGTGTTTGCCGATATTATAGAACGGTATGGGACACCAGATATCGACCTTTTTGCATCCAGATTAAATCACCAACTACCAACATATGTTGCTTGGGAACCTGACACTGGGGCAGTAGCGACGGACGCTTTCTCGCTGCATTGGGGGGATTTGTTTTTCTATGCATTTTCCCCCTTCTGCCTCATCAGTCGGGTCTTACAAAAAATCAAACAAGACTCCGCAACGGGTATTTTGGTTGTTCCTGACTGGCCTACCCAACCATGGTTCCCACTAGTACAAAATATGGCCGCAGAACCCTGCATTCGGATCAACAAACGTCCGAGCCTTTTGGTACACCCTGTGACAGGGGTAAGTCATCCGTGCCATGACCGAATAAACCTGTTGGTTTGCAGATTCTGAACAGGCCATTTCTGGACTATGGACTCTCCGACAGGACTCAAATGTCATCACAGCGTCGTGCAGGGAGTCCACCAGAAGACAATATCTTACATATGTGAAGAAATGGGAAGCGTTCTGCACCAGAACGAACACCTCATACGACACAGCCACCATCACTGAAGTGCTGGAGTTCCTGGCTACCCTTCATTTTGATGAGGGATTGAGCTACAGTGCCATTAATTGTGCCCGTAGTGCCCTATCCAATTATCTGGGCTGAGGGCGTGATCACCTGGCTGTGGGATCACACCCACTGGTATCTAAACTGATGAGGGGTATATTTAATTCTAATCCCCCCCAGGCCCAGATACACCCATACTTGGGACATAGGCATAGTGTTGATTATGCTTTGAGGATGGACACCTATATCGGGGCTCACTCTGGATAAACTAACCTATAAAATGGTTATGTTAATGGCACTTGTAACAGCACAACGGGTCCAGTCCTTACTTAAACTAAGTATGGACACCATGTATATCACTAATGGCAAGATAACCTTCCTTATACAGGGGTTACTTAAACAGGATAAACCCGGATCCACTGGCCAAAAATTAGAATTTCTGGCCTATCCTGCAGATTGTCGGCTCTGCATCGTGACATATATATTGCGATATATAGAGGTCACCAATGAGGTCACTCATTAGCCACAAACGCCCTCACCATAAGGTCACAGTACAAACCATTTCCAGATGGTTAAGGGTGGTATTGGGTGCAACGGGGGTGAACACTAATATTTTTAAATCTCACTCCACCAGGGCTGCATCCACATCGGCGGCTAGGATGATGGAAGTTCCAATGGACCACATCCTTGCAACAGTAGGTTGGAGTAATGAACGGACTTTTCAGCGCTTCTATAATAAACCCGTGGCCACTCCCAAGACATTTCCGGGAAAAATGTTAAGTTCTGTTTCATGATTTACCCCAATGTAGGGTAATTATTATTTTAGGCATGAAATAAATACCTTTTTGTTTTTCGGCACAGTTCATGTCTGAAATACGTTACATCCTCCATTTCCTAGCATGGCAGTGTGTGAGCATGGACTCGTTCCAGGGCATAAAATCACAGAGCTTTGAAATCTTCATATAGTCACTCACGTGACTCCGAAGTAAAATAGTAAGATTAAATGAGAACTTACCAGTTTTAAGTTTGATCTTTATTTTATGAGGAGTTACGATGAGGGATTACGTGCCCTCCACTCTAAAACCCTCTATTATAAAGGTCAACTGGTATATAAAGTTCTCTCTTATCTTACTATGTTAGTCAACATTGGTATCTGTGATTTCACACCACTGCTTTGAAGAATGTCGCGCATGCATGCTGGCGGGGTCTTCACGTAATCCCTCATCGTAACTCCTCATAAAATAAAGATCAAACTTCAAACTGGTAAGTTCTCATTTAATCTTACTATTATTTTTACTTCTCTCTATCAAACCACCAACTTTAACTAAGGCTGTCGGCCCTCATATCAACTTGTCAACTCCCTCCTGAAATACACATTTACCACACACAGGGGCAATCGATTAAAAGCACTCAGAAAAGGATGAATTTCTTTTGACCTAATCAAACTTCACACATAGAACATGGAAAAGTATGATGCAGGAAAGGCCATTCACAATGCCAAATTAAACTAATTTTCCCTGCCTGCAAGTGATCCATATTCCACAGTCCCTGCATCGCCACAAGTCTATTACCGACTTACCTATCGACCCGGGTTTCTCTTCAGTTTTTTTAGCTTTCCTACCTACCTTCTATCCCATCCCCAATGTGGTTTAATCTGCCCTTAGTCCCTCACTTATCAGGTTCCACCTATCACCTACCAGACTACCTCTATCTGTCCCCCTCCCTTCCCCGCCTATTTTTCGCTTCTTATAGGCAGCGACTCAACCAGAAAAGTCAACCATTCCTTTGCCTTCACAGATGCTACTTGACCTACTGAGTTCTTCCAGCAGCTGCAGTCTCTTGTGTCTCCTTATTTACTAACTACCATTGCCAGAACTGTTAGATCACTGATGTCAAAGTTATAATTCTGATAAGTTTTAACTTGTTTGAATATCCATTTTTCACATGAAATATCAACGAGAATCTGCCTGCCTAGTCACATTAACGTTAATGTGTCCATTTCCCAAAGACTTGGTCCGCATTCCGCCTGAAGACAGAGGCACGATTGGAGTATTTAAGACCATAAAGGGGATGGCCAAAATCTGTCCGGAAATTATGCCTTCTCTGGATAGACTGACAAGCTTACAAACTAGGGGCTTATTTACTTCCATATAACCATATAACAATTACAGCACGGAAACAAGCCATCTCGGCCCTTCAAGTCCGTGCCGAACAACTTTTTTCCCTTAGTCCCACCTGCCTGCACTCATACCATAACCCTCCATACCCTTCTCATCCATATGCCTATCCAATTTATTTTTAAATGATACCAACGAACCTGCCGCCACCACTTCCACTGGAAGCTCATTCCACACCGCTACCACTCTCTGAGTAAAGAAGTTCCCCCTCATGTTACCCCTAAACCTCTGTCCCTTAATTCTAAAGTCATGTCCTCTTGTTTGAATCTTCCCTATTCTCAAAGGGAAAAGCTTGTCCACATTAACTCTGTCTATCCCTCTCATCATTTTAAAGACCTCTATCAAGTCACCCCTTAACCTTCTGCGCTCCAGAGAATAAAGACCTAACTTATTCAACCTATCTCTGTAACTTAGCTGTTGAAACCCAGGCAACATTCTAGTAAATCTCCTCTGTACCCTCTCTATTTTGTTGACATCCTTCCTATAATTGGGCGACCAAAATTGTACACCATACTCCAGATTTGGTCTCACCAACGTCTTGTACAATTTTAACATTACATCCCAGCTTCTATACTCAATGCTCTGATTTATAAAGGCTAGCATACCAAAAGCTTTCTTTACCACCCTATCTATATGAGATTCTACCTTCAAGGAACTATGCACGGTTATTCCCAGATCCCTCTGTTCAACTGTATTCTTCAATTCCCTACCGTTTACCATGTACGTCCTATTTTGATTTGTCCTGCCAAGGTGTAGCACCTCACATTTATCAGCATTAAGCTCCATCTGCCATCTTTCAGCCCATTTTTCCAACTGGCCTAAATCACTCTGTAGACTTTGGAAATCCTCTTCATTATCCACAACACCCCCTATCTTGGTATCATCTGCATACTTACTAATCCAATTTACCACCCCTTCATCCAGATCATCGATGTACATGACAAACAACAAAGGACCCAACACAGATCCCTGAGGCACCCCACTAGTCACCTGCCTCCAACCCGACAAACAGCCATCCACCATTACCCTCTGGCTTCTCCCATTCAGCCACTGTTGAATCCATCTTGCTATTCCTGCATTTATACCCAACAGTTGAACCTTCTTAACCAACCTTCCATGAGGAACCTTGTCAAAGGCCTTACTGAAGTCCATATAGACAACATCCACTGCTTTACCCTCGTCAATTTCCCTAGTAACCTCTTCAAAAAATTCAAGAAGATTAGTCAAACATGACCTTCCAGGCATAAATCCATGTTGACTGTTCCTAATTAGACCCTCTTTATCCAGATACTTATATATATTATCTCTAAGTATCTTTTCCATTAATTTGCCCACCACTGAAGTCAAACTAACCGGTCTATAATTGCTAGGTTTACTTTTAGAACCTTTTTTAAACAATGGAACAACATGCGCAGTACGCCAATCCTCGGGGACTATTCCAGTTTCTAATGACATTTGAAATATTTCTGTCATAGCCCCGGCTATTTCTACACTAACTTCCCTCAATGTCCTAGGGAATATCCTGTCAGGACCTGGAGACTTATCCACTTTTATATTTTTCAAAAGTGCCAGTACTTCTTTTACTTTGAAACTCATAGTATCCATAGCTACTCTACTAGTTTCCCTTACCTCACATAATTCAATATCCTTCTCCTTGGTGAATACCGAAGAAAAGAAATTGTTCAATATCTCCCCCATCTCTTTTGGCTCTGCAGATAGCTGTCCACTCGGTCTCTCCAATGGACCAATTTTATCCCTTGTTATCCTTTTGCTATTAACATAGCTGTAGAAACCCTTTGGATTTACTTTCACCTTACTTGCCAAAGCAACCTCATATCTTCTTTTAGCTTTTCTAATTTCTTTCTTTAGATTCTTTTTACATTCCTTATACTCCTCAGGCACATCATTTACTTCATGCTGCCTATAATTATTGTAGATCTCCCTCTTTTTCCGAACAAGATGTCCAATTTCCCTTGAAAACCAGGGCTCTTTCCAATTTTTACTGGTTCCTTTCAACCGAACAGGAACATAAAGATTTTGTACTCTTAAAATTTCCCCTTTAAATGTCCTCCATTTCTCCTCTACATCTTTCCCATAAAACAAAATGTCCCAGTTCACTCCTTTTAAATCATCTCGCATCTCGTTAAAACTTCGTAATAATAACTGCAATTTCTTTCTCCTTTTGTATCTTAGTTTTCCACGCCTAGAGACAGTGATTAACTAAGAATTTAAGACATTCATTGCCATTGTTTTTCCATTGCATCAGTCCTCAAATATGCAGGCTGGCAAGCATTATCCCATCTACACCCACTCCTCCACCGTTCACCACTTCACACCTACTTAAAAGCAAGACTCCAGTCTGAAAAGACTGGACCCTTTCCCACCCACCCCTCTCCAATCACCACTTCACACCCAATTACCCACACCTTCCATGCTGCACAACATCACTTCTCCATCATCAATAATAAAAATAGAGGAGGTGGAGTGGCATTTCAGAAGACAGAAAAGCCGGAAATCTCCAGGACCAGGCAATGTTTCCCCCTCCGCTCTCAAGCTCTGTGCCGAACAACTGACACCGGTCTTACACATTATCAACCAGTCCCTGCAAACCTGTACTGTCGCTGCCTGCTTCAAAGTCTCCACTATTGTCCCTGTACCTAAAAAGACGAGGATTACTGGTCTTATTGATGACAGGCCTGTCGCATTGACCTCTGTAATTATGAAGAGCTTGCTGGCCATGCTGAAAAATATCACTATCCCATTCTGGACCCTCTGCAGTTTGCACATTGGGCCAATAGATCTGTGGATGATGCAGTCAACCTGGGCCTGCACTTCATCCTCCAGCACCTAGGCCGCCAGGGGACCTATGCGAGGATTTTGTTGATTTTAGCTCTGCATTCAACACCATTGTGCCAGAGCTACTCACTCCAAACTTTCCGAGTTGACTGTGCCTCAACCCCTCTGTCGGTGGATCACCAGCTTCCTGACAGACAGGAAGCAGCATGTGAGGCTCGGAAAGCATATCTCAGACCCACAAACCCTCAGCATAGGAGCACCGCAAGGCTGGGTACTCTCTCCTCTCCTCTACTCTCTCTACACCAATGACTGCACCTCTACTGACTCCTCTGTCAAGCTTCTCAAGTTTGCGGACGACACAACCCTGATCCAGGATGGGGAGGAATCTGCCTACAGACAGGAATTGTCACAGCTGGCATCCTGGTGCCATTGCAACAACCTGGAGCTCAATGCTCTTACGACAGTGGAATTGATTGTAGACTTTAGGAGAGCTCCTCCTCCCCTCACGCCACTCACCATCAACAACTCCACAGTCACATCTTTCTGGGAAGCATCATCTCCTTAAGTGGGGGGCTACCATCGACTCCACAGTCAAAAATGCACAACAGAGGATGTACTTCCTGCGGCAGCTGAGGAAGCACAATCTGCCACAGGCAGTGATGGTCCAATTCTATACGACCATCCTAGTCTGTCCTCACCTTCTCCATCATGGTCTGGTTTGGCTCAGCCACCAAGCACGACATCCGGAGGCTGCAGTGAATCGTCCGATCAGCAGAGAAGATTATCGGCTGCAACCTTCCCTTCATTGACGAACTGTACACTGCAAGGGCCAGGAAGCGAGCGGGTAAGATCATCTCTGACCCCTCTCACCCTGGCCACAAACTTTTTGAATCACTTCCCTCTAGATGGTGACTCTGGATTGTCAAAGCTGCCACAGCCAGACATAAAAACAGTTTTTTTCCATGAGTTGTAGCTCTACTCAATAACCAAATATCTGTAGCCTCCTTTTGCTCTGGTATTTTATTGAATTCACATGTTTAATCAATAATCTTTTATTATTAATGTTTAATGTTTTATGTATCATTCTTAACTGTCCCTGTATGTCACCTGTGGGCAGCGCACCAAAGCAAATTCCTTGTATATGAATACTTGGCCAATAAACTTATTCATTCATTCATTATCCTCCTTGGCCTTTTCATATTTGATGATTTGGAGATGACTGGAAAGTGTTCATTGTCTGTGACTTTGAAACCGGCTTCTTGAAATTTAAAGGCAGCAATACCCAAACCAGGAAGATTTATCATTCAATTTGAAGGCTTGGATTCATGGAACACCCATTCTATCTGCAGATAAGGGTACTCAGAGGGGGGGAAAGGAGGGGAAGAAACCTGTGATTTGACTTTCTGACAGAGCGGTCAACATATTTATTTTGCAAAACAATCTGTAAGATTTATTTAATCCCCCTAGGGTCCAGTGCATCTCTCTCTCACATCCAAGTACATTTGGTCAAGGCATAATAAAGTGGGAAAGGAGTGAGCCAGTTGGCCTTGTGCACATTCATAAATATGATTCTCATAAGCCAGTGAATTGGCAAGTGTTTTTTTAATATATCAGGCAAAACCACAACAGGACTAGTAATCAGGATGCGCGTCATTTTCTGTTTGGACCATTGTGAATGTGCCAACTCCTTTAAGTGACAATTGGATCAGTCCTACTCTCCCTCTTCCCCCATATATCCTTACAAGTTTAGAGCAGTTTATATCAAGTTCCTGCAAATGTAAAACAGTTCATATCAAGCTCCTGGTTCCCTCACCAAAGCCCATGTTGGAGAACAGAGAGAGCATGTACACCTGAGATTCTGTTCAATCCTTCGATGTTTATTCCTCTTTAGGGACCACTATTGAATCTGTATCAACCACAATATCAGGAGAGCAATCCTCATGACTTGTTCCATGAAAACATTTCTCCTGATCCCTCTGTTTTGTTTTTGCCAATCACTCTAAATGTGCACACTCTGGTTATTAACTTTTCAATCATCTTAAACAAATATGCATTGTTTACCAAAATAAGTGTTCCAACAATATGTATAGCTTACTTTGCAAAGAAATTCCAGTTTTCTCCACACTCTCCACATGTTTAAGTAAGCAATAATTGAAAGATTTGATCTCATTTAGGAATTTTGATTCTCCCATTCTTGCTTTCTGTGCTTCTTTCAATTCCTTTGTCACCATCACCAAATTCTGAGGATCCTGACTGCAATAAAATTCGAGAGTCCAAATTACAATTTTAGATATTGTTAATCCAGTTTTACAGTGCAGTTTATTTTCAAATTTGTCATCCAAAAATCTGTGGTTAAGGTTAAGGGAGAGGTTTTGGGTTAAGGGAGAGGTTTCGGGTAAAGGGGCAAGCTAACAGGATGATTTCAAATTGTATTTATAGATTCACAAGACAGGTTTTCTACTGGGCCATTCAAATGCTATGCACCAACCACGGGTCCAAACAGAGGAGGAAGTCAGGAAAGTCTTGATCTGAAGACTTTGAAGAAAGCACTGACTTTTTCTATGGGCGATCTTTGCAATGTGTCCCGATGAAGAGATTTGAGTACTATACCTGAGAGCAGAGTCTGGGAGAACTTGCGTAAAGTTGGATTTTGATATTGGGTCTTCTGTAACCCAGGGACCCAGTATATGATCCCAGGTCTTGGCAACAACCTGGCCAAAAGAAATATGTGCAAACAATATTTCTGTTGTTTAAAAAATATGTGGTTAGAGTTCATCTCTGAGGGCAGTGAATCTTTAGAAATCTCTCTTTTTACCTGCGTTGGAAGCAGTTTTTGAATATTTTTAAGACAGAGGTTGAGCCATTCTTAACTGGCAAAGAGTTAGATGCTTACCAGAGGAAGGTGGGAATTAGAAATGATTTATCTGATAGAATGCCAGAGGAAGCTCGAGTGATACTTGCTCCTAAATCCCATGCTGGTATCAATGATATTCGATTCCATTGATCCAAAATAGCTTTGATTTCATATTGACACAAACTATAATATGATGACTTATTCAACGTGGTAGTGTGAGGCCACCTCACAATGTTTGTGTCAATCCACAAGTGCCACAGTAGAGCTACAACCAGCACAAACATTTAGACATTATTCATTGCTGGTCAATCGAAAAGTCATGGAAATTTGATGTAATCCTAACCACACAAGAAATTTCACATGAATTTGTTTTTTGATGTTTTCATTGTAAATTATTATAATTTTTATATCTAACTTATCTTGATTTTTTAACACCTTGCATGTGCGACTGTGCTCTTTATTCCGTATATATACATATATATATATTTATCAAATATGTAAAGCCATTAGCACTTACAATTTGAACTGGTCAGATACAGCAAGGGATCTTTTTGCCCCATACGATGGCAAATAAGGTGCACTGTTCATTGTGATCTGCAGCAGGGAATTTCTTTCTCACCATAAAGTTACGATGCAACACGGTTCTGCCCTTCCTCAGACACCTGCTTTGTAAAAAATGATCAATTATTGACACACAGATTTCATAATTAATTACATAAATCAAAGAATTAAAAAAGTATCCATTGCCAAGTACAATATGACTTGTACTTCATCATACAAGGCTAGTCTCTTTTCCTAATGAGCTGAATATGAACCACACAAACTATTTATAGAAACAAATAGTATAGTCGTAAATGGAGATCTCCAGAGATCCTGAACGCTGAATTACTCCAGCACTTTGTCTCCTTTTTTCTCCTCCTCTCCAAGACCACCTCCAATGAATCAAACTCCACCCCCAGGATGGAGCCAGCCTTCCTGATGAGTTTATTCTGTTGCCATCCGCTATAGTCCATTTGCGATTGCCAACCTTGCTATAACAGACCATAGTGGAGAGAGTGGTGTCTGTTATTGCCAATTGGCCACTTTAACCAATTTATGTAAAGAGGGCTTGTATACAAAAACAGTGATGTGATGTTGAGGCTCTATAAGGTGCAGGTAATGGGTCTGTCCCACTTAGGCGACTTTTTAGGCAGCTGCCGGAGACAATGCGGTCGCCACATGTTCGCGGTTGGTTGCCGGGGTGTCGCCTTCATGGTCGTGAGGTGTTCCCGCATTCTAGAAACTAGTCGCGGCCTCATTATGGTCGCCGCAAATTTTTCAACATGTTGAAAATATAGCGGCGACTAGAATGAAGCCGCCATGGAGTAACAAGAATTCTCGTGCCATAGATGGGTCGCCAGGGGGTCCTAATGGGTTGCCAGGAGGTCGAAGGTTTTCGGAGGTTTTCGTCGGTGCTGGCCGGTGAATTTCATTGGCTCATTGGGAAAAAGAAAGGTAAGCAGTAGTTTTCAGAACCAAGGAACCGACCGGCAATGTTAAATGTCCGCCGAGCTTCACAGCCGTGTATCTCTGGCTTCTTAAAAGTTGTCTTCATTCCTTCTCCCCCCTTCTCTCCTCTCTCCCCCCCCTATTTTAAAGGACTTACTGTACACTGTGCTTTAGCTGTCTTAATTACAGCGCCAATCTTCCTGTTCGTCGCGGTGTGTGTCTGTATCACGTTGGCTTTGCACCACGTATATTTTTTAGCCAGCGCTCCCCCTGCTTGCCCTGTCCCCCGCCTGCATCATGGGCTGATGAAGGAAGTGATGTGTTTGTGTGTGTGTTCTACTCTGACAGTCGTTGTTCCAGTTGCCGGTTTTTCAGGCAACTGGTCCATAAGGCCGCAATTGGAATATTGTGAACAATTCTGGGCACCATATCTGAGGAAGGATGTGCTAGCTCTGGAGAGGGTCCAGAGGAGGTTAACAAGAATGATATCAGGAATTATTAGGTTAAACTATGAGAGCATTTGTTGGCACTGGGCCTGTATTCACTTGAGTTCGCTGAAGAATGAGTCAAGGGTCTGTCCCGCTGAGTTACTTCAGCTTTTCGTGTAAATCTTCAGTTTAAACCTGCATCTGCAGTTCCTTCTTAACAAGAGAGAAAAAAACGGTCAATGTGTGTATATATACACATATATGTATGGATCATCTATATATACACACATACGTGCACACAAAAAAATAAACAATAATAGTGCAATAATGACAATAATAGTCTATGTAGTTCAGAGCCTAATTGACGTTGTAGTGTTTAATAGCCGAATGGCTTAAGGGACGAAGCTGTTCCTGAACCTGGACATTACGGTTTTCAGTCTCCTCTACCTTCTTCATGGTGACAGGGGTGAAATATGTGTGTGGCCAGGGTGGTGTGGGTCTCTGATTATGCTGGCTGCCTTTTTGAGGCAGCGATTCAGGTAAATCCCTTCGATGGTGGGGAGGACAGAGCTGGTGATGGACTGGGCAGTGTTTACAACTTCTTTCAGTCTTCTTCGCGCTTGGGCATTCAAGTTGCCGAACCAGGCCATGATGCAACTAGTCAATATGCTCTCTACTGTACACCTGCAGAAGTTTAAGAGAATCCTCTCTGACACACCAAATCTCCGTAATCTTCTCAGGAAATAGAGGCATTGATGTTCTTTCTTTATAATTACATCAGTGTGCTGGGTCCAGGAAAGATCTTTGGAAATATGCACCCCCAAGAATGTAAAGTTTTTGTCTCTCTCCACTCTCTGTTGATATAAACATGATTATGGGTCCTCAAGGAGGAGGGGCCTCATTGAAACATACAGAATAGTGAAAGGCTTGGATAGAGTGGATGTGGAGAGGATGTTTCCACTAGTGGAAGCATCTGGGACTAGAGGTCATAGCCTCAGAATTAAAGGATCTTCTTTTAGGAAGGAGATGAGGAGAAATGTATTTAGTTAGAGTGGTAAATTTGTGAAATTCTTTGCCACAGAAGGCTGTGGATGCCAAGTTAGTGGATATTGTGAAGGTAGATAGATAGATTCTTGATTAGTACGGGCGTCAGGTGTTATGGGGAGAAGGCAGGAGAATTGGGTTAGGAGAGATAGATCAGCCATGATTAAATGGCGGAGTAGACTTGATGGGCCAAATGGCCTGATTCTACTCCTATTCTTCATGACCACATGATAATCGAGTAAGGGACTACCATTGTATGTATTTGAAACAAACTATTGCAGATGATGGTTAATAGACAAAAGGAGACAAAGTGCTGGACAAAGGTACCAACCACAACATGAAACAGCAGCATGTGAGAGGGGAGGGAGAGCCCCACGGTGACCGGGTATGTCCTGTCTGTGGTGACGGCCCGAAGAAAGTGCTGTTGCTGGGGCTACTATGTGAGCTGCATCAACACCCATGTCACTGGACTGTGCAGTGGATGAAGATAGGCTTGCTGGTGCATTTAGTGAGTTAAGATTGAGGTCGGAAGCCGGGGCTCTAAATGGCCGGGGAGACGGTGGAAGCTGGGGATGGGTCAGCAGGTCACTCGCGTTCAGTTTACATTTTATATTTGTTTAATTTAAGTTTCTGGCACTCCATGGTGTTGTAGAGACCAGGGAGGGGAGTCATTAGCGGGCCAGAGGTGTATTGTCCTTTCATTATCATATGCCCTCTCTTGGTCTGGAAAATAACATATAATCCAGAAAGGCTCTGGAACCGAGGGTGCTGGAGTTGAACAAATGGGACATGGAATGCTGAAGGTGAACAAAAAGGAAGGCCAGTTGCATAGAAAACTCAGCTCCTACATTATCAATTCTGTCCAATTCTAAGCAAGAACTACTTGACTATGCTGAAGGGGTGAATAGTAGAGGGGGGTAACCCACAAATAGACAGGTGTAATATTCTATAAATTGCTGGTCAGATAATGTAGAGATCATTAGGACATTTAAATCTATGCATACATAAAAGAGAAATGGGATGGATGCACATAAAAACGGTAAGTAAGAAAGCAAGATTCAAATTATTGCCCTTCAATCTTAAAATTCGGCTTTCTCCTGACTTAAAATACAGAAAAGGATCAAAGACTAACACCCCTTGCAACCCTCCCCCATCCTCGCGTCTGTTGACACAAGGAACAGCAGATGCTGGTTTACAAGAAAAAAACAAGGTGCTGGAGTAACTCAGCAGACATCATCTCTGGAGAACATGGAATGGTAACGTTTCGGGTTGGGACCCTTCTTCAGACTGATTGTTGTGGG
Source organism: Raja brachyura (assembly GCA_963514005.1). The sequence continues at coordinate 115,825,325 of OY740781.1, read as the reverse complement.
GGAGAGGGAAAGCTGGAAGAGAGGAGGGGCAGGGCACAGTCTGGCAAGTGGTAGGGGGATACAGGTGAGGGTGGGGAGCTATATGCAGATGGTTGCTCAAAAGTCCAGAGGTGAACAGGTAAAAGGTGTGCGATAAGGATGGAAGAGGAGAAAATAGTGAAGCTAGAGAGATGAATATAGGTGGAAGCGAAGGGGCAATGGGATAAGTGGGTGCAAGTCGAGTTGCAGCACAGGGAAGAGAGGGGAAGGTGGGAAAGGGGGGTTGTTTGTAGGTTATTTACTTAAAATCAGATAATTCAACGTTCTGATGTTCTGATGTTAGATCGTTACAATGTTACATCGTTACAATGTTACATCGTTACAATGTTACATCATTACAATGTTACATCGTTACAATACTACCGCAAGAACAAGCATTGGCTCAACGACCGTTTCATCGAACACTTGTGCTGGGCCTGTCAACGCCTGTTGGATCTCCCAGTTGCTAACCATTTTAACTCCCCTACCCATTCCCATACTCATCTTTCTGGCCTGGGCCTCCTCCATTGCCAGAGTGAGACCAAAACGCAAACTGGAAGAACAGTACCCCCTATTCCGCTACAACCAAACAGTATGAACACTGAATTCTCCAATTTTAGGTAACTAAACTAGAAACCACCCTCCCGTTTCTTACCACCCCCGCCCCCCTTTTTCTGTACCCCACCTGGACTCACACCCATTTCTCCCCTCCCCTTCCCCTTTCCCCCTGTAGCTTCACAATTCACAACTTTATCTCACACCTTTTGTGTTTTAATCTCTGGCCTTTGCAACCTTCACGTGGTCCGCCCTGTTTCGATGAAATCAATCAACCCGGCGTGCACAATCAAATAAGATCAAATAGAACCAGTTGTCCCGCAACTTTAGGCTGTGCACGCCATACGGAAGAAGAAGTTCAAGCAGGGTAGCATAGTGGTGCAGCTGGTGGAACTGCTGCCTCACAATGCAATGCACCCGGTTCATCCTGACCTGGGCTACTGTCTATGTGGAGTTCGGTTGTCATCTGGATTTCCTCCCACATCACAAATACATTGTGGCGTTTGTAGGTTAATCCGCCTCTCTAATCTGTACCCAATGTGTAGGGAACGGATGAGAAAGCGGGATAACATAACAACTAGTGTGAACTGGTGATCGGCAGCTGACATGGACTCTGTTTCCATGCGGTATATCTAAACTAAACCATCTGCCTTCCAAACCCCCTCCCCTTTATCCACCTACCATTCGCCAGGCTTTGTCTTGCTCCTCCTCTCCCCCCCTCGATCAGCCACAACTACTTATCCAGAGATGCTGCCTGACCCGCTGAGCTACTCCAGCACTTTGTGTCCTTTTCCCTCTCTCTAGCTGGAAGACCAGCGCAACTCTTTGGGAGATTAGCGTGGAGAGACTAGGCTAAGCCGGGCCGGGCCGGCCCCAATCTCTACCTTCTCCGGGGGTCAGTGTCGGGTCGGGCGGCATCCCCGCCCGTCCTCTGCTCCTCCCGGGGAGCCGGTCAGACGCGGATTTCCGTCCAACTCTCCCGAGGCGCCAACTGCCCTTTGGGTCTCCTGCCCGACCGCTCCAGTGTGTTCCGGCGACGCTGGAAGATGCAGCAGCTTTTGTTCCTGTATCTGAGCAACCTGAGGAGCAGCCGCAACATGTTGCGCTCCACCCCACCAACCCCCCCTCCCCCACCTCCACCCCGCCACAGAGCGGCTCCCGGGGCCGCTCCCGCCGGCGTGACAATCGGCGTCTGTGACACCAGCCTCCCCTGCCCTGCCCGGCCCAGCCCGGTCCTCGCCCGCTGCTGCTGGGCGTAGCGCTGCCCCCTCGGACCACTGCTATCATGTGGTCTCCGCTGGGCAGGGAGGCAGGCTCTCTCGTTGTGTTGTCAAGCGATAAATGATCCCGAGCAAAACACATAGTGCTGGAGTAACTCAACGGAACAGGCAGCGTCTGCGGAGGGAAGATTTGTATCTCAATAATAAACTTTAAAAATATACACAAAATTAGGCTGAAGAAGGGTCCTGACTCGAAACATCACCTATCCAAAGGTGCTGCTTCACCCGCTGAGTTTCAAGGTTTCAAGGTCAGTTTATTGTTACATGTCCCAATTAAGGTACAGTAAAATTCGAATTAGCATGCAGCCATATTTTTTAACAAAGCAACAAGGCACACAACTACATAAAAGTTAATATAAACATCCACCACAGTGGATTCCCCACGTTCCTCACTGTGATGGAAGGCAATAAAGTCCAATCTTCTTCCTCTTTATTCTCCCGCGGTCAGACACGTCGAACCATCCGCAGTCGGGGCAATTGAAGTTCCCAAAGCCGGCGGTCAAAGCTCCCATGTCGGGGCGATCAAAGCTGCCTTGTCGGGGAGGTCGAAGCTCCTGCGGCTTGGAGTTCCTGTTCGGTCTCTGACCAGATACCGCAAGCTCCACGATGTTAAAATCTACAGGCTTCCATGGTAGAGCTCAGAGGTCCATCCCTGGCAAAGGGATCGCGGGCTCCGTGATGTTAAGTCCGCAGGCATCCGTGATGTTAAGTCCACGAGCTCTATGAGAGGGGGGTGATCATTTTGGAAAAGAAATGCAACAATTACCCCCAGTACATAAAGCAAATTTTGTAAATGCACAGTTAAAGCCATTAGATCTGCTGAACTTGTTAACAGACTTGTTGACCAGTTTCCAGATTAACAATGCCAACAACAGTACCTTCTGCAGAGAGGTCATGTAGCAAACTCATGCTGATTAAGAATTATTTAAGGTCTACAATGTCTCAGGAACATCTTGTCGATTTGGCCAGCCTAAGTCAAATCAAATATTGAATCAAATATTGCCAGAATAATACAATTTCAAGCTGTCATTCAAAATTGTTCACAAAAAAAGGCCAGGAAAGCTCTTCATTTAAAGAAATTACTAAGCCTATCTACCTTTAACTTTTTATTAATAACTAGATCAAGCGCAGACCCAATGCACCCATACCCTACCCATATCTCCCACAGGAGGTGTGGAGGCGTGGTCCTCCAACTTAAGCCGTTCCCGAACATAAGATTCCAGCACTCCCCTGCCTACCTCAGCAGTGGGCTTAAAAAAATCCAATTTCCCTGCGTGTTGCAATAGCAATTCGCCCTCCCCCTCCTGTGAGGTGAACAGTTCAGAGTGTTTCTGTGTTGCAACATTGTATCGAAGTGTGTTGGAAGCTGTGAGGAAGGATTTTAACAGTAACAATCTTGTTAAAGTTGTCATTTTTTAAACCTTTAATCGCGAATTTGTGAAATATATGAAACTGATGAAATCGTCAGTGAAGCTGATCATTGCCTGCCAAGCCATTGTGATGTCAGCAGGGGGGGGAGGGGGGGAAGAGGGTGGAGAGAAGGGGAAGAGGGGGGGGGAAGGGGGAAGAGGGGGGGGAAGAGAGAGGGATGGGAGGGGAGAGAGAGGAGGGGAGAGAGGGAGAGAAAGATACAGAGAGAGGGGAGAGAGAGAGAGAGGGAAAGAAAGAAAGAAAGAACGAGATATAGAGAGATTCAAGCCTATTCCACAGGCTATGGGGAAACTTTGCTACCAAATGACTTTCAATCATAAACTTCTGGACAAATGCAAGCAGCTATGGCATATAATATACAATAATCTGTATTACAAATATACAATAAACAAGTAATGCATTCTTGTACTCTTACATTGGTATGACCGCACAGAAAAATTAAACACATTTTCAGCAAAATGTCACCATGTAAAAATACTGATTTCCTCAGCAAAATACTGATTTTCAGGTACTAGAATACTGAAATGCTCTGACAAAACTTGGCAGGTCTGAATATATATTGCGATATCGGCAAACTACTCAATAAAACCTTAACATCTAGGAGCTAAGGGGTGGGGCCTGGACCCCACTGTAATAAGTCGAGAAATAAAGCATTAAATGTTCAGTGAAGGTGAGCTCGGCCTCGAGGGGACAAATGTCAATCAGAATTTGTAAAAATGTAATCGTTACCGCGTAGTGTTTTTGCGAAGATGTAAAGACAACCATATATACACACGTACAAGATCAGACTTTTAATAAGTATATGATTATGTCTTCTGATGATCTGATCTGCATTGAAATATAAAAGGATGTTTCAATGTGATTTATTTATCTTTATCTGTTTTGTAGCTTAAACAAAGATGTTCAAAATAAATGTGCTTTATTCTCTTGGATCCTTTTATTTTATTGATATTTATTTATATTCAGTGATGGAAATGGGGGGTACGCAGGGGGACGGCGTTCCCCTAGTTTTCAATTTCCAGCTCGGGTTTAATGAGTACTGCAGAAAGATTCGAGTCATTTATCACTTTATTCAACTCAGACGAAAACTATTTGTTAACTGCCACTGTTTTTTTATGTTTTTTTAATATTTTTATTTATTAGAGGTACAGTAAATTACATCAGTGTACGTCCCGTATATACTATTACAATCATTGTACCCCTTAGTTTTTAAGGCTATTAAAAAAAGGAATAGAAATGAGAAAGTAGAGAAAGTGAGCGAAAATTGTGAAAGTGAAGAAGTGTGACGAAGGGAAAGAAGAGAGAGCCCTTAGTCGAGGAGTTAGAGAAAGAAGATTAAGAGATAGAAAAAAAATAGAACAAAGAAGAAAAAAGGGAAAGACAGTTACTTTATTATAAACATCACGCAAAAGGAATTTACCAACTCGGCAATCTTTCATCCCCCTTTACCAAGACCCGACGCCAGTACCTTTTTGAGGTACTCTTGCACCCTATCCTTGTAGTAGATCTATAAATGCAGACCACGTCTTATTGAAGTGATCTGATTTTCCTGCCAGGTGGAGTCTCATATCTTCCAGATGCAGTGTTTCAAACATAGTTGAAATCCACATATTTACTGTTGGTATGGGAGCATTTTTCCAGAATTTTAAGATTAGCTTTTTTCCAGTTATTAACCCGTATTCAAATAGATTCTTTTGAAACACATTTAATTCATGGCTACCTTCCGTTGTTCCAAAAATAATCCATTCTGCTTTTGGCGTCAGTTTTATTTTAAATAATTAAATAATTTTGTGAAGATTTCAAAAATTTCAGTCCAAAATGTTTGAATTTTTGTACAAAAGACAAATGAGTGCTATAATAGCTTCTTGGGACTTACATTTATCACAGATAGGTGAGATGTTGGGAAAAAGTTTACTTATTTTAGTTTTTGAATAGTATAATCTATGTAAGATTTTAAATTGTATTAAAGTGTGTCTTACGTTAATTGAACATTTGTGCACATTTAATAAGTGTTCTTCCCACCTCTCTTTGGAAATTTTGATAGTTAATTCTTGTTCCCAGTCTCTTCTAATACCTTCAGTTGTTGGTATTTCTGCATTTAGAGTAATATAATATATATGATATTATTTGCTGATTCAGCCTTTGTATTCATTGCTTCGTCCAGTAGATCTAATGGCATATTGTAATATTCTTGTGCATATTTTTTCAGATAGTCACATATTTGAAAATATTTAAAATACTGATTGTTTCCCAAATTGTACTTTAGTTGTAATTGTGTAAATGATAGTAATTTTCCCGTTTCATACAAATCTCTCAACGTTTAATTCCTGCTCTTTCCCATTGTATAAATGCTTTATCTATAATTGAGGGTTTAAACAAAGGGTTTTTTAACTAAAGGAGATAAGAGAGATAAATGTCTTAATTTAAAGTTGTATTTTATTTGTTTCCAAATTCTAATTGTACTATATATAATTGGATATTTGTTATAATTTGTATTATTCAACTTTATTAGTGAATGAAGGATCGCTCCAATATTACAAGGGGAGCAGTCCTCTTTCTCCATAATAATCCAATCCAGTTGCTGGGCAGAATTATCCAGCAGTTGAATCATATTTCTAATATTTACAGACCAATAATAATACATAAAGTTAGGGAGTGCAAATCCCCCTACTGCTTTGGGTTTATTCAAATGTATTCTTTGTATTCTATGGGACTTATAATCCCATATAAAATTTGTAATGTCTGAATCCATTTAAAAAAAAACTTTTTTGGTAGGTACGTTGGAATTGATTGGAACAGGTAAAAAATTTGTGGTATTTGTTTAAATTTGTTTAAAATGGATAAATCATTTTCATAGCATTTATTCGGCCTACTAAAGACATCGGAAGCGTTTTCCAGAATTTAATTAAATTATGTAATTTCTTAAATAAAGGATTATAATTTGCATTAAACATGTCTTGATATCTTCTAGTGATTTCAATACCAAAGTATTTACATTTTTCTATAGCTATTTTAAAAGGAAACTGTAAGAGATGTGTTGAATCTTTCGGTTTTATTGACATGATTTCGTTTTTGTTCAAATTTATTCTGATTCCTGAAAATGATCCGAAATCCTCAATTACATTTAATATATTTGGTATAGTGATATGAGGTTTTGTGATGTACAATAGTACATCATCAGCGTATAGTGATATTTTATAATTTGAGTATTTTGTATTATAGCCATGGCTATTCGGATGAGTTCTAATTCTTTCCACTAGGGGTTCAATTATAAGAGCAAATAACAGCGGTGATAGTGAACATCCTTGTCTATTACCCTTGACAATTGAAATTTCGTAGATAAAATGTTATTAGTTAATATTCTGGCTGTTGGCTTATTATTATAGTAATTTAATCCATAGAATGAAATTCTCTCCCAGTTGAAATTTTTGCAATACTTTAACCATATAATCCCATTCTACCTGATCAAATGCTTTCTCTGCATCCAACAAAATAATTGATAGTTTTTGATCTTCAATTTGGTGTGAATGGATTATGTTGAGCAGACGTCTCAACACATTAAATGATTGTCTCTTAGGGATAAACCCCGTTTGATCCGGATGTATTAATTTACTAGCATACTTACTTAATCTTCTCGCTAATATTTTCTCTAATATTTTTTGATCTGTGTTTAACAATGCAATAACTCTATATAATCCAGGTTCTTCCACATCTTTATCTTTCTTAAGTATTAATGTAATCATTGATTCTGCTAGTGTTTCAGGTAATATTTGTTATTTAAAGGCATAGGTATACATTTTCTGTAGGTGTGGTATAAATGTCATAAAAATGAGATTATTGTTTCTTCTATTTCCTTATTTGAGATTTGTGCTCCCAATTCCTCTTGTTCCTGCAACTCTAGTTTTGGAAGATTACAGTTATCCAAGTAACTGCCACTGTTTGCACTTGTTAACAGCCAGTAGTTAACAAGTGTAACAAGGGTAGTAGTTATACAATGTGTCATCAATACATCGATCCACATTCCTCAGTAAATGTATTACTCAGACCATGTATTATGACACCGCGTTCCTTTGAATACAATTCAAGGGACAATTTCTTCAACTCATTATCAGGGCTATTGGTCCACGAGCACGGGCTCAGGTAAAGTCACGTTGTTTTATTATTCTACGTTATTTTATCTGCCGCTGTGCCTCCGTGCCGCTCTGCCTCTCTGCCTTCATGCCGCTGTGCTTCTCTCTCTGTGCCGCTCTCCCTCTGTGCCGCTCTGCCTCTCTCCCTCTGCGCCCCCCCCGCCCCCCTCTCCCTCTGTGCCCCCCTCTCCCTCTGTGCCGCTGTGCTGCTCTGCCCCTCTCTCCCTCTCTGCTTTTTTGCAGAGGGGTAATAGAGTGCTCCGGACCATGTGCTCACTGACTGAATGATAGAGACGACCTGACTGAAAGTCACACCCTTCCGATCAATTATTTTAGGATAAGCCTTTCTAGAGAACATGCTACTTTTTACTTTGCCCATTTTCAAAATATAGAATTTTGAATTTGGCATTTGATTGGTACATGGAGACTACAAAGCTCGTAATATCTATGTTTTTTATGCACTGTAACTTTCTACATTTCTACTTTTGGGTAAGGGTCATGGAATTTTCTCCCACACTACTAGTAATATTCGTAACAACATATTTAAATACATGAAATTTTCGATCTTTCCCAACCCCTTATAAAATGCCTGAAGAAGGGACCTGATCCTAAACTTTGCCTAGCCATTCCCTCCATAGATAGACACAAAATGCTGGATTAACTCAGCGGGTCAGGCAGCATCTCTGGAGAGAAGGAATAGGTGATGTTTTGGGTCGAGACCCTTCTTTGGACACTCCATAGATCCGGCCTGACCTGCTGAGTTCTCCAGCACTTAATGTTTTGCTCTTAAAATAAATCCGTGGTCCGCTGAAGAAACAACACGATAGACCACTCTGGAAGTGCAAGTTTTGCTGTACATTTCATAATGTAGAACATATCATAATACACCCTAAGTGATTTAATGTCTATTATGATTGATGAATCTACTACCATTAATGTAAAAACTGTTTTAGTAGTCTGCTTGAGAGCAACAGCTGGTGAATCTTCCCAACCTATATCATTCTATTTTGACTTAGAACATATGAAACTTGGTGCAAATGCAAAATCTATATATGATGGGCTTATAAAGTTGCTTATAAAGAGGTGGTTTTTCAATACAGTACCTAAAAGAAAATGTGATATCACTTGTAACTGATCAGTGCATCAGTGATGTTAGGACGAAATGCAGGGGTTGCAAAACTATATCGAAATGATTTCCCTAATGCAACTGTTTGGCACTGTGCCAGTCATTAGATTAGATTTTTATACTTGTCATTCGAACCTCAGAGAGGCTCAAACGAAACTCCGTTTCTACAAGCCATACAAACAGAACAATTCATTAAAAAAACACACAAACAATTCAATTCACACAAACATCCATCACAGTGAATCTCCTCCTCACTGTGATGGAAGGCAAAGTTCTTCTCTCTCCCCCGCACCATTTGTCTCCCGATGTCGAAGCCCCAGGTGGGCGATGTTAAGTCCCATGGCCATTGGGGCCACGCCTGGCCATGTACGGCCCCACTCTAGGCCCAAAAGTCACAAAGTTGGAGCCCCCGGCGGGTGCTGGAATGTCCTGCGGCCATTTAAAGCCGCGCCGGGTAATGTACGGCCCCGCTCTGGGTCGTTCCAATCCCACGACACGGGCGGGAGAAGTTGTGTTGCGGAGCTCCAGGAAGTGGTCTCTCACCCGGACCCGCGAGCTCCGGATATCCCAGTCCACCGGCAGTAATCTGCAGCTGGAGCTGGAGCTGGAGCTCTGGAGTCAGGCCGCAGCAGCGAGCCACCACCGCTCCACACACTCCGAGGGCGGCCAGCCCCACGATGTTAGGTCCGCAGCTCTGCAGGCTCCGTGACAGCCACACGTGGCTTCAACTCAGTGTAGGTGATGCTATAAGTGAAGTTGCAGATTTGAATCATTTTCAGATATTTTGTGATAAATTGTATCCCCTATATCATGGGTCTCCTAAGAATCAGGGTGAGTTAACTGCATGTACTGAGGCTCTTCACTGTCAACTGTTGAAAATTGGTCGTATTTTCAGTGTGAGATGGGTTGCTTCATCTTACCGAACTATAAAGGCAATGTGGCAGTCTTTTAAAGCTATTTGGGAGCATTTTGGAAAAGCAAGCTGTGCTGCTTCAAGATCTAGTACATAGAGAGCAAGGTACGAGGGGCTGAGAAAAGTATTAGAATCATCAGCTTTCGTAAATAATTTGGGCTTGTTGATGGACAGTTTGCTAGAATGAACTGTCACTTGTACTGCAGAACCAGAATTGTACACTTAGTAAAGCACATGAGGAAATTAAAAAAACTATCAATGTGCTTGAATGTCAAATAGAGAAGCCAAGAAAATGTTATACTCAAGTGGAGAAAGCAACAAACCAGAGGATATTTAATGGAGTAAATCTGAGAGCTGATAAAGTCCCAACTATACATAGACAACAGTTTTTGAGGAGTTTGGTCAATAATAGTAAGATTAAATGAGAATTTACCAGTTTGAAGTTTGATCTTTATTTTATGAGTTACGATGAGGGATTACGTGAAAAATCCGTCAGCTCGCATGCACGTCAATCTTCAAAGCAGCGGTGTGAAGTCACAGACAGGAACAGTTGACCTGAGAATAGTAAGATTCAAGAAACTAGAACTACCAGCTGACTTTTATGAGGAGGGGTTGGGAGCAGAGGACACGTAATCCCTCATCGTAACTCATAAAATAAAGATCAAACAAGTAAGTTCTTGTTTAACCTTACTATTTTACTTCGGAGTCATGTGAGTGACTACGTGAAGATTTAAAGCTCTGTGACTTCATGCCGTGGAACGAGTCCATGCATCACATACTGCATAGTTGACCAAGGAAGAGTGGACAAAAAACAGTCCACTGTTTCGTCATGACATAAATGAACCATGTTGACAATTTAATGTACATAAAGAAAAACAACAATAGTCACCTCTCTACCCGAGAGGGACTATCAACCCGAACTTAAAACAGAGTTCGCAAACACACTTGGTCTAGCTAAGAGTTTTTTATGGAATGTTTGAAATGTACGTTCTGAGGATCATCCTGCGGCCGATAAAATCTGGTCTAGCGGGACGTCCATGACCCTCGGTGTGGACGTTGCTGCAGCCCTGGTGGAATGAGATTTAAACAATTCAGTATCAATCCCAGCATCTGCCAGAACTTGTTTGAGCCATCTGGAAATGGTCCGAGCTGAAACCCTCTTATGTGGTTTCTTGAGGCTAATAAATAATTCTAACTCAGACCCCCTAAGCCCCTTGGTGATATTGATGTAGTGCTGGAGGTGAGTGACTACACATAATTTGAGATCCAAGGGGTTGGCCATGAACTGTAATTTAAGACCCGAAGTACACGGTCTACTCTGTTTAATAGGGTCATACACGAAAAAGGTGATACCACTGGCAGAAGTGAGCATCCTATCCAGACGTAGCTTCTGCAACGACTGGACTCGTTGAGCTGACACTAGAGCCATGAGCTTGGCCACCTTGTATGTGAGCCGGAATAGAGACAGGGATGCTGCTGGAGACCATGAGCGAAGCATAGTTAGGACCACCCCGACATCCCAAATTTCAGTGTTTCTGGGCCTAGGAGGGTTCAAATTGAAGACTCCCCTCATGAACCTCGATACCAAAGGATGAGACCCCACAGGCTGGTGTCCTGAACTCGGCAACAAGTATGACGACAGCATACTTCTGGCACAATTTAGGGCACTGTAGCTTAATTTGTCATCAAAATGCAATTTTTGGCTCCAAAACATCCAAAATGTGCGCTGTGTCATACGAGATATAGGACTGTGCACAGAACGCTTCCCATTTCCTTATGTAAGAGGCATATTGTTTTTGGGTACTGCTTCTCCAGGCCGCAGTTAGGACATCCACAGTGCGATCAGCTAGTCCCAGTCCGAGGAAAGGTCTTCTCAAAACCTGCAAATCAATAAGTTCAGCCGATCATGCAGAGGATGTACTGCCCCATAAATGGGATGAGTTAACAGAGACCTGTTTTTGGAAACCGTCATGAATGGTTCTACAACCATGCCCAGAATGAGAGGATACCATGGGTGTGTAGGCCTGTCAGGGACTACCAGGATGCTAGAGGCAGAGTCCTGCTGAATATTTCGCAGACATTGACTGACAAGGCAGAATAGGGGAAATGCATAGAAAAACATTCCTCCCCAATGTAGCAAGAAGGCGTCTACCGCTACTGCCCCAGGGTCTGGTTCCCATGCAACATACTTCGGTAACTGATGATTTAATCTTGAAGCAAACAAATCGATATCCAGTGTTCCATTCCTAGAGACAATATCCTTAAACACTCTATGATTCAACATCCATTCTATGTTGTCATTGAATTTACGTGACCTGGTGTCCGCCACCGTGTTGAATCTACCTGGAAGGTAGGTAGCTGAAACCCAAATATTCCTAATGATGCACCAGTGCCAAATGATGCTTGCCAATTTATCACAGGATGCTGACTAGATACCACCCATGTGATTTATGTATGCCACCGCTGTGGTGTTATCTATCTGTAATTGAACATGCAGATGGTGCATACGCCCGCAATAACCCTTCAGACCATAGAGGGCTGCGAGCAATTCCAAATAGTTAATACCATGCAGCTATAGAAACGATAGCTCATGCATATTCCATCTGCCACCACAGCTAGAAACGGTGTCAGTGGCACCCCATCCCAGAGCACTGGCATCACTCTGTAAAAGAACAGAAGGGCTTTCGATTGAAATATTGTCAGAACAATGCAAAATATTGGCTTTCTTCCACTGCAGCTAAGCAACAGCTTCAGCCGGTAATTGCATAGCCCTGTCAAAGTGGCCCAAATTGTGTTTAAGTACCTGCACCTTTGCTCTTTGTAATTGCTGATAGTGCAAAGGTCCATATTTAGCAGCTGGAAAGGTGGCCATCAATTGTCCAATTAAGCTTGCCACTTGCCGAATTGAAGGCAGCTGCTGTGTAATAAGATAATTGCAGGCTTCTATTAAGTTCAATCTCTTGCCTTTAGGCAGAGTCACAGACATGTGATTGGAGTCAATAGTAAATCCTAAATAATCCATAACTGGATGGTGTCAACCTGGATGTTACTGGGTGAATTAGGAACCCCAACTGCTTGAACACAAGCTTGGTAGCTGAGAACGATGAGATAGCCAACTCCAGAGTTTTACCTATGATAAGAATATCATCCAAATAAGCAATTACTATGTGTTTTTGAGCTCGTAATAGAGCTAAAACCGATTTCAATATTTTAGTCAACAATCTGGGAGCTGAGGTCAACCCATTAGGCAATGCTTTAAACTGCCATAGTTGCCCCATCCAGTTAAATTTCAGATATTTTCTGTGATCCTTGTGAACAGGCACAGAATAGTAGGCATCTTTGAGGTCGATGCTAGCCATATAACATCCCTTTGAAATCAATTGTTTGACAGTAACAAAGGTTTCCATTTTAAAATGTTTGTACTGCACAAAGGTATTAAGTTGGGTTAAGTCCAGGATGATGCAGTACCCCCCATCCTTCATTTGCCTGGTAAATATGTTGGAAACGAATTGGTGAGGTTCATGATATGTTTTTTCAATGACCCTTTTATAATGACTGAATTTCAGCCTGAACCTCCAAACCATCCTGTTGTGAACGAACAAAGGTACGGTTTGGAGCATGCTGCGTGGGTGGCAGTGAGCCAAAGAATTCAATTTCGAACCCATCTATACTGCGCAGTATGAACAAGTCAGACGTTATCCACTTCCATTCATGCAAAAAGTAACATAACCTACCACCAACATGCAGCAGACCCACACCCCATATATTACATGGTGAACCAGACCCACCTACCTCCGTGGTTATTGGTGGAGTCTTGATGTTCATTTCCTCCCCCGTTTGGGGGATTGAGGTGCTGGAGTGCGCCAGTTGCACATCTTCGCTGTCGGCCGGCTTGGGCCATGTCCTAAAAAAGACTTCTGGCTGTTTTTTTCCATCCTCGAGCTGGAGGTGGTTTCCGCAGACCGTTTGGTGTTGGTAGAGGCATAGGGGTGCTGCCGTCGAAAGGACCCAGGTCTGTTCACAGGCGTGCCCGAAGTAGCCCCACTTTTTATTTCAAAGTGTGCGTTGCACAACAATGCCATTGCGTCCTGTTGTTCCTCAGATAGGGAGCTGCCGTCTACAGACCTAGCAAATGCTGTCACCCCCAACGCCAGCACCTTCAGGATTCTCTGCATTTTTTGGTCTTAATGCCCCTACCAATATAGCTCCAAATGGAACTATTCACAGCCGGTACTTTAAGGGAGGCGCAGTTGCTGGGCGTGTGGTACTTGATGGACGTCTCCATCATCACCTGTTCTTGAAGCTGGTGAGAAGCGAGGTAATTTATACTGGCCGCTAGCTCTTCGTCCAGCAGCTCCCCGACCAGTGACGGCATCGCGAACTTAGAGACCATGGTAGGTATCTCTGCTTCTCGCGGGTCCCGTATTGCGGGACGTTCCATCGGCTCGCTCAAATGCGAGTCCACCCAGGACTCATGGCCTATGCTCCCATCCTCGGATAGGGAGATATAAGGCAGCCCTGCACCAGGCGCTGCTGCGGGCCTCCACGGCCCACTCTGATATGACTCCCAACTGTGGAGTATATCATGTTGGAGCATCTTCTCCATAAGATCTCCAAAGATGCTTCCCGTTGCGGGAGGCAAATCCTCCTGACCAGACTCATCAGAGTCCACCGGCCTGGTGGACTTGAACGTGGTCTTCCCGACCCACGGGGTAGCCACAGTGCTCTCCAGGTGCACTGAGTCCGTAGTCACTGGCTGAGCGTGATGGCGAAACGGACGGCCGCCCACTGACTGCACTCCCGCGGTCTTCCGAAGCGGTTCTCTCCGTGGCTTGTCGAGACTTCACCCTCGCTTTATCCATGTTTGTCCGTTCTTGAACTGTAACAAGAACGGGAGAAAATACGACCGCAGACTAAGTGGAAACACTTACCTGAAGGCCTTTTAAACTTACTGCTGGTGGAGCAACGAGCCAACCAGCCAGTCACAGCGCCATGTGTTAGACGTAATGACGCGCATGCGAGCTGATGGGTTCTTCACGTAGTCACTCATGTGAATCCAAAGTAAAATATGAAATCCAAGCTACTTGAATCTGCAACAGCTTCCAATGATAAATGTATAAAGTTAAATAACAAGTCAAAATATTTAGATATTAACAATTTTCCAGAAGATTCACTTTTTACCTTTGGGGATAATGGTGTGGAAGAAATGGAAGAAAAGTTTGAATAAAATGGTCGGCTTTGTGTCAATAGCCTTCAGAGAATTCAAGGAATCTAAAGGGAAGATAGTTTCTGCAGATTTTCAGCAGCTGCTAACGGCTGTAAATACAATTCCGGTATCAACAGCAGAATGTGACAGAAGCTCCAGTGGCATGAATTTCTGCATGTCACCACAACGTGCAAGACTTCAAACTGATCATCTCTCAACTCTTCTATTTATTAAGTTGGTGGGACCTTCTCTGTCAAAATTCAACCCCGAAGAATATGTGAGCACATGGCTTCTTAGTGGCAGAAGGCGTGGTGAAGAAACGGCATGCAGAAAGAAAGAGGAGGTGACAGAAAAAAATTGAGATTATACACCATTAAGGAACATTTTGTAATGTAGAGAGAGAGAGAGAGAGAGAGAGAGAGAGAGATGCAAGAAAGCAGCTGTGACATATAATAGTAAGATTAAATGAGAACTTACCAGTTTGAAGTTTGATCTTTATTTTATGTGGAGTTACGTTGGTGATTACGTGAAGAAGCTCAGCCAGACTGCATGCGCGTCAAGCTTCAAAGCAGCGGTATGAAATCACAGGTAACAGTAATCGAAGTAATCATAGTAAGATCTGCAACTTGCGAACTACCAGATGACCTTTGTGAGAGAGGGTTGGGCACGTAATCACCAACGTAAAATAAAGATCAAACTTCAAACTGGTAAGTTCTCGTTTAATCTTACTATTTTACTTCGGAGTCACGTGAGTGATTCCGTGAAGAGTTCAAAGCTCTGTGATTTCATGCCGCAGATTCAAATCCCGGCATCTCAGGATGAGTAAAATAATCAACAATGCATTAATCATGACATTGAATTAAATGTAGTAATGATTCATTTGAACAACAAAAAACAACAGCAACCCCTCTATCCCAAGAGTAAACTTAAACCGAACTTAACACAGAATTAGCAAACAGCCCCGAGTCAGTAATCAGCCTGTGATAGAATTGTTGGAAAACCAATTCATTTGACCACCCGGCGGCTGCGAGCTTATGGTCGATGGGAACGTCCATCGCCCTGGCCGCGGACATTGATGCCGCCCTAGTGGAATGAGATGTAAAAACGTCAGTGTTAATACCTGCATAAACCAACACTTGTTTCAACCACCTCGAGATAGTCTGCACTGGCGCTCTCTTGTGTGGTTTCTTGCGACTGATAAACAATGCTGTTTCCACATTTCTTAAGGCCCTCGTGGCTTCGATATAATGTAGTAAATGTGTCCTTACACATAGACATAGCTCTGTGGGATATGCAGAGAATACAATCTTAAACCCTGTCACCCCTGGCCTACTCTGTTTTAGTAGATCATAAATGTAGAATGTAAGGGTGTCTGCTGCCACTTCCATCCTGTCTAGCTGCAGCTTTTGCAATGTCTGCACTCGTTGTGCTGATACCAGTACCATGAGCATGACCACCTTCATGGTGACTTTGGCCAAAGGCAGAGAGGTGACAGGAGCCCACTGGCGAAATAGCTTGAGGACCATGCTTACATTCCAGATTGCCATATACCTGGGTTTAGGAGGTCTGGAATTAAAAATTCCTTTCATTAATCAAGATATGAGCGGGTGAGACCCAATAGGATGTTCTTCTGACCCCATCAACAAGTACGAGGGCAATGTACTTCTAGCTGAATTGATCGCACTATAACTCAACCCTTGTAGAGTGTCGACAGGAACTCTAGAACATCCAAAATACCTGCCGTCTGATATTCAATATTCTTTTGCGCACAGAATTCCTCCCATTTTTTAATAGAAGAGACATATTGCTTTTGGGTACGCTTTCTCAAGGCTGCAGTGAGCATATCCGCAGTTTGCCCAGACAGTTCTCGCCCCAGATATTGCCTTCTTAAAATCTGCAAATTAACAAATCAATACAATAAAGGATGCCGTTCACCAGTTACCGGGTGCACCAGTAAATTTCTCCATTTAGGAACAACCATAAGAGGTTGTGTCATCAGCTCCAATACCAAAGGAAACCATAGTCTCGCGTAGGGTCTCCTTAGATGCTGCTGCACCCGCTGAGTTTCTCCAGCTTTTTGTGTACCCCCAAAAGGAACCATGGCTGTGTAGGCCAGTCGGGTATCACCAACACTCCTGAAGCAGAGTCATGCTTAATTTTGAGCAGACATCGACCTATGAGGCAGAATGGTGGAAATACATACAAAAACATACCTTCCCGATGTAGCGAGAATGCATCAATCGCTACTACCCCAGGATCTGGTTCCCATGACACATATTTAGGTAGCTGGTGGTTGAGCGTGGATGCAAACAAATTGATATCTGGCATACCATATCTAACAACTATATCATTGAATACCTCCTGATTCAACATCCATTCTGTGTTATTGCATTTTTGTGACCTGGTGTCTGTCTGCCACTATGTTGAATCTACCTGGTAGGTAAATAGCTGAAAGCCAAATGTTTCTGTCAATACACCAATTCCAGATCTGATTGGCCAATTTGTCACAAGATATCGACTTGATTCCACCCATGTGATTAACATACACCACTGCGGTAGTGTTGTCAATCTGAAGCTGAACATGCAGGTGACATTTAGCAGAGCAATAAGCTTTGTCCATAAAAAGCTCCCAACAGCTCGAAGTAATTAATCCCATATGACTGCAGAAGCAATGCCTCGTGCGCATTCCATCTGCCTCCACAGCTCGACTTCATATCAGTGGCACCCCAACCTAGTGCACTGACATCAGTCTGTAAGACCATGGAAGGCTGTTCAAGCAAAACTTTAATGGAACAACTGGAGACATTAGTATCCACCACTGCTGTTCAGTAACAGCTTCTGCTGAAAATTGCATGGGCCTATTATAATGATCCGAATGTATCCTGAGTGCCTGTTCTTTTGCCCTCTGTAGCTGTTGGTAGTGCAATGGTCCATACAGGACTGCCGGAAATGCTGCCACTAATTTACCAAGCAAGCTGGCCACATGTCTAATTGAAGGATGTTGTTCCTCAATGAGCTTGATACAACCTTCAACTAACTTCAGCCTGTTTTCCCTGAGCAGAGTCACTACCATGTGATTTGAATTAATAGTGAACCCCAAATAATCAATTGAGATGATGAGATGAGATGCATTTATTTGTCACTGTGCCAATTGGCACAGCGAAATTAAATCGCCATACAGCCATACATTAAAAAAAAAATAAAGAACACAACATGGAGTAGATAGAATTCAACATAAAACATCCCCCCACAGCAGGGTCAAAATGTCCTACTGTGTGGGAAGGCACCAAAGTCAGTCTCTTCCCCTGATGTTCCCCACTGTTCCACCGTGGTCGGGGGCCTCCCCGAGCCCCCTGCAGTCGCCGCAACGGGCGGCCCGGTGTTCAGGCCCGCTCCCCGAGGTGATGTAAGTCCGATGTCGGGGCTGGGGGACGTCCTCAGCTGCCTGGACCCCGAGTCGGCCCCCTCCTACCGGAGTCCGGGGCTCCCAAAGTCCACTGGCCGCGCCGGGTGGAGACACAACGCTTGAGGCCCTCGGCAAAGGGCCCCAGGACTCCACGATGACGGTGAGCGCCGCCCGCGTTGGGAGCTCTCTAAACCAGAGCTCCACGATGTTGGAGCGGCGGCCCAACGCTCCGGAGCTCCAACGGCGACCCAGGTAGGCATCGCCCGCTCCGCGGTGATTCCAGCGCCGCCGCCGCTGTTGCAGCTCTGGTCCGGTTCCCGGTCCCCGGCAGGAAAGGCCGCTCCGATCCGAATTGTTGTAAGTTGTGTTAATTTAGATTTTTCTGGATGAATGATAAACCCCAATTTTTCAAAAGTGAGTTTAACAACTGCCACAGATGCTTCAGCTCTTCCCTAGTTCGACCTGTAATTAAAATATCATCCAAATAAGCCATAACAAAATGACCCTGGGCTCAAAGTATCCCCAGTACTGGTTTTAACAATTTTGTGAATATTCTAGGGGCTGAATTTAACCCGTTAGGCAGTGCCTTGAATTGCCATAATTGATTCATCCAGCTAAATCTCAAATATCTTCTATCCTCCAAACGAACAGGCACTGTAATACACATCTTTCAGATCTATACTTAGAAACATAGAAAATAGGTGCAGGAGTAGGCCATTCAGTCCTTCGAGCCTGCACCGCCATTCAATATGATCATGGCTGATCATCCAACTCAGTATCCCTTACCTGCCTTCTCTCCATACCCCTGATCCCTTTAGCCACAAGGACTACATTTAACTCCCTCTTAAATATAGCCAACAAACTGGCCTCAACTACCATCTGTGGCAGAGAATTCCAGAGATTCACCACTCTCGGTCCTAAAAGATTTTTCCCCCTTATCCTTAAACTGTGCCCCCTTGTCATGGACTTCCCCAACATCCGGAACAATCTTCCTGTATCTAGCCTGTCCAACCCCTTAAGGATTTTGTAAGTTTCTATAAGATCTCCCCTCAGTCTTCTAAATCCTAGCAAGTACAAGCCAAGTCTATCCAGTCTTTCTTCATATGAAAGTCCTGACATCCCAGGAATCTGTCTGGTGAACCTTCTCTGTACTCCCTCTGTCGCAAAAATGTTGTTCCTCAGATTTGGAGACCAAAACTGTATGCAATACTGTACGTGTGGTCTCACCAAGACCCTGTGCAACTGCAGTAGAACCTCCCTACTCCTATACTCAAATCTTTATGCTATGAATGCTAACATACTATTCCCTTTCTTCACTGCATCCTGCACCTGCATGCCTACTTTCAATGACTGATGTACCATGACACACAGGTCTCGTTGCATCTCCCCTTTTCCTAATCGGCCACCATTCAAATAATAGTCTACTTTCCTGTTTTTGCCACCAAAGTGGATAACCTCACATTTATCCACATTATACTGCATCTGCCATGCATGTTCCCACTCGCCCAACCTATCCAAGTCACCTTGCAGCCTCCTAGCATCCTCCTCACAGCTAACACTGCTCCCCAGCTTCATGTCATCCGCAAACTTCGAGATGTTGCATTCAATTCCCTTGTCCAAATCATTAATATATACTGTAAATAGCTGGGGTCCCAACACTAAGCATTCTGGCACCCCACTAGTCACTGCCTGCCATCCTGAAAAGGACCCGTTCACTCCTACTCTTTGCTTCCTGTCTGCCAGCCAGTTCTCTATCCACATCAATACTGAACCCCCAATACTATGTGCTTTAAGTTTGTATACTAATCTCTTGTGTGGGACCTTGTCAAAAGCCTTCTGAAAGTCCAGATATAACACATCCACTGCTTCTCCATTATCCACTCTACTAGTTACATCCTCACAAAATTCAATAAGATTCGTCAGACATGATTTACCGTTCGTAAATCCATGCTGACTTCGTCCAATGATTTCACCACTTTCCAAATGCGCTGCTATCCCATCTTTAATAACTGACTAGCAGTTTCCCCACTACCGATGTTAGACTAACTGGTCTGTAATTCCCCGTTTTCTCTCTCCCTCCCTTTTTAAAAAGTGGGGTTACATTAGCCACCCTCCAATCCTCAGGAACTACTCCAGAATCTAAGGAGTTTTGAAAAATTATCACTGAGACATCCACTATTTCTGGGGCTACTTACTTAAGTACCCTGGGATGCAGCCTATCTGGCCCTGGGGATTTATCGGCCTTTAATCCATTCAATTTACCTAACACCACTTTCCGGCAAACCTGGATTTCACACAGTTCCTCCATCTCATTTGACCCGCGATCCCCTGCTATTTCTGGCAGATTATTTACAGTGGCTTGCAAAAGTATTCATACCCCTTGAACTTTTCCACATTTTGTCACGTTACAACCACATGTAAATGTATTTAATTGGGATTTTATGTGATAGACCAACACAAAGTGGTGCATAATTGCGAAGTGGAAGGAAAATTATACATGGTTTCCAAATTTTATTACAAATAAAAATCTGAAAAGTGTGGTGTGCAAAAGTATTCAGCCCCCCCTGAGTCAATACTTTGTAGAACCACCTTTCGCTGCAATTACAGCTGCAAGTCTTTTGGGGTATGTCTCTAGCAGCTTTGCACATCTAGAGACTGGAATTTTTGCCCATTCTTCTTTGCAAACTAGCTCAAGCTCACTAAGATTGGATGGAGAGCATCTGTGAACAGCAATTTTCAAGTCTTGCCAGAGATTCTCAATTGGATTTAGGTCTGGACTTTGATTGGGCCATTCTAACACATGAATATGCTTTGATCTAAACCATTCCATTGTTGCTTTGGCTGTTTGTTTAGGGTCATTGTCATGCTGGAAGGTGAACCTCCGCCCCAGTCTCAAGTCTTTTGCAGACTCTAACAGGTTTTCTACCAAGATTGCCCTGTATTTGGCTCCATCCATCTTCCCATCAACTCTGACCAGCTTCCCTGTTCCTGCTGAAGAAAAGCATCCCCACAGCATGATGCTGCCACCACCATGTTTCACAGTGGGAATGGTGTGTTCAGGGTGATGTGCAGTGTTAGTTTTCCGCCACACATAGCGTTTTGCATTTCGGCCAAAAACGTCAATTTTGGTCTCATCAGACCAGAGCACCTTCCTCCACGTGTTTGCTGTGTCCCCCACATGGCTTGTGGCAAACTGCAAATGGGACTTCTTATGGCTTTGTTTCAACAATGGCTTTCTTTTTGCCACTCTTCCATAAAGGCCCGATTTGTTGAGTGCACGACTAATAGTTGTCCTGTGGACAGATTCTCCCACCTGAGCTGTGGATCTCTGCAGCTCCCCCAGAGTTACCATGGGCCTCTTGGATGCTTCTCTGATCAATGCTCTCCTTGCCCGGCCTGTCAGTTTAGGTGGACAACCATGTCTTGGTCGGCTTGCAGTTGTGCCATACTCTTTCCATTTTCAGATGATGGATTGAACAGTGCTCCGTGAGATGTTCAAAGCTTGGGATTTTTTTAATAACCTAACCCTGCTTTAAACTGCTCCACAACTTTATCCCTGACCTGTCTGGTGTGTTCCACAGGCTTCATGATGCTGTTTGTTCACTAATGTTCTCTAACAAATCTCTGAGGCCTTCACAGAACAGATGTATTTATACTGAGATACTCTAACTCCGTCCTCGACTATCCCATTTGAAGGGGGGTGGGGTATCAAATGGGATAGTCGAGGACGGAGTTAGAGGGAAAGAGAGTAAAGCGATGGTTAATGACCCCAGAATTAACGGGGAAGAAAGCTCACAAAGGGATAGGAGAGTATGGCCAAGTGTAATAGGGATCGATGTGAAAGGGGCCACTTGTCAACATAATTGTATAAGGAGTAAGAGTGTTGTAAAAACAAGCCTGAAGGCTTTGTGTCTCAATGCGAGGAGCATTCGTAATAAGGTGGATGAGTTGAAGGTGCAGATAGCGATTAATGATTATGCTATAGTTGGAATCACGGAGACTTGGCTCCAGGATGACCAAGGCTGGGAGCTGAACATCCAGGGATATTCAATATTCAGGAGGGATAGACGAAAAGGAAAAGGAGGTGGGGTAGCGTTGCTGGTGAGAGAGGAGATTAATGCAATAGAAAGGAAGGACATTAGCGTGGAGGATGTGGAATCGATATGGGTAGAGCTGCGAAACTCTAAGGGGCAGAAAACGCTAGTGGGAACTGTGTACAGGCCACCTAACAGTAGTATTGGAGTTGGGGATGGCATCAAACAGGAAATTAGAAATGCGTGCAACAAGGGTAACACGGTTATAATGGGTGACTTCAATCTGCATGTAGATTGGGTGAATCAAATTGGCAGGGGTGCTGAGGAAGAGGATTTCCTGGAATGTATGCGGGATAGTTTTCTCAACCAACATGTGGAGGAACCAACGAGAGAGCAGGCTATTCTAGACTGGGTATTGAGTAATGAGGAAGGGTTAGTTAGCAGTCTTGTTGTGCGTGGCCCCTTGGGCAAGAGTGACCATAATATGGTTGAGTTCTTCATTAGGATGGAGAGTGACAAAATTAAGTCAGAAACAAGGGTTCTGAACTTGAACAAAGGTAACTTTGAAGGTATGAGATGTGAATTGGCCAAGATAGACTGGCAGGTGATTCTTAAAGGGTTGACAGTGGATGTGCAATGGAAGGTATTTAAGGACTGCATGGATGAAGTACAAAAGTTGTTCATACCAGTTTGGCAAAAGAATAAATCGGGGAAGGTGGTGCATCCATGGATAACAAGGGAAATCAGGGATAGTATAAAAACAAAAGATGAGGCATACAAATTTGCCAGAAAAAGCAGCCTACCGGAGGACTGGGAGAAATTCAGAATCCAGCAGAGGAGGACAAAGGGCTTAATTAGGAAAGGGAAAATAGATTATGAAAGGAAACTGGCAGGGAACATAAAAACTGACTGCAAAAGTTTTTATAGATATGTAAAGAGAAAGAGACTAGTTAAAACAAATGTTGGTCCCTTGTAGTCAGAAACAGGTGAATTGATCATGGGGAACAAGGACATGGCAGACCAATTGAATAACTACTTTGGTTCTGTTTTCACTAAGGAAGACATAAATAATCTGCCGGAAATAGCAGTGGAACGGGGGTCAAATAAGATGGAGGAACTGAGTGAAATCCAGGTTAGCCGGGAGGTGGTGTTGGGTAAATTGAACGGATTGAAGGCCGATAAATCCCCAGGGCCAGATAGTCTGCATCCCAGAGTACTCAAGGAGGTAGCCACAGAAATAGTGGATGCATCAGTGATAATTTTTCAAAATTCCTTAGATTCTGGAGTAGTTCCTGAGGATTGGAGGGTAGCTAATGTAACCCCACTTTTTAAAAAAGGAGGGAGAGAGAAAGCGGGGAATTACAGACCAGTTAGTCTAACATCGGTAGTGGGGAAACTGCTAGAGTCAGTTATTAAAGATGGGATAGCAGCGCATTTGGAAAGTGGTGAAATCATTGGACAAAGTCAGCATGGATTTACGAAAGGTAAATCATGTCTGACAAATCTGATAGAATTTTTCGAGGATGTAACTAGTAGAGTGGATAAGGGAGAACCAGTGGATGTGTTATATCTAGACTTTCAGAAGGCTTTCGACAAGGTCCCGCATAAGAGATTAGCATACAAACTTAAAGCACACGGTATTGGGGGTTCAGTATTGATGTGGATAGAGAACTGGCTAGCAGACAGGAGGCAAAGGGTAGGAGTAAACGGGTCCTTTTCAGAATGGCAGGCAGTGACTAGTGGGGTGCCGCAAGGCTCAGTGCTGGGACCCCAGCTATTTACAATATATATTAATGATTTGGACGAGGGAATTCAATGCAACATCTCCAAATTTGCAGATGATACCAAGCTGGGGGGTATAGTTAGGTGTGAGGAGGATGCTTGGAGGCTGCAGGGTGATTTGGATAGGCTGAGTGAATGGGCAGATGCATGGCAGATGCAGTACAATGTGGATAAATGTGAGGTTATCCACTTTGGTGGCAAAAACATGAGGGTAGACTATTATCTGAATGGTGGCAGATTAGGTAAGGGGGAGATGCAACGAGACCTGGGTGTCATGGTACACCAGTCATTGAAAGTAGGCATGCAGGTGCAGCAGGCAGTGAAGAAAGCAAATGGTATGTTAGCATTCATAGCGAAAGGACTTTCATATGAGGAAAGATTGGATAGACTCGGTTTGTACTCGATGGAATTTAGAAGATTGAGGGGGGATCTTATAGAAACCTACAAAATTCTTAAGGGGTTGGACAAGCTAGATGCTGGAAGATTGTTCCCGATTTTGGGGGAGTCCAGAACAAGGGGTCACAGTCTAAGGATAAGGGGGAATTCCTTTAGGACCGAAATGAGGAAAACATTCTTTACACAGAGAGTGGTGAGTCTCTGGAATTCTCTGCCACAGAAGGTAGTTGAGGCCAGTTCATTGGCTATATTTAAGAGGGCGTTAGATGTGGCACTTGTGGCTAAAGGGATCAGGGGGTATGGAGAGAAGGCAGGTACGGGATACTGAGTTGGATGATCAGCCATGATCACATTGAATGGCGGTGCAGGCTCGAAGGGCCGAATGGCCTACTCCTGCACCTATTTTCTATGTTTCTATGTTTCTATGAGATCAGATTACACACAAGTGGACTCTATTTACTAATTAGGTGACTTCTGAAAGCAATTGGTTGCACTGGATTTTATTTAGGGGTATCAGGGTAAAGGGGGCTGAATACTTTTGCACACCACACTTTTCAGTTTTTTATTTGTAAAAAAAATTGAAAACCATGTATCATTTTCCTTCCACTTCACAATTATGCGCCACTTTGTGTTGGTCTATCATATAAAATCCCAATAAAATACATTTACGTTTGTGGTTGTAACGTGACAAAATGTGGAAAAGTTCAAGGGGTATGAATACTTTTGCAAGCCACTGTATGTCTTCCTTAGTGAAGACAGAACCAAAGTAGTTATTCAATTGGTCTGCTATGTCCTTGTTCCTCATGGTCAATTCACCTTGCCATATAGCATCCTCTGGAAACCAGTTGTTTGGCAGTAACGAACATTTCCATTTTGAAATGTATATACTGTACAAAAGGGTTTAGACTTGTTAGATCAAGAATAATTCTACACCATCCGTCGTTTTTTGGACGGGGAAAAATATTGGACACAAATTGATGGAGTTGTCGAACCAACTTCTCAATGACCCCTTTTTTACACAAATTTTCAAGTTCTGCCTTAACCTCCATATTTTCTGTTTGTGAGAAATTGAGTGTTCTCCTAGGAACATGTTGATCACAATTTGGCAAATCACAATTTGGATCGAACTCAATTCGAAACCCTTGGATAATATTTATTAAAAACGGATCTGATGTTATTTGCTTCCATTCGTCGAAAAACAGGTGTATCTACCCCCAATTTTTTGCTGTATTACAGTTAATATTTTCTTTTTTTTTTGTTGAATATTTTTTATTAGAAGTATAAGTACAGGTATAAGTACAAGTATAAGTACATATAAAAACAACGTTCTTGATAAAGAGATAGGTAATAATTACCATGTTTTCTTATATATACTTCTAAACATTTTATTGTAGTTTTTTTATATAGTGAAAAGTAGGAAAGTGTGGAAAATGATTAACATAAAGATAGTTATAAAATAACCAAAAGAAAAAAGTAAATAAAATGACAGTGGTATATTATACAAACAGTATTTATATAATAATATATCCATGATCAATAATGTATTATTCTTCGTCTAATCCTTCGTTCAGGTCTCGATCAGGTCCACAAACTGAGTCATATTGATCCCTTAAGGAATGGAGACCAAATCACATTAAATTGGTCTAACTTGCCTAAAAGTGCAAGTCTTATTCTTTCCAAGTGTAAAGTCTCCGCCATTCCTGAAATCCACAATTTGATTGTAGGGGGTATGGGGCCTTTCCAAAATTGTAAAATTAATTTTTTACCAATTATTAAACTATAATCTATGAAAGTTCTTTGTGCTGTCGTGAGTAATTGATCCCTTTCTAATATTCCCAATATTATTAATTTTGGGTCTGGAACTAGATTCTTATTTACAACATTCGAGATTACCTTAAATATTTCCAACCAAAAATTCGTAATTTTTATACAAGTTGTAAAAGAATGTGTTAAATTAGCTTCTGGGTATTGGCATTTGTCACATATAGGAGATACATTAGAAAATATTCTATGTAATTTAGATTTTGAAAAATGCAATCTATGTAAAACTTTGAATTGTATCAGAGAGTGTCTAGAATTTAATGAACAATTATGTATATATCGTAAACTTTCATCCCAGATATCAGATTCAATTGTTTCACCTATTTCATTTTCCCATAGTTGTCTGTACTTTTCCGTATTGGGTATATCATTTTCTAATAAAATATTATAAATGTATGATATTCATTTTTCCGTGTTTGTGTGTTTATTTAAGCATTCACCTAGAATTCCCGTCTTTCTCTTTTTATATTCCTGCGCAGTTGTTTTAATGTAGTCAGTTATTTGTAGATATCTGAAGTAATGTTTAGAGTGTAGTCCATATATTTCCTGTATTTCTTTAAATGAAAGATACAGATTGTCCCTGTAAAGGTCACTGATCTTATTAATTCCTTGATTTTTCCATTGTAAGAATCCTAAATTTTCCAGGGATGGTTTAAAACTTACATTATTAACAATGGGAAGAACTAATGGGATATCTTCTAGTTTTAACATTCTTTCTAACTGTCTCCAAATATTAATTCCACTATTAATTATTGGGTTTCCTCGATAAGTTTTCTTAAATATTTTAATTTTAGAAAATAATATGGAACTGATTTCATACGGTAAGCAGTCTTCCTTTTCCATAAGTAACCAGTTTGGATTTTCATCAAGTTCCACCCACCAAAAGTTCATATTCTTAATATTAACTGACCAGTAATAAAATATAAAATTAGGTAATGTTAAACCTCCATTAATTTTCGATTTGCATAAATATTTTTTATTTATTCTGTGGCTCCTATAGTCCCAAACAAAATTAGTGACTATAGAGTCAACCTTTTTTAAAAAATTCTTAGAAAGATATATCGGGATCATTTGAAATAAATATAATAATTGTGGGAGAAAAATCATTTTTATCGCATTAATTCTACCTATCATTGAGATAGGTAGAGTTCTCCAATATAGAATATTCTTAGATAATTTATTTAGTATAGGTAAAAAATTATATTTAAATAAAGAATCATATTTTTTTGTAACATGAATTCCTAAGTACTTAATCTGTTCATTAACAATCTTAAAAGGAAATTGTTTTAATATAGTTAAATTATCTTGTGTTAATGGCATAAGTTCACTTTTATTCCAATTGATTCTATATCCAGAAAACGAGCCGAATTGAGTTATTAAATTCAATAAATTAGGTATGCTAATTTCAGGTTTTTTAATATATAATAATACGTCATCTGCATATAGAGAAATTTTATTTCTTGTTTCGTTAGTTTCACATCCAAAAATTTCGGGGTGTAATCTTACCCGAGTGGCTAATGGTTCTATAGCCAACGCAAATAATAATGGTGATAGGGGACAACCTTGTCTGCATCCTCGAAATAAATTAAATTTGGTGGATATCATTTGGTTAGTTAAGATTCTAGCAGTTGGATTAGTATATAGTAATTTGATCCATTTTATAAACTTGTCTCCCAAATTTAACTTTTCCATAACCGCAAACAAATATGGCCATTCAACTTGGTCAAAAGCTTTCTCTACATC
Source organism: Raja brachyura (assembly GCA_963514005.1). The sequence goes on along the minus strand of OY740781.1, from coordinate 115,797,484 downwards.
TAACGATATTATTACTAAGTCTTTATTATAACTCCTTTTCGAGTATATAATATTAAACAATCATCTCAAGTTATATGATGAGTATCGTTTAGGTATAAATCCTGTTTGATCCGGGTGTATTATTTTATTAATCACTACACTTAATCTTTTAGCTAATATTTTAGTTAATATCTTTTGATCCGTATTTAAGAGAGCAATAGCTCTATATGATCCCGGATCATCTAGGTCTTTATCCATTTTTGGTATGAGTGTTATAATGGATTTGTTTAGTGTTTCTGGTAAACTCTGTTGCGCATATATATATTCGTAAAGTATCTTCAAATAAGGTGTTATCAAATCCTTGTATGATTTATAAAATTCCGAACCAATACCATCTGGCCCTGGAGTTTTCCCGTTTTTTAATGATATAATAGAATCCTCAATTTCTTTAACTGTTATTTCAGCATTTAATAGTTTTGTATCATCTACATCCAATCCTATTAGATTACAGTCGTTTAAGAATGTATTAATTCCTATCTGATTTTCAGTCATTTTGGATGAATATAAATCTTTATAATATTGTAAAAATCTCTCATTAATATCGTTATTTTGTGTTAAGAATTCACCATTTTCTGATTTAATCCAATGTATTATTTTTTCTCCCTCTATTTTTCGTAATTGGCGAGCCAGTAATTTTTGTGGTTTGTCCCCAAATTCAAATTGTATTTGTTTTCTGTATTGATATAATTTAACCACTTGGTCAGCATATATCTTATTTAATTTATATTTTAATGCAGTAATTTTATTATGTGTTATCATTGTAGGGTTGAGAGCATTTTCTATATCTAATTGTTTTATCTCCGTTTCCAGAATATTTTGTTCCTTCCGCTTTTCTTTGTTATAAAATACTTGTGAAGATATCATAATTCCACGAGTAAAAGCCTTAAACGTTTCCCATAGTAGGGATGGAGATATTTCTGGTTTATCGTTTATTTTTAAAAAAAGTCTTAATCTGCTTTATAATATATTCATTAGTTAATTTATCCTTCAAAATTTGTGGATCCATTGTCCTCGTATTTTCATGTTATCATTAAATTTAATATTAAATGTTAATGGAGCATGATCTGAAATAATGATACTGTGGTATTTAGAGTTATAGATGTATGGAATAAGCTTTATATCTACAAGGAAATAGTCAATTCTAGAATATGTTTTATGTACCGAGGAGTAAAATGAATAATCTCGTCCTGTTGGGTGTTCCATTCTCCAAACATCTCTAACTTTACTAGTATCAATGTATGCATTTATTAAATCACTGGAGTGTGATTTAAATTTCCTCTGTCTTGACGATCTATCTAAATAAGGATCTAAAGTACAATTTAAATCTCCTCCAATTATTAAATTATGTTGTGCATGATCAGGAATTGTATTAAATATTTTCTTTTAAAAAAATGGACTGTCAAAATTTGGGCCATATATATTGGCTAATATTACTTTTTGAGCATATAATTCTCCCATTACAATAATAAATCTTCCATCTTTATCAATTATAGTTGATGTATGCTTGAATAAAGTACCTTTACGTATCAGTATTGCTACGCCTCTAGATTTATGAGTAAAAGAGGAATGATATATTTTGTCAATCCATTTAGCCTTTAATCTATGCTCGGCATCTTTTTTTAGATGTGTCTCTTGAAGAAACACAACATCAATTTTAAGTGCTTGCAAATGTGCCAATACTTTGCCCCTTTTAATAGGTTCATTAAGACCTTTAACATTCCAACTGCCAAAGATTATTCCCTCATTCCCCCAATTCTTTTTTAAGAACTGCATTTTATTTAAGGTGGTCTATAATGGTTCACATGTCTCAGCTCGACATACCCGACCTTACCCCCGAACTCCGGATGGACGAGTTTCAAGATTTTCAAATATCTCGCACGGATATATTTTTTCTGATTACGAGTCCACTGTGATGTAAAAAAATAAAAACATGAGGTAATATAAAAAAACAGAAGATAGAAAAAAGGGTTAGTAAATAGTGAAAAGTAAGGAAAAACTACAGCTATAGTAGGTGCAGTTAGTGAAAGCCATACTAGCATGGCTAGCCATCTACAGACTTCCAGTGTAGATGATGTTAACTCGCCAGCTCCATAAGTCCTTAAAGTTATTGTCTTACAAAAGGTATTTTAACGGGAATATATAATTCTAAAATGTTTCATCAATCCTATAACATATTTAAATGCAAAGATCAAGGAAATTTTAACTATTATTGGTATAATCAAATGTATGATCTTAGGAAATATATTTACTAATTACTATTTATTTTAATTTTATGTAGATTAGTATTAATTATTGATGAGTAAAGTATATATATGTGGGAAGTAATAACAAAATTACTTATACCTAAGCCTTAGTGATTAATATTTATTATTGTTTTAGTTAGTAACAGTACTACCGGTTAGGTTTTAGATTATTAGTATTTTATTATGTATTAATTATTTCTATTAGTATTATTATTATTCTAATTAATAATATCCATAAGAGAAAGTCCAGTCCACTCTTTGATGTAGGGACCCAGTCCACTCATTCCTTCATCTTTCTTGATTGTAGCCAGTCTATAACCAGTCCATATTCCGGTAATCCTTTAAACCAAATGCAAACATACAGTTTATTCATTAATATAGTTCAAAGGTGAAATATTATTCAGTCTTCTTCTTGATTCTTAATCCTCTGCGCAAAGTCCAGTGCATTTTGTGGGTTCTTGAAGAAATGATCTTGATTGTCATGGGTCACCCTCAAGGTAGCGGGGTATCTCAGAGTATACCTTACATCCTTCAATTCTCTCAGAATTCTTTTAGTCTCCCTGAATGCGTTTCGTTTCTTGGCAACTTCAGCAGGATAATCTCGGTAAATACTGATCTGTGCTCCATCAAAAGTAAGATTTTTACTTCTTACAATCTTACCCATCATTTCTTCCAGTTCGTAATCATTCTGTACTTTTAATATCAATTGTCTTGGCGGAGCACCAGGTCCTGTAAAACGCCTCTTTACTCTATGTGCAAGAGCCAGTAAGGGTTTCTGATCCAAGGCTAAAACTTGTTGCAGTAAATCTGCTGTAAATCCTCGTGGGTTATTCCGTTCCATGCCTTCCGGAATACCCACAATTCTAAGATTCGACCTTCTTTGGTAGCCTTCCAACTCCGTGCATTTTTCTGTTATCTTGTCCAGACGTTCAGATAAGCATTGTATATCTCTGTCTGAGTTCCGAGCCGATGCTTCGGCTGAGTCTTTAATAATGCTTATATCTGTCGAATGTAAATTTAATGCTGCTTCAACTTCAGACAGCTTGTCCTTCACCAGGGTTTCGATTTTAATTTTCATCTGTTTGTTCTGCTCTTTTAATTTGTCCGTAATCAGTGCTTGAGCAGATTCAGTGATTTCAGTCTTCAAGTCTTTTATTTCAGTTTTCAAATCTTTCACTTCTTCATTAATTTTTTCAACTTCCTCCTTAATATTCAACTTTTTCATATCTTTCTTTAAATTCAATAGTTCGGTTTTGATACTTGCCATCTCTTTTTCAATAAGAGTTTTCAATCCTTCCATCTCCAGTTTCGTTTTAATTTCTTCAGCTCCAGAAGGTTTTTTTCCTGCAATGTCTTCCTGGGATCGGGTTCTACCCGAGACCGAGGCTTCAGAACGGCCTACCGGATCCCGAGTGGTCGGTAGCCGGGTTTTCAGTTTTTCTTCTGGGGTCCGTTGCATGTCGCAGGGCGCAGGGCTGATAACGTCAGTCACCAATTCTGTACTAACCAGTACTGAGATTTCAGACGGCAAGTAAGTCTTTTTTCAGCGTTTTTTACCCCGTTTTCTTCAACATTCTTATGGAACTGACTGGCAGGGCGTCTTCACCTCATGATGGCGCCACAGTTAATATTTTCTCATGAGAACCAAGCCCACCTACCTCCTTGGAGAATGGTGGGTTCTGCTGTGCCTGGTTCCTGGCGGGAAAATCCAAGTTTGCCAACTGCGCATCTGAGTAGACGGCCGGCTTGGACCAGCCCCAGACTCTGGTTTATGGTAGGGCCAATGGCACTCTTCCGCAAACAGTTAATCTCAAAGTGCGCACTGCACATCAAACCTAGTGCCTCTTGCTGCATCTCCAACAGATGCCCTCCATCTACCGTTCTGGCGAACACCGTGATCCCGGAGCCGAGCAGCTTCAGGATTCTCTGCAGCTTCATCTCCTGGGCACGAATGCCCACACCCATCTGATCCCATATTACTGCTGGCACTTTCAATAAAACGCAGTTCATCGGGGTCACGTGTTTCTTGGAGGTTTCGTCCATTGTCAGCTCCTGCAGCTGATGGGAGACTAAATAATTAATTGAGGAGGCCAGCTCATCTCCCAGTGGCTCTCCTGACTCTCTCAGGACGGCAAAATGTGCTGCCAGGGATGGGACATCTGGCGCGTGCCCTTGGTCCCCCGGGGAGAATTCCCCGTCAGAGTGGGGGTCAGAACATTGCTGACCCATTACACTCTCCTCATCAATGAGGGAGCGATTAAGCAGCTCTATACCAGTTGCTGCTGGTGCGGCCTCTTCATCCGGCTGGTGCCGACACCACTCCTCCTGCCGGAGTGTGCCCTGCTGGAGCAACCCTTGCAATAGGTGCTCCATTTGAGATAACCGCTCGGACACGGTATCTACCAGAGGGGAATCCTCCCGGCCCGACTCCGGCGAGTCTATGGCCCGAACAGACTTCTCCACGGCCTTGCGCCCGACTGCCACCGCCGGAGTGCTCTGCAGCACTAAGTCTGTAGTCGCCCCGCTCTCGTCCGGCGACTGGGAAGGGGTACGAGACAGCCATTCACTGACCGCTCTCCTGCGGCTCTCCACCGACTTTCCAGCGGGTCGCCTCGTCCCCTTACTCGCTTTGTCCATGGCTCCTGTAAACACAACCACGGCAAAACGAACTCAGGCTAAGTTTTCCACTTACCTGAAGTTTTTAAATACTTACCGCTGGAGGAGCTGTTCCTCCCAGCCGGTCCGTTGTACTCTCACATGGGTATGACCGCACATTATAAAAATCCCCCCCCCCATCCCAACCTCAGCCTCATGGACCTTAGAGTACCCCTAGTTCCTAAAACCCATTTCCATCACTGGTTATATTTATCATGGAGGGAGTTTAGGAGCATAAAGCCTCAAATGCAGAAAATCCACCCTTCTCTCATCATCTGTACCCTTTTTGGCCCTACAGGCTATAGCTCATGGCATAAAACCGTAGTGGATAAAAACAGGATGACTAATGGAGAAGGGAAGGGGGCCCAAAAGAAACTTTGTACCCACTGATAAAATTCCTCTCCGAGGCCCTGTGCGGTGGAGCTCTCGAAGTCGGTCTGCAGCAAAGGCCGCCAATTCCTCGATGTTAGGCCACATTGCGGACAGAGATACGATATGGAAAAAAATTGCATCTCAATCAAGGTAAGAGATTAGAAAATGTTTCCCCCAACCCCCCCCCCCCCCCCCCCCCCCACATAGGACAAGCTAAAGAACACTAAAAACATACATTTAACACATAGAAACACACAACAAAAGAAGGAAGGGACAGGCAGACTGTTGGCGAGGCAGCCATTGCCGGCGCCACCCAATACTTAGATTCATGGTATCACAGTCCTACAGTGTGGAAGCAGGCCCTTGGGTCCAAATTGCCCACACCCGTCAATATGCCCCATCTACGCTAGTCCCACTTGCCTGCCTTTGGCACATATCCCTCTAACTTGTCCTACCCATGTCCATCACTTTGTGATTTTGTTTTGGATGTAAACCAGCAATTGCCCTTCCTTACGTTTACATTTTACTGCTCCACTGAACCCTAGCTAACCCTACTTTGAAGTTTTCTCTCTGCCCAGAGATCTGTGAGACCCTCTCACTATTCCCCCTCTGTGATTCCTGCTGATCTCCTGCTCTATGACCAGGTGCTAACCAGGACTAGCCTACACTGTCACGTGTGTTTCCCCAGCACTTGCCTGCGCTGCCATCTTCCGCCATGTGGCTTCCAGCTCCTTCCGCCATGCGGCTTCAAGAGTAGAGTTGGCATCATGTTTGGTACAGACATTGTGTGCCAAAGGGTTTGTTTTTGTGCAGTTCTATGTTATTCCGGAATCATCCAGAAGTTATGGTCTCCAACAACAATGGAATGACCTGGTGGTGCAGCAGTTAGTGCTGCTGCCTCACATGTTCAGGGACCAGGTTGTGACCTGACATTGGGAGCTGTCTCTGTTGACACTGCACAGTCTCACCAGGACCACATGATATTTCCTTCGGATGTTCTGGTTTCCTTCCACATGCCAGAGTGGAATGCCTCGAGGTAGGTGATAAAGGAACCAAAGAGGTTGATTTACATACAAGAGAGAACACAAGAAGAAAAGGGTGATAGAGAAAATATGGAGGGAATAGAGTTGGACTGATTAAACTGCTCTGTTTTCGTGGTTGTAATAAGACAATAACACACTACACCCTTAATGTGTAGAAAAGAACTGCAGATGCTGGTTTAAATCTAAGGTAGACACCTACACTTGGTCTCGCCGATGTATTTCAGTGAAATGATCGCTGAGCCTGCGCTTGGTCTCTCCGTTGTATTTCAGAGAACATCGGCGAGACCCAGCGCAGGCTCGGCGATCGTTTCGCTGTGCACCTCCGCTCAGTCCGCCTTACATTGGCGAAACCAAGTACAGGCTCGGCAATCGTTTTGCTGAAATACATCGGCAAGACCAAGCACATGCTCACCGATCGTTTCACTGAACACCTCCGCTCAGTCTGCCTTAACCAACCTGATCTGCCAGTTGGTCAGCACTTTAACTCTCCCTCCCATTCCCAATCTGACCTTTCTGTCCTGGGCCTCTTCCATTGTCAGAGTGAGGCCCAGCACCCTCCGCTGTTCGCGGGAGCTTCGCTAGATCATAAAAACTATTATCAAAAACCTATGTTTTGCTCTTTTATTCTCAGCATAAAATCCTTTAAATGTTATGCCTCATTGTAAATTGAAGCCGAAAGCCTTCTTGGTGTTGAAAAAACTAATTCTATGTGTGGAGTTTAATTAATCTTTTGAGAATAATTAACTATTAGTCACTATTTTTTGGTGATAGGTCAAGAGGTGCTTATACACTGTCATAAGCAGGGCTGGAAGGCAAGGTGTACGCCCATCGAGGTTGGCTGCAGAGGTTTTGCAGGGCAATCGCTCTACAAAGCCTTGAGTGCACTGGGCATCAACGGAGTGGCGAGGAGAAGAGCCATCAAGAACACCACAGAGGCACCGGAGAAGGCCTCGAGATGGCTCTGGATCAGGAGAAGTTCCATGGGGAGGGGCGAATGCCACCTGAACACAAGTCGTGGTCTGATCAACCACGGCTGGGTCGCCTGGGCGAGGGCGTCTGATGTTGAAAGACCCGAAACACCCAATGACCCCAGGTTACATCACTGATGATGTGTTCAGGAGCATCAATAGATGTAATTGTATCAATCAGCTTATAACAAATTTGCATGTACATTCCAATCTTTGTTTTATCCTATAAAGATGCCTAAAAATCAATTAAAAATTCAAGCTCTGGTCATTTGTTTTGCTGTCTCCAAGAATTCCCTATCTGCCTACCCATGTCTAAGCCTTCACTGCTGTTGAATGCCAAAGTTTGCATGGACTAATAAGGAAAATGGGAAATCCACACAAAAAAACAATGGTCGACCATCGTGGGCAGTTTTCTTTGAGGTCGATGTCAAGAGCCATTACTTTGCAAATTTAGGGTTAGTGTTCTGGCACAAATGTGTTCCCTCTGCAGTCTTTCTGGATTTTTTTCATTCTGTTCTGCTGAGTTACTCCAGCACTTTGTGTCTAACTTCAGAAAATTGGTCTGTGTTTATAAATCACAGTTGCAAAAAGGTTTGAATAGTTATCCTAATTTGATTATCAAAATAAAAACGTACAAATCCAAAATAAAAACCAATGCTGGCAGCATTTGTTTTAGGTTAATGACTACATCAGAATCTGTCATCAAACTGTAGATGCTGTAAATCTGTAACCTTTCTTTGATTTCCCTTCCTCACTTTGTCTGCAACAACACGCATGCGATTTCTAACCTGTACCAAAGGGTTATCGAATTGAAATGTCAATTGTTTTTTACCCCACCTGCAGAATAATGTTTTCATCTGTTTATATATCAAATTACATTTATACATTGGATTTCATATGGATGAAAAGTCAAATGACTCACAGGAGGCAAGGAAACAGAAACATCTGCACTAATTTTCACTTCAAGCACTCTGACTCGCGATTATTTTTCTTATCCTACCTCCCAAATTATTTCCTGTGAATGTTATCAGATATTGAATGGAGTCCACCTTAGTTGCTTTTAAAGAACTTGCACTGCAAAAATTATATTGTAATTTATCAATGAAGAAAGATTAGGACAATATGCATGTCACACATCCATCTAAAATGCCTGTCCCACTTTCACGACTTAATTCACAACTTTTTTTACTCAAGGACATTTTTCATCATGCTAGAAAAAACGCCCAGACCTACTTGATGCCACGAGTAACTATGATCAGCATCACAACCTGCTACGACCTACCTACGACCTCCGACGACCTCGTGACGACCATGCTGCGAGTACGAGTCAAGGGCAAACTCGGCAGAGGTCCTGAATTAGGTCATGAAAGTTGGACAGGCCCTTAAGTAAATGCGCAGGGAATTGATCCCAATGTTCTCACAGTGCTCAAGAATAGTAAGATTAAATGAGAACTTACCAGTTTGAAGTTTGATCTTTATTTTATGAGGAGTTACGATGAGGGATTACGAGAAGAACCCGTCCGCCCCGCATGCGCGTCAACCTTCAAAGCAGCAGTGTCGAGTCACAGACAGAAAAACATTAACCTGAGAATAGTAAGATCGAAGAAACTAGAACTACCAGCTGGTTTTTTGAGGAGGGGTTGGGAGCGGAGGGCACGTAATCCCTCATCGTAACTCCTCATAAAATAAAAATCAAACTTCAAACTGGTAAGTTCTCATTTAATCTTACTATTTTACTTCGGAGTCACGTGAGGGACTACGTGAAGATTTTAAAGTTCTGTGACTCCATGCCGTGGAACGAATCCATGCATCACACACTGTATAGTTAACCAAGAAGAGTGGACAAAACTGTTCAGTCATGACATAACAATAACAATAACAGTTCCCTCTCTACCCGAGAGGGCAATTAACCCGAACTTAAAACAGAGGTAGCAAACACGCTCGTTCCGGCTAAAGGTTTGTTATAAAACGTCTGAAACGTGTGTGCTGAGGACCATCCTGCAGCCGATAAAATCTGGTCTAGCGGGACGTCCATGACCCTCGCTGCGGACTTAGCTGCAGCCCTGGTGGAATGAGAATTAAACATTTTAGTATTAATACCAGCATCTGTTAGAACTTGTTTCTACCTGGAATGGTCCGAGTTGAGACCTACTTATGTTGTTTCTTGTGGCTGATCAGTAATGCTAACTCAGACCCCCTAAGACCCTTGGTGATGCTAATGTATTGCCAGAGGTGAGCAACTACATACAAATTGGAATCCAAAGGATATGCCATGAACTGTAATTTCAACCCCGAGGTACCTGGTCTACTCTGTTTTATAGGGTCGTACACAAAAAAGGTGAAACCACCGGCCGAGGTGAGCATCCTGTCCAGTCGTAGCTTTTGAAAGGACTGGACTCTTTGAGCTGACACTAAAGCCATGAGCATAGCCACCTTGTGCGTGAGTCGGAGTAGAGACAGGGAAGTTGGTGGAGACCATGTCCAAAGTAAAGTTAAAACCACCCCTACATCCCAAATTTCAGAATATCTGGGCCTAGGAGGGTTCGAATTGAAGACTCCCCTCATGAATCTTGACACTAAAGGATGAGACCCCATTGATTGGTGTTCTAAAATTGGCAGCAGGTAAGACGACAGCGCACTTCTGGCACAATTTAGAGCACTGTAGCTTAATTTGTCATCGAAATGTAACTTCGAGAGGAACTCCAGAACAAAAGTAATGTGCACTGCCTCATATGAAATGTCGGACAGTGCACAGAACACTTCACATTTCCTAATGTATGAGGCATATTGTTTTTGAGTACTGCTTCTCCAGGCCGCATTTAGCACATCCACTGTACGATCAGCTAGTCCCAGTCCAAGGAAAGGTCTTCTTAAAACCAGCAAATCAATAAATTGAGCCGATCATGCAGAGGATGTACTTCACCAGAAACTGGGTTTGTTAACAGAGACCTGCCTTTAGGAACCTTCCACACAGGTTCTACAACCATGCTCAGAATAAGAGGATACAATGGCTGAGTCGGCCAGTCAGGGACTACCCGAATGCCGGAGGCAGAGTCCTGCTGAATTTTTTGCAGACAGCAACTGACAAGGCAAAATGGGGGGAATGCATAGAAAAACATTGCACCCCAATGTAGCATGAACGCATCTATCGCTACTGCCCCTGGGTCTGGTTCCCATGCAACATACTTCGGTAATTGATTATTTAATCTTGAAGCGAACAAATCCATATCCGGTGTTCCATACCTAGAAACAATATCCTTAAACACACTATGATTCAACACCCATTCTGTGTTGTCATTGAATTTACGTGACCTGGTGTCCGCCAGCATGTTGAATCTACCTGGGAGGTAGATAGCTGAAACCCAAATATTTCGAATGATGCACCAGTTCCAAATGAGGCATGCCAATTTATCACAGGATACTGACTTGATTACACCCATGTGATTTATGTATGCCACTGCTGTGGTGTTATCTATCTGCAATTGAACATGCACGTGGTGCATGTGCGCACAATAAGCTTTCAGACCATAAAGGGCTGCGAGCAATTTCAAATAGTTAACACCATGCAACTGCAGAAAATATATCTCATGCATGTTCCATCTGTCTTCGCAGCTAGAAACGGTGTCAGTGGCGCCCCACCCCAGAGCACTGGCATCGGTCTGTAAAACAACAGAAGGGCTTTCAATTGAAATATTGCCAGAACAATGGACAATATTGGCTTTCCACCACTGTAGCTCATCAATGGCTTTGGCCGGTAATTGCATAGCTCTGTCAAAGTGGCCGAAATTATGTTTGAGTGCCTGCACCTTTGCTCTTTGTAATTGCTGATAGTGCAAAGGCCCGTACTTGGCTGCTGGAAATGCATTTTACCAATCAAGCTTGCTACTTGTCGAATTGAAGGCAGCTGCTGTGTGATAAGATGATTGCAGGCTTCTATTAACTTCAATCTCTATCCCTCGGGCAAAGTGACTGACAGGTGATTGGAGTTAATAGTAAATCCCAAATAATCCATAACCCTGGATGGAGTCAACTTGGATTTTACGGGATGAATTAGGAACCCTAGCTGTTCAAACACAAATTTGGTGGCTGAGACTGCCGAAACAGCCAATTCCATAGTTTTTCCTATAATGAGGATATTGTCCAAATAAGCCATTACTATGTGTTTCTGCGCTCGTAATAGAGCAAGAACAGGTTTCAATGTTTTAGTGAATAACCTGGGAGCTGAGGTTAACCCATTCAGCAACGCTTTAACTGCCATAGCTGCCCAATCCATTTAAATTTCAAGTATTTTCTGTGATCCTTGTGAACATGTACAGAATAATAAGCATCTTTAAGATCAATGCATGCCATGTAACATCCCCTGGAAATTAACTGTTTGGCAGTCACAAAATCTTTTATTTTGAAATGTTTGTACTGCACAAAGGTGTTAAGTTGGGTTAAGTCCAAAATGATGCGGTACCCCCCCATCCTTCTTTTCCCTGGTGAAAATATTGGATACAAATTCATGAGGTTCCTGACCGTTTTTTTCAATCACTCTTTTAGCACTTCAATTTCAGCCAGAACTTCCAAACCATCCCATTTTGAACGAGCAAAGGTACGGTTTGGAGCATGCTGCGTGGGTGGCAGAGAGCCCGCAAATTCAATTTTGAACCCGTCTATGCTGCGCAGTATGAACAAGTCAGAAGTGATCCACCGCCACTCATGCAAAAAGAAACGTAACCTATCACCAACATGCAATGAACCCACACCCAGTATGTTACATTGAGACCCAGACCCACCTACCTCCGTGTTAATCGGTGGATTCTGGATATTTATTTCCTTCCCTGATGTTTGGGGACTTGAGGTGCTGTTGTGCGCCAGCTGCGCCTCTTGGCTGTCGGCCGGTTTGGGCCATGTCCTAAAAAAGACTTCTTGCCGTTTCTTTGGGTCTTCGAGCTGAAGGTGGTTTCCGCAGCTGGTCTTGTGCTGGTCGAGGCATTGGGGTGCTGGTATCGACACGACGACTGTCTGTTTGGTGGTGGAGCCCGAAGCAGTCCCACAGCCTTCGACTCGTCGTCCAAGTCTTTCACCTGCCTGGACAGGTCTTCTCCAAACAGTAAATTGGGCGGCTGCACATTACTGGCCTTACACAACCCCGCAAACTTGGGGTTGAGAACAGGATGAATGGCATTCTTGCGAAAGCAATTGATTTTGAATTGTGCATTGCACAACAACGCCATTGCATCCCGTTGCGCCTCAGATAATGCGCAGCCATCCACCGACCTGGCAAATGCTGTCAACTCCGATGCCAGCAGGTTTAAAATTCTTTGCAGCTTGACCTCTTGGGTCTTAATGCCGCCCCCAATGTAGCTCCAGATGGAACTGTTCACCACCAGTACCTTGAGGGAAGCACAGTTGCTGGGAGCGTGGTACCTCATGGCTGTCTCCATCATGACTTGTTCCTGAAGCTGGTGGGAAGTGAGGTAATTAATGCTGGATGCCAGCTCTTCTTCCAGCTGCTCCCCAACCAGTGACGGCACTGCAAATTTCGAGACCATGGTTGGCACCTCCACTTCTCGCAGGTCTCGCGGTCCTCCGCCCAGGACTGGTGGTCTATACTCCCATCCTCGGATGAGGATACATAATGCAACCCTGCACCAGGCGCTGCTGCGGGCCCTCGAGGCCCGCTGTGATATGACACCCGACCAAGGAGCACATCATGTTGGAGCATCTTCTCTATAAGATGCTCCATACGGGAAAGGCGTCCGCCGACACTTCCCGCTCGAGGAGGCGAACCCTCCCGGCCGGACTCATCCGAGTCCACTGGCCTGTTGGACTTGCACTTGGCCTTCCCGACACCGCGTGGTAGCCAAAGTGCTGTCCATGGGCACCGAGCCCGGGGTCGCTGGCTGTGGTGTCAGCGACCGCGATGGTGAAACGGACTGCCGCCCGCTGACCGCAGCCAATGTACTAGACAACAACATGATGGCAGCTGACCGCAGCCTACGGTCTTATCCATGGTGTTCTTGTTGTAACAAGACAGAAGAAAAACGACCGCAGACTAAGTTCAAGAACTTACCTGGAGGTCTTTTAAACTTACCGCTGGTGGAGCGACGCGCCACCAGCCAGTCAGACCGCCATGAGGCGGGGTTGACGGGTTCTTCACGTAGTCACTCACGTGACTCTGAAGTTAAATGTTAATATTCCATTCCATAAAGTTTTATAGTCAAATACTTGCTGCTGTAGTGAAATATACTATTCCATTTCTGTACCTCTCTTTCGATTTTAGTCCAGATTTAATGTTACCGATCTTTTTGGACTTATAACAGCTGTAAACCATTATTTTTCAATATGCTGTGGAGGAAAGTAATCCATGTGGAACCTGGCATGAAAAACAAAGTGCTGGAAGAACTCGCTGAGTCTGGCAACATCTGTAGAGGAAATAGATGGATGATATTTCAAGTCAGGATCCTTCTTCAGAATTGGGTAGTCTTTTAAATACTTTATTACAAGGTAGCTCTCATGAGAATCCATTGGCTGCGGACAAAAATACTCTCCAAAATACTCTACAAATCATTTACAAATGCTTTATTTTCTATGGTAATTATGAATAAATGAATATGTGGGAAAGAACTACAGATGCTGGTTTAAATCGAAAGTAGACCCAATATGCTGAAGTAACTCAGCGGGCAGGCAGCATCTCTGGAGAGAAGGATTGGGTGACGTTTCGGGTTGAGATCCTTCTTCAGACTGATGTCAGGGGAGTGGGCGGCACAGAGATAGAATGTAGTTGGAGACAGTAAGACTGGTGAGTGAACTGGGAAGGGGGAGGGGATGAAGAGAGAGGGAAAGCAAGGGCTATTTGAAGTCAATGATCATATCGCTGGGGTGTAAGCTACCCAAGCAAAATATGAAGTGCTGTTCCTCCAATTTGCGCTGGACCTCACTCTGACAGTGCAGCAGGCCCAGGACAGAAAGGTCAGATTTGGAATGGGAGGGGGAGTTAAAGTGCTGAGCAACCGGGAGACCAGGTAGGTTAAGGCAGACTGAGCGGAGGTGTTCAGTGAAATGATCGCTGAATCAATCGATGAATACATGAATACATGAATATGCAGGATAACATGCCTCAATGATCAGTGGAATAACAGAGGTGATGAAGTGCTTGAGAGATTGGTTATGGCACATTAACTCCTGACTTATTAAGGATCCTGACCCACTACAGTTCGCCTAATGCCTTGGTAGATCAACAAGAATGCAACCTCGCTGCCTCTCCACATTGCACTGGACCACTCTCACAATACAAACATATACATCATGTTGTTGTCTAGTCAGGAGGGTGATGGGTGAATGCCTTGCCGACAGCTTGCTTGGGTTATATCAGTTCACTTAAAAGTTCTGAGACCAGCAAGAACCAGATTCCAACTCCTTGGTCTCTCTGTCCATGTTGGCCTGCAGATCTACTTCAGAGGCTATATCCTGCTAATAGAAGATGAATGGGACTGAAAAAATAAATCTGAAATGGTAAAGCCGGCCTGGAGGTAAATTCGAACAGGACTTGGCCTCACAGTCACGATATATAAGAAGGAAAGTAAAGGACTGTGAATAAAGCCTCAGGGGTGAACGGTGTTTATCGCCTATCCTTGCTGATTGCGGTCTTTAGGTCAGAAAGTCAAGGACCCTGGTGCATAGAAGGGGGTCGAGTCCTGGATCTAGGAACTTGGAGATTAATTTGTTTAATATTTGCATCGAGCCTGTCCAGTCAATAGACCATAGACAATAAACAATAGACAATAGGTGCAGGAGTAGGCCATTCGGCCCTTCGAGCCAGCACTGCCTTTCAATATGATCATGGCTGATCATGTAAAATCAGTACCCCGTTCCTGCTTTTCCCCGTTGGTGTTATGGCATTGAAGGAAGAGCTATAATCACTAAATTAGAATCTAATTCAGGTGCCTTGTCATCCAGGTTTTCCAGGGATGAGTGTAAGGTCAGGGAGGTGGCATCTTCCATGCTCCTTTAGTGGCAGTAGGTGAGTTGCAGTGGGTCATGGTTTCCTGAAAGTTGGAGTTGATGTGTGCCATGACGAGCCGTTTGAAGAGCTTCATGATGGTAGGTGGACCGTAGTCATTCTAACACACAACCTTGTTTTTCTTTGGCACCAGGATGCTCGTGGTCTTCTTAAAGCAGGGAGGTACCCAACAGGAGTTGGGAGAGGTTAAATATGTTCATGAATACTTCTGCCAGCTGGTCTGCGCATATTCTAAGAACACCGCTCCGGATTCCATCCAGACCAGTCACCTTTCACATGTTCTCAGGAAGGACAATCCAATGTCTGCCTTGAATATGGGTGTACCCGAGGCTGTGAGGATGGGTAACATCATTCATTCCACCAACCTTTTGTTCAAAAGCACAGAATTACAGGCATCGTGGATATAAGAATTGTAGGAGTACACAAGAAAGCAACGAGGAGGGTATTAAAAAGGCAGAAAATAGAGCTGGCAAGCAAGCCAAAGGAAAATGCCAACAGATTCAATAGGTATATTAGGAGCAAAAAGGTGGCTGCAGAAAGAATAGGTCCCTGAAACAATCAGCATGGCTGTCTATATGTAGAGCTACAAGAGAGGAGGGATGTTAAATGAATACTTATCATCTATTTTTACTGAGAAGATCATGGAAGCTCAGGGATTGAGGCATAGGAATTGTGAAGTCTTAGATCAGGGGCCTCCAAACTTTTCAGCATGAGGGACACATTATTTATTTGGTACATTCTTGCAGGCCGTTCACACACATTCACACACACACACACACTCCCGCACACACACACACACTCCCGCACACACACACACACACACACACATACTCCCACACACACACACATACTCCCGCACACACATACTCCCGCACACACATACTCCCGCACACACATACTCCCGCACACACATACTCCCGCACCCACATACTCCCGCACACACATACTCCCGCACACACATACTCCCGCACACACACACACACACATACTCCCACACACGCACACATACTCCCACACACGCACACATACTCCCACACACACACACATACTCCCACACATGCACACATACTCCCACACACACACACACATACTCCCACACACACATACTCACACACACACACACACACACATACTCACACACACACACACACACTCCCACACACACACATACTCTCACACACACACACATACTCCCACACACACATACTCCCACACACACACATACTCCCACACACACATACACATACTCCCACACACACACATACTCCCACACACACACATACTCCCACACACACACACACATACTCCCACACACACACATACTCCCACACACGCACACATACTCCCACACACACACACATACTCCCACACACACACACATACTCCCACACACGCACACATACTCCCACACACACACACATACTCCCACACACACACACATACTCCCACACACACACACATACTCCCACACACGCACACATACTCCCACACACACACACATACTCCCACACACACACACATACTCACATACTCTCACACACACACACATACTCTCGCACACACATACTCCCGCACACACATACTCCCGCACACACATACTCCCGCACACACTCACTCCCGCACACACATACTCCCGCACACACATACTCCCCCACACACACACATACTCCCACACGCACACATACTCCCACACACACACATACTCCCACACACACACATACTCCCACACACACACATATACTCCAACACACACACATACTCCCACACACGCACACATACTCCCACACACACACACATACTCACATACTCTCACACACACACACATACTCTCACACACACATACTCCCGCACACACATACTCCCGCACACACATACTCCCGCACACACATACTCCCGCACACACATACTCCCGCACACACTCACTCCCGCACACACTCACTCCCGCACACACATACTCCCGCACACACATACTCCCACACACACACACATACTCCCACACGCACACATACTCCCACACACACACATACTCCCACACACACACATACTCCCACACACACACATACTCTCACACACACACACATACTCCCGCACACACATACTGCCGCACACACAGCCACCGACTCACTGGGCCCATCGCCGCCACTGTCGCCGATCTTCACTGTCTCCCCGGGGCCATCGACGGTAACCTGTCAGCAGCTGCACACAAACCCTCAACTTGATAGCCTAGGGCAAACTGACGTGTAAGTTCCCATGCTACCACAGAACCCACTAAATAGCCCGCCGCATGGAACGCGTTAAGAGTTTGTGGCAGGCCGGATGCGACATAGTTTGGAGACCTCTGTCTTCGATCGTATAGAAATTACAAAAGTGGGATTGGCAATTTAAAAGCACATTAAGATGTATAAATGCCTGGAAGACTGGAAGGTGGCTAATGTTGTACCATTATTGAAGAAAAACAGCAAATACAAGTGATTGAACTACAGGCTAGTGTGCCTGCATCAGCAGCGGAAAAGTTCTTGGAGGGGATTCTTCAGGACAGGATGAATCGGTATAGTCAGCATATATTTTTTTGTGTGTGGAAAATTGTGTCTCACAAATCTGAGAGTGTTTTTTGAAGAGATCACCAATAGGACTGATGAGGGCAGGACAGTGGACGTTGTCTCTGTGGATTTCAGCAAGGATTCTGACAAGGTCTTGCATGGTAGGCTTGTCTGGAAGTTTAGAGTAGGTGTGGATGGTTGTGTTCTGATGGCAAGTCTATGATCGGGTCGATGATGGGTCCACTGCTGTTTGCTATACACATTCATGATTTGGAGGACACTAGTTGACATTGTTAGTTAATTTGCAGGTGATCCCAAAATTGGTGGTGTAGAAGACAGTGTAGAATAATATCAATTCTAACTTATTCTTGATGATGAACTTCATTCCGGAGTGGTCTCCCAAACACTCATGTATGTACATGATGTCCATAAGAGGGTCTTTCGTAACACCAGGAAGTCCTGTAATGTATTTTGATTGCATTTCACACTGAAAGCCTCACTTTTCCTTTTTCTTTGCAACTTATCAAAGTTAGTACAAGTGAATCAAAATCAAAAATCAAAATCAGACATCCTTGCCATAGAGGGGGTACAGAGAAGATTCACCAGACTGATTCCTGGGATGTCAGGACTTTCATATGAGGAAAGATTGGATAGACTCGGCTTGTACTCGCTGGAATTTAGAAGATTGAGGGGGGATCTTATAGAAACTTACAAAATTCTTAAGGGGTTGGACAAGCTAGATGCTGGAAGATTGTTCTCGATGTTGGGGGAGTCCAGACAAGGGGTCACAGTCTAAGGATAAGGGGGAATTCCTTTAGGACTGAGATGAGGAAAACATTCTTTACACAGAGAGTGGTGAGTCTCTGGAATTCTCTGCCACAGAAGGTAGTTGAGGCCAGTTCATTGGCTATATTTAAGAGGGCGTTAGATGTGGCACTTGTGGCTAAAGGGATCAGGGGGTATGGAGAGAAGGCAGGTACGGGATACTGAGTTGGATGATCAGCCATGATCATATTGAATGGCGGTGCAGGCTCGAAGGGCCGAATGGCCTACTCCTGCACCTATTTTTCTATGTTTCTATGTTTCTAAAAGGGGCAGCACGGTGGCACAGCAGTAGAATTGCTGCCTTACAGCACCAGAGACCAGGGTTTGATCCTGATTATGTTTGCTATCTGTTTGCTACTTTGTTTACGGAGAGAGGGGGGATAAGGAACAAATTCGGGGAGAGAAACAATAGGAAATAGTGTAAAATACCTCCCCCATGCCCTGGCCACCAGTCACTAACAGCAGGAGCTACGACACTCAGATCCCGTGAAGAGGAAGAGAAATAAAAGTTAAGAATGGCTCTTCAGACGAGTCTTTTCAACCATATTGGAAGAAGAAGAGTAAGGTACCAGATAAGGAGTGCAATATTAAGGATGTGAAGAAACAATTCGGACTAAAACGTGGCCGGAAACCAAAGTCAAACTTGGAAAGGGAAGATTTCTCAACCATATATCAATGTCAATATAAGGGTTGCTGTGCTGTTTACAGAGGGGTTGACGGACTTACGAAACACATAAAAGAGCAGCATAAAGAGGTGCGTGAAAGACCTTGCCCCCACCCAGGATGTGACAAGGTGTTTCTGATTGATTGCTACCTGCAGAGCCATGTAAAGCTGATCCATACAGAAGAAAGAACATCTTTACAGATCAGGAGGAAGTGCAAAGCCTTTGATCACAACTTTTGAAAGACAAACCACATTTGACCAACAATCTTGAAGCATTTTGAGCTCTATCGTATGACGAAGGGTCTAGAAAGAGAGAAGCTGAACATTTTGAAACAGGTGGACCTCTTGAAAGAGATTATGCATAACCCTATCCAGGAAGACAATGACTCAGACCTGGTAGGTAATCAGTGTGATGACATAGAAACATAGAAAATAGGTGCAGGAGTAGGCCATTCGACCCTTTGAGCCTGCACTGCCATTCAATATGATCATGGCCGTACATCCAACTCAGTATCTCGTACCTGCCTTCTTTCCATACCCCCTGATCCCCTTAGCCACAAGGGCCAATCAGGACATTGATGAGGATGGCAATGATGGTGTTTCTGATGAGAAGGACAATTGCCGTTTTGTTCCCAACCCTGACCAGTTCGATGCTGATGGTGACAGCAGAGGAGACACCTGCAAGGACAACTTTGACAACAATATCCCAGATATCTATGACATGTGCCCCAGAACAGCATTATCAGTGAGACTGACCTGAGGAAGTTCTAAACGGGGCGATGCAGGTCGATCCTAACTGGGTAGTGCGCAACAAGGGTAGGGAGTTACTGCGGACCGCCAACTCTGACCCTGGCCTTGCTGTCGGATTTTAGGAGTTTAACGCCATCAACTTCAGTGGCACCTTCTACATCAACACAGACTGCAATCTACGCTGGCTTTGTCTTTGGCTTCCAGTCCAGCAGCTGCTTCTACGTGGTGAATGGAAGCAGGCCACCTAAAACCTACTGTGAGGAGAAGCTGTCCAAACCTATGGATACCCTAGCGTCTCGCTCAAGGTGGTGAACCCCACCACGGGCCAAGAGGGGAGAGCACCTGTGCAACGCTCTCCGAAGAGACTGGCAACACCCTCGGACTGGCACAACCCCAATATAGGATTACACCGCCTACAGGTGGCACCTGATCCATCGACCCTAAACAAGCTTCATCAGGATGGTTGTCAATGAAGAGAGTGAGAACTGGTTGCCATACCATTGGTTTGATGGACTTTGGGGCATTGTGATACATTATGGCTCTATCATTCTGTTAATCATTGCTCTAATGCCTGGGACCGTTGTGTGTACCTACCAAGGACTGTGAATGTTGTCATGTTTGATAAAAAGGGGAGAATGAAAGAGCTAATAGTCAAATCTAAAATGGGTCGGGGGGGGAGGGGGAGGGGAGGGGGAGGGGGCGAGAGGGGGAGGGGGAAAGGGGGAGAGGGGGAGGGGAGGACTTGTTAGTGTTAAAATAAATAACTGTTTCATTTGAAAAACAAAAGCATTCAAGAGTCTGTATGTCATAGACAATGTTACCTAAAATGTAGTAATCAATAATTATACAGTATTATACAGTGTATAATTTATACTTATTTGTAAAAATCTCATAATCATATTGACTTTATTGTACAGTTTACAAAGATCCATTTCAAATTCTGTAGCTGGCTTATTGAGTTTTTATTGAAATAAATTTTGATTCACCATGTTAAATTCAAAAGATGCAAAGGGTGTGAAACGCAAAATAACTGCAAGCTGGTTTAAAGTTGAACGGCTTAACGAAATAGTAAAAACTGCTACACCAAAAGCTCATGAGGTCATATATTTGCACAAGAATTCAGTGCGCACACACATTTTAACAGCATAAAAAATTGCACAATACAATATTTCTGCGCAAACGAACCATTAAAAATTAGAGGGAACATTGGTTGTGAGTCTGTGGAATTCTTTGCCTCAGAGGGCGATGGAGGCCGGTTACCTTGGATACTTTCGAGAGAGAACTAGTTAAGGCTCTTAAAGATAGTGGAATCAGGGGATATGGGGAGAAGGCAGGAACGGGGTACTGATTGGGGATGATCAGCTTGATCACATTGAATGGTGGTGCTGGCTCGAAGGGCTGAATGGTCTACTCCTGCATCTATTGTCTATTGTCATACCATCCCATCTGTGAAACACGATGGTGGGGGTGTTATGCCCTGGGCATGGTATGGCTGCTGTAGGTACTGACTCACTTATCTTCATTGACGACACAACTGCTGATGGTAGTAGCATAATGAATTCTGAAGTGTGTAGACACATCCTATCTGCTCACGTTCAAACAAACGCCTCAATACTCATTGGCCAGTGGTTCATTCTGCAGCAAGACAATGATCCCAAACATACTGCTAAAGCAACAAAGGAGTTTTTCAAAGCTAAAAAAATGGTCAATTCTTAAGTGGCTAAGTCAATCATCCGATCTGAACCTAATTGAGCATGCCTTTTACATGCTGAAGTGACAACTGAAGGGTACTAGCCCCCAAAACAAGCATAAGCTAAAGATGGCTGCAATACAGGCCTGGCAGAGCATCACCAGAGAAGACACCCAGCAACTGGTGATGTCCATGAATCGCAGACTTCAAGCAGTCATTGCATGCAAAGGATATGCAACAAAATACTAAACATGACTATTTTCATTTACATAACATTGCTGTGTCCCAAACATTGTGGTGCCCTGAAATGGGGGGTACTATGTATAAACACTGCTGTAATTTCTACATGGTGAAACCAAAATGTATAAAAATGGCCTTTATTAAAATCTGACCACATGATTTTTTTCTATTACAAATCTCAAACTGTGGAGTACAGAGGGGAAATAAATAAATGATGGGTCTTTGTCCCAAGCATTATGGAGGGCACGGTACCTGTGTTTCTACTCTTGAACAGAATTAGTTATAGTTTTGGGTGCAATGTCCTGGAGATCGGGTTCCATTCTTTGCTCCCAATTTCAATTCCTGGGTACGTAGCACACAATATAATGGCTACAACTGTAAACCTAACTATAGGTTATCGGAATTGACATTGGAACAGTCATTGCAGCAAACCATGATACAAGATACATTAAAACCCCTGTCCCATGGTGCGAGTCCACCCACGAGTTATCCCGAGTTAAAAACAAATCAAACTTGTGGTAATAACGTAGAATTAATGTAGCGGGAACGTCGGAGCTCGTGGACGCAACTTAGTGAATCATAACGCTAACAGCAGGTACTCGGGAAACGTGTTAATTCGTGAAAGTTTTTCAACATGTTTTTCATCAAATTTTTCAACAAATTTTGAAACTTTTAAACTCGTTGTAATACCATAGTAGCCCGTGAGTTTACCGTAGTGACTCGAGGGTTTACCGTGGGTACCGAGGGTACTCTTACAGCTGGACAGAGAAAAAAAAGGTGAGTAAAAAAAGGTTCGCCTAGTCTGCCCTTCAGGAATGATCCACTGATGCTGGAGACACCTGTGGGAATCTCACCTTGGCCTTTGGAATAGCATTAAATTCAATGCATTTACAGCGCAGACTATTGATACAATCCTCATAATATTTGTCGAATGGGCCCTCTGATATTAATATAAAGCATCTGATAATAACCTTTAATGTTGGATCAAATAGAATATCCCCTCTAGAAGTTCGGATACTCCCCTTCTGCCCCAGTACAAAGTGACTATGTCCTAGACAAGTCTCGTCCATTGAGTGACTGCTCGCAAATCTTGCTTTTGCCATGCAGGAAAAAAAAGGTTATCTTTTTCTTTCGTTTTGACAAGTCACATTCTGCCCCTTTTGTTGTGGGTTTGTTCAAGTAATCCCGCCCCTCCTTAATCTAACACCATTCTTAACACCATTTTTTTGTCTCTGGGTTTTCCAGATGAATGAATTTGTAGGGGCCCGCAGAGTGAACGTGGTGACAAGAGGCTCTGCAAACTAGTGCGGGCTGCGCGGGTAACAACTTAATATCCCGTTCGTCTCACCCGTATGTAAAACGTGGTTATTCACTATCAATGAATAAGATTGAACATCCATTTGTTAGTTTAATAAAAAAGATTCGGGTGATGATTCAAATCTAGAATATTAGTTTCCCAGCAACTCTGGAGAAAAGGAATAGGTGACGTTTCGGGTCCGAACCCTTTTTCAGACTGAAGAGTTCCTACCCAAAATTTCAACCATTCCTTCTCTCCAGAGATGCTGCCTAGCCTGCTGAGTGATTCCAGCATTTTGTGTTTATCTTTGGCATAATGCAGCCTCTGCAATTCCTTCCTACACAGTAGTTTCCAATTTGACGAGGAAGCCGAAGGGCCGAAACCCTAAAGATTCCTCTTTCCCCATACGCTGCCTGACCTACTGAATTCACCCCGTATGTCCTATCTCATAATACAATTTATTAATACTTGTTTTACAATTCCACTAATACGGGAGGAAGGCCGCATGAAACAATGAGTTTGCGTCCGAAGTGGGAACTTATTTGAAACAAGGTTTGGTGCGTGCGACTGAAAAAAAGGATTGTGTCTAACTTCATGTAACCCCTGCATCTCCTCTCTCCATCCCTCCCTCCACCCAAGTCGTACCAGCTTCAAAGTCGTCTTGTTGAGTCTCATTGTCTGTAACTCGTTCTCACCTAACACACAGCTACCAATGGCCTGTTTCCTTTATCATCATTACTTTTTTGCATATCTCTCATTCATTTGTTCTATATATCTCTACATCACCGTCTATATCTCGTTTCCCTTTCCGCTGAGTCAGAAGAAGGGTCTCGACCCAAAACATCACCTATTCCTTTTCTCCAGAGATGCTGCCTGACCCACTGAGTTACTCCAGCTTTTTACGACTATCTTCCGGTTAAACCAGCATCTGATGTTCCTACGCAAAGGAAAGTCATCTTCGTTTGGGGATGAAAAATGACTCCATGAGAAATGAGTGGCAATAACACCTGAAGGATTGTGAGATAATGATCATGGATGACTTTTCATGGAAAGTCCACACATACAGATAGACAGCCAAGAAGAACTTCATATCTACACTCAGATGGACTGGCAGATGAAGGAGATAGGAGTTGGGGAAAGAGAGGAAAAGCCCAAGAGAAATACAGGGAAAGGGATATTGGAAAAGACAGATGCTGGAATCCTGAAATGCATGTCAAAACATTTAAAAGGTATAAACACACAGCAAATAGGTGCAGGAGTAGGCCATTCAGCCCTTCGAGCCAGCATTGCCATTCAATATGATCATGGCGGATCATCCAAAATCAGTACCCCGTTTCTGCTTTCTCCCCATATCCCTTGATTCCATAACCCTAAGAAATTTAACATGGGAGGCTTTTTATAGTGAAAAAAAAACTGCATGACATCATTTTAATCATGTGATGATTTTTCCACACGTTGGTTGTTGTTGTTGGCTCAAGAGTAACTTGAGAGAGGAACTTGGTAACTCGGGAAAGTAACTTGGTACATCGCAGAAATGAGAAGTAAATAGCAAACTCAGACATACACGTGGGAACTCGTGAACATAAACTTGGAATCTCGTAGAAAACCACAAATTTGATTTTTTCTTTAACTCGGGATAACTCATGGGTGGACTCGCACCATGGGACAGGGCTATTATTTGTCACATATACCAATTGGTACAGTGAAATGTGTTGTCACCATGCAGCCATACGAATAATAAAGAGCACAGAACATGATAGACTTTAACAGACATCCCCACACAGCGGAATCAAAATTTCCCACTGTGAGGGAAGGCTGTAAAATTGAGTCATCTTCCTCTGCATTGAATTGAAGATAATTCCCTTAACAGAAAAAATAATGTTAACTTCAATGTGAATGGTTTCATCTATAAAGTGAATGCTCTGTAATTCAAATAATATTTATACTTCCAAGGTTTTCCCTTATTTTTCTGAAATCCAACGGTCAGGAGCTCCTCTGATCCTGACCAAAGTGTCATATTTACAGGCATCACAGATGAAGAGTACATATTTACAGTAAGGAAGTCAAATTCAATGACATAGTGCAAATGTGGGCAGACGTTAAGCACTGCCAGAACTACACCTGAACTATATTGCCTTTTGACGAGGTACAGACAACTCTCATGAACAGAACTGAAATTAGTCTCAATCCAGGACACGGATGAGGTCAAAATATTCTTCCAATATGGAATGGATGCCTCATCAACATTTTCTACATCACAAATGCACAACCTTAAATCAACATCATGATTAGCACAAATCTCATAAGGGCTGTACGGAGACAAACGGTCAAATCCCAGGAAAGTAATTGAAGCATCCATCTCAAAATTGAAGTCCACAACCACCAAGTACTTTTCTTCCTGGTGCCCTGTATTTTCTGACCCCTTTACATAAAGGTCTAGTTTTATAACAGTCTCATTTATGTGTTCTTCACGTATTTTTACATTGTCAAATCTGACACCAATTAATTTTTGACAAGCCCGGTTCCCTGCAAGGGCTCTTTTTGCATTTACCTGTTGTTGAAGGATTTCATGGTTCATTTGAGCAAGTGCAAACTCAGCAAACAGGCCAAAACTAGAATCACTCACGACTTTTTTTTCAAAGTCTTGACAAATGCAAAAGTTTGGAGGAATCCTTGGAATACTGTCACAGGTCCTACTTGCAGAAACTGGACTCAGCAATCCATCCGCATGTACTCCGTATTTAACATCATTCTCTTTCATGACCCCAGTATTTGGCAATAGACCCTGTAAGGTATGATGAACATCAAGAAGGCTGATCAACCTGTGTTGGTTTGTATACAAGGACCGAATCTTGTCATCGCCCAGTAAGGCAGCTGCTCTATCTGGGACAATGACAAAAAGTGTGGTATGGAACAACTCTATTTGAGATTCTGTCGTCTTTGAAACAAACTGCCCATAATTATTCCCATGGTCTGAAAGAATAAAGGTCAGAGTGTTTTGTTGATCAGCTAAGAAAGTAACGTGTTTGGCCAGGTCTTCATCTACCTGTTTTAACCTGAGACCCGTATCTTCATGATTGGAATCCAGCATAAGAAAGCTGAAAAAAGGCTTTTGTAGAAATGTGAAACGAGTGATAAAGTACTCAATATACTGTAGGAGGTAGGTGTGTTGATGGATACCATTGTAACATAGAGCAGCAGGTCCGTGGAACATATCCTTCACCCCATTTTCCTGAAGAATATCACAGCTAGAGTATGAAACATCCATTCTATCAATACCGCTTCTCCTGGCTGCTTCCAAGAGTAGCTGTGATCTTTCAGGAAATGGTGCATTTTTCTTAAGAGCTCTCAGTTCTTTCACCAAACCCCAATCCCACTTCCAGCACATGTCTTCCAAATATAAAGTCTCATATCCAAATCTTTTAAAGCTTCCAAGGGTTTTGTTGAGATCCACAGCCTTTGGCGGCAGCTCAAATGAACTGAATGGTTTAAGTGGATTGAATGACTCGCCTCCAAAAAGAGCCTGAAGAGACTCAAATGTCCTACTTTTTATACCTTGAACTAGTTCAAAGTCAAATACTTGTCCAGTTTTGAACACATTAGTGTTCAAATTTCTGAATGTATCAATGGTTTTTGGCAGACTTCGATAAAAATGGTGCCTGGACACAGAATCCAGGAGTAAAATATTTACATTCAGTGCGGGTTCATTTGCAAGTTTATTCGTGGATCTCTGATATGCCCGCAACGCTGGAGGCAGAATTAGAAGTTGTGACACCTTCCTTGCATCACGGCTAAGGCAACGGATGAAACAGTAACCATGGTGATAAGTCCTCCAATCCATTAGAAGCTCTTGATTAATAAACGTCATTGCTTCCATTGTGGATTTAAACTTCAGCCACTGATTAACACCCACCTCTTCATTGTACAATCCTATCACAACAGAAGATGATTCACTGCACAGATCATGGTGACAGCTTGCTTGAGGCTTATGCGGATTGTATTCCTTGGGGAAAACAAGAAAAAAAGTTAATTGAAAGTATTCAAATTTCCACTGCAAGATTTCCCGTGTGAAGGATCAGTCAATAAGCAACAGAAACCCAGACTAGAAACATTCCAAATTTAAGTTGGTTAATAGTTAAGATGCAACAACTAGTCTTAGCCAGCAAAAGCAGAACTGCCTTTTTGTTACCTGAACGTCAGCAAGTCCAAGACTGGTCATGAACTCTAATAAAACAAAGCTCCACCCCACTCCCTTTTAGCCTGAAAAAGTAGGATGCCATTTTTATGGACTTTAATCAACAGCCTGGCTAATGTCAACACAAGGGTTACACAAAAAGCTGGAGAAACTCAGAGGGTGCAGCAGCATCTAAGGAGCGAAGGAGATAGGCGACGTTTCGGGTCGAGACCCTTCTTCAGACTGGTCAGGGATCAGGGAAACGAGAGATATAAACAGTGATGTGGAGAGATAGGGAACAATGAGTGAAAGATATGCAAAAAAGTATTGGTGATAAAGGAAGCAGGCCATTGTAAGCTGTTTGTGGTGTGAAAATGAGAAGCTAGTGCGACTGGGGGGGGGGGGGGGAGATGGAGAAGGAATGTCAGGGCCAGAGGGCTGAGGGAGAGGTGGGGGGGAGGCAGTCTGGGTTAACAGAATTGAGAAAATTCAATGTTTAAGCCCAGAGGATGCAGACTCCCCAAGCGGAATATGAGGTGCTGTTCCTCCAACTTGCGGTGTTGATCACTCTAGCCGTGGAGGAGGCCCAGGACCGAGAGGTCGGATACGGAGTGGGAGGGGGAGTTGAAGTGCTGAGCCACCGGGAGGTCGGGTTGGTTATTGCGGACCGAGCGGAGGTGTTCGGCGAAACGATCGCCCAGCCTCCGCTTGGTCTCACCGATGTAGATCAGCTGGCATCTGGAGCAACGGATGCAGTAGATGAGGTTGGAGGAGGTGCAGGTGAACCTCTGTCGGACTTGGAATGACTGCTTGGGTCCCTGAAAGGAGTGGATGGGGGAGGTGAAGGGACAAGTGTAGCATCTCTTGCGGTTGCAAGGGAAAGTCCCCGGGGAAGGAGTGGAGCGGGAGGGAAGGGAAGAATTGACGAGGGAGTTGCGGAGGGAGCGGTCTTTGCGGAAGGCAGACAGGGGGGGAGATGGGAAGATGTGGCGAGTGGAGGGGTCACGTTGGAGGTGACGAAACTGGCGGAGGACTATCTGTTGTATGCGCTGGCTGGTGGGGTGAAAGGTGAGGACCAGGGGGATTCGGCCCTTGTTGTGAGTGGGGGAATGGGGAGAGAGGGCAGTGTTGCGGGGTATGGAGGAGACCCTGGTGCGAGCCTCATCTATAGTGGGGGAGGGGAAACCCCGTTCTCTGAAGAACGAGGACATTTGCGATGACCTGGTGTGAAACACGTCTTCCTGGGAGCAGATGCGGCGTAGACGGAGGAATTGGGAATAGGGGATGGAGTCCTTACAGGAAGCAGGGTGGGAGGAAGAGTAGTCCAGGTAGCTGTGGGAGTCAGTTGGTTTGTAGTGGATGTCAGTCAGGAGTGTATCACCTGCAATAGAGATGGTGAGGTCAAGGAATGGTAGGGAAATGTCAGAAATGGTCCAAGTATATTTGAGTGCCGGATGGAAGTTGGTGGTGAAATGGATGAAGTCAGTCAGTTCTGCGTGGGTGCAGGAGGTGACACCAAAGCAGTCGTCAATGTAACGGAGGTAAAGGTCGGGGGTGGGGCCCTGGTACGCCGAGAACAAAGATTGTTCAATGTGCCCGACAAAGAGGCAGGCGTAGCTAGGGCCCATGCGTGTGCCCATAGCTACGCCTTGTGCTTGGAGGAAATGGGAGGAGTCAAAAGAGAAGTTGTTGAGTGTAAGGACCAACTCCGCTAGTACGGAGGAGGGTGTCAGTGGATGGGTATGGGTTGCTCCTCTGTTCGAGGAAGTACCGGAGGGCTTTGAGACCATCCTGGTGGGGGATGCAGGTGTATAGTGACTGGACGTCCATGGTGAAGATGAGAGGATGGGGGCCTGGATAACGGAATGTGCGGAGCCGACGGAGAGTGTCTGAGGTGTCTTGAACATAGGTGGGGAGGGATTTAACAAAGGGGGATAGGATAGAGTCAAGGTATGTGGAAATGTGTTCGGTGGGGCACGAACAGGCAGAGACAATGGGTCTGCCGGGGCAGTCGGGTTTGTGGATTTTGGGGAGAAGGTAAAATCGGGCTGTGCGGGGCTGGGGAACGATGAGGTTGGAGGCTCGGGGGGGTAGGGAGCCGGAGTTGATGAAGCCAGTTATGGTGCTCGAGATGGTGGCCTGGTGCTCGTCAGTGGGGTCATGGTCCAGGGGTAAGTAGGAGGAGGTGTCCGAGAGTTGGCGCGTGGCCTCTGCTTTGTAGAGATCGACGCGCCAGACTACCACAGCACCTCCCTTGTCGGCGGGTTTGATAACCCAGTCTGGGTTGTTGCGGAGTGAGTCGATGGCAATACGTTCGGAGGGGGAGAGATTGGAGTGAGACAGGGGAGTGGAGAAGTCGAGGCGGTTGATGTCCCGACGGCAGTTCTGAATAAAGAGTTCTAAAGCTGGAGGGCCACGAGGGGGGGTCCACGAGGAGGGGGTACGTGGGAGACAGGAAAAGGGATCATCAGTGGGGGGCGAGGACTTGTTCCCGTGGAAAAACGCTGTGAGGCGGAGGCGACGGTAGAAGAGCTCCAAGTCGTGGTGGGCGCGAAACTCATTGAGGTGGGGACGGAGGGGGACAAAGGTAAGACCTCTGCTGAGGACCGACCTTTCGGTGTCGGAGAGGGGGAGGTCCGGGGGGATGGTGAACACGCGGCAGGGATGGGGGTTGTGGCTGGAGGAAGGCAGGTGAGTGGACTGAGGACGGAGCGTTGTGTGGTGGGGGGGTGGAGGGTGGTCAGGGGGTGGGGGGGTATGGGGGCTGTGGTGTGGGTGGGAAAGAGCGGGGGTTACATGGTAGGAGGGGGATGGGGAAGACCCAGTGGAATAGCCACTGAGGTCACCGGGGCTGGGGAGAAGGGCACTAGGACCCAGTTCCGTTAACAACAGAGTGGTGGGAGAGTCAAGGATGAGTTATAGCGCCTGAACTTTCAGCAACTTGGTGCATACAATGTCAACATTCCATGTAGTCTTGTGGTCCTTCACTATTGGAAAAGCTACATAAACAGATTTTAGACTTTTAACTAAATATGGTGGATGGTTGAAGAGATATTTTACAGCCAAATGGCAGTCACATCAAATGTCCATGCAGCATTCAATTAAAAGGTGTGCACAAAGTCAAAAACAAACAGCAAGGGCTATTTAAAAATATATTATACTGTCCCCTCTTATGGCTGTCTAATTTCTTTCTATAGATGCTGAGTATTTCCAACTAATGATGATTTATCACTAATTCTTCTCCTTTCTTCCTTTCAATCTTAGCTCATTATACAACTGATAACTAAAAGCCATTTAACTTGGCTTCTCAATTTTTTTTAATTCTACCCCAATATGACCATTCATTCCTACAGTTTTTATGGATTTAATCTTTTTAATCAATATTTCTTGCAGAGGTGACGAAAGGGAGTTAAACTATTTAAATTTAAATTCCTACCGTAATTGTACAAATCACATCTGATGACTGGTGGGAACAGTTGGCAGGTATTTTATCAGCAAACAACTCTTTCATGATACGACAAGAGCCTGGTACAAAGTCTGCTCGGCTGCAAGCCACCTCCTCCTGTGGTCCCTCTTTCTCTGACTGCAGCCTGAAAACTGGGCAGCTGTCATCATACCTGGTGATGGTGGTGCCACGATTCAGTTTATACTGTGAAGGACACAGAATACCAAGCAAGGAATTATTAAAACTTCATGTTTCAGCTGCGATTCTTAAAAAGCACAGCAACCATTAGAAGCTCTCCAAGTCCAGACAAGCTCAGCAACCAATGTTCCAAAACAATCAATTTACATAACCTTAGTTTTGTGTAACATGTTTAATAATGTTGGTTGTTTTCTTGGATTGGTGAATTATCATTTTTTAAAAATGGTGGAATTTGTTTTTATACCTAGTATTAAGTATGGCATAGATTAGATTCAGAATCCTGTCAGTTAAAACTTGACACAAACCCATACAGTAGAAGGCAAAGAGCAGATAACAGATTAATACACCTCCAAATTAATATATGTGCAGATAAGTGCAGATGGTTTTGGCATCATAATTGGAACAGACATTGTGGGCTACAGAGCCTAATCTTGTGCTGTACCATTCCATAGTGTAATAAAACTGAATGTGAAATGATATTATTTAAAATTAAATTCCAAATGTGAGCGGATCGTCCAGAAAGAGAATTTGGTGGTAACTTTCTCCCTCTGCTGCTTCATAATAATATTACAAAGTAAAATCTTGGCAGTGTCAACAAATGTCATTAATTTTACTGAGATGCTGCTAGCAAGGGCAGTATTTTTGAAATCATTGAGGATGTAAGTAATTACACGGGCTGCAGATTTCAGGAGACCACTCAGGTGATTGAGTGCAACTCAACTCGTCTTACTTCTCTGTCCTCCCCTCAAAACCCCAAGTTTTTTTTCTCCCTTTCACAAAAGTATCCAGTCCATTTTGAATGCCACAATAACAACCACCTCCACTAATTCCCTTGTCAGGCCATTTCAAAAGCTAAATGTGCTGCGTATATTTGTTTGTCTTTGCGATACTTTCCATTCATTTATCTAGCACTTTGATAAGAAGAATCAATAGGGAAATTATTATCTACATGGAGGGAGACTGCCCGAGCAGAGTGCAATTAGATCTAGGGTTTCTAGTGCATAGATCATAACAAGTGAGCAGGCACATACAATGTATGGTTAAGAGAGCAAATGGCATATTGACCTTTATTACAAAGGGGTTCAAGTTTAGAAATAGGGAATGAAGTCTGAAGTTATTCCAGCCCTTTGAAATAGGAAAGCTTTGTTACATTTATATGGGGTGTTGGTGAGTAGCTGCAATGCTTAGTAGCCATACCTAACAAAAACAATGTAGCAGCAGTGAGGCATTCCTAGCATTCCTTTGTCGCACCAAAAGAGGCTAGATAATGCGGGTCTGAATTCTTTGGTCTAAATAATCCGGCAGATTATTTACGTCTTCCTTAGTGAAGACAGAACCAAAGTAGTTATTCAATTGGTCTGCCATGTCCTTTTTCCCCATGATCAATTCACCTGTTTCTGACTGCAAGGGACCTACATTTGTTTTAACTAATCTTTTTCTCTTCACATATCTATAAAAACTTTTGTAGTCCGTTTTCATGTTCCAGTTTTCTTCCATAATCTATTTGCCCTTTTCTAATTAAGCCCTTTGTCGTCCTCTGCTGAACTCTGAATTTCTCCCACTCCTCTGGTAGGCTGCTTTTTCTGGCTAATTTGTATGCTTCATCTTTTGTTTTTATACTATCCCTGATTTCCCTTGTTATCCATGGATGCACTACCTGCCCTGATTTATTCTTTTGCCAAACTGGGATGAACAATTGTTGTAGTTCATCCATGCAGTCTTTAAATACCTTCCATTGCGCATCCACTGTCAACCCTTTAAGAATCACTTGCCAGTCTATCTTGGCCAATTCACTTCTCATACCTTCAAAGTTACCTTTGTTTAAGTTCAGAACCTTTGTTTCTGACTTAATGATGTCACTCTCCATCCTAATGAAGAACTCAACCATATTATGGTCACTCTTGCCCAAGGGGCCCCGCACAACAAGACTGCTAACTAACCCTTCCTCATTACTCAGTACCCAGTCTAGAATAGCCTGCTCTCTCGTTGGTTCCTCTACACGTTGGTTTGGAAAACTATCCCGCATGCATTCCAAAAAATCCTCTTCCTCAACACCCCTGCCCATTTGATTCACCTAATCTATATGTAGATTGAAGTCACCCATTATACTGTTTTACCCTTGTTGCACGCATTTCTAATTTCCTGTTTGATGCCATCCCCAACTCCACTACTACTGTTAAGTGGCCTGTACACAAATCCCACTAGCGTTTTCTGCCCCATAGAGTTTCGCAGCTCTACCCATATCGATTCCACATCCTCCAAGCTGATGTCCTTCCTTTCTATTGCATTAATCTCCTCTCTCACCAGCAACGCTACCCCACCTCCCTTTCCTTCTGTCTATCCCTCCTGAATATTGAATATCCCTGGATGTTCAGTTCCCAGCCTTGGTCCCCCTGGAGCCATGTCTCCGTGATCCCAACTATAG
Organism: Raja brachyura; assembly: GCA_963514005.1. Next base: position 115,763,908 of record OY740781.1, on the reverse strand, counting down.
CATAGTCATTAATAGCTATCTGCACATTCAAATCGTCCACCTTATTACGAATGCTCCTTGCATTGAGACACAAAGCCTTCAGGCTTGTTTTTACAACACTCTTACTCCTTATACAATTAGGAGCAAGGCATTCTGAATTTTGCACGTTTCAGAAATTACAATCAAGAACAACCAATTATTTCTTCTCTGTTCCCTCTTTAGTCTTGCTATTTTAATGTTTTAATCTGATTATCGTTTTTACTCCAGTTTCATGGTGTAACCTATATATTTAACTTGGTGATCAAATAACTGTTATTTTCTTATTAACAATGCTGTATTGTTTTAGGTTACCTTTTGCTTTAACAAATTCCTGTTGTCTATACATGGTACAAGATGCATTATACATGGATTTAAAGACAACCAGAATCAAGGGGAAACTTGTGACTGGCTTGAATTATATTTACACAAAGGAATATGGTTGTGGTGTTGGGGGGAAATCCTCTCAGTCCCAGAATATCACTGTTGGAATTTTTCAGGACAGTTCCCTAACATTATGACGAATGTCATCAATGACCTTCCCTCCATCATAACTTGGGAAGTGGGGATGTTTATATGTACTATGTTCAATCCCCTCAAGGCTGACAATCAAGTAGTTCATAAAACCTGAACAATGTTCAGGATTCTGCTTATAAAATAAACAACATACAAATTCTAGATACTGACCAACCAGAAGAGAATCCAACAGTCTCCTTTCATATTCAATGCCATCACCATCACCTAAAGTCTAATCTTCTTGGTTCTTGGTTTCTTGGTCCTCCAAAATATTCCAAATGGAATTTAAACTGGAGGTGGTGGAGGGAGGACTTAAGCCAGAAAGGGTTTTCAACTGTCTGGGATACTATTAACTAAAAACGTAACCTGGAAGAGGCTGACTATTTTAAAATGAGTCTAGCTCCTATATTCCCAGACCTTTTCCGTATAACATAGGCCACTGTCATGGAGAATGATGCAATAGACTCCCACAAAGCCTCACCATCATGCAATTTTTGTCATCCAAATCAACAAAGATTTCAGCCATATGGGTAAAACACTGACTTCTCCCCCAAATCGCAATCCATCCTGAGTTGGAAATATACTGCAATTCCTTCATCATTAGTCGGTATAAATCCTGGAATTCACTACCAAAGGCATTGCAAAAGCACTTTCACTGCAGTGACAGCAGTGAAGCCAAGTAGTGAACTCACCTCCACCAACTTAAGAGCGCTGAAAAATAGTCTGACCTCACCAGCAGTTCCCAGCTGACGAATTAAAAATGAAAGGGATCTCCAAATCCAAATTGGAATTGGATTTTATAGTAAAATTTATAGTAAAGTAGTTCATAATAACTGGAAATAGTTGCTTAAAGATATTCATAAATTAAGAACTCGTGATTAATGCACAGCATATCACAGGCAGACAAGTACTCACAGTTATCTTGTCCTTCTTTGATTGATCCAATGAATGGTGAGTTTGAGTGGGCACCTCAAGTAAACAAAACTGCAAATAAGCCTGCAGAAGAGAGTAAGATCGCACAAAAGTTAAAAGTAACAATATCCATGGAATATTATAGTTCTATGACATACAGTGGAACAACTGCAAATCAAGAATTTATTTATAACATTTCATACAAGATACTGAACATAATCCAAATCCTTAAATGAAGCTGCTTTAATAATTCTTATAGACCCATGTATTAGAAAATATTCACTTGCCTTATTGCTATCACAATTGTTTTCAATCTAATTCACATCTTTGTATTTGCTTCTCTCAAAGTAAACTTTTCTCATTGTTTCTTTTCAAATCCAGCCATTCATCTATTATGTGATCTAGAGTGATCTTGAGTATTAACACCGCTAGTGGGACAGGTGAGATGCTGATGGTCACTGGGGACAACGGTCCTGAAGTTTGTTTGAAGTCACCAACAATGGCGATTAGGGTATAAGGGCTTGGTTTCATGAGAGGGGTCCAGGAAAGAGCGTTCACGTCGCGGCCCTCTTTCCACCAATCTTTCCACCACCACGCACAAGAAACACAAGAAGCGTAAGACAGACATCATTGTATGCGGATGCCGAGAGTGTGTTCAGCTCTGACTGAACAACTTCTAATCTTGTGTGTGGACTCGACAAGCCGATTTCACAAGGGAATTGATGACCAAGTTAAAACCGTCCAGTGCCACCTTGCATTGGCTTGGAGTGGTGTATAGATTGCCGATAAGATGGAAGAGATGAATTCCTTACCTAGATAAAATGGAAGGCATCACCAATGTTATTTGCCCTTGCTATTGGAACCTTAGCTGAAAGTATAAGAGTACTTCCGAGCATTCATGGCTATAATACTAAATATACTAATAATAAGATTTTGTTATATGCAGATGATGTACTATTTTATATTACCAACTCCCATGTCAGTATCCCAAATATGTTAATTCTCATAGAACAATTCGGCTCCGCCTCAGGGTATAGAATAAACTGGAACTGAAATAAACGGAAATTATGCTGATAAAACCTCAAGACCCTTCACACCTCCTAAAATTTCCGTTTAGAATTGCTATGGAAAAAATTTTAATTAAAAAAAAAATGTAAATATCTTGGCGTCTATGTGACTATAAAACATCCTTCCTTATTTCAAGCAAATTTTCCACCACTAATCACCAAATTAAATGCCCTTATTCAATTTTGGAAAGCACTTCCAATTTCCCTTATAGGTAGAGTAAATGCCATAAAGATGGTTTTCCTTCCACAACTCCTGTACCTATTTCAATCAATACCCATTTTCCTTCCTAAAAACATTTTTTTTAAACTCAACTCTGTGATTCCGAACTTTATCTGGGATTATAAAACTCATAGAATTCACAAACGACATTTATGCAAACCTAAAGAAATCGGTGGACTGGCTCGCCCTAATTTTCTTCTGGGCAACTAATATTAAAAATTTAATTTGCTGGATGGACGTTACATGCCAACAAGTAAACTGGTTAAAAATGGAGAGGGAAGATTGTTTGCCTTTCAATATAGGTGCGATTCTTCTCTCTCCAATACATCTGAAGAAATCAACGTATGAGAAAAATCCGATAATCCATAGCTCCTTATGAATCTGGAAACAGTTGAAATCAACCCTTAAATTGAGAAATGTATCCCTCCTCATACCAATCGCCAATAATTCCTCGTTTAAACCGTCTACTTTAGACAGCGCATTTGTACAATGGTAAAGCTTAGGAATTAAAAAGCGGGGAGACCTTTATGAGATGGGGACCTTCCTCTCGTTTCAAGAATTACAGTTGAAATATCATTTGAAAGGTAGTCATTACTTCAGATATCTTCAAATACGAGACTATGTGAAAATACACACGCAAGATTGTCACTCCATGGGTCCAGATATACTAGATGAATGCATGAACAGAAAGGCGGATTCAAATAAGTTAATATCGTACTTCTATAATACCCTTTTAAATCTACATATCCCATCGTCGGAAATAATTAGGGGAGCTTGGGAAGATGAATTGGGTTTGACAATTTCAAAGGATAGTTGGACGTAAAGTCTTCTATATATACATTACTGTTCTCTTAATGTTAAGCGCTCAATAATACAATTTAAAATACTGCATAGACTCTATTATTCAAAGTTTAAATTGAACAAGATCTTCCCAAATGTCCCTCCTATCTGTGAGAAATGTCTCCTCCAAGAAGCAACCATAACCCATTCTTTTGGTTCCTCTACAAAATTACAAAACTGCTGGAGGGGATTTTTTGATATATTTTCCAAAATACTTAAAACTAAATTGGATCCCGATATAAAATCGATCACACTAGGTATGTCTGAGGCCTGTTCAGAGCTAACGATATTTCAAAGACGTTTCCTTAACTATGGCCTGATAACGGCGAAAAAATTAATACTTAAATTTTGGAAACAGACAACAGTCCCTCCAATGAAGATGTGGATCACAAACATGTCCGAGACACTACATTTGGAAAACATTAGGCTTGTCTTGGCAGAAAAAACAGATCAATTTCTTAAGACATGGACACCCTTTACCCGAATTCTTACAACAGTAGCATGGTGCAACACAAATTTAAATATAAATCCGATGCTGGGTTTGGTAAGGTGAGCGGGGGGGGATGAACTGTGTGAAAGGGAGTCTGATAGCCTTCCAGACGTCCACCTCTGTGCCAGGTGTATCGAGATGGGGCTCCTAAGGGACTGTATTAGGAGCCCGGAGCAGCAGCTCGATGACCTCCGTCTCGTCGGGGAGAGCGAGGAGGTCATAGAGAGGAGTTACAGAGAGGTGGCCACTCCAAGACCTCAGGAGGCAGACAAGTGGGTACGGTTAGGGGCACGGGGCAAGGGGCAAAGGCAGGGACTAGAGAGTACCCCGGTGGCTGTACGCCTTGGCAATAAGTACCCCTGTTTGAGTACTGTTGGGGGGACAGCCTACCTGGGGGTAGCAACAGCGGCCGGGCCTCAGGTACAGAGACCGGCCCTGTTGCTCAGAAGGGTAAGGAAAAGAAGAGGAGGGCAGTAGTGATAGGGGACTCTATAGTTAGGGGGTCAGATAGGCGATTCTGTGGATGCAGTCAGGAGACCCGGATGGTAGTTTGCCTCCATGGTGCCAGGGTCTGGGATGTGTCTGAACGTGTCCAAGATATCCTGAAATGGGAGGGAGAGGAGACCGAGGTCGTGGTACATATAGGTACCAATGACATAGGTAGAAAAAGAGAAGAGGTCCTGAAAGGAGAATTTATGGAGTTAGGAGGAGAGTTAAGGAGAAGGACCGCAAAGGTAACAATCTCAGGATTACTGCCTGTGCCACGCGACAGTGAGAGTAGGAATGGAGCGCGGTGGAGGATAAATGTGTGGGTGAAGGACTGGTGCAGAGGGAAGGGATTCAAGTTTCTGGATCATTGGGACCTCTTTTGGGGAAGGTGTGACCTGTACAAAAAGGACGGGTTGCACTTGAACCCGAGGAGAACCAATATCCTGGCGGGGAGATTTGCAAAGGCTACTGGGGAAACTTTAAACTAGATTGGTTGGGGGGAGGGACTCAAATAGAGAAGGCTAGTAGACAGTGTGTGAGGCAGGAGGCAGAGAAGGGAAGCACTCAGACTCAGAAGAAAAAAATAATAAACAGAGAATAAGAGGTGGTGGGTTTCTTAAATGTGTGAGCAGAAAGACAGAGGAGTGTAAAATGAGGGTAGAAGCAATAGGTAGCAAGGTGAAAAGTAAAAGTGGCAGGCAGACAAATCCAGGGCAAAAATAAAAAAAAGCCACTTTTCAACATAATTGTATGAGGGGTACGAGCGTTGTAAAAACAAGCCTGAAGGCCTTGTGTCTCAATGCAAGGAGCATTCATAATAAGGTGGATGAGTTGAATGTGCAGATAGCTATTAATGATTATGATATAGTTCGGATAACGGAGACATGGCTCCAGGGTGACCAAGGCTGGGAGCTGAACATCCAGGGATATTCAATATTCAAGAGGGATAGACGGAAAGGAAAAGGAGGTGGGGTAGCGTTGCTGGTTAGAGAGGAGTTTAACGCAATAGAAAGAAAGGACATTAGTTTGGAGGATGTGGAATCGATATGGGTAGAGCTGCGAAACACTAAGGGGCAGAAAACACTAGTGGGTGTTGTGTACAGGCCACCTAACAGTAGTAGTGGAGTTGAGGATGGCATCAAACAGGAAATTAGAAATGCGTGCGACAAAGGTAAAATAGTTATAATGGGTGACTTCAATCTACATATAGATTGGGCGAATCAAATTGGCAGGGGTGCTGAGGAAGAGGATTTCTTGAAATGTATGTGGGATAGTTTTCTAAACCAACTTGTAGAGGACCAACGAGAGAGCAGGCTATTCTAGACTGGGTATTGAGTAATGAGGAAGGGTTAGTTAGTAGCCTTGTTGTGCGAGGCCCCTTGGGCAAGAGTGACCATAATATGGTTGAGTTCTTCATTAGGATCGAGAGTGACATTGTTAATTCAGAAACACATGGGTGCTGAACTTGAACAAAGGTAACTTTGAAGGTATGAGAAGTGAATTGGCCAAGATAGACTGGCAATTGATTCTTAAAGGGTTGATGGTAGATAGGCAATGGAAGGCATTTAAAGAATGCATGGATGAACTACAACAATTGTTCATCCAAGTTTGGCAAAAGAATAAATCAGGGAAGGTAGTGCATCAGTGGATAACAAGGGAAATCAGGGATAGTATCAAAACAAAAGATGAAGCGTACAAATTAGCCAGAAAAAGCAGCCTACCAGAGGGGAAATTCAGAGTCCAGCAGAGGAGGTCAAAGGGCTTAATTAGGAAAGGGAAAATAGATTATGAAAGAAAACTGGCAGGGAACATAAAAACTGACTGCAAAGGTTTTTATAGATATGTGAAGAGAAAAAGATTAGTTCAAACAACTGTAGGTCCCTTGCAGTCAGAAACAGATGAATTGATCATGGGGAACAAGGACATGGCAGATCAATTGAATAACTACTTTGGTTCTGTCTTCACTAAGGAAGACATAAATAATCTGCCGGAAATAGCAGGGGATCGCGGGTCAAATGAGATGGAGGAACTGTGTGAAATCCAGGTTAGCCAGAAAGTGGTGTTAGGTAAATTGAATGGATTAAAGGCCGATAAACCCCCAGGGCCAGATAGGCTGCATCCCAGAGTACTTAAGGAAATAGCCCCAGAAATAGTGGATGCCTTAGTGATAATTTTTCAAAACTGCTTAGATTCTGGAGTAGTTCCTGAGGAGTGGAGGGTAGCTAATGTAACCCCACTTTTTAAAAAGGGAGGGAGAGAGAAAACGGGGAATTACAGACCAGTTAGTCTAACATCGGTAGTGGGGAACTGTCTAAGTCAGACAGTTAGCAGTCTAACTGACTGCTAGAGTCAGTTATTAAAGATGGGATAGCAGCACATTTGGAAAGTGATGAAATCATTGGACAAAGTCAGCATGGATTTACGAAAGGTAAATCATGTCTGACGAATCGTATAGAATTGTTTGAGGATGTAACTAGTAGAGTGGTTAAGGGAGAACCAGTGGATATGTTATATCTGGACTTTCAGAAGGCTTTCGACAAGGTCCCACATAAATGATTAGTATACAAACTTAAAGCACACGGTATTGGGGGTTCAGTATTGATGTGGATAGAGAACTGGCTGGCAAACAGGAAGCAAGAGTAGGAGTAAACGGGTCCTTTTCAGAATGGCAGGCAGTGACTAGTGGGGTACCGCACGGCTCAGTGCTGGGACCCCCAGCTATTTACAATACATATTAATGATTTGGACGAGGGAATTGAATGCAACATCTCCAAGTTTGCGGATGACACGAAGCTGGGGGGGCAGTCTTAGCTGTGAGGAGGATGCTAGGAGATTGTAAGGTGACTTGGATAGGCTGGGTGAGTGGGCAAATGCATGGCAGATGCAGTATAATATGGATAAATGTGAGATCATCCACTTTGGTGGCAAAAACAGGTAAGTAGACTATTATCTGAATGGTGGCCGATTAGGAAAAGGGGAGATGCAGCACGACCTGGGTGTCATGGTACACCAGTCATTGAAAGTACGCATGCAGGTGCAGCAGGCAGTGAAGAAAGCAAATGGTATGTTGACATTTACTGCAAAAGGATTTGAGTATAGGAGCAGGGAGGTTCTACTGCAGTTGTACAGGGTCTTGGTGAGACCACACCTGTATTGCGTACAGTTTTGGTCTCCAAATCTGAGGAAAGACATTCTTGCCATAGAGGGAGTACAGAGAAGGTTCGCCAGACTGATTACTGGGATGTCAGGACTTTCATATGAAGAAAGACTGGAGAGGCTCGGCTTTTACTCGCTAGAATTTAGAAGATTGAGGGGGGATCTTATAAAAACTTACGAAATTCTTAAGGGGATGAACATGCTAGATACAGGAAGATTGTTCCCGATGTTGGGGATGTCCAGAACAAGGGGTCACAGTTTAAGGATAAACAGTGGTGAATCTCTGGAATTCTCTGCCACAGAAGGTAGTTGAGGCCAGTTCATTGGCTATATTTAAGAGGGAGTTAGATGTGGCCCTTGTGGCTAAAGGGATCATGGGGTATGGAGAGAAGGCAGGTACGGGATACTGAGTTGGATGATCAGCCATGATCATATTGAATGGCGGTGCAGTCTCGAAGGGCCGAATGGCCTACTCCTGCACCTATTTCCTATGTTTCTATGAGGGGCAAGGTATATCACCTTTCTTTTTCTTATTTCTATATCTTTCTGCCACACTACTTTGGTAATTTGGGGGACTTTCTTTTGTTCTTTTTTGATCTATCTTTTCACTTTCCATTTTTTTTCTTTCTTGTTTTCTTTTTCTTTTCCTTTTTCACTTTCATAGTTTAGGTTATAAGGTTAAAAACGATGCTGTACAATAATTGTATAATTTTAGATGTCAAATGTTTTATCTCTGTACAATTGCTTCTAATTAAAAAAAAATTAAAAATTAAATGGAAGTCATTTTATGATCAAGTGATCCAGGTCAAAGGAGTATAATTGAGCTAAGAGCATTATATTGGTGCCCAACAAAGCAGAAGATGCCCACATAATCCTTGCCCAAGAATTCATTACAGTCAAAGATAGACAAAATGCTGGAGTAACTCAGCGGGTCATGTAGTATCGCTGGAGAGAAGGAATGGGTGATGTTTTAGGTCGAAACCCTTCTTCAGACTCATTCATTACAGTCCATGTACAAGTGTCAGAGCTTATGAGGAGAAGGCAGGAGAATGGGGTTAGGAGGGAGAGGTAGATCAGCCATGATTGAATGGCGGAGCAGACTTGATGGGCTGAATGACCTAATTCTACTCCTATCTCTTTTAACCATATGATAAAAATAAACCATCAGGTTGCATAGCAGGGTCAGCTGCAATGCTAATACCAACACTAGAATTTCATTGGTATGTTCATGCTGGCCAGTTGGTTAAACATTTACATTATTAAAGAAATGTGTGGATCCTGTTTAACTGAATCTATACATGAGCACAGGAAGTTCCCGGTCATTTCGAACTGACCTTCAGTGTTTATTTGTATGTAATTAATTGCAAATGACTTGCATTTATACGGGAATTTTACATACTCAAAACACTCCAGAAACATTTCACAACGAACGAAGTGCATTTAGGCACAGTTAACCCTTTGCTGGTTCTTTAATAAAATCCTCGAACCTTAAACTATACCCTAATCACGATGAGAGATTTAATGAGTTGGTGAAATGGGATGCGGCACAGGGTCAGAGTCTTTCTTTCCAAAGACGGTTTTATATTGCCGGAAGACAAAACTGCTGGAGAAACTCAGCGGGTGCGGCACCATCTATAGAGCGAAGGAAATAGGCAACGTTTCGGGCCGAAACCCTTCTTCAGAAGCCCGAAACGTTGCCTATTTCGCACCATAGATGCTGCTGCACCCGCTGAGTTTCCCCAGCACTTTTGTCTACCTTCGATTTTCCAACATCTGCAGTTCCTTCTTAAACTTTATATTGCAGGAAACCGGTCAAACAGCATAAGTATTGCCCGCACGATCACCACACTGTTTCTAGCTCAGGCTTTGCTGGAAAGGTGCCACAAAGAGCAGCAGCGGCTGCTGTCAACTGCACCTACCAAGGCGAGCAAGGCGCAGCACAGCAGGAGGCACCAGGTACACCGTCTCCGAGAACGCCGGGACATCACCTTTCCTTCTGCATTCCCACCTGCGGCAGCTCAACGCTTCACTTCACCTTCTTCACTCACGGCTTCCCGGAGTCACGCCCCATTATGCAGATTCACACATTGCGGCCGCCTCCTCCCGCAGCGCAGCTCAACGCAACCCCAACGCCCGGGAGGAGCCGGCTGTTCACAACCGGAGCGCGGGGCGAGGAGCGGTGCAACCCGGAGCACTGGCCTGGTCTGGCCAGGCCATGGCAACGGTGTAACAAGGGCAACAGTGTTACAGGGGGAACAGTGCAACAAGAGGGACAGTATACAGGGGGTACAGTGCACCTAGGGCAATGGGTGTAACAAGGGTATACAATGGTGTAACTGTTCAACAAGCCAGGAGTATACTGGAGGAACAGTGGAACAAGGACAACAGTGTATCAGGGCCACACAAAAAGCTGGAGAAACTCAGCGGGTGCAGCAGCATCTAAGGAGCGAAGGAGATAGGCGACGTTTCGGGTCGAGACCCTTCTTCAGACTTACCCAGTGTATCAGGGCCAACAGTGTAACCCGGCAACAATATGCAGGTGGAATAATGTAACCAGGACAACAGTATACCGGGAGAACAGTGTACATGGGCAACAATGTACCCAGGTCCACTGTATCTCGGGAGAACGGTGTATCAAGGGTAACAGTATATAGGGGTAATAGTATAACCCAGCCAACAGTATAACCCAGCCAATAGTATAACCCAGACAACAGTATACGGGGGAGGGGAACAGTGTACCAGGTCAACTGTATATAGGGGCAGCAGAGGAATCCAGGCCAACAGTGTAACCCAGCAACAATATACAGAGGAAACAGTGTAACCAGAGTAACAGTGTAACAAGGGCAACTGTATACAGGGAGAACAGTATAACAAGGATAACAATATACAAGGGCAACAGTGTAACGCAGGCAACAGTAATGGGGGAACAGTGTATGCAGACAAATGTGTTAACAGCACAACAGTGTAACCGAGGCAATGGTATAACTGGGCAACTGTTATAGCCAGGGCAATGGTATACCATGGAAACAGTATACGTATAAGAACAGTACAACAAGATGAGAGTATAACTGGGGGAACAGTGGAACCAGGGTGATCGAACCACAGGAAGAGCAATGAAACAAGGCAACAATATAATTGTTGTTGGGATATTTGAAAGGGCGTGACTGTGTAACCAGGGGTACAATGGAACGAGTAAGGCAGTATTACTGGGGAGAAAGGTGTAATGAGGAAAGATGTAGCCAAGGTGAAAGTATAAGCAGTAGGGAACAATGGAACCAGGGAAATAGTATAACCGGAATACCAAGACAAAGGAATATCTGTGAAAACGATGGAACCAGAGTGACATTATGGCTGGGGGAACAGTGTAACAAGGTGAGATTGTTTAAACAATAAGCAGTTTGGACAGGCTAGATGCAGGAAGATTGTTCCCGATGTTGGGGAAGTCCCCCTTGGGGAAGAACAAGGGGTCACAGTTTAAGGATAAGGGAGATGTCTTTTAGGACCGAGATGAGAAAAACATTTTTCACACAGAGAGTGGTGAATCTCTGGAATTCTCTGCCACAGAAGGTAGTTGAGGCCAGTTCATTAGCTATATTTAAGAGGGAGTTAGATGTGGTCCTTGTGGCTAAGGGGATCAGGGGGTATGGAGAGAGGGCAGGTACAGGATACTGAGTTGGATGATCAGCCATGATCATATTGACTGGCGGTGCAGGCTCGAAGGGCCGAATGGCCTACTCCTGCACCTATTTTCTATGTTTCTATGTTTTTATGACAGTATTGCTAAATAACAGAACCACGGCAAACGTATAACAGGGAGAACAATGCAACAAAATCAACAGTATAATTAGGGGAATTATATAACAAGATAACTATAACCAGAGGAACAATAGAAATAGGGTGATAGTGTAACCGGGGAAAGGAAGAGTAATGTAACGAGATGATAGTGTAGCCGAGCATTGAAATGCAAGCAGGGTGACAATGAACCAAGGGTTTGAATAGAACCTGGGTGACTATTATAGGAGGAATAGTGGTACCAGGGCAAAGGTGTAGCAGTCTGAATAACATAACCAGTGTGACAGCATAACCGGGAAGAATGAAGCCCTGGTATAACCGTGGAAACAATGCAACAAAGGAGACAGAAGATCCGGAAACAATAGAACCAAGGTGAGTGAATGTCAGGGGATGAGGGATTGGAGGAATAGGGACATTGCAACAGTTAGATGACCTGCTCAGTTACTCCAGCATATTGTGTCTATCTGTGGTATAAACCAGTATCTGCAGTTCCTTTCTATACACAGTGCGATGAGTGCTGATGGAATCAAGGGCAGAAGTGCGGCCAGGGGACAATGGAACCAAGGTCAACAGTGCAACTGGGAGGAACAGCTGTAACCAATGCAGTGGTATACACAGCAGTGTAATCAGATGGATCAATGCCTTTGACCACATCCATCAGTTAGTGGGCAGCACGGAGCGTCCTGCAGGCACTGCAGGGAAATGACACCATGGGTCATGTGGCATGGTTCCCAGAGCAGACTGCCCGGCTTGTCTGGCAAAAGTTCTTCTTGCCAAAACTCACCAGCAAGCACCAAGACCTGGCTTGGCTAGCAGTGAGGGGAGCCCTCCTAATCAGATCCTTCCTGCACCATTGGAACTTCACTACCAGCGAACGCTGCCCTCGGGATGGCTGTTATGGAAAGGAGGCAGTTGCCCACCTCTTAGCTGAGTGTGGATTTGCAAAAAGAGTCTGGAGAGACTTGCAAGGGTTCTTGTCACAGTTTATTCCGAACAGCTCCATAACAGAGAACTGTGATTTACGGACTGTTCCCACGGACACATTCAGGGATGGACACCGAGTGCTACTGGAAAGTCATGAACTCAGTGAAAGACGCTCTATGGTCTGTCTGGACTTTGTTGACCTTCCCAGCAGTGCGAGTAATCCATCAGGGAATGTTGCCGACTGGCCCACTGCAGACTGCAGGAGTGCGTGCTGAGGTGTGGAAGACTGAGGTTGAGGGGGGTCGTAGGAGGTCATAGACATAGTCATAGGAGGTATTTTACTTCAGTGAGCCAACGCGATCTTGACATTTTTTTCAACTCGTCTAGGGTCTTCTAAACTCGTGGATTAGGTCGCCGAAGTGGGACAGGCCCTTAACGTCGAAAGTACTGTCAAGAAGGTGATGGGGAACTGCAGTCTTGATCTGCCGCTGTCCTTCTGCTGAAGGTACTCCCACAATGCTATTGGGAGGGCACTCTGGGATGTAGAGCCAGCAGTGGCAGGAGACCAGCAACATATTTGGGATGGTATAAAACAGGAAATTAGAAATGCGTGTGACAAAGGCACAACAGTTATAATGGGTGACTTCAATCTACATATAGATTGGGTGAATCAAAAAGGCAGGGGCGCTGAGGAAGAGGATTTTTTGGAAAGTATGAGGGATAGTTATCTAAATCAACATGTAGAGGAACCAACGAGAGAGCAGGCTATTTTAGACTGGGTATTGAGTAATGAGGAAGGGTTAGTTAGCAGTCTTATTGTGCGTGCCCCCTTGGGCATGAGTGACCATAATATGGTCGAGTTCTTCATTAGGATGGAGAGTGACATTGTTAATTCAGAAACAATGGTTCTGAACTTAAGGAAAGGTAACTTTGAGGGTATGAGACGTGAATTGGCCAAGATTGACTGGCAATCAATTCTAAAAGGGTTGACGGTGGATGCGCAATGGAAGACATTTAAAGACTGCATGGATGAACTACAAAAATTGTTCATCCCAATTTGGCAAAAGAATAGATCAGGGAAGGTAGTGCATCTGTGGATAACAAGGGAAATCAGGGATAGTATCAAAGCAAAGGATGATGCGTACAAAGTAGCCAGAAAAAGCAGCATACCAGAGGACTGGGAGAAATTCAGAGACCAGCAGAGAAGGACAAAGGGCTTGATTAGGAAAGGAAAAATAGATTATGAAAGAAAAGTGGCAGGGAACATAAAAACTGACTGCAAAAGCTTTTATAGATATGTGAAGAGAAATAGATTAGTTAAAACAAATGTAGGTCCCTTGCAGTCAGAAACAGGTGAGTTGATCATGGGGAACAAGGATATGGCAGACCAATTGAATAACTACTTTGGTTCCGTCTTCACTAAGGAAGACATAAATAATCTGCCGGAAATAGCAGGGGACCGCAGGTCAAAGGAGTACTTGAGTGAAATCCAGGTTAGTCAGGAAGTGGTGTTGGGTAAATTGAATGGTTTAAAGGCCGATAAATCCCCAGGGCCAGATAGGCTGCATCCCAGAGTACTTAAGGAAGTAGCTCCGGAAATAGTGGATGCATTAGTGATAATCTTTCAAAACTCTTTAGATTCTGGAGTAGTTCCTGAGGATTGGCGGGTAGCAAACGTAACCCCTCTTTTTAAGAAGGGGGGGGAGAGAGAAAACGGGGAATTACAGACCAGTTAGTATAACATCGGTAGTGGGGAAACTGCTAGAGCAGTTATTAAAGATGGGATAGCAGCACATTTGGAAAGTGGTGAAATCATTGGACAAAGTCAGCATGGATTTACGAAAGGTAAATCATGTTTGACGAATCTTGTGGAATTTTTCGAGGATGTAACTAGTAGCGTGGATGGGGGAGAACCAGTGGATGTGGTGTATCTGGACTTCCAGAAGGCTTTCGACAAGGTCCCACATAAGCGATTAGTATATAAACTTAAAGCATATGGCATTGGGGGTTCAGTATTGATGTGGATAGAGAACTGGCTGGCAAACAGGAAGCAAAGAGTAGGAGTAAACGGGTCGTTTTCACAATGGCTGGCAGTGACTAGTGGGGTACCGCAAGGCTCAGTGCTGGGACCCCAGCTATTTACAATATACATAAATGATCTGGATGAGGGAATTGAAGGCAATATCTCCAAGTTTGCGGATGACACTAAGCTGGGGGGTAGTGTTAGCTGTAAGGAGGATGCTAGGAGAATGCAAGGTGACTTGGATAGGCTGGGTGAGTGGGCAAATGTTTGGCAGATGCAGTATAATGTGGATAAATGTGAGGTTATCCACTTTGGTGGCAAAAATAGGAAAACCGACTACTATCTAAATGGTGGCCAATTAGGAAAAGGGGAGATGCAGCGCGACCTGGGTGTCATGGTACACCAGTCATTGAAAGTAGGCATGCAGGTACAGCAGGCAGTGAAGAAAGCCAATGGTATGTTAGCTTTCATAGCAAAAGGATTTGAGCACAGGAGCAGGGAGGTTCTACTTCAGTTGTATAGGGTCTTGATGAGGCCACACCTGGAGTATTGCGTACATTCTGGTCTCCAAATCTGAGGAAGGACATTATTGCCATAGAGGGAGTGCAGCGAAGGTTCACCAGACTGATTCCTGGGATGTCAGGAAGGTCTTATGAACAAAGACTGCATAGACTCGGTTTATACTCTCTAGAATTTAGGAGATTGAGAGGGGATCTTATAGAAACTTACAAGATTCTTAAGGGGTTGGACAGGCTAGATGCAGGAAGATTGTTCCCGATGTTGGGGAGGTCCAGGACAAGGGGTCACAGCTTAAGGATAAGGGGGAAATCCTTTAGGACCGAGATGAGAAGGAATTTTTTCACACAGAGAGTGGTGGGTCTCTGGAACTCTCTGCCACAGAGGGTAGTTGAGGCCAGTTCATTGGCTATATTTAAGAGGGAGTTAGATGTGGCCCTTGTGGCTAAGGGGATCAGAGGGTATGGAGAGAAGGCAGGTACGGGATACTGAGTTGGATGATCAGCCATGATCATATTGAATGGCGGTGCAGGCTCGAAGGGCCAAATGGCCTACTCCTGCACCTAATTTCTATGTTTCTATTTCCAAATCAGATGATGTGCAACATGAAATAAAATCTGCAGGTGGTGGCGTTTCTACTCAACTGTCACCCTTCCCCTTGTTGGTCTTGGAGAGGTCATAGTAGCAATGTTACAACATTTTGAGCTTTTAAAAATCAAGTCTGCAATTTATCCCCTCAGATAAAGCATAAAAATAAGTTTAATTTGACACCTAATTCACTTTCATATCTTCAGTATTAATAAAGTTATGGCCATTTTCATACTCAGAAATTAGCATCTTGTTCCCTATTGCTTTTCCATTGACTTAACACAAAAGTTGTGATCGAGGACAGTCAAAAGCCCATATTTTTCTTAAAAATTAAGAGAACTGAAAGAAATGTTCAGTTATTATAGATTGAAGCATTCTGAAACAAATATGAAACAATCTTACTTGGATGACCTGAAATAAAAGCATATAATTAGTTAGTTACCCAATTGTAACTAATTACAAAATTCAGTTACTAGATCTAAACATCTATCTATTTCTTAAGAAAATAATAACATATTTTAAAAAGCCTAAGTGTCCAAATAACATTCACACAAGAATTCACAATATAACATGATTTTTAAATCTCATTGTTATGAATTTATAGGCCAAATTGAAGGAATTTAGTGTTTAATGCCCGTAAATTAATGGCCATTTAAATCAGCTTGCGAGTGGGATTTTATGGAACGCGATTGATTGGAACGTTGCGGTTGCGGTGAATTTAAACCCCATATCGGCAGGAAAAATACTGCCGGTTCGTATGGGGAATAAATCACCGTTTCGCAACGTGAAATGTTGATTAAGGTCATCTAAACAAGCAAGTTTATACGAAAAAATAAACAGCTTTCCTTTACCTGTCCCCTACGTAAAATCTGTCCCCGTTGTCGGCGTTCACGGCATTAGGAGCTAATTTTTATTTTACTCCAGCACTGAAATAGTCGGGCGATTTAAAAAAAAATTCACTTACCGGCAGTCGGAACGAATCTTTAGCAAAAGCTCGCACTCCGAGAAAATATAAATCCGAAAGGCATTGGAAAACCGCATTTTCACGCCCCCCCCCCCCCCCCCACTGAAATAGTCGGGCGATTTAAAAAAAAATTCACTTACCGGCAGTCGGAACGAATCTTTAGCAAAAGCTCGCACTCCGAGAAAGTATAAATCCGAAAGGCATTGGAAAACCGCATTTTAACCCCCCCCCCACTCCCCCCCCCCCCCCACTCCCCCCCCCCCCCACGCCCCCCCCCCCCCCCTCAAAGGCGCCAAAGTCCGCACACAGCCAGTGACAGAACTGCAGCGCCGCTGAAGGTACGTTTTGTAACATACCTAGGTCATAGGCTTTAGAGGATCCCAGGTGAGGAAATAAAAATGTACACTGCGGGCTCTGTCCATAAGCTAGGGTACTATTCGATTCACCTCAACCACATTGCGGACATTGGACCTTCATGGACTTCGTCAATGGAATGGTTGCTGTACAATGCTGAGAGCTATATTCTGCTCTCTGTAACTTCCCCTTTGCTGTACCTATTGTAATTGAATTTGACATACGTGTAGTATCATGTAGTCTGATTGAATAGCATGCAAAACAAAGCTTTTCACTATACCTCGGTACACGTGACAATAAACGAAACTAAAAACTAGATGCTCCCTTATTCCATCACGCTGGCAGAGTATTCTATCGTGCGCCCTACAGCAGTGCGGTGGGTAAGTGGATCGAGTGCAGCCTGCAGCAGCTACATAGAGCAGCAGTTAAATAAGACAATGGCATCCTGCTGGGCTGGACCGACCCGCATTTCATCAGTCCAATGCTGCCAGGACACCAGCCTTAAAGTGAAAAGTATAAGAAAATGCATATCTCCGTGGGTCACGATCGTCAGTTTTAGAGACTTGGAAGTTGCAAGATGGAACCAGTAAGTGGCGACTCTCTATGCTGCAGTTCGAGATGAGGATCTGTTGTTAACATGTACGGTATGATTTTGACTGGATAGCATGTGGAATTTGATGGGATAGCATGTGGAGCAAGCATTTCATGGCATCTCTGTGCACGTGACAATAAATAATCAAACAATAGAATCGGGTTCGATGAACTTGTGAAGGGAATTCAAAATTTGCTGGGAAAAGAAAAAATTGTAGGACTGCAGTGAAACATTTGAATGATAAGCCAAAGGAACCTTTTCATTTTATGATTTTATGTAAAACATACAATTAAATATATATATAGTACACTGTTCAATTGCTACATTGTCAGGGATTATTCAGATGTGGTAGATGTGGAATTATGTGGTAGGTATTAATTCAAATGCGAACCAGTCTACAGAATACCTGTTCTAGTGTACATTGCAACCAGTAGTCAGTTTGAAAGTAAAGGGATAGTCTTGTAACCAAATAGTACTGTGTACAGAGCACAGGTTACTGACCAATGGCAGGAGGCTGGTTTGTATGAGAGGTTCTCATTTGCATCAGCCAAATGTAAGATAATGGAATACGTTAAATGGGTTAGTTTAATTTAGCTTAGTGATACAGTGTGAAAACAGGTCCTTTGGCCTACCGTGTCCACTCAGACAAACAATCCCCCTTACTCTTGTTTTATGTTATCCCAGTTTCGCACCCTACACACTAGGGCCAATTTGCAGAAGCCAATTAACCTACAAACCTGCACATCTTTGGAATGTGGGAGGAAACCGGTGAAAAAAAATGCAGTCACTGGGAGAATGTACAAATTCCATACAGACCACACTGGTCTGTAGGCAACAGGCCTACATTAAACCAGGTACCTTCAACTTTAGTTATTTTGCACCATTGTGATATGGATCAAGGAAGTTTCCAACCAGATCCATTCTGTCACTTGGTACATCAGGTATAGTCATCGGCATCATTGCTCTGTCTAATAATAACTGCGATGTTTGTGTATTCATGGAGTCAGCCCTCGCAACATTAATGTTGTGTGTTTGGGTTCTCTGTCCTCGGAGACATTTAAATCCTCCATGTGAATAACTTTGTCCCAGGAAAGGTGTTTGTACAGACACAGGTGTCTAGTCAGTTACAGCATACTCGCATTGTAAATGTGTACTTCAATGGAGCCAATTGTCACTCAAAATATTAAAGTAAATAATTTCAATAGACAATAGGTACAGGAGTAGACCACTCGGCCCTTCGAGTCAGCACCGCCATTCAATGTGATCATGCCTGGTCATCCCCAATCAGTACCCCATTCCTGCCTTCTCCCCATATCCCCTGACTGCTATTTTTAAGAGCCCTATCTAGCTCTCTCTTGAAAGTATCCAGCGAACCAGCCTCCACCGCCCTCTGAGGCAGGGAATGCCACAGACTCATTGTAGCTTCTTGTACTGATGCTCCCCAATGTACGTTAGGGTTACGTCCCGCATACCCTTGCATGTCGGATATTACGCAAGTCGGAAACGGAAGTGCTACTGTGCATGTTTAAATTTATATTTGATGTGGAGACCATGGGGGAGCTCCAACATGGCGATCTCAGAGGAGTTCTCACGCGGAGACCAGGTGGGAGCTCCGACGTGGTGACATCATGGGAGTCCGAAGCGGAGTACCTAGGAGTTCCAACATAGAGACATCACAGGATCTCCACAGTGGACATCAGTGGGAAAGAATTGATTACCTAAGTGCGAGTTTACATAAGTCACCCCTTGTGTAAGTCGGTGAGTGCATGTAATTGTGTTGAATCGCCTGCTGTTATTTGTGTTCTTAAATATACAAACTTGATATACTTAGAGTTAGGAGGGACTCTACTGAGAAGGTCTCCAAGAGAATGTCGGCTTGTTTTGATGAATAAAGACATTCATATCTACAACTTCATTGTCTCTGAGTGACTCAGTTCACAATCACAACATAATCAAGTCCTGTTGAACTAATTATCTGGTAAATAAAACTAAATCCTTAGAATATAATTTAGAAACTGGTTTTGTGTTAAACAGGTATTCATTAACACTTTACATATGACCATGATGCCATGTGCTTTATTTTACAAAGGTTAACACAGTGTGGAAGCCATCATCAATGAAAAAGAGAGCAGCAATCATTGGATACTGACCATCACCTAAAGCATCATGAATCTAATCGGAAGTTTCTTCTGTACTTCATTATGCTGCAAGTCAGCTCTTTCATGATTTAAAATAGCAAATAAGTTCCTTTAATTTTGGATTTAAACAATCAGATGCACTTGTCAATTTATACATTGAAATGGATTAAAATGGTGTCATTGCTTTTTCAGGATAGAGTCATGCATGTTTGTTCCCTGCTGGGCAATGACTTTCATCGTGGGTGGTCAGAGGAGCCTGTAGTAGTTCCCCTTTCTTATACACCAGCAATCTATCTTGTTTCACAGGTTGTTCCTTAGACAGCGATGGATGTGTTCTCCTGTTCAAGCAAAAATGCCTGGCAGGAGGGCTGACTCCATTCACTGAATAGAGGGCTGATTCACTCAATAGTCTTTAACATCTTCTCATGCATTCATTAATTGGGGGTAAAGTGTTATCTACAGGGTTCATTTGGACATTCTGTGTCTTTGTTAACTCCATCATGTTTGGGTACTGAAGTAATATGTAGTTTTCTCAAGTTATAGGAGTCTACTCTGCCATTCAATCATGGCTGATCTCTGCCTCCTGATCCCATTTTACTGCCTTCTCCCCATAACCCTTAACACCCGTTCTAATCAGGAATTTGTGTATCTCTGCCTTAAAAATATCCACTGACGGCCTCCACAGCCCCCTGTGGCAATGAGTTTTAATGACAGTACGGTTGTAGGCAAGGTCGGTTAATGCATCTTCAAATGGCACATCTCATCGAATGGACAGCCAGTGTCCCACAATGCACCGCAGCCCAAAGCCCATCTTCCCATCTCCAGGATCCCATCACGTACGTACCGACAATCTCAATCAATTCCATTTATAATTCTCATCGTACTTAATACTGCATTAGTATTAAGCTTAGTATTCAGACAATGCCATAGTCCCCAACCAGACCATGGCAATATATCATAAATGGCATTCATTGATATACTTACGTTTCAGACGGGATGTTGTTATATAATCATAGGACAGGCAGATAACTGGAAGGAAATAAGCAACTTCCACTTCTTAAATAAGAGTGAGCACTCATCGTTACTGAGATATTTGCCAGTGACTATAGACGTTACTTTAGACTTTAGAGATAGTGCGGAAATGGGCCCTTCAGTCCACCGAGCACATGCCGACCAGCAATCCCCGTACACTAGCACTATCCTACATTAGGGACAATTTACATTTTTAACTGTACAAACCTGTATGTCTTTGGAGTGTGGGAGGAAAACACGGTACCAGGGAGAACGTAGAAACTCCGGAAGGACAGCTCCTGTAGTCAGGATCGAACTCGGGTCTCTAGCACTATAAGGCATCAACTCTACCACTGTCCTGCTGTGCCACCCTCAGGGAGGGAGGAGCTGAAACGTTAAAAGAGCATCCTCATATCTATTCTTCCTGAATTATTTACTGCTGTACAAGTTGTGGATTGTGTAGCCATGCAACTCTTAAAGGTTCAAAGGTCTGTTTATTGTCACATGTACCAATTAGGGTACAGTGAAACTCGAATTACCATACAGCCATACTAAAAAAAAGCAACAAGATACACAACTACATAAAAGTTAATGTAAACATCCACCACAACGGATTCCCCACATTCCTCACTGTGATGGAAGGCAATAAAGTCAAATTTTCTTCATCTTTACTTTTACCTTTCCCTCCACCCAATTGCCCACTCACCACAACTTTATTCCCCCGTCTTTCCTGTCAGCTAGCCAAGTACTGCTGGACCGCTGCGAAAGAACAAGAAGTACCTAACCTAAAAATCTCCTTGGACAACGCTTTCAGAAGAAATTGTGGTGAAGCTGAAAATTTCGTTGTCTCTGCAATGCATTTCGTTGTCCCTGTAATGCATTTCGTTGTCACTGTACTGTACACTGACAATGACAATTAAAATTGAATCTGAATCTGAATTGGTTTAATGTGGTGCGGAAGAAAATTGCAAGCATTTTGTTTGCCTTAGCTATATCAGAAAATTCATCTGCTGACATTCTGGTGGGATTAGACGCAGAATGCTGGAATAACTCAGCAACATCTCTGGAGAAAAGAACAGGTGAGTTTCGGGTCTCGTTTGGGTTCCTTTTCTCCAGAGATGCAGCTGAGTTACTCCAGCATTTGCGTCTATCTTCAGGGTAAACCAACATCAGCAGTTCCTTCCTACACATTTTGGTGGGATTAGTTTGTTCTTGTACCTTTCTTTCAGAATAAAACTTTCCACGTGCAATGACCAAACATCTCCATGATTTTCAATCTCATTGCTCTGAGTAGTTACACTTATTTACGCATGGAACAATCAACTCCAAACCTGAAGAAGGGTTTCGGCCTGAAACGTTGCCTATCTCCTTCGCTCCTTAGATGTTGGTGCACCCGCTGATTTTCTCCAGCCTTTTGTGTACCCCCAACTCCAAACCAATCCTGCTTTCATCTGAAACCATCGTGTTTAAAGGACCAATATTCAAATTCAGCCTGACTGCTGTGATTGTTCACATCACATTCAAAGGTGCTCTCAGCTTCCTGGGCTGGGGACCATTCCAGGATGCTGACCTCTGCCACATGTCATAGTTTGCTGCTTACTGCTGCATTTAGGAGATCACCAAAGCTGTATACTTAAGGTGAGATGATTACATTTACCTTTACTTCACCAGAGGAGCAGGTAGGCCCGGTACAGGATTGAGTTACAGCCTTTCCAAAATGCAGCCATCCAAACACTGCACTTATCTAGTTTTGCTCCTCTCATAGTTCTCTCTGGCTCCCTCCTGCCAAGACCACTTCTGATAGAAGTCTACAAAATTACAAGAAGTTAGTCAAAATATTCTTCTCATGGTAGGGGTGTCAATAAAACAAGAGAGCATATGTTTAAGGCGAGAGGAAAGAGGGGATGTGAGAGAAAGATGTTTCACACTGAGTGTTGGTATCTGCAATGCACTACCCAAAGAACTGGTGGAACCAGAATGGCTACTATGTTTAAGAGCTATTATCGACAGGTACATGAATAATAAGCAATGCTTAGAAGGATGAAGACCTAATACAGTTATACAGTATAAGTATAGACACAAGGAACAGCAAATGCTGGTTTACAAAAAAAGACACAACGTCTCACAAAAACAAACTCAGCAGCATCTCTGGAGAACATGGATGGGTTTTGTGTCGGGACCCTTCTTTAGACAGTGTAGTGCAGGGAGAAGGTTTGAGGAAGGTGGGGGGAGACATATTTGTCCCACCTCCAACCCTCTTGAAGCTTTCTCCACTACGGCCTCCCCCCACCACAATCAACCTGAAGAAGGGTTGCGATCTTCGTGTCATTCTTGTATTTGTATAGATAGGCACAAGAATGTAGTGGCCTGAAAGTCCATTCTGTGATGTACAACTCTATGACTCTGACAATATCACTATATCACAATTTTCATAAATCCTATTTGTGAGCGCATTGAAGCAATGTGTTAACAAAGTCAAAGACTATTTTATCGTCACATGCACATGAAGGTGCAGTGAAATGAATTTGCCAGCAGCGATACACTTAAAAAGAACATACAATACACAATAGAATTTAACACAAACATCCACCACAGCATTCTTCACTGTGGTGGAAAGCAACAAAGTCCTCCTCCTTTGTTCATCTGTGGTCGGGGCCAACAACCAGCTAGTCTGTCTTTAATAGTGTCGAATGAGAGTTTACTATTGACTAAGTCACTAGCATTTTACTGCTAGTCTTCTTTGATCTAGAGCTTCAGGGCCTAATTGACCACTAGTGAGAGCAAACAGAATCTCAGGTTCTCCTCTCATTACAAGACGGTACCTCTGACATTGCAGCTTTCCACGAGAGAATCAAAGTTGTTTAATTATCACTCTTGACTCTTATACTATATATCCATACTGCACTAAACAGCCAGCCTAACATATCTGTGGAATTAAAACCCAGAATTAAAACTGAATTTAGCAAGGCATTTGATTAAGTTCCCCATGGTAGGCTGTTCCAGCAAATTGAAATGTGTGGGATTAACAGTGACTTGGTCATATGGATTCAGAACTGGTTTACTGCTAGAAGACAGATGGTTGTAATGGAAGGACAATATTCAGGCTAGAGGTCTGTAATCCGAGGAGATCTGCAGGGATCTGTGCAAGGTTCTCTGCTGTTCGTCAAACAGTATATATAAATGACTTGGACATAAACGTAGACATGTTGGTTAGTAAGTTTGCAGATACCACCAAGATTGCTGAGGTTGCGGACTGTGAGGAATGCTGTCAAAGTATACATCATGATATAGATCAGCTACAGAAATGGGCAGAAAAATGGCAGATAGAGTTTAATCCAGGCAAGTGCAAGGTGTTGCACATTGGTAGTTGAATGTAAAGGGAAAATATGTAATTAATGGCATGATCCTTAACGGCATTCATATACAGACATATTTTGGAGTACAAGTCCCTAAAAGTGGCATCACAAGTAGATAGACTGGTTTAAAAAAGGCATACGATATGCTTGCCTTCATTGGTCAGGCTATTGAGTGTAAGAGTCAGGAAATCATGATGTAACTTTACAGACTTTGGTTAGGACGCATTTGGAGTGTTGCATGCAGTTCTGGTCAACCCACTACAGAAAGGATGTGAACGGAGTTTTGGAACGGGTGTAGAGGAGATTTACTAGAATTATACCTTGGATTAAGGGTTATTAGGTACCGAGAGATAGGACGGACTAAGATTGTTTTCTCTGGAATGCCGGAGATTGCAGGGAGATCTGACAGGAATATATAAAATTATAAGAGGCTTGGATAGGGTAGACAGTTAGAACCTTCCCCCAGGATTGAAAAATCAATGCTAGCTGGCATAACTTTAAGGTGAGGAGGGAAAACTTTAAAGGAAATGTGTGGGACAAGATTTTTACACAGAGTGCTGAGTTCCTGGAATGCGCTGCCTGGGGTGGTGGTTGAGGCAGGTACAATAATGGCATTGAACAGACTTTTGGATGGTCATATGGATATGCAGGGATTGGAGGGATGTGAATTATGTGCAGGCAGCTGAGTTGGTTTCAGCATCATGGTCAGCACAGACACTGCGGGCCGAATGGCCTGGTCCTGTATTGTACTGTTCTATGTGCTATGTTCTCAATTCAATGTTTATGAAGACCCCAAAAGGTCTTGTGTCCAAGGAACACACCATTCAGCAATTTCACCTTTGGCATGAATAATCACAGTTTAGCATGATGGCAGCATTAATTTTACGAGTATATGGTTTTTTGCTGACCAGCAAAATCTATCAAAATTCAGAAATGCACAGATGTTTGCAGAAAGGTTAAAAATTAATTGAGGGCTCTACCTTAAATGACAGCTGTGGTTTAATGGTCACACTCTTATCTCTTGGACAGATAGTGGGTTCAAGTCAAACTCCAGGCACTTGCGAACAAAGATCCCATAGCTCTGCTATAGAATCTTTACTTGCGAATACAATCCAAGCTGCCACAGAATGCAGTACTCGGAATGAGTGGTACATTATTGAAACTGTCTTTCGGATGTGAGGTTTAAACTGAGGCTCTGTCTGCTTCCTCATTTAAACAATTCAATTTCCATTATTTTGTAAAAGACAGAGGAATTCTATTAGTGTCCTGGTCAATATTTAACCCTGAACCAGGTCACTAATGTTATGGGGACCTGTGTGCAAATTGGTCACCATATTTCTAATCTACCTGTATGAGTTGCACCTCTTATAGAGGTGTGTAAAATCTTGAGAGGAATAGATCGGGTAGATGCACAAAGTCTCTTGCCCTGAGTAGGTGAACCGAGGACCAGAGGACATAGGTTAGACAAGTTAGACAAGTACATGAATCGGACAGGTTTGGAGGGGTATGGACCAAACACAGGCAGGTGGGACTAATATAGCTGGGACGTGTTAGCCAGTGTTGGCAAGCTAGGCCGAAGGGCCTGTTGCCACACTGCATCACTCTATCACTCTATGTAGAATTTACTTTGTGTAGGAAGGAGCTGCAGATACTGGTTTAAACCAAAGATAGACACAAAATGCTGGAGCAACTCTGAAGGTCTCGACCCAAAACGTCACCCATTCCTTCTATCCAGAGATGCTGCCTGTCCTACTGAGTTATTCCAGCATTTTGTGCCTATCTAGAAGTTACTTTGTTGGCTTTAAGGGACTTGGGGGGGGGGGCATCCTGGGGACATGAATGCAATTTGTTGCATGTTTTTCAAATACAAGTGCAGATTATTTGAGTGAACATATTTTTTGCAATTTATAAATTAGAACATTTTCATTGTATTCACTCTGATCATTTGAGTGCATATGTATACACTGATGGTGTTTTGCAAAGCTTTCTGGCAATGTTTGTTAATTCTGTTATCAAATTTTTGTTACATTTCTTCTGTTAAATGTTTCATATCATCAGTTCCTGAGGCCTGGATCTCACTGTTCTGTGTTGCCAATTGCAAGCAGTCTTTTAAGCAGGAGTAAACCCGGACTTCCAGAAGGATTGCCAGTACAAACTCCGGAAACTACAGTTCCGGAACACCAGATCTGTCGATTAATTCTGCCCTTGGATTCTACATGGAGCAGTGAAGCCCAGTCTTGCCGACTTTTGTTTCCGTTCAGGAATTTCTTCCCAATCCTGCATCAGGTTAGACAAGTCCTTTCATTATCAAAGGGGGTGCCTTCTGCAGATTTGTCAGGAGATGAGAAGATATTAACGTTATTAATTATTTTACTTGAGTACTTTTAAATCTTAATCACAGATTTAAGGCTGTTTTAGATATAATTCATTTTATCAGACAATTCTTGAATTATCTTTGTATTCATAGTTTTGAAATGACCCTGAATGTCAGACTTAAAAACTGTTAAATTACAATTGTGTAGGAAGGAACTGTAGATGCTGGTTTTCACTGAAGATAGACACAAAATGCTGTGCATTTAACAATGTCTGATTCTGAAAAAGGGTCTCGACCTGAAATGTTACCCATTCATGCCTGTCCAGCTGAGTGACTCCAGCATTTTGTGTCTTTTTTTGTAATCCAACATCTGCAGTTCCCTGTTTCTACATGTTAAATGACGTTGCTGCCTGGAACATATTCAACAAGGTTTGGGTGGCAAGGTTCCTCTCTGATGGCGCTGACATCATGTTTGTGGACTCAGGATGGTTTGGTCCAGTGAGATTGAATCTCCCAGTCTGAACCATGCAACCAAGGGGAAGGGAGGGTCTTGGTTTGTGATTCTGGCAAAGGCACTGGGCTTTCCAGATCTGCCCCCCTGCCCTCTTTTAGGATAGATTACCTTGTAATTGCCCTACTTGGTCACTGGGTGGCACTGTAAGTAGCTTTAGCTGTGCTCAAATTTCGGCCAACTCTTTTGTTCCAAATTTACAGGTCAATTTTTTAATCAGTTGTTTTTTGCATTGTGTTTTTTCCCCTTTCTATTAGGTTATAGATATGGATATTTTCCGTATCGTCTCCTTTACTAATGTTTATAAACGTTGGATTTTGTTTCCCTAGTCTTCTTATTGAACTGCTCGTCCTGTTGCCAACTTTGACTGGCTGTGTTCCCAGAGGTTTCATTACATCCGCCTTGCCCAGTCAAACAGCCCGTCACCAGCGTCTTTATAACTGATCGACAGAAACACTGAGAGAAAATTAAAGAAACAGAGTGCTTTGTTAAAGTGCTGTGATTCTTCATTTGTGTCTGTGAGATTAATTTTGAATTCCTGGGGATGGGAGGAAAATTGACAATCCCGGTTCATGATTGTTCTCCGCCTAGCTTGGAGCCTTTCTGCTATTTTGTGACGGTTGTAAGTTGAAACAAATGTATTTTGTAATAATGATAGCTTACTGACCCGCTTTCTAGTGTGTTTATGCTACAAATATGGCTGCTGACTCCATGATTATGTGCCTGCTCAGTGCTTCCCCCAGAGATCTGCAGCCTTGCTTTAAAATGACCAGCTCCCCTGCACACCAGTGCTTCTCGCTCCAGTACTGATGCCTGCTTCAGTACTTGGCTGCTCCTTCACCACCCCCACCCATCCAGCCCTCACACCCCTCCCTCTCCCCAATGTAATTGCTCTTGGACAATCCTTTGCTTCTTCATTCTGCTTTTCAGTTCCATTCACTCCATTCAACTCTTTGTACCTTATGTATAAACATTTCTGATCTTTTATACTGTACATGGCAATATATCACTAGAGCACAAACACACATATGTGTATGTGTGTGTGTGTGTTCTGGTGATATATTGCCATGAATAAATGATTCAGAAGGTATTAAGGTACAAAGAGGTTTGTTAAAAACTAAATCTATATATCTATATATATGAGACATGCGCATATATATATACACACACACACACACACACACAAACACACATAAAATATACATATATCTTAATATATGATCAGTATGAAGAAAGGTCTCGACCTGAAACGTCACCCATTCCTTCTCTCCAGAGATGCTGCCTGTCTCGCTGAGTTGCTCCAGCATTTTGTGTCTAGCTTTGATTTAAACCAGCAGTTCTTTCCTACACATCTATATATTTTAAGATAGTTTGATAAATTGTTCTGTTATTGACTTTAAACAAGGACACAATTGGAGACAACACTATATATATATATATATATATATGCACAATATGCACACACACACACACACACACACACACACACACACACACACACACACACACACACACACACACATATATATATACATATACATATATATGTGTGTGTGTGTGTGTGTATGTTGTGTATATATAAATACAGTGTTGTCTCCAATTGTGTCTTTGGTGTTTAAAGTCAATAACAGAACAATTTTTCAAACTATTTTAAGACAATGAATCTTTAGAATAGTCAGCAAATCATTTTAGAGGAATTGTGTATTTCTGTGTGTTAGTCAAAATGAGCCCCAAGGTGACATTTTTTATTGCTTACAGTCTTGGTCATCCTGCTTGAGATGAAGATGACCTGTCGTAATCCAGATCCAAGGGGGATAAAGTGTCAGCATCAGAGAGGTTTTGTGTTGTGAGAGAAAATATTGCCTCCCCCTGGAAGGGCAGGGTGTGTTAGTGTAGGTGTGAGGTGGCATTGGTGTGCAGTGGCATTGGTATGCTGTAGTATAGGTGTGAGGTAGTGTTGGTGTGAGATGGAGTTTGCATGAGGTAGTGTAAGTGTGACGTAGCGTTGGTGTGTGGTAGCGTTCGCGTGAGATAAGGTTGGCGTGAGGTAGCATTGGTGTGATGTGGCATTGGTGTGAGGTAGTGTTGCTGTGAGGCGGAGTTGGCGTGAGGTGGCGTTGGTGTGAGGTGGATTTGGTGTGAAGTAACATCGGTGTGAGGTGTCAGTGTGAGGTGGCATTGGTGTGAGGTGTCAGTGTGAGGTGGCGTTGGTGTGAGGTGGCGTTGGTGTGAGGTGGCGTTGGTGTGAGGTGGCGTTGGTGTGAGGTGGCGTTGGTGTGAGGTGGCGTTGATGTGAGGTGGCGTTGGTGTGAGGTGGCATTGGTGTGAGGTGGCGTTGGTGTGAGGTAGCCTGTACTGACCCTGCATCTGGTTACACTCTGCCAGTCTTGCTGTTTATCTAATTAATTTTTTTGCACCATCACAAACACAAGAATGCTAACTTCATAAAGTGATCATGTGTAATAACTGCTGTGACTTCAGTTGTTCGAGATCTTAATTGCAAAACACAAAGAGGGCACAGTCAAAAATGCATTCCTCTTGGTAGTGCAAGCATCTGGTCACAGCCTCAACATCTTGGTATGAAAATGTGTACTCTGAGGTAGACAAAAATTGCTGGAGAAACTCAGCGGGTGAGGCAGCATCTATGGAGGGAAGGAATTGGCGACGGTTTGGGTCGAGAGCCTTCTTCAGATTGATGTCGGGGGTGGGGGGAAAGCAAGGAAGTAGGCGGGAAAAAGAAAGGAAGTAGGCGGAGACAGTAGGATTTGTGGGAGAACTGGGAAGGGGGAGGGAGAAGTTAGAGAAGTTAATGTTCATACTGCTGGGGTGTAAACTACCCAAGCGAAATATGAGGTGCTGCTCCTCCAATTTGCGCTGGGCCTCACTCTGGCAATGGAGGAGGCCCAGGACAGAAAGGTCAGATTGGGAATGGGAGGGGGAGTTGAACTGCTGAGCAACCGGGCGATCAGGTTGGTTAAGATAGACTGAGCAGAGGTGTTCAGTAAAGCGATCGCCGAGCCTGCGCTTGGTCTCGCCGATGTAGAGAAGTTGACACCTGGAACAGCGGATGCAGTAGCTGAGGTTCGAGGAGGTGCAGGTGCACCTCTGCCTCGCCCGGAAAGACTGATTGGTCCTTGGATGGAGTCGAGGGGGGTGGTAAAGGGACAAGTGTCGTATTTCCTGCGGTTGCAGGGGAAAGTACCCGGGGAGGGGCTGGTTTGGGTGGGAAGGGACAAATTGACCAGGGAATTACGGAGCGAATGGTCTCTGCAGAATGCAGAAAGGGGAGGAGATGGAAAGATGTGGCCAGTAGTGGGATACCGTTGGAGGTGGCAAAAATGTGTACTCTGATGCTGTTTATCCATTGCCCAACATCTGCTATTATGCAACACCCAAAATGTGTTCCTGGCAAGATTTTTAACCACAATGAACTGGCACAAAATAGCAAGCTTTTAACAATGCCGAAGGTTTACACTGACCTCATTTAAAGGGCCAGTTCCATGCAGCCAAAGGCAGTTGCTGCACCACTTTGTACTAAACTATCTTCATGTAGACTGACCCAAACCAGATGTCTGCTCGCCACATCCTGAGGTGGTTTCAGCAAGTTCCCACCAAAATTAATTGTAAAAGAAATGCTGGGAGAAATGTTGCAAAAACCCAAGAGAGATATCTGACAAACAAGGTGGCAAACGTAGGAGGAAGTTATGAGGAAGCTGTTATCACGGCAGGAGTGCCCTCTGTGAACATATGCACCTTTTAGCATAATATTTATCAGAGGTGAGTATATAGAACAAGTTGCCAGAGGAAATTGTTGAGGGAGGTACTATAACAGCTTTTAAGCTGCACTTGGACAGGAAATGTTAAGAGGGAAATGGACCAATTGCAGGCAAAAAGGACAAGCTTGGATGGGGCATCTTGCCAGCATGGACAAGTTGCACCGAAGAGCCTTTTCCTGTGTTGTATGACTCTAAATAAAGGTCCCACTTTATCGGGCAAAGTTTTCACAACTTCTTCCATGAAGCTGTCAGCATCAACAATGTCCTCTGTGCAGTACACCGTCAGAGACGGCCTGCAGAGATCCTGAGGCAGGTCTCTGAGAGTGAAGATGACCTTGACTCTGGTAACAGTACAGGAACTTATGTTTGTTTGCTCGGCAAACACAGGTGCCTGCACTGCTCTCAAGGTCAAAGTCAGGGTCATCCTCACTCTCAGAAGTCTTGCCACAAGAACATTGCAGGCCCTCTCTTGCACACATGACATGTTGCTGCTCACTGCTGCTTTGCAGAGTTCAAGAAGAAATCCACTATTAACTTGGGAACTTCCATTCTTGCTAAATGCTTGATTTATCATCTTGATTTAAATCTGGAAGAAGCATTGAGCTGTAGTGCAGGGTTACCAAATGCCTCAAGAAGACTGCTCATTACATTAAAGACACACTCCACCATGGCTACACCCTCTTCTTGCTGCTACCTCAGGAAGAAGGTACAGGAATCGAAGAAACATTCCCTCCAGGATCAAGAACAGCTTCTTCTCATTAACCATCTAGATTCTTGAACCATCCTGTACAACCCTAACCACAACCCTACCTGACTGCCCATTGCACCAGGACTCTTCTCTTGTACGTACTGTTCTGTAGCCATGTTCTATAGGTTTTTCTGGAGGACAATGCCATCCCCCCCTCCCATCAGCGTAGCATGTACTCATTTCTTGCCAACATGCCCTAGTAGCTGAATGATTTGGGATGTAGTGCAGGCTTTCAAATGCCTCAAGAAGGCAGCTAATGACATCAACGACATACTCCAACCTAGCTACACTCTCTTCTCACTACTACCATCGGGAAGAAGGTACAGGAACAGCATAGTGCTGTCACTTTTCTATAGACATTTTTTGAGGTCTGAACTGTGAGAGAAAGTGCTTTTAATACAGGAACTTTTTGAAACTGCCACTTACAAATTTTGTTATTTTTTTGTAGCTTTTCAAAACACCATTTTAACCCCAGCATGCAATGGCAAAGAATTTATAGGCTGTGGTTTGCCAAAGTAACGGACTGTACATTATTATTTCCTTCATTCAATGGATGTTTGGTTGACAGGCAGAGCCATCATTTAATTGCCCATCCCTAACTACTGTTGAGAAGATGATGGTGAGCTGCCTTTTTGAACTTCTACAGTCCTTGAGGTAGGGGTAAAACCAGAATGCCATGAGGGAGGAGGTCCAGGATTTGGATCACGTGACAGTGAAGAAATGGTGATATATTTCCAAGTTAGGATGGGGTGTGGCTTGGAGAGCAAGTTCCAGCTGTTGGCCTTCCTATGCTGTTGTTACCCTTGGCCTTTACGGTGGTAGAGTTTGTGAGTTTTGAAGGTGCTGCCTCATGAATCTTGATGAGTTGCTGCAACGCATCAGGAGATGATGCTCACTGTTGTTATTGTGCATTGGTGGGGGAGTGAGTTCAAGAGTCAACAATGTTTTACGCGTCAAATGCACTGGATCTGAACCAGAATTGTGCAGCACGGTGGCGCAGTGGTAGAGTTGCTGCCTTACAATGCCAGAGAGCCGTTTGATCCTGACTATGGGTGCTGTCTGCACGGAGTTTGCACGTTCCATCTGTGATCGTGTGGGTTTTCCCCAGGTGCTCCAGTTTCCTCCCACACTCTAAAAACTTACATGTTTGTAGGTGAATTGGCTTTGGTAAAACATTTTAAATTGTGCATAGTGTGTAGGATAGTTGCAGTGTTTGGGGATCGCTGGTCGGCCCTGACTTGGTGAGCCGAAGGGCCTGGTTCCGCACTGTACCGCTAAACTAAACTAAACTAAACTAAACTAAACAGAACAATTAAATTCTTCTTTGATGCAGCTTTGCAGGCACAGAAGAATGGCTGTTGAGGCACGTTGATAGCTGTGTTGTTGAGCTTCTTGTTGAATGTTGTTGAAGCTGCACTTATGAAGTCAAGTGGAGAGTATTCCATCACACTCCTGAGCCTTGTTGATGGTGGACAGAATTTGCAGAGTTCGGAGGTGAATTATTCACCTCAGCATTTCTTGCCACTGCCCTGCTCTTGTAACCAAACTGTGTGCATGGCTACTCCTGCTCAGTTTTACAGGCCATTGGTAATTCCCACAATATTGATTCTTGTAAATGTTAAAAGTAACATATGCAGTTTTTTCTGAACATTCACAAATCTTGTCATTCCCAAAGTGTTCTATGTGGCAATGACATACAATTTAAATTCAGTCACCGTTGTTCTGGATAAAATCCAGAAACCAATTCACTCGCAATAAACCATAAACAGCACTGTGATGATGATATTATAATCTGTGTTAGTGGTGCTGATGAAAGCATGAATGTTCACCGATACAGAGAATGTTTGCCAATCCATATTTCTTCAAAATAAGGTTGTGGGAATTTTTTACATTCCCCTCAGGATGCTGAAAGGTTTAGCATCTCATTCAAAAGACTGCATCACCTCAGCAGGGCACCTAAGTGTCAGCCTAGATAGCTATGCTTTAGAATGGGACTTGAACACACAATTTTTGTACTCCAAGTCAAGAGTACTTCCAAATGACCCACAGCTAAACCTGTTTGATAGAGTCAAGGAGAGTTACAGCACAAAAGCAGGTCTTTCAGCCCACCTAGTCCAAACTGACCATTAACCGCCTATCTATCATCTATCTATACATAACTCATCTTGTTATCTTCTGGTTTGCGCGGTCATTCTATTTACGCAAAAATGGTACCTGATAGCGCTACGATTTTTCGCCAGCTTATTCACCATTCTCCTTGGCTGCGATTGCACCAAGTTTTGTTCAGATCAGTGGAAGCTGGTAAGTGTTAGCGAGGTTTAAAAATCTTTAAAAACCATGCGTGCGCAGATCGATTGCCTCTCCTGCCAGTTAGCGCCGCGTGGATTGGTCTTTTCTCCTGTCACTCTGCGGGATGGCCCGCCCCTTCCTGTGCCAACTTTTACTGGAGCTGCAAGAGGCTGTGGATGGCCCAACCCAGCCTGGCGTGGAGTAAGAGAATCTGATCCCGGCAGAGGAGAACAACCAGAGGCCAGCGAAGTGGCCAGCGGCCAGGGGCCGCTGTTAGTCCCCATCGCACCGCCAACCCCTTCCCCTCTGGTCCCTATTGCTGGCTTCTGCCCTCCTCCCCCGTGATAACGCACCCTCCCCATGGCTCTTCCCCATCTTTTCTCCGAGCTCTCTCCTCCCCCATCCACATCACACCATTTCTCCCCTCCTCCCCACACATGAAGAGGAGGAGGAAGGAGTGCTCGGGGATGAGGAGAAATAAGCCGCGCCTGTGCAGTTTGGGGCTATGGGTGAGTAGTGGTATATTGCGTTGGGGAATGGGTTACGTTGGGGGACCAGGCCTCCCGTGTGACTGGGACCCAACGGGTCCCACTTAGTCTAGTTTACATAATCCTGCATTAATCCTGTTTTTATTCCCCACCAATTCTCGTCAATTTCCCCTCAGATTTTACCATTCACCTACACACTCGCCTACAATTTACAGTGGCCAATTAAACCAAACAATCCATACGTCTAGAGGGTGCGGGAGAAAATCAAAGACCCCATAGCAACCCTTGCAGTCACAGGGAGAGCATGCAAACTCCACACAGACAGCATTCAGGGTCAGGGTTGTTGAGGCAGGGACTATCCCAACATTTAAGAAACAGTTGGACTGATACATGGATAGGACAGGATTGGGGGGATATGGACCAAAAGCAAGTAGTGAAGCTGGGACATGTTGGTGGGTGTGGGCAAGTTGCGCCGAAGGGCCTGTTTTTGCACTGTATCACTCTATGATTATACATCCACCATGCATGAATGCTTCAAAATCAAGTGGTCATGTTTTATTGCCATATACTCAAGCATAGAAACATAGAAATAGGTGCAGGAATATGCCATTCGGCCTTTCGAGCCAGCACTGCCATTCAATATGATCATGGCTGTTCATCTAAAATCAGTACATCTTTTCTGTTTTTTCCCCATATCCCTTGATTTCGCTAGCCCCAAGTGCTAAATGTAACTCTCTCTTTAAAACATCCAGTAAATTGACCTTCTGTGGCAGAGAATTCCACAGATTCACAACTCTCTGCGTGAAGAAAGTTTGTCCTCATCTCAGTCCTAACTGGCCTACCCTTTACTCTTAAACTGTGACCCCTGGTTCTGAACTCCCACAACATCGGGAACATTTTTCCTGCAGTTACAGTAAGTGAAAATCTAGCATGCAAACAGGATGCTTTCTCCAACCAGCCCCATTTGAAGGCCACTATCTTCTACCGTTTCTACCCAGTGCTTGGTACTTACTTCCAGCAGCCACAGGTTGTCCTCCAGGATGCACCAAGCCGCAGCCTGATCCATTCCGGCAAATTCGGCAGAAACTCTCACAGCAGAGGCGCAACGCTTCCGATGGCCCTGAGGCTTGCACTGAGGCTGCTCCATGGCCGGAGCTGCAGCGAGTGACTCGCCAGCCTGGCAAACACTCGCCAGCCCGGTAAACACTCGCCAGACCCGGCTCCCCGTCCGCATCTGTGCCCGCCGCTACTTCTACTTCCATCCCTCCCTCAGCCCCGGCTCTCCAACACCCGTGGCCCATGCACTTGATATCAGTTTTGAAATTTTTCGTTGATCACAGAATTTCTCACGACAGAGCGTGTAAAATTTGTGATTGGCGTGAGAGCGTGTGAATTTGGCCAAATGCATGATTCTCACGCTCAATGCGTGAGAGTTGGCAGCCCTGATAAAGGTAAACACTTGTTTGAGTGGTGCTGCAACAACAATCTCTCATTCATCATCAGCAAGACCAAGGAACTAATTGTGGACTTTAGATAGGGGAGGTCAGAAGAACAAGCACCAGTTTTCATTCGCGGTTCATGGGGGAGAGAATTACCAGCTTCAAATTCCTAGGCATTAACATCTTGGATGACCTGTCTTAGGCCCATCATGAAGAGGGTGCACCAGCGCCTCCACTTTCTTTGAAGTGTAAAAAGATGTCACATGTTACCATATGCTAACAGACTTCTACAGGAGTACTGTGGAAAGCATCTTGCTTGGTTGCATCAAGGCCTAGTAATACAATAATCCAAGGTATAGGAATGCAAGAAGCTTCAGGCGCTGGTGGACTCAGTCTGGTCCATTACGGGCACCACACTCCCATCATTGCAAGCATCTAGATGAGGCACTGAATCAAGTCAGTATCTCATCATCGACGGTCACTCAAAATGAGTATGACTGTTCTCTCCTGAGGACGCCTGTTCAAAAATTTGTTTAACGTGCGGAGACTGGTGCACAGACAGCCACCACATGGCCCTTGACAGATCTGGGTCAGGATCCAGTGGCATGGAATCCAAGATGATCGGGGACCCTTTTCTGCTGCAGCCTTCATCCGCCTTTCCAGCTGTTGTGACGCTCCATTAAAGTCAGACATCATCCTCCGCCTGTTCCACCGTTAAGGTCTTGGTTAGATTGCTCTTTGTCAGGGACCTCCCCCTTGACCTTACCGCCGTGGGTGGCCCTACCAGGAGAACAGCTCCAGACGGCATCGCTCTCAGGACCACACAAGCTTCTCCACCACGACAAGGTGACAATCCAGTGTCTATCATTAAGGATTCCCACCATACAGGCCATGCCCTCTTCTTGTTGCTAAAAATGTTTAGGAGAAGCATGAAGTTCCACCAGACTTAGGAACAGCTAATTTCCTCCAACCATCGGATCATGAAAGTACCTGCACAACCCTAATCGTATCTTGGCAATGGAACTTTGCATACTACCTTTTGCACTACCACGGAATTGTTTTCTGATGTGCGGTGGTGGAGCGATGCCTTCTGTGGTGGAAGGCACAAAGTTCTCCTCCATTTTCCCCTGTCATGGGATCACAAAACTCCACAGTCGCCAATGCGGGTGGCCAGATGTACAGTCAAGGTAAGTCCGAAATCGGTGCTTCCCTACTGGAGACCGCGGCTTCAAGATGACGTAGGCCTCAGGCCGGTGGTCGAAGATCTAAGTCCCCACCGCGTTGCAGATAGAAGCACCGCAGACCGCGGCTTCAAGGTATTGTAGGCCGCAGGCTGGCGGTCGGAGCCCTTCTCCTCCAGGGTCCCCAACGAGGGATCCCAGGCTCCGCAGATGTTTAAGAGTTTATTCAAAGAAGGGGCATAGTTTAAAGGAGTGACAGAGATACTTGCTGGGGAATGAGGAGGTTATTATTTGTCTTTAGTTTTAGCTTGAACCAGGACATCTGAAGATTCAAAGTTTAATATAGTAATTGTGCTGATACTGACTCCAACCAACCATGCAATGAATATCCAAAAGGCTGGAGAAACTCAGCGGCTGCAGCAACATCTAAGGAGCGAAGGAGATAGGCGACATTTTGGGTTGAGACCCTTCTTCAGACTGGTTAGGGATCAGGGAAACGAGAGATATAGACGGTGATGTGGAGAGATAAAGAAAAATGATTGAAAGATATGCAAAAAAGTATCAATGATAAAGGAAACAGGCCATTGTAAGCAGTTTGTAGTGTGAAAATGAGAAGCTAGTGCAACTTGGGTGGGGGAAGAGATGGAGAGAGAAGGAATGCCAGGGCCCGAGGGCTGAGGGAGAGGTGGGAAGGGGAGGAGATAGCAAGGGTTAACAGAATTGAGAACATTCAATGTTTAAGCCCAGAGGATGCAGACTCCCCAAGTGGAATATGAGGTGCTGTTCCTCCAACTTGCGGTGTTGCTCACTCTGGCCGTGGAGGAGGCCCAGGACAGAGAGGTTGGATACGGAATGGGAGGGGGAGTTGGAGTCCTGAGCCACCGGGAGGTCGGGTTGGTTATTGTTGACCGAGCGAAGGTGTTCGGCGAAACGATCGCCAAGCCTCCGCTTGGTCTCACCGATATAGATCAGCTGGCATCTGGAGCAACGGGTGCAGAAGATGAAGTTGGAGGAGGTGCAGGTGAACCTCTGTCGGACCTGGATGGACTGCTTGGGTCCCTGAAAGGAGTGGGGGGGACGTGAAGGGACAAGTCTAGCATCTCTTGCGGTTGCAAGGGAAAGTGCCCGGGGAAAGGGTTAGCATCTGCAGTTCCTTCTTTAATGCAATGAATATCATCCACCCCCCTCCCACACCTCCCCCCCCACACCTCCCCCTCCCCCCTCCCACACCTTCCCCTCCCCCCCACCTCCCCCTCCCACACCTACCCCTCCCCCCCTCCCACACCTCCCCCTCCCCCCCCTCGGTCGCTACGCTCCCTCAGGCTTGGTCTCTTGCAATTTCTCATTACTCTCGCAGCCCTGCCTTTTTCCTGTATGCTGCCTCATCAACATCTGTGTTTCAGCCAGCAAGAATGGTGTCATCAGCAAATTTGTAGATGGCATTGGACCTGTGCCTAGCCAGACAGTCGTGGGTGAAAAGAGAGTGGAGCAGGGAGACAAGAACACAGCCTTGAAGTGTGCCTGTTGGTGGTCAATGAGGGGAAGATGTTGTTACCAATCTGCAGTGATTGAGGTCTGACAATGAGGAAATCAAGGGTCCATTTGCAAAGGAAGGTTGAGAGGCCCCATTATCGGAGCTTGGTGATTTTATGGAACATCGATTTGTAGTCAATGAATAGCAATCTTATGTACGATTAGGAAATAAACTGCAGATGTTGGTTTACACTGAAGAAAGACACAAAATGCTGGAGTAACTCAGCGGGACTGGCAGCATCTCTGGAGAGAAGGAATGGGTGAAAATTTGGGTCAAGAACCATCTTTAGACAGGAAAATGCATGTGTTCCTGTTAAAATTCTCTTGCATTCATATATAATAGATTCTCTTCAAACTGTTTGGTTTCAATTCTAAAATGTTCACATGAATCTGGATTCACTCAAGAGGAAAATGCAACAAGACTGTTCTTGTGCAGCTGGGTATTTTCTTTTGCTTTGCAAATTTGTGTCACTCTACAGGTTTACGTTTGAATTGCCACCCTTGCGTTCAAACATCTATTGGCCTCTTGCTAATGGTCATGCTGACACCAAGGCCGAATATTCCCACCACCTTTCATGCTGTGCTCCTACCGTTCCTATCTCTGAAACTGCCAGGCAGGAACATTAATTTTAAAGCAATCACATCTGAAACATTTGGTGGTTGTGTTAACTCAATGAAGAATGTTCTTTTGGCACTGAACAAGGGATTGAATGTTTTTTATGTCACGCATGGCTGAGCAGAGCTATTATTGTGAACGCCTGCCAGAATTACCCGGATCTGGGTCCACACAAAAATAGGAATTCAGATATGGATGACTCAACATGGACCATATATTAAACCAGCAAAACAACTTGCATGTCATCAATTAAAATCTGCAAACATTAAGAGCACATTAAAAAAAGATGTGTCATCATGAAAATGTGTTTGCTACATAGATTTTAACTGACAATCATCTGACAATGAAATTGAAATGGATTCTGGCATATTTGACTTTATTTCTCTAGCCATTGGCTCAATTCCTCTCCCGCGGCTCCCTGAAACTGAACCAAACAACTCACAATCCTGAGATTCATATTCACTCATCCTTGGTCGGTCTTTGCTGGCTTTACCTTGCACTAAACGTAATTCCTTATCATGTGTCTATACACTGTAAATGGCTCGATTGTGATCATATATTGTGTTTCTGCTGATTGGTTAACACACAACAAAAGGTTTTCACTGTACCTCGGTACACGTGACAATAAAACCTGCAACCCCTCAAGATACAGAGGCTCCTCCAGTTGTGGCCTCCGAATTATTCCCAGACTTAATCAATCGAGGATTGGTGGCCATGTCCCCAGCTGCCAAGCTGCTAAACGCTGGAATTAGAGTTGGAGATTTATACAGCACATGTCCTTCTTGCAACTCATTCATTCTAACTAAAATGTCTATCTGAACTATTCCCATTTGCCTGCAACTGGCCCATATCTCTCTAAACTTTTCCATGTGTCTGTCTAAATGTATTTTAAACATTGTAATTATACTCATCTCTACATCTTCCTCTGGCAGGTCATTTAATTTACTCACCATCCTTGATGTGAAAAAGTTGCCCCTCAGGTCCATTTTAAATCTTTTCCCTCTCACCTTAAATCTTTGTTCTCTAGATTTAAACTCCCCTACCCTGGGAGCAAGACTATGACCATCCATCTTGTCTACAGCCTTCATGGTTTTATATAACTCCATATGGTCACCGCTCAAAGTCCTCCACCCCAGGGAAAGAAAATCCCAGTCTATTCAACCACTGAAAATCTCAAGCCCTCCAGTTCTGAAAATATCCTTGTGAATCTTTTCTGTAACCTTTCCAACTTAATTACATTCTTCCTATACCTGGGTGGCCAGAACTGCAATCAATACTCCAAGTGCGGTCCTACCAATGACTTGCACAGTTGTAACATGATGTCCCATATACTGTAATGTGTCCTGACCAATTAAGGCAAGCATTCAAAATATCTTCTTCACCACCTTGTCTATGTGGCACCACTTTCATGGAACTATGTATCTGTACCTCCAGGTCTCTCTTCATAAACATTGTTTCTCTGTTTCTCTTTCCTCTTTAAAATTTCTCTCACTCACCAAGTTTTTGGTCTTCCATACCAACGTGTTTGTGATTTGGTGTCAAGTTATTTTGCATAACATTCCTTAGGATGTCTTGCTATTGTAAAGGTACCATATAATGGTAATCATTTTTGCTGTTGTTCACTAAAGAAACATTGCATGATTCTTTTGATCATTTTTAGTCCCCCAACTGGACAAAGAAATTGTTTGGCTATCAAGTTTTTAGAGCTTATTTACAAGATAAATATACCTACACACTACCATGCCACATGGTGCTCGTCGTTTCATGGTGACAGTTTTTACCTGCTGTTATAATTTGGTCTCACTAAACTTATAGTTGTCACTGGCCTGAATGATGAATTGTTATCTGCTGTATAACTCAATGAAAAAATCACTTTTATAAACTTAACACTTTTGTAAGAAATAATTTGTAGATGCTGAAGCCAATGGTTCTGAAACAGATCTAAAATGTGAATTTTTTTTCTGGAATTATTCAGTTGGAGTACTAAAAGTAATTGTACTCCAACTAAATACGAGTGCATCAAAAAAAAGTAAACAAATATCATCTTGATAAAAAATATATCTATTTGTGCTCCTGAACACATCATCAGTGAAGTAACCTGGGGTCATTGGGTGTTTCGGGTCTTTCAACATCAGAAGCCCTCACGCAGGCGACCCAGCCGTGGTTGATCAGACCACGACTTGTGTTCATGTGGCATTCGCTCCTCCCCATGGACTTTCTCTCCTGATCCAGAGCCATCTTGAGGCCTTCTCCGCTGCCTCTGTGGTGTTCTTGATTGCTCTTCTCCGCTCCCTTTCGTTGATGCCCAGTGCACTAAAGGCTTTGTAGAACTATGGCCCTGCAAAACCTCTGCAGCCAACCTCAATGGGCATACACCTTGTCTTCCAGCCCTGCTTACGGCAGTCTATGAACAGCTCTTCGTACATGGTCATCCTCCTTTCGTGGGCCTCCTCCAGACGGTCCTCCCACGGCACTGTCAGTTCCAACAAGATGAGGTTTTTGATTACCTCTGAGACTAGGAAGATGTCTGGCCCCAGGGTGGTCGTGGCAATGTGCTGTGGGAGCTTCAGCTGTTTCATCAGGTCTACAGAAAGCTGCCAGTCCTGCGCAGTCGCGAGGACTCCTCACTGATTCCTGGCTGCTGTGGTTCTTGACAGCTGCACTCTGGCCTTCACGAAGGTGATCATCTGGGTGGTGGGCCGTGTTCGTCTGCAGTTGCAGATCCCCAAGCTGATGGTTTCTGCAACGGGTATAAGAACCTGGTCATGATGCCTGGTGTACAGGCCCTGCCCAAGAGCCTTTGGGCAGCAGCTCAGGATGTGTTCCAAAGTCCCCTTGCCTGAGCATCTCAGGGTAATACAAATTTTAGAAAGATTGAGCAGGAGTAAGCTACTCAGCCCTTCCTATACACTGTGGTTGATCTAACTCTCTTATTCTTTATGAGATTCCTATTGCCTTCAATGCCAAGATCTTTAAACATTTATCCATGTCCACTTTAAATAGAATCTCAAGATCTATCCTGCACAATCTTCAGTGAAGGGAACTTTACCAAGAAGTTCCCACACAGTTTATATATTCAATATCTATTGTCCCATACTTAGAACCCACCAAACTCCACAAATAGATTCTGGCTGCCTGGAACACACTCCTTGGCATTTATTTTTCTCTTCACAAGCGATGGTTGAAGGTGAAAAGAACACGTCAATTGCTAACAAAGTTTAGCTCTGCACAATTCAGATGAAGGATCTTCCAGTTGAAATGTTAACTCCTTTTCACTGATGCTTCCTGACCTGTTGAATATTTAAAATTTTCAGTTTTTGTTTTAAATGTCAAGAGTCAAGAGAGTCAAGGGTGTTTAATTTTCATACGTACCGGAATGGAACAATGAAATTCTTGCTTGCTGCAGCAGAATGCAATTGAGAACTAGGTAATGGAGAAATTAGAAAGGGTGACATATAGGATGTAAGCTGCAGAGGTCCGGACCATTGGTGAACACAAGCTCTGCAAGCACAGAGACCACGTTCGCTATTTGTGTGGTATTCCTCCTACATACAAACATTGCAGAAGGCCTGGGTGATTTAATATTCAAAGCATGAACCTGCGATGTACTCTATTTCATGTGCTCAAGGTGTTCTCAAGTTACAAATGCCTGACAAACAGTATGTACAGCCTACACATACGAATGAGACCAGCAGGATGGATTTGTTTGCTGCTGTGGAGCTGCAGGCCACTGTTCTTGACATTAGCTGGAATTTTGCCACATCGCGCCCTGGAAGAAAACATTCCAGTTAACACATTGATATCCATTTTGGAAATACAATCCAGGAAAATGCCATCTCAGCCTTTTTAACAGTGTCCTTTTTAAAACCATCAAGGCCATGTAAAACCTCATATTTTGTTATTTAGAAACATAGAAACATAGAAAATAGGTGCAGGAGTAGGCCATTCGGCCCTTCGAGCCTGCACCGCCATTCCATATGATCATGGCTGATCATCCAACTCAGTATCCTGTACCTGCCTTCTCTTCATGCCCCCTGATCCCTTTAACCATAAGGGCCACGTCTAACTCCCTCTTAAATATAGCCAATGAACTGGCCTCAACTACCTTCTGTAGTACAGAATTCCAGAGATTCACCACTCTCTGTGTGAAAAAAAAAATCTAATCTCGGTCCTAAAAGACTTCCCCCTTATCCGTAAACTGTAACCCCTTGTTCTGGACTTCCCCAACATCGGGAACAATCTTCCTGCATCTAGCCTGTCCAACCCCTTAAGAATTTTGTAAGTTTCTATGATCCCCCCCTCAATCTTCTAAATTCTAGCGAGTACATGCCGAGTCTATCCAGTCTTTCTTCATATGAAAGTCCTGACATCCCAGGAATCAGTCTGGTGAACCTTCTCTGCACTCTCTCTATGGCAAGAATGTCTTTCCTCAGATTAAGAGACCAAAACTGTACGCAATACTCCAGGTGTGGTCTCACCAAGACCCTGTACAAACTGCAGTAGAACCTCCCTGCTCCTATACTCAAATCCTTTTGCTATAAATGCTAACATACCATTCGGTTTCTGCACTGCCTGCTGCATCTGCATGCGTACTTTCAATGACTAGTGTACCATGACACCCAGGTCTCGTTGCATCTCCCCTTTTCCTAATCAACCACCATTCAAATAATGGTTGTTTTTGCCACCAAAGTGGATAACCTCACATTTATCCACATTATACTGTATCTGCCATGCATTTCAATTCAATTCAATTCAATCTTTAATTGTCATTGTGCAGTGTACAGTACAGTGACAATGAAATGCAGTTAGCATCTCCCCCAGAAGAGCGAACATAGAATAATGAACGGTAAAATATATATATATGTACGAACAGCATCAGTAGTGCAATTTTACTGGGGGAAGGAGTTTCCGGGGGGTGACTGGC
This sequence comes from Raja brachyura, assembly GCA_963514005.1. The sequence goes on along the minus strand of OY740781.1, from coordinate 115,720,126 downwards.
AATCACTGAGGTGCAGAGTTAAGTATTGTAACAGCCGCAAGGCAGAAGCTGTTCCTGAACCTGCTGGTCCGGCAACAGAGGGACCTGCAGTGCCTCCCGGATGGGAGGAGGGTAAACAGTCTGTGGCTGGGGTGAGACCAGTCCTTGACGATGCTGCGCGCCCTTCGCAGACATCGCTAGCTTTGGACAGACTCAATGGAGGGGAGTGAGGAACCTGCAGTGCTTTCTGGTCAGAGACAGAGCAGTTGCCATACCATACTGTGATACAGTCGGTAAGGATGCTCTCGATGGTGCAGCGGTAGTAGTTCACCAGAATCTGAGGAGACAGATTTGCCCACTCACCCAACCTATCCAAGTCACCTTGCACCCTCCTAGCATCCTGCTCAAAGCTAACATTACCCCCCAGCTTCGTGTCATCCGCAAACTTGGAGATGTTGCATTCAATTCCCTCGTCCAAATCATTAATATATATTGTAAATGGCTGGGGTCCCAGCACCGAGCCTTGCGGTTCCCCACTAGTCACTGCCTGCATTCTGAAAAGGACCCGTTTACTCCTACTCTTTGCTTCCTGTCTGCCAGCCAGTTCTCTATCCACATCAATACTGAACCCCCAATACCGTGTGCTTTAACTTTGCATACTAATCTCTTATGTGGGATCTTGTCGAAAGCCTTCTGAAAGTCCAGATATAACACATCCACTGGTTCTCCCTTATCCACTCTACTAGTTCCATCCTCGATAAATTCTATAAGATTCGTCAGACATGATTTGCTTTTCATAAATCCATGCTGAAGATTTGCCCAAGATAGACTAAATAAACAATTATTATAATTTAAAATGCTCTCCAGAGATTTGTGTCTATATTTAAAATGTTTCACCAGGTTATCTATGCTATGGGACAACTCAGTTTTGCAGGCTACTTGTCAACTACAGAACCTTCACTAGTAATTGCCGGTAATCTGGTTATTAAATCCAACAATCACTGTTGTAATCTGGGTTGTGATGTTGTAATGTTTGTTCTCTGGGAGTCAAACTGGTGTGGCAGCTTTCAACAATGTAGCAGGGTCACTGGTATTTAGTTTGCAACTACAGTTTATGCACTTAACATGTTTAAACTCAAGCGTATTATTAAGGCTTCTTGATGCCACACTCAGTGAAATGCTGCCTTGGTGTTAAGGGTAGTCACGCTCATCTTATCTCAGGTATTCTGCTCTTTTTCTATGTTTGTTCAAAGGTGATTATGAATTCCAGAACTGAATAACTAAACTGGTCCTCAGCGAGCAGGTTATTGGAGCATTGACATCAAGACCCCCTGATAGCGTTGGCACTCTGCTGATGTTTGAGAGTCATCTGAATAGGCAATAAAGAGCTGGATTGTATTTGTCCTGCTTTCAATGAACAGGACATTCCTGGGCAATTTTCCACATTGTCAGGTGTCATATCCCTACTGGAACAGTTCAGCCAGTGCTAGTGTACAAACCAACAGTACAGTAAACCCTTGTTATAATGAACCATGAGGGGTGGTGGAATGGTGTCTGTTATTGCTGATTGCCTACCTGCTATAGCCAAGTGTAATATAGAGCATTTCATGTGTGGAGATCCAACAATAAACTTTAGGCTGATCAAGAACTACATTGACAGAGGTGTCTTTTTTTAACCAAAGTCTTACCTACCCTAAGCTACAAAGCTCCAAGGTCTCAATACAAGGCGGTGGTGTGACAGGTGTGACTTGGAAGTAGCCGAAGCAGCTGTGTGTGCCACAGGTGGCGTCAGCAGTCCGGCCGGGAACTTAAGGTCTGCAACTAGGTCTGGAAGGGACCGGGGGTGCGTTGTGGGCCAGGGGTGGTACCAGCAGCCTGGCTGGAAGTGGCCGGGGAAGCGGTGCAGGCCAGCGTCGGCAGTCATAGAATATTGATGGAATGGAGCGACTGGGATTGTATACACTGGAATTTAGAAGGGTGAGAGGCGATCTTATTGAAACATGTAAGATTATTAAGGGTTTGGACACGCTAGAAACGTGTTCCCGATGTTGGGCGAGTTCAGAACCAGGGGCCACAATTTAAGAATAAGGGGTAAGCCATTTAGAACGGAGATGAACAAAAACTTTTTCACACAGAGGGTTTTGAATCTGTGGAATTCTCTGCCTCAGAAGACAGTGGAGGCCAATTCTCTGTATACTTTCAAGAGAGAGTTGGATAGAGCTCTTAAAGGTAGCAGAGTCAGGGGATATGGGGGAAAAGCAGGAACAGGGTGCTGAGTGTGGATGATCAGCCATGACCACAGTAAATAGTGGTGTTGGCTCAAAGGGCCAAATGGCCTACTCCTGCACCTATTGGCTTACTCCTGCACCTTCCTCTTAGCTAGGACGTTTCAGAAATGTAACGTCCAATAACTATATATTTAAGCAATATTATTCTATTAAATGTGATCTTGAGAGTACATAATATTTTCTGTGGTATTCATAACACAACTATGATTAAAATATATTTGTTTTGATTGCACCTACCAACATGCATACATTATTATATTACAGTTAATATGTACCAAGGGCAAATTTTTGTTCCATTGCTCCCCATTCCCAATTATTTTTACATTGAAGTGATTGAAATCCAAGTGAAGTTTAAATGGCATCAGAAAAATAAAACCTCCGGAATGGATGATATTCATTACGTGGTTGGTTGGAGTCAATATCAGCACAATTACTATATTAAACTTTGAATCTGAAGATGGCCCAGTTCAAGCTAAAACTACAGACAAATAATAAACTCCTCACATATTCCCCTGCAAGTATCTCTGTCACTCCTTTAAAATATGCCCCTTCTTTGAACAAGCTCTTAAACATCGCATCTGAATCAGTTTCCATCTGATTACATTCCTTGAGGATGTGCATCTACATGTTCAATTAATAAAACAACGAGATTGGGGACATTTCTATTCACCCTGTCAAAGGTATTTTGGGGGGGGGGGGGGGGGTGGGGGCCTTAGCAGCTGCGGCTTGCCTGCAGTCCGTCTGTTTTTTCTTTTTTGTTGTTGTTCTTTTGTCCTGTTTTAGTTAATTTTTGTTTATTAGGTTGTGTATTAGTGTGGGGGGGGGGGGGGAGAAACATGTTTTTAGTCCCAGGGGGGATGCGACCTTTCTTGTCGTATCCCCCGTCTCCGTCTGCGCTGAGGCCTAATGGCGGAGCTGGCGGCAGCGGCGACTCTATTTCGGAGCTGGAGTTTAGACGGCGGAGACCCAACCTCGGAGGTTCGGCTGCGGGCCTGGTGGACCTGGCTGCAGGCCCAGTGGACAACATCGTCGGGAGCCCGCAGGTCACAGGTTGGTGACCCGTTTTTCCGTAGCTCCCGTGGCAACAGCTTTGTCCGCTGGACTGGAGGGCAACAGCTTCGACCGCCCCGAGTTTGAACCGGCCCATTTGCGGAGCTCGGATTCGGCCGCGGGACCTACCATCACCCAGCGGGGTCACAAAATCGGAGGCCAGAGGGAGAACAAGGAGGGAAGAGACAGAGACTTTTAGACTTTTGCCGTCCATCACAGTGAGGAGGTGCCTGGTGAACTCACTGTGGTGGATGTTAAATTTGTGTTTATTGTGTGATTTTGTTATTTATTATTATATGTATGACTGCAAACATTTGTCTGAATGACAATAAAGGATAATTCAATTCAATTCAATTCAATAGAAATAGTCAGTGAGGTAAACAAACATAATAGTTGAGTGGCAGATGACAATAGTGCTATCTTCACAATATTTAACTGAAGGAAATAATGGGTTATTGGGGCTGTATGTTGTGACAGACAGCCTGACACCTTGCATGTCATTTAAATATTACACTTATCCCATCCCCCTGGATAATCCGGATTAATAAATTAAGGTTTTGTCAACTAATTACAAATCAGGCTAGTTACAAATCCATAACATTAGCCAACTCCGAAACATGAAGCGCTGAGCATTGGGATCCAGACATCACAGACAACTGGCCTCAGTTCCCCGCTCATATCTGGCAGTATCCCTGTCTGAACCGGGGGCCACGGAGCATATTTGAAAGGGGGAGGCTGAGCGATCACTGATGACTGGCCTTGGGGGTACCCGGCAAGGGAGTGGAGCAACCGAGTGGGGGGAGGGCGTGGGAGGGAGGTGTCCCCCTCCCATGGTACGGACCTTTTGAAATTTGATGTATTAAAATCATGTCTTAGTGCATTGTATAAGTATGATTTCAATGTTTTTTGTTTGAAGTATTTTTAAGAGGTAACTTTTTAAGGGGCCAAATGTGTGATTCTCATGCTCAAAGCGTGAGAGTTGGCAGCCCTGCTGAGACGGATCATCTCCTCGCCACTTCCAGTCAGATAGGTTTCTAAACGATTCATTCCCATGTTTAGCATTCACATGCTGTGTACAGCTGTCATTGAGGGTGGAGAAGTCCTTGGAGAACCTGCTATTCAATTGTTTACCAACTTTCAGGAGTTGTGGAAGGAATGCACAGATTTGATCTGATCAATCCTTTATGGAATCATTTATCTCTCCTGTAGCATGCTGTTTGTGCATGTAGCCCTGTGCGACAGCTTCCCCATACTGACAGTTAACCATTTTTCAATATGTCTGGTGTTGGTACCAACGTGCACTTGTGCAACCCTCATTGAAATAGGGTTGACTCTATTGTCAATGTTTACCCACTGATAATGAAATGGTACTTCGCCTCAGTCTGAGTGCAATGGTGGAATGTAGGATCAGTTTTGACAAAGCTTCTTTCCACACCAGTGCTGCCAATATGTCTTCCTTTTTCCTCATACATGGTGTACCCGACATCACAGATACACAATTTTCCGCCTACATTCACACCACTAAACGGACTCCTACTCCCATTTAATCTCATCCCACCTTGAAGAACAAAATCAGCCTTCTCCCCATCATCTACTCCTCCACTCGGAATTCAATAGATCATTCTCCATAATTTTGAACACCTTCAATGCAATGACACCACCACATTCTTTCCCTTCCGCATCTTGTCAGTATTTTAAAGGGATCCACTTTCCATGACACTTTGACCCACACCTCCTTCTCCCCCAGTACCTCCACGCCTTCCTACAACACTTTGCTGTGCAATCACGGGGGATGCTCCATCTGCTTTTTAATCTCTTCCTTTCTCATCTGTCATTGATCCAAATACACTTTCAGGTCATGCAGGATTCATTTGCATTTCTTCCGGTCAAGTGCATTACAATCTCTGTTCCCAATGATCCCAATTAGTTTTGTTTAATTTATTATTGTCAAGTGTACCAAGGTAGAGTGAAAAGCTTTTGTTTGCGTGCTATCCAGTCGCTGTGGCGCAGAGGTAGAGTTTCTGCCTTACAGCGATGCAGCGCCGGAGACCCGGGTTCAATCCCGATTATGGGTGCTGTCTGTACGGAGTTTGTACGTCCTCCCCGTGACGTGCATGGGGTTTCTCCGAGATCTTCGGTTTCCTCCCACATTGCAAAGACTTACAGGGTTGTAGGTTAATTGGCTTGATAAATGTAAAAGTTGTCACTAGTGGGTGTAGGATAATGTTAATGTGCGGGATTCGCTGGTCGGCGTGGACCCAGTGCGCCAAAGGGCCTGTTTCCATGCTGTACCTCTAAACTAAACTAAACTAAAGAAAATACCATACATAAATACAATCAAGCTGCCCACAGTGCACAGATAAATGATAAAGGGTACAACATTTAGTGCAAGATATAACATTAAAGTCTGATAAAGTTCGATTGAAGTTAGATCAATGATAGTTCAAATTTCATGATAACACAGGCAGCAAATGCCGTTCATGCATGTCAGATGTCACTTTGGAAATAGAGGTTCCGATAGACCTACTAAAACAAATGGTGCAGATCCAAACTTTTGGACTATTATATATAAATACTGTACATGATTATTGCCACTCTTCAGATTTAATGATAATTTCAAGGCTCATTGGTCAGGATGAAATATGTTCTAGATATAATAGAAGCAAGCAAGATGAAACATTTTTAAAATGCGCTGTGCTCTTCATCAGTGGAACCATCGACAGCCGAAATTAGATGCCAGGTTGTTTACTCTCAGAACTGTTTCTCTGCATCGACTGGGAGATAATGTGCAGGGGAAGTCTGGATAGATAATGCCACAAAGAAAGCAGTCACAGGAAATTCTTGACTCATGTAATAATATCACTGAAACAATGTTTGACTGCTGATAATAAAATGGTACTTTGCTGCAGAATAACAGTTTGATGTGTTTCATGTACAAGTTAGTTACAATTTAAAAATATCTCCAGCACTGTGTCCTCAGATACACATTTAATGAGTGTCAAACACTTTACAAATGGGTCCAAAGGTTACTCAGCTGCTCCAGTTGCTGTGTGTTATATTTATCTTTCAGCCTCAAGTGCTATTCTATTATCAGTCGTGCTTTTAAATCTGACAGCACATTTTTGCCTTGTTAACATTCGTCAGGCATCAGATAAAAATTTACCGATATATTATAGAAGTGATAAAGCTCAGTCAGTTCAAGATATCCCTCATTACTCCATTGTCCTCGGTGCAAAGACAATGTTTAGAAGCAAGCCCTTGAATTTTCAAAAACAAAACTTCAGGCTTAATGTGGGACCATTTATTGTCTTACTGTTGAATTATATCAAAAGTAAGTTGGTTATTACAATGGGTGAACAAAACTCTGGAAGGCTGTATAGTTCAGGGTAAATTAACAATACAGCAATTGTGAGATGAATATGTTTAATTCACAGAAGATGATAGAAGGTATTTCTGGCATTTTGTTTGCCCAATTCCTAATTATTCATGAGAAGATATTTGTCAGATTGTACCGCTGTCGTCTTTGTGACACTCACCTACCGTGTTGCTGTGCAGCGAGTTACAGGATTTGGCCCCAAGGAATGATAAAGGAATATTTCCAAGTCAGGATGGTGGCTTGAAGGGAAACTTTCCCATGGGTAACATGCTATCCTTTGTCAGTATTTCTGGTGCTGTACAACTCACTCGGGCCCAAAGATAAGAAGAAATCAAGCATGAATCCAAGGTTGGAAAGGAGATGTCTGCCATATCGAGTAAAGACAAGGGAGAAACATCCTATATTCACTCCAGAAGCAGCCAATTAGTCTTTAAGAATGAAAATATGACACCAAATGCATGTTTGAGATCCCCACTCCACCTTAATTTATCCTCAGACAGTCATAACATGAAGCGCTACAATCAAGAAAATCAGGCCTGAGGAACAACTGCTGGCCAGGTCAGTAAAGAAATTACCTGGAAGTGGAGCTGGTCCTCATTTTGCAGGTTTGTCCCAACCTTCAACCCCACTGCAGACATTCCCAACACCTACATCATTGACCATGACACCTCATCTGCTCCCCATCAGTGATTAATTTGATTCATGAACCCAGCCAAGTTTCCTGAGGGCTACTAAAACACCAGCAAAAGCCAAATTTAGTTCTGGTCACTGCCAGTGAACTTCTGTGGGAGCTTTTGAAGATCAATGTACTAGGTCTAAAATCACATGGTTTTTCACACACGATATTTACCCTTTACCATCCAAGCCTTCCTCAATTTCTAGGCCGCAGAATGTTACAGATACTTCTAAAAACAAGTCAAGACAACCCAAAATAAAAGCAAAGTTATAAGGCATGTTAATGCATGCAAAGTTAAAATTTAAAAGAGGAAGAGAAAGAAGATTTAAAAATATGTATAGACTTCTTCAGACCAGTTACACATTTAGTGATCAGTTCATTTGTGGAGCCTATTGGCGCTCAAGTGTTTGGGGCCAAACGTGAACTTCGGTGATTTAAATAAGATACCAGAGAGTTCTCCCAGGGCACTGATCCAAGAATGGGCAAGTGCCTTCAGGGCAATCTTAGGCAGGATAAAAACAATCAAATGCTGATAGCTATAAATTTTGAAATATCAGTCAGAAATTGTAAATTGGCAGAATGGATATAAGAAATGGGTGGATGTTAATTAAAATGTGTGTACTTTTATCAGAGAAGGACATTGCTTTAATATTCTGGCTTCCATATGTAAGTGTTTTACATGGTGGATGAAAAGACAAACCTGCCAACCTCACTGAAACCATTCAAGGTCATTGTGAACAGACCTGGTTGTGCACACAGTGTACTTCAGTGACTGATATAATTCTTATGAACAGATTATTCAGATTTATCGCACTTTTTTGACATTACCTCAGGACATGATCTTAAATTAAAGTAACATTATTTTAAAGGTTTTTTTTTTAAATGGGTTAGGATTTTCTGATTCAGATGATCAACTCTGTTTTGATAAACTTGGTGGAAAATCCAGCACTTCAAGGTCACACAAGAGAAATTGTGCAGTTTTTCTTTCTTTACAGCCTTAAAATCATTTAAATTGACGATTTTCATAATAAATATGACATACTCTAACTGTTTTTTGAATCCGTCTGCAAAAACATGCATAAACCAGAACAAAATCAATCTGCATAAATCTTTTCAAAATAAATTTAATATTCCTAATCTTGAAATCTGGGAGAATTTCATTTCATAGATTCATGAAAGATTTCATTTCATAGATATAGGTCAGGTTGGGGAGAGTTCTCACTGCCACAGGTACCATGTAATTCTGTGCTACCTGCCATAGTCGGATAGTCGGCGACTAAACCGTTTCCCCCACCTGGACCTGTATGGACCAAAAACAAGACCTGTCAAAGGGCGGATGAGCTTCTAGCGAGCCAACGACCATCCACACTTCAGTAGAAGTTACGATCACTGTTGTACATTGTAAGGAATGATCATAAAGCACACACACCAAGATCCTATACTTCCAGCGGCAGAGGCCTGCAGGAACTGGGGGACAGAGATGTGTGGTGCGTTCGTCACCGTTCCCGTCAGAAACCAGCACCACTGCGTCACTAATGCTTTCAACGATGATGAATGAAAGAATGAATGAATGAAAGAAAAGGACACCATACAGGATGTAGGAAAAGAAAATCTTTGAATATGTTGAAACTTTGTCATATTTTATTTGATTAACTAAATTCTTCAATTCATCTGTCAAAGCTATATTTGAATCAAAGCCTTGTATTAGGATGTAGATATCTTCAATTCACTGTTTCACCCACCCATGATATATAACTTTAGTCAGTGGTTTTTCAAATGGACAACAATTCCTACTCAGAATCAAAGTTTCATATTGAAAGAACATACTGCATTTTCATTATGTTTTATGTGAGGGCAAACATGCCACTGATCCTTTGTAAAAACATAAATCCATATATAAAAAAATATGTCATGGCAAAAAGGAATTCGGGTGATAATCAAAAGTTTGAATAAAGCTTTGATTTTCAGTAAGATTATAAAGGAAAGAGAGGTGCAACTGTTTGGGGAGCAAGTTCCAGATTGTGTGACACAGCCTCAATGGTCCAATTCTGTACATCATCCACTTCCTTTGCCCATTATTGGTGTTGCTGGGGAAAGAACAGTGAGGGTTAATAACTAGTAAATAGGCATGTGGATTGCGCTAATGTGGTGACAGGGAACCGCAGACAAAGCCTAAAAGTAGAGATATGGAATCACCCAAGTGACATTACCCAAGTTTCAGGAATTTCATTGATTATGTTATAGTGCGCACCCATCATTGTAACAGAAAATTGGATCTACTGTCAATAAAGTTGGACTTGTGGATAATATTTGGCTTGTTACCTAATTATCTCTTTCTGTAAGCTCCATTCCGTAATCAAGACATTTTACTGTTAATCAAGTTTCTGTGTAATCTTGTTATCTGAATGGTGTCAAGTTGGGAAAAGGGGAAGTACAATGGGATCTTGGGGTCCATTTCATCAGTCAATGAAAGTAAGCATGCAGGTACAGCAGGCAGTGAAGACAGCGAATGGCATGTTGGTCTTCATAACAAGAGGAGTTGAGTATAGGAACAAAGAGGTCCTTCTGCAGTTGTACAGGGCCCTAGTGAGACCACACCTGGAGTATTGTGTGCAGTTTTGGTCCCCTAATTTGAGGAAGGACATTCTTGCTATTGAGGGAGTGCAGCGTAGGTTTACAAGGTTAATTCCCGGGATGGCAGGACTGTCATATGCTGAGAGAATGGAGCGGCTGGGCTTGTATACTCTGGAATTTAAATGGATGAAAGGGGATCTTATTGAAACATATAAGATTATAAAGGGTTTGGACACGCTAGAGGCAGAAAACATGTTCCCGATGTTGGGGGAGTCCAGAACCAGGGGCCACAGTTTAAGAATAAGGAGTAAGCCATTTAGAACGGAGATGAGGTAACTCTTTTTCACACAGAGTTGTGCGTCTGTGGAATTCTCTGCCTCAGAGGGCGGTTGAGGCCGGTTCTCTGGATACTTTCAAGAACGAGCTACATATGGCTCTTAAAGATAGCAGAGTCTGGGGATATGGGGAGAAGGCAGGTACGCGGTACTGATTGGGGATGATCAGCAATGATCACATTGAATGGCTCGAAGGGCCGAATGGCTTACACCTGCACCTATTGTTTATTGAAAACTGAGAATATTAAAATGGTACCAAAGTCGCACTCTGAAGATCAGCTCATGGTGTGCATCAGTTTTAATAAATCACCTCTTAATTCGAATATTAGCTCCGCATGGTCTTTCCATTTGCTCCTACAATTGGTTACCATGCCTGCAGCTGATTTGACTTCAGGCATTATGATTGCTTCTCTAAAATGTTTTGTTTCTCCCACACTTTCTACTTCTGAATAAAACTTAGCTCTTTGACAGATCACTTCCACTAAATGTTTCCCACTTAGGCTCAGTATCGGTTTGCATAATTAAAACATGTTGGGATGATTTCTGATATTAATGGTGCGTTTAAAATAGCAGGCATGGTTGGTATAATTAACAATGAGAATTTTACAATAGAAAGGAGAGGTGGAACAAAGTGAAGATGTCAAAAGATGTAGTCATTATTTAATCACTTGACAGATAGAAATCATCTGCACAGACGTAGAGAACACTATCTTCAACCAGTAAAAATGTAGACTTTTGAAATAGCAAACAAATTAAGGGAAATATAAATAGATTAGTGGAATGAGCAGTCAGGTGAAGGACTCCGTTTATGGACGATTATGACACAATGTATTTTGGAAATGAACACAAGGAATAGGAAAATGCATTCAATGGAGAGATTAGAAAAGGTTACAGATGTTGAGTTTAAAAGTGTAATTATCTGAAAGTACAAATACAAAGAGATTGCAGCCAACCACATTTGAGAGCTATAAATAGTGCAATGAGTGCAAAACACTGGTAAAGAACATTGTCAAGGACAGGGCTACAGCTCTGCAGCTTTTAATGCTCATTTAATTAAAGGTTTGTCAAGGCGATACTAGGCATAGGAAATCAGAGTTAAAAAGGAGCTACTGTGAGACTGCTTGGTAGTATGGATTCAGAATTGGCTTCCCCATGGAAAACAGATGGATGTTATTCTTGCTGGAGGTCAATGACCCAGTGGTGTTCTGCAGAGTTCGGTGTTGGAACTTCCCTTGTCTGTGATATACTGCATGTAAATGACTTGGAGGTAAATTTAGATGGATTGGTTGGTAGGTTTGGAGATAATACCAAAATTGGTTGAGTTGTGGAAAGTGAGGAAGGCTGCAAATAAATTCAATGAGATATACATTAGTTGCAGCGATGGATGAAGAAATGGCAGATGGAGTTTAATCTAAGCAAGTGTGAAGAGTTGTACTTCGGGAGGTTGAATGTAAGAGGAAAGTATACAGTTAATGGCAAATCTTTAACAACATTGATGCACATGTCCACAGCTCCCTGCAAGTGGCAACACAGGTAGATAAAGTGGGTAACAAGGCACCTGGTATGCTTGTCTTCGGGTAATTGGTTATGAGTCAGGAAGTCATGATGCCATTTTACAGGACATTCAATAGGCCACATATGGAGTATTGTGTGCAGTTCTGGTCACCCCATTACAGGATGAATGTGGAAGCTTTGTGAGAGGGTGCAAAAGAGGTTTTAGCATGATGCCTGGATTTGAGGATATTAGCTATAAGGAGAGATTGAATAAACTTAGATCGTTTTCCCTGGAGAATCAAAGGTTGAGGGGAGATCTGATCGAAGTACATGCAATTTGGAGAGGGCTAGATAGGATAGTCAATAGTCAATAGGGCTTTATTTGTCACAAATGCAACTGCACAGTGAAATTCATTTTATATATATTACACATGCAGGTGCTGCCATTATTCAAAGTCCAAAGTCTAGTCGGCCCGCGCGCTCGATGTACTGGAACAGTTCAGAGTAACATTTGCGAATTTGCAGATGACAGAAAGCTGGGTGGCAGTGTGAACTGTGAGGAGGATGCTATGACAAAGCAGGGTTACTTGGACAGGTTGGGGGAGTGGGCAGATGAAGTTTAATGCTGATAAATTTGAGGTTATCCACTTTGGTAGCTAAAACAGGAAGGCAGATTACTATCTAAATGGCGTCAGGTTGGGAAAAGGGGAAGTACAACAGGATCTTGAGGTCCTTGTACTTCAGTCTATGAAAGCAAGCATGCAGGTACAGCAGGCAATGAAGAAAGCGAATAGCATGTTGGTCTTTATAACAAGAGGAATCGAATATAGGAGCAAAGAGGTCCTTCTGCAGTTGTACAGAGACCTAGTGAGACCACACCTGGAATATTGTGTGCAGTTTTGGTCCCCTAATTTGAGGAAGGACATTCTTGCTATTGATCGAGTGCAGCGTAGGTTTACAAGGTTAATTCCCGGGATGGCGGGACTGTCATATACTGAGAGCAGCTGGGCTTGTACACTCTGGAGTTTAGAAGGATGAGAGGAGATCTCATTGAAACATATAAGATTGTTAAGGGTTTGGACACACTGGAGGCAGGAAACATGTTCCCGATGTTGGGGGAGTCCAGAACCAGGGGCCACAGTTTAAGAATAAGGAGTAAGCCATTTAGAAGGGAAACCAGGAAACACTTTTTCTCATAGAGAATGGTGAGTCTGTGGAATTCTCTGCCTCAGAAGGCGGTGGAGGCCGGTTCTCTGGATGCTTTCAAGAGAGAGCTGGATAGGGATCTTAAAAATAGTGGAGTCAGGGGATATGGGGAGAAGGCAGGAACGGGGTACTGATTTGGGATGATCAGCCATGATCACATTGAATGGCGGTGCTGGCTCTAAGGGCCAAATGGCCTACTCCTGCACCTATTGTCTATTGTCCCTGTGCGTGAACCAACGCCCCCCTACTCTCCTCGCGCATCCACCTTTGGATCCCGGGGGCACCTCCTGCAGCCTATCTAAAGGCACTGGAGGCATTACCATGGTTCACCCTCCTACCGGACCTTGTTCAATAGACAATAGGTGCAGGAGTAGGCCATTCGGCCCTTTGAGCCAGCACCGCCATTCAATGTGATCATGCTTGATCATCCCCAATCAGCGCCCCGTTCCTGCCTTCTCCTCATATCCCCTGACTCCGTTATCTTTAAGTAAGATCCAGTAAGACGGCGACGCCTCGCAGCAGAGGCCTCTACAGTCCATCTGTCTTTTTTTTTGTCTGTAAAGTGGATGTCTTGGTTTTAGTTTTTATATTATTTTTAGCTGTGTATATGTGGGGAGCATGGGGGGGGAGGTGGGGGAAACTTTTTAATCCTGCTGTCGTTGGGCCTAACATCAGCGGCCTCTAACCGGAATCGACCTGGGACTCCAATCGCAGAGCCTGTGGACTCACCATCGCGGGGCTGGCCGACTTCAGAGCACAGAGCGCTGTGGTGGCGCGCGGCTGCAACCCGACTGCGGAGCTTCGGAGGCTCCGGCTGCAAGCCCTGTGGACGGTAACATCGGGAGCTCGCGGGTTCCTGGTGGGCGACCGCTTTTTGGAGCTCCTGCAATGGCAAACTTCGCCCGCCCGAATCGAGGGGTTTAACTCGACCCGGAGCAGGGGCCTTACATCGGGCCTTTTTGCTACTAAAGTGGATAACCCCACATTTATCCACATTAAACTTCATCTGCCATGCATCTGCCCACTCCCCCAACCTGACCAAGTCACCCTGCATTCTCATAGCATCCTCCTCACAGTTCACACTGCACCCAGCTTTGTGTCCTCTGCAAATTTGCTAATGTTACTTTGAATCCCTTCATCCAAATCATTGATGTATATTGTAAATAGTTGCGGTCCCAGCACCGAGTCTTGCGGTACCCCACTAGTCACTGCCTGCCATTCTGAAAGGGACCCATTAATCCCTACTCTTTGTTTCCTGTCTGCCAACCAATTTTCTATCCATATCAATACCCTACCCACAATACCATGTGCCCTAATTTTGCCCACTAATCTCCTATGTGGGTCTTAATCACATTGTTCTTTGTGTCCAACTTCTCCAGCTCCCGATTACGCCGTCTACCATGCCTTCGGGCGGGTTCCCGATCCCGTCAACCGCGAACCTTTGAGTGAGGTCCTGCTGACCGCGTGCCTTCGGGCAGGTTCCCGGGCCCGCCGAACACCGCAGCATCCAAGCCGGGCCCACCAGGCGGGTTTTCAGAGTTCGGACCTCGGCGGGTGAGTCAGGCCTGCTAGGACAGTAAAAACATTTTTTCCCCCAGGATGGAAATGTCAAAGACTGGAGGCCATAACTTTAAGGTCAGAGGAGTAAGGTTTAATGGCAAAGGGCTGGCAAGTTTTTTACTTAGAGAATGGTGGGTGGATGATTTTAGATGCTCACATGGATATGCAGGGAATGGGGGGATATGGATCACATGCATGCAAAAGACAAGTTTAATTTGTCATCATGTTCAGCACAGATATTGATGAGCGAAGAACCTGTTATTGTGCTGTACTGTGTTTCCCTCTCCCCTAAGTCTGAAGAAGGGTCTCGACCCAAAACGTCATCTATTCCTTTTCGCCAGAGATACTGCCTGACCCGCTGAATTACTCCAGCGTTTTCTGTCTATCTTCGGTGTAAACCACCATCTGTAGTTATTTCCTGTACTGTTCTATGGTTTATGTACAGACAGATATTCATGTGTAATTTGATCAAAGTCAAAGTCAATTTTATTTGTCACATGCACCCGAAGATGCAGTGAAAATTTGCGGGACTTGTCATCCTTATTTACTAGTATACCTTTGCTCTTGGCCAGTAACATTGCCACATTTCACATTTATCTACAGAAACAGAGCTACAATTGAAAAAGAACTCCTTGCTAAGTTGTTGTCTGATACCAGCAATAGCCTGCTGATGATTATGATAAGTAAAGGGGCTGTCCCACTGTGGCGATCTAATCTGTGAGTTTAGAAGAGTTTGCCCTCGACTCAAACTTACAGCATGGTTGACACAATGTCCTAGGAGGTCCTATGAGGTTACTGGAACTCTCCTTCATGCTCGAGGGAAGTTCCCGCATACTCGCAGCCTCAGCTAGGTCGCGGAAAACTTCTCAGCATGTTGAAAAAATTTTCCGCGAGTAAAATTTGGTCAACATGGTTCTTTTTAACTCATAATGCAGTGGAGTGGGGTCGCTTTCATCGCTGGTGTGAATTTCAGACAGCGTTTCCCCGCTTTCCCTGCCCCCCCCCCGCCTTTGCGATGTGTTTGTTTGTGTGTGTATGCGGTCGGTGATCCAGCTCGCGGTTTCAATGCGGATGGTCGATCCAGCTCGAGGTTTTCCAGGCGAGTGTCCTTGAGCTTGAAGGTCGAAGGCACTCTTCTTAACTCGCGGATTAGGTCACCGCAGTGGGACAGCCCCTTAAGGGCCTGCCCCACCAGCATGCGATTGCATGCGTCTAACCAAACGAGGTCGCTTGAGGCGTACGGCCGCGCGGGGCCGGTTCCACTTCGAACCGCAGAGGCGTATGAAGTTGTACGGTGCTGGTCCCGACATCATACTCACCAATCAGCTGGGCAGGAGGCGGGCCGACTGAATTTGGACGTCGCACGGCGTTGGGTGGTGACGTCATCATACAACGGCACGCCGGGCGGTGATGTCATCGCGCAACGCCATACGCTAGGCATACGCCATCAAGACGCTGCGTACGACGTCAAGACGCTGCGTACGCCGTTAAGACGCTGCATATACGCCCTCAATTCGCCTGCAGGCCGAATTTTCAAACAGTGCAGGATTTTCAGAGCCTCGCGCGATGTCGGGACCAGCCACGCACAACTCCATACGCTTCCGCAGTTCGATGTGGGACCGGCCCCACGCGGCTGTAAGCCTTAAGCGACCACGTTTTGGTCGCGCTAGACGCATGCAATCGCATGCTGGTGGGACAGGCCCTTAAAGGATTGAGTGTGGCAGATTAGGCCTCCTGACTTTGTTCCAGCTTGGGTAATAGGTACAAGAAACAAATGCTAGATCAGAAGTCTCCTAAAAGGTGTTGTGAATCAATGAATTTTGTTAAATAAAACAAAAACTTAGAATACAACTCCTGCTCTAAACATAACACACAGCTAAGCTGTACTAAATTAACGTATTTGTTAATATATTAAAAGAAAATTCAGAACTTGACCTCAAGAAGCCTCTTGCAGTTCACCTGATAAAGACTGCACAATTTTAGTAACTTGTGACATGTGATTAATCATTTTGCATTGTTAGTGTTGTGCACTGATTGACCCTGGATGGCGTAACACACATATTTTATGGGCAAGGAGTTTCATTTTTAAGAAAATTTGCTCCAAAGGCAGCACAGCAACACGTAGAAAGCTGGTAGCGTTGATCTCACAAGAACAATAATCAGCAAAAGCCGTGTGTTCACCATCCCCCCGGACCTCCCCCTCTCCGACACCGAAAGGTCGGTCCTCAGCAGAGGTCTTACCTTTGTCCCCCTCCGTCCCCACCTCAATGAGTTCCGTGCCCACCACGACTTGGAGCTCTTCTACCGTCGCCTCCGCCTCACAGCGTTTTTCCACGGGAACAAGTCCTCGCCCCCCACTGATGATCCCTTTTCCTGTCTCCCACGTACCCCCTCCTCGTGGACCCCCCCTCGTGGCCCTCCAGCTTTAGAACTATTTATACAAAACTGCCGTCGGGACATCAACCGCCTCGACTTCTCCACTCCCCTGTCTCACTCCAATCTCTCCCCCTCCGAACGTACTGCCATCGACTCACTCCGCAACAACCCAGACTGGGTTATCAAACCCGCCGACAAGGGAGGTGCCGTGGTAGTCTGGCGCGTCGATCTCTACAAAGCAGAGGCCACGCGCCAACTCTCGGACACCTCCTCCTACTTACCCCTGGACCATGACCCCACTGACGAGCACCAGGCCACCATCTCGAGCACCATAACCGGCTTCATTAACTCCGGCTCCCTACCCCCCCGAGCCTCCAGCCTCATCGTTTCCCAGCCCCGCACAGCCCGATTTTACCTTCTCCCCAAAATCCACAAACCCGACTGCCCCGGCAGACCCATTGTCTCTGCCTGTTCGTGCCCCACCGAACACATTTCCACATACCTTGACTCCATCCTATCCCCCTTTGTTAAATCCCTCCCCACCTATGTTCAAGACACCTCAGACACTCTCCGTCGGCTCCGCACATTCCGTTGTCCAGGCCCCCATCCTCTCATCTTCACCATGGACGTCCAGTCACTATACACCTGCATCCCCCACCAGGATGGTCTCAAAGCCCTCCGGTACTTCCTCGACCAGAGGAGCAACCCATACCCATCCACTGACACCCTCCTCCGCCTAGCGGAGTTGGTCCTTACCCTAAACAACTTCTCTTTTGACTCCTCCCATTTCCTCCAAACACAAGGCGTAGCTATGGGCACACGCATGGGCCCTAGCTACGCCTGCCTCTTTGTCGGGTACGTCGAACAATCTTTGTTCTCGACGTACCAGGGCCCCACCCCCGACCTTTACCTCCGTTACATTGACGACTGCTTTGGTGTCACCTCCTGCACCCACGCAGAACTGACTGACTTTATCCATTTCACCACCAACTTCCATCCGGCACTCAAATATACTTGGACCATTTCCGACATTTCCCTACCATTCCTTGACCTCACCATCTCTATTGCAGGTGACACACTCCTGACTGACATCCACTACAAACCAACTGACTCCCACAGCTACCTGGACTACTCTTCCTCCCACCCTGCTTCCTGTAAGGACTCCATCCCCTATTCCCAATTCCTCCGACTACGCCGCATCTGCTCCCAGGATGACGTGTTCCACACCAGGTCATCGCAAATGTCCTCGTTCTTCAGAGAACGGGGTTTCCCCTCCCCCACTATCGATGAGGCTCGCACCAGGGTCTCCTCCATACCCCGCAACACTGCCCTCTCTCCCCATTCCCCCACTCACAACAAGGGCCGAGTCCCCCTGGTCCTCACCTTTCACCCCACCAGCCAGCGCATACAACAGATAGTCCTCCGCCAGTTTCGCCACCTCCAACGTGACCCCTCCACTCGCCACATCTTCCCATCTCCCCCCCTATCTCCCTTCCGCAAAGACCGCTCCCTCCGCAACTCCCTCGTCAATTCTTCCCTTCCCTCCTGCTCCATTCCTTCCCCGGGCACTTTCCCTTGCAACCGCAAGAGATGCTACACTTGTTCCTTCACCTCCCCCATCCACTCCTTTCAGGGACCCAAGCAGTCATTCCAAGTCCGACAGAGGTTCACCTGCACCTCCTCCAACCTCGTCTACTGCATCCGTTGCTCCAGATGCCAGCTAATCTACATCGGTGAGACCAAGCGGAGGCTAGGCGATCGTTTCGCCGAACACCTCCGCTCGGTCCGCAATAACCAACCCGACCTCCCGGTGGCTCAGCACTTCAACTCCCCCTCCCACTCCGTATCCGACCTCTCGGTCCTGGGCCTCCTCCATGGCCAGAGTGAACAACACCGCAAGTTTGAGGAACAACATCTCATATTCCGCTTGGGGAGTCTGCATCCTCTGGGCTTAAACATTGAATTTTCTCAATTCTGTTAACCCAGACTGCTCCTTTCCCCCCACCCCCCCACCTCTCCCTCAGCCCTCGGGCCCTGACATTCCTTCCCCTTCTCCATCTCCCCCCCCCCCCCCAAGTCGCACTAGCTTCTCATTTTCACACCAGAAACAGCTTACAATGGCCTGCTTTCCTTATCACCAATACTTTTTTGCATATCTTTCACTCATTGTTCTTGCTTTATCTCTCCATATCTCTCGTTTCCCTGATCCCTGACCAGTCTGAAGAAGGGTCTCGACCCGAAACGTCGCCTATCTCCTTCACTCCTTAGATGCTGCTGCACCCGCTGAGTTTCTCCAGCTTTTTGTGTAACCCTCAATCAGCAAAACCATCTGGCTATTCAGTTGTCTCATTGTCATTTGTCATGTTTACAAATTGGGACAGATTGCGAAGGTTCAGGGTGGTGTTGTGGTGGTGGGGTGTGGGGGGAGGGAGATGCTTCTACATTCACATGGTAATCACGACCTACTAACCTGATGCATTGATTGGACATCCTTTCCCCACTTCATCTATTCTTCTGAATTATCAAGATAAAGACCATTGTGGTTAAGCAAAACAATATGTGGTTTGTTAAATTGTGCATTGTTTATTACTTTTGTTTTGGAGAAGGTACAATAGAAATTCTGCAACCAAATTATTGGGTTTGCAACTTTATAAAAATATATTTTTGGGCCACAGCTGATTTGATTGCTAATCTCGCCTATTAAAAGCTATATGCATTTATTTAATGTTAAGACACAGAGAAGTCGCACACCACCTTTAAGCGGCAAATTAAGTCATTTGGGTTGTATTTTACAGCTGAGAACCAGTTAGTGCAAAGCTTTCTTGAATAAACCTTTTTGACTGTCCAGATGGTTTATGACAAAAAACAGAATCTGAATCATGATTTTACTTCGGAGTCACATGAGTGACTACGTGAAGAAGGTCGTCCCCATGCATGCGCATCATTTATGTCTGATGCATTGCGCAACGACCGACTGGCAGGCGCGTCGTTCCTTCCAGCGGGTAAGTTTAAAAGATCCAGGTAAGTGTTTTTTCAAACAGCTTTTGCTGGAATCGTTGCTCCCGGTCCGGTGTACGTTTATTGGAAAATTCTTGTATTGTGTTTTGTGCAAACATGTCTAAGGTGAAGAGGCGAGCCGCGACCAAAACGGCTGCGGAAGACCCCGGGCCTGCGGGCAGCGTTCGACCGCCGAATTCACCTAGAGAGCCGCTGGCAGAGCAGCCCGCAGCCACAGAAGGCACCTTGGCTACTCCACAGGGGAGGAAAGCCACAAGAATGTCTGTAAGGGCCCTGGACTCTGAGGAGTCGGGCCAGGAGGAGGTGGACGAGTTCCCTCCTCAAGGCAGTGTTACCAGCAGGCTGGCCCAGCTGGAGAGCCTTGTGGAGAGGTTACTCCAGCATGATACACTCCAGAGGAAGGAGCTATCGGAGCCCGGGGAGTTTATTGTACCCGAGGCAGCAGCGCCTGTGTCAGGGCTGCGTGATATCTCCCTGTCAGATGACGGGAGCGTACAAGGTCAGAGCTATGCTGACCCAGAGTACGGAGGCACAGTTGGGCTAGAGGGACCATCAGGTGTATTGGCCATAGCATCCAGATTTGCGGTCCCAGCTCTCACCGGCGAGCCATTGGGCGCAGAGCTCGCCGAGAATGTCAATTATATTGCTTCCCATCCTCTGCAAAAACAGACGATGGAGGAGACCACTGCTAGGTACACTACTCCACAGAACTGTGCATCACTGAGTGTCCCCATAGTAAACCAATCTATATGGGGGCACATTGGAGGGGGTGTCAGAGCCCAGGAGGTAAAATTGCAGAAAGTACTCCGGCTACTCGCCTCGGGCATCACGGCCTTTGCAAGGTCAGTGGAGGGGGCGCCTCTCTCAGAGACTCAGGAGGACGCATTGGCATTAATGTGCAATGCACATTTTGAAATTAATTGTATCAGGAAAAATGCTAGCCGTCCTACCATTAACCCTAAATTTGCAGGACTTTGTAAATCTGGGACAGTTCAACCCCCAGACCTCCTATTCGGAGAAAACCTAAGTAAACAGGTGAAAGATTTGGACGAAGAGTATAAGACTGTTGGGCTCATCAAGGTGCCTCCGAAGGGGTCGTCTTCTCGCAGACTGTACCCCTACCCTTCAGGGGCCTGCCAAACAGTTCACTTGGTATGGTGGACGTAGTGTGGAGCAAACTACACAGAGGCCTTTTTTAGGGCAGGGCCCGAGCGGGGCAAATGTTCAAGATGCGGCGCTCTCCAGCAGTCCTACCCCCCAGACCTCTGGGGCAGAAGCAGCGACGTTACCACCAGTAAATCCTAAGGTAGGTGCGACTGCAATGGATACATTACAAGTTGGGGGGAGATTGCAATTTTTCTTACATGAATGGCAGTGGATAACATCTAACTGCATAGTATTCAAGGTTTTCAAATTGAATTCATTTCTGACTTGCCTCCACCTACTCAGCACACACCTGGCCGTAAGTTTGTGTACTCACAACAGGAGTGTATTAGTGCCCAAAAAGAGCTAGAGTCTTTGTTTAAAAAAAGTGTAATTGAAAGGGTAAGGCGTGAGTCTTATCATTTTGTGTCCAACATCTTTATGAGGCCAAAAAAGGATGGTGAATGTAGAATTATTTTAGATTTGACAGAGCTTAACACTTTTGTGCAGTATAAACATTTCAAAATGGAAACGTTTGTTACAGCTAAACAATTGCTTTCCAGGGGATGTCATATGGCAAGCATTGACCTCAAAGATGCTTACTATTCAGTGGCCATTCGTGAGCAGCACAGAAACTTTTTGAAGTTTAACTGGATGGGTCAGTTCTGGCAGTTTAAAGCTTTGCCTAACGGATTAACTTTGGCTCCCAGACTATTCACAAAATTGCTCAAATTAGTCCTGGGGTTACTCAGAGCACAAAATCATATTGTCATGGCATATTTGGACGCCATTTTAGTGATTTGGGAGGACTTTTGAATTAGCTGAATCATCTGTGTCAGCTACAAAACTCATTTTTGAAAAGATTGGATTCATTATTTATCCGGTTAAGTCTAAATTGGTGCAATCTAAGATAATTGATTATTTGGGGTTCACCATTAACTCAGTACACATGTCAGTGACTCTGCCTCAGGGCAAGCAATTAGACTTAATTGAAGCCTGCAGGAAACTCATTGTTGGTAATCACCCTTCTATTAGACATGTGGCTCGGGTAATTGGAAAATTAGTGGCAGCATTCCCAGCTGCTCAATTCGGGCCTTTGCACTATCAAAATTTACAGCTTGCAAAGGAACAGGCACTTAAGCTTCAGAGAGGTCATTTCAATAGACCCATGCAGCAATGGTGGATAGCCAATATTCAGTGCTGCTCTGGTACTATCCTAGTCAATACACCATCAATTATCCTGCACACTGATGTCACTGCACTAGGTTGGGGTGCTACTGATACTGTCTCAAGCTGCGGTGACAGATGGGACCTGCAGGAAGCATCCATGCGTCAATCACACGGCATTAACTATTTAGAGTTGTTGGGTGCACTTTATGGGTTAAAAGCTTTTTGTACCAACAGGCATCGTGTGCATGTCCAACTTCAGATCGACAATACTACTGCGGTAGCGTACATTAATCACATGGGTGGCAGTAAGTCTGTATCATGTGATAGGTTGTCCAATCTTCTCTGGCACTGGTGTATTGCAAGAAACATCTGGGTTTCAGCTATCTATTTACCAGGAAGGTTTAACATAGTGGCAGACACCAGGTCACGAGAGTTCAATGATCACAAAGAATGGATGTTAAATCACTAAGTGTTCAATGATATTGTCCTTCGTTATGGTGTGCTGGATATTGATCTGTTTGCTTCCCGGCTTAATCATCAGTTACCAATTTATGTGTCATGGGAGCCAGACCCAGGGGCAGAAGCGGTGAATGCATTCTCGCTACATTGGGGTGGAAAATTTGTGTATGTATTTCCCCCATTCTGCCTCATTACCTGATGTATGGCTAAGATCCATCAAGATTCAGCCACTAGTATTCTGGTAGTGCCAGACTGGCCTACTCAGCATTGGTTCCCTCTGGTGCTAGCTTTAATCACACAGCCCTTTATGGTTGTGCCCAAGAGCAGAAATCTGCTGGTACACCCAGTGACAGGGGATAGCCACCCACTTCATGACCGTATAAATTTGTTGGTTTGCAGATTCTGAGGAACCGTTCCTGGGGCTCAGGCTTTCAGAGTGTACCGTTGATGTCATCACTGCGGCCTGGAGGACGAGCACTCAGAAACAGTATATTACTCACATAAGAAAATGGGGGATGTACTGTTCCCGCTCTCACATTTCATACCACATAGCTACAATCACTGATGTCTTGGAGTTTCTATCATCACTCTATCACGATAGCAAACTGAGTTATAGTGCCATTAACAGTGCCCGCAGTGCTCTGTCCAATTATTTACAGCTGGGGTCAGCACATCACACGGTAGGGTCCCACTAAATTTATGAAGGGCGTCTTTAATTCCACTCCACCTAGACCTCATAATTGGGATGTCAGCGTGGTCCTCACACTGCTCCGTCAGTGGGCTCCAGTTTCATCTCTGTCCCTACATAATCTGACATTGAAAGTAGTTATGCTCATGGCCCTGGCCTCAGCACAACGGGTCCAAACACTACATAAACTTAGACTGGACAGTATGAGTTTGTCCAGCAATAATGTCACCTTTTTCATTAGGGACCTCATCAAACAGAGCAGGCCAGGGGTACTAGGGCTCAAGTTGAGTTTCATGGCATATCCCTCAGATCCACGAGTGTGTGTCGTATCATCCATAACCCATTACATTAAGTTCACCAGGAGCTTGAGAGGCTCGGAACTCTCCCTTTTGGTCAGCTACACCAAACCTCACAAACAGGTTATGGTGCAGACCATCTCTAGATGGATCAAACAGGTTCTGGCATGTACAGGTGTGGACACTGACATTTTTAAACCTCATTCCACCAGGGCTGCATCGACGTCAGCAGCAAGGGACATAGACGTTCCTCTTGAACAAATTCTGGCGGCTGCTGGATGGTCGAATGAGAGGACGTACCAGAGGTTTTATAATAAGCCTGTCGCCAGATCCGGGGGTTGTGCTGACTCTGTTTTAAGTTCTGTTTCACAGTTTCCCCCTGGGTGAGAGGGGTCACTGTTTTTTTTTTCTGTCATTAAACCACTACTATTGTTAAAACATGTCATGTTTGAATGCATTAATTTTCTCACTCATCCTTGTCAATTGATACAGCTGTGACGCATGGACTCGTTCCTCGGCATGAAATCACAGACCTTCAAAGTCTTCACATAGTCACTCACGTGACTCTGAAGTAAAATAGTAAGATTAAACGAGAACTTACCAGTTTGAAGTTTGAGCATTATTTTATGAGGAGTTACGATGAAGGATTACGTGCCCTCCGCTCCCTACCCTCATAACTTAACGATCATCTGGTAGTTCTAGTCATATATAATCTTACTATGTTAGTTCAACAACTGCTATATGTGACTTCACGCCGTTGCTTTGAAGATTGACGCGCATGCGTGGGGACAGCCTTCTTCATGTAATCCCTCATCGTAACTCCTCATAAAATAACGATCAAACTTCAAACTGGTAAGTTCTAGTTTAATCTTACCATTCCAATCAATGGCACATCTACAAGATTACACAAACACAATTGTTTTACTCACAGACTGTTTCTCGTAGATTTGCACTGTAATATAAATGGGTCAAATTCCATAGTGCCGGCAGCCAAGGAAAACGTGGATAGAACACTGACTAATTTTGATAGAAAAGTGACCACTCTGTGCCTCACATTGTTAGATAAATAAAGCCAGTCTTAGTTAATTTAGTGTATGTTTCTCTGTTTCTGGTGGTAAATATATCCGCCTGCATCACCCTTGCGGATCACAAGCACACACCTGCAAGCAGCACTAAACTTAAGTGATATTGGACTATACAAATTAACAGCATCTTCATGCATGCCGTTATCAGGAGCTCAATAGAAAAAAAATAACCAGCAATAGAATGATGGCAACATTTATGCATATACCACTTTTAAATTAAATGAATAGGACAATCGATCATTGGTATTGCTCTTGCTTTATTATTGTCCCGTGTATTGAGAAACAGTGGAAAGCTTTTGTGTGTGTGCAATCCATTCAAATCAGGTAATACTATACATCAATACAATCAGGCCATACACAAGCACAACGGGTGAAGCGAAGAGAAAAATACCCGAGGGCAGAATATAGTTTCTCAGGATGTCGTATAGAAGTTCCAGGGATAAAGTCCAATGTCTGCAACGAGACAGGTTGGAAAATTGGAACTGGACCCTACCTTACAGAAGGAATAAATACAAATTAATTATTAAAACGGAAAAAAGTACTAAGTTTTAATTAGAAACATAAGGATAAAATGTAATAAAGAAAAATATACTACTTAACTGCACTTATCTTTGTTAGAAATCTAAAACAAAAGCGATTGTTGGAAAAGCTAGGTCAGGCACCTTCCATGCAGAGGGAGCAAAACTGAGTTGATGTCCTTACATCAGAACTGGCCAGTTCTGACAATACAATTTGCTCCTGTTGTCTAGCCAGGTGGTAGAATTTCAGTTGGGAACATGGTGAGAATATGAGCTATTTTGAAATTAATGAATGGGATAGTCAACTAGTATAAAATGATATCCATTCCAATTTCTGTTGAGCTGTTGCTCTGTTAAGACTGTTGTTGACCTGAACATTCAGGTTTCAGCTTGCCAAATCGAAATGAGATCTGGTTTAATGTACATTTAGCCTGGTTTGGAGTAATTCCAGAAAATTATAAGTACAATTACTTGTAATTTTATCGCTGGTTGGTGGCACCAGATGTACGATATAGTTGTGTTAGCAGACAGTACTAAATTAAATTTATTACTTTGAAGTTGGAATGAAGTTTGAAGATAGAATACATTTCAGAAAAGCTACCGTGTAACTGGCAAGAATATAAAGGAGGATCGTAAAAGCCTATTTAGCTATGCAAAGAGGAAAAAAATAGTTAAAGCAAAAGTTGGATCCTGGAAGACTGAAAAAGGTGTATTTATTATGGGGAACAAGGAGATGGCAGATGAGTTGAACAGGTACTTGGGATCTGTCTTCACTAAGGAGGACACAAACAATCTCCATGATGTACTGTGTTAAAGAAGGAACTGCAGATGCTGGAGAATCGAGGGTTACACAAAAAGCTGGAGAAACTCAGCGGGTGCAGCAGCATCTAAGGAGCGAAGGAGATAGGCGACGTTTCGGGTCGAGACCCTTCTTCGGACTGACAGGGATCAGGGAAACGAGAGATATAGACAGTGATGTGGAGAGATAAAGAACAATGAATGAAAGATATGCAAAAAAGTATCGATGATAAAGGAAACAGGCCATTGTAAGCTGTTTGTAGTGTGAAAATGAGAAGCTAGTGCGACTTGGGTGGGGGGGGGGGGAGATAGAGAGAGAAGGAATGCCAGGGCCCGAGGGCTGAGGTGGGAAGGGGAGGAGGCAGCCTGGGTTAACAGAATTGAGAAAATTCAATGTTTAAGCCTAGAGGATGCAGACTCCCCAAGCGAATATGAGGTGCTGTTCCTCCAACTTGCGGTGTTAATCCCTGATGTACTAGTGGCCAGAGGATCTTGGGTGATGGAGGTACTAAAAGAAATGCACATTAGGCAGGAAATGGTGTTGGGTAGACTGATGGGACTGAAGGGTGATAAAGCCCCAGGGCCTGATGATCTGCATTCCAGGGTACTTAAGGAGGTGCCTCTGGGAATTGTGGATGCATTGGTGATCATTTTCCAATGTTCTATAGATTCAGGATCAGTTCCAGTGGATTGAAGGGTAGTTAATGTTATCCCACTTTTTAAGAAAGGCGGGAGAGAGAAAACAGGGAATTATAGACCAGTTAGCCTGACATCGGTGGGGGGGAAGACGCTGGAGTCAATTATAAAAGATGAAATAGTGGCACATTGGATAGCAGTAGCAGGGTCGGTCCGAGTCAGCATGGATTACTTAGGGGAAATCATGATTGACTCATCTTCTGCAATTTTTTGAGGATGTAACTAAGAAAATAGACAAGGGAGAGTCAGTGGCTGTAGTGTACCTGGACTTTCAGAAAGCATTTGAAAAGGTTCCACATAGATTAGTGTGCAAAATTAGAGCACATGGTATTGGGGTAGGATGCTTATATGGATAGAAAATTGGTTGGCAGTCAGGAAACAAAGAGTAGGGATTAACGGGTCCCTTTCAGAATGGCAGACAGTGACGAGTGGGGTACCGCAAGGCTCAGTGTTGGGACCACAGCTATTTACAATATACATTAATGATCTAGATGAAGGGATTAAAAGTATCATTAACAAATTTGCAGATGACACAAAGCTGGGTGGCAGTGTGAACTGTGAAGAGCATGCTATGAGGATGCAGGGTGACTTTGATAGGTTGGGTGAAGGGGCAGGTGCAGTTTAATGTGGATAAATGTGTGGTTATCCACTTTGGTAGCAAATACAGGAAGGCAGATTATTCTCTTAATGGTGTCAAGTTAGGAAAAGGGGAAGTAAAACGGGATCTGGGGGTCCTTGTTCATCAGTCAATGAAAGTAAGCATGCAGGTACAGCAGGCAGTGAAGGAAGCAAATGGCATGTTGGCCTTCATAACAATAGGAGTTGAATATAGGAGCAAAGAGGTCCTTCTGCAGTTGTACAGGGCCCTAGTGAGATCACACCTGGAGTATTGTGTGCAGTTTTGGTCTCCAAATTTGAGGAAGGATATTCTTGCTATTGAGGGTATGCAGCGTAAGTTCACCAGCTTAATTCCCGGGATGGCGGGACTGTCATATGTTGATAGAATGGAGCGGCTGAGCTTGGATACTATGGAATTTAGAAGGATGACAGGGAATCTTATTGAAACATATAAGATTATTAAAGGTTTGGACACACTAGAGGCAGGAAACATGTTCCCGATGTTGGGGGAGTCCAGAACCAGGGGCCACATTTTAAGAATAAGGGGTAATCCATTTAGAACGGAGAGGAGGAAAAACCTTTTCGCACAGAGAGTTATGAGTCTATGGAATTCTCTGCCTCAGAAGACGGTGGAGGCCGGTTCTCTGGATGCTTTCAAGAGAGAATTAGATAGAGCTCTTAAAGATAGTGCAGTCATGGGATATGGGGAGAAGGCAGAAACGGGTACTGATTGCGGATGATCAAACATGATCACATTGAATGGCGGTGCTGGCTTGAAGAGCCAAATGGCCTACTCCTGCATCTATTGTTTATTGTCTAAAGTCCCATTATTCCAATATGGTTTTTTTAAGACATATCTATGCTGTTTTTTTCTGAACGCCTAATTTTACTGTGTGTTCTGTTTAAAAAAGATTAGAGGTATGTCTGTTTTTCCTCTAAGTTTGTTTTTCTTCCATTTACTTATCTTTGATAAATGATTTATTTGTGTTTTATTCCCTTGTTTGTTTTCAGCTCAATAATTAGCATTATCTCTTATCTACCTTACATGCTTTCTGGTCATATGGCCTTCAAAGTGTGTCCTATGATTTACAGGTGATTTCTAACTTTTGCAGTCTCCAGACTGATCAATTAATAAACAATGGGCTGAAATGGATTCACCTTTGGCGGGTAGCATGGTAGAAAACCAATGATGAGCTCCTCTTTGCAGACAAGCTTCCCATGGTTTTGTTGCCTGTGCATTATAGCATATCGGTGCCAGCATATCTGATCACCTCCTCCACATCTGGATTGACCACTGGGTCCAGCGGTGGAGCAAAAAATGTACTGAATTGAGAAGGAATGGTGAAATAGAACTGTTTATATTTTGTGTCCTGGGAGTGTGTTTATTACATTTGGATCAAGGCGAGGATGTGACACTTGCATCTTAGACACAAAAAGCTGGAGTAACTCAGCAGGACAGGCAGCATCTCTGGAGAGAAGGAATGGGTGACGTATCGGGTTGAGACTCTTCTTCAGACTTCCCCTTAACTTTATGCTAACCATGATCAGCTTATCTATGGTAATTTCATCCATTTTAATGAAGTTGATGAACCTTGCTTGAAAAGGGAAGAGCAGCTAAGTAGCTTATTTTCCCTTGCACTTTATACTTACACTTTTAATTGAAATCTAATAAAATTTGTTTTTAATTATTCACTTTCTTGTATTTAATTGTGCTTTTGCTGGGGATTGGGGCATCAGGATCCACTGCCTGAGGCTCTGTTGCCATACATCAGTTACAGCAGTCAGGCCTCAATGACAAAGATAGACACAAAGTGTTGAAATCAGGCAACATCTCTGGAGCAAAAAGATGGGTGATGTTTCAGGTTGGGACCCTTCTTCAGACCCAAAACATCACCTGATCCGTTTTCTCCAGAGATGCTGACTGACCCACTGAGTTACTCCACAACTTTCTGTCTATCTTTGGTATACGCCAGCTTCCATGGTTCTTTGTTTCTACATTTGTGCCTCAATGACAATCTGTCCTTCAGGGTTGCAGTATTTCAAGTTGCACAGTGTGGAAACAGGCCCTGCAGCCCAAACTTGTCCACACCAACCAACATGTCCAATCTACAATCGTCTCACTTCCCAGCGTTTGGCCCATATCCCTCTAAACCTGTCCTATCCATGTACCTGTCCTATTCCTTCTTAAACATTGCGATAGCTCCTGCCTCAACTACCTCCTCTGGCAGCTTGTTCTATATACCCACTATCATTTGTGTGAAAAAGTCACCCTTCGGATTCCTACTAAATCTTTTTCCCTTCACTTTAAACCTACATCCTCTGGTTCTCGATTCCCTTACACTGAGCAATAGACTGTGCATCTACCCAATCTATTCCTCTCATGGTTTTATACACCTGTATAAGATCACCCATTGCAGGTCGGGAAAGGACTGCAAAGGGCAAAGGGAATGTATGTAGCGCAATGGAAACCATGAGAAATTATTGACACAGATTTATGTCATCCGATAAATGGTAATGGAGGTTTCTAATCTATTTGGAGCAAATGTAAGTAGAAGGAGAAGACTGAGACCAGAAGAGAGTGTGAAGAACTGCACGAGCCATTAAATACATATTTTGTAAATCCAAAACAAAAGATAGTGTTAGAAAACCCAGAGGTAACACCTATGGAGAGAGCTCGACTGAGTTCATCTTAAGGGGTGGCGCTGCCTTACAGTGCCAGAGAACTGGGTTTGATCCTGACTACGGGTGCTGTCTGCACGGAGTTTGTACGTTCTTCCCGTGACCACGTGGGTCTTCTCTGGGTGCTCGGGTTTCCTCCCACACTCCAAATACGTACAAGTTTGTAGGTTAATTGGCTTTGGTAAAATTGTAAATTGTCCCTGGGGTGTAGAATAGTGTTTGTGTGGGGAGATGATTGGTCAGCGTGGACACGCTGCATCTCTAAAGTTAGTGTTGATGACCTTACAAGTGAACTGGCCAAAACTGCTGCCTCACAGCTTCCAGGTTCCATCCTGCTGTCTGTGTAGTTTTTACATTCTCCAAGTGACTGCTTGGGTTTCATCTGTTCTAAATTCCTCCCACATCCGAAAATTAGCCAATTTAAACCTGTTTATCCCCCTTAGATGCATTTTTTCCTGACAGAGGCTTTCAGACATTTTTTGTCCATACCTGCCTGCACTTTCCCACATTTTCTAGTTCCAAATAATTAACATCAGATGTACAAGACCTAGAGAATCTCACATAATAATAAATATAACATGGAATTTTGAAAGTTAATGAGGAATATGAAAGAATTCATGTCCATGTGTTAAACATAAACAAAATCAATTTGTAGCACTGGGGTTTTAGGCCCATTTTCTTTACTAGTGCTTTATTAGAGTAATTCTTAAAAACAAAATATCCTGCACAAATATCTTCCTCAAATATTTAGTTACTCTTCCTTAAATGATGGTGTGATCTCTGCCTGCATCACATATTGCTGTTACAAACATATCGTAATTTAATGAATTTCTGCATTATGGAAGTTCTTGTTAGCTTTGGCTTTTCCAGAGACTTCAATTTACCCCATTTAAGACTATTCTTCCAGAACGACTGTGGCAGTTCAAGAAGGTGGTTCATCGGCACCTTCTCGTGCCAATTAGGGATGAATATCCAATGCTGGTCATGACAACAATACCCACAAAAAGAATATTTGTATAAGAAGAAACTACAGATGCTGGTTTGAACCGGTGATAGGCACAACAAGCTGGAGTAACTCAGCGGGACAGCAGTACTTCTGGAGAGAAGGAATGGGTATTTGGTGAGCAAAGCAGCACAAGTGGAAATATACAGTGTGGGTAATCAATTTTGATAATCCTTACGCAAAACTGACAACACAAATTTGGCCAATACAAACTATCCAAATATAGAATCCCTCCGCATCTATCCCCTCATCCAATGCTGTTTAAAGGGATTATCGATTCATTTCAGATTAAGTTTTTAAACCAGATTTGTAAACTAGCATTTACAGTGAACTATATCCAGGATGTATTATTCTGAGTTTTCAAGCCTCGTAAGTCTGAACAAGAAATATATGTTCTGGGATTGGCAAAGATTCCGTTAGTCTTGTCAGATTCTACTCAGCGTTACTTCTTCATGTCCATTAATAATGTGTTGCACGACAGGATGACAATGTTCTAATGAGTCCATGAATCAGATTTCTCCTATGGTCTGCACTGAATTTATTGGTTTCAGTTGAGATGTTACTCAGCCCGATACAATTGGCTACAATGTCCCCAGGTTAATAAAGCAGAACATAGATCATTGTCAAGGATTTTAGTTCCTGACAACAGTTATAATTCAGATTTTCCCCTCCCATTGCACTTTATCTTACGCAAATAGCTTGACAGCTGCTTTTATAAGCAGTCAGCACCACTCCAACATCTTGTTCTCTTTATTAGTATAGCAGATGTGCAGTTTAAATTGGCATCATGGTTGGCACAGACATTGTGTGCCAAAGACTGTTCCTGAGCTGTACTGTGCTATATTTTATGCAAACCACTGTGTTCCAAACACCCAGTTGGTTCATTATTATACTTAGCACAGGGATTTACCACTGCTGCATAATTTAGCCTTCAGTATCAATGGCCCTGCATTAGACGATTGGTACTTAATACTCTTGGAAGGCCAGGAATGGGCAATAAGTATGGCCTTGCCAGTATCATTCGCATTCAGCAACTTTCATTTCATTCAGAAATACATCCCACGGTAATACCCAGAGACATAAATCAGATAAAAAAAGGAAACCGATTAAAGAAACAGAACTTAAAGAGATGTTGAGGTCAGTGAAAGAAAAATTCTTACATTTGAACTTGTGTGATCCAAGAAGCCCCACCACCCAAGCTACTTGTGGGCAATGAACATGGCCATTCATATATTTTCTAAGTAGCATTGAAGTTGCCAATCCGAGTGAAGTACATTCTCCTCAAGGGGCAGAATGAGGGCTACATTTTATTGACAATTTCTGCTGTAGAAGAATGGCAAGTTCAATAGGAAGTGCTTTTAGCTCTAGATTCGAAATAGACCTTGGATACTGTGTAGAGTTTGCACATTTTCTTTGTGACTGCGTAGCTTATCTCTCCATGCTCTAGTTTCCTCCCACATCCTAATATATGCTGGTAAATTAATTGGCTACCGTCTTCTTCTTTGGCAATTCCTTGCAATGGAGGATGACTTACTTCCACTGGTTTTGTGTAGGTTCTGAGGTGGCTGATGTGGGAGATGACTCCCCACTTAAGAAAATCCAAACCTTTTTCATTTAGGAAAGTGCCAGGAGAGGGGGTGGTTCGGGTGAGAATGTGATCCTACCACTTGCCACATCTTCCCATCTTCTCCCGTCTGCTTTCCGCAGAGACCGCTCCCTCCATAATTCCCTGGTCAATTTGTCTCTTCACACCCGAACCACCCCCTCTCCGGGCACTTTCCCTTGCAACTGCAAGAAATGCTACACTTGTCACTTTACCTCGCCCCCTTGACTCCATTCAAGGACCGAAACAGTCTTTCCAGGTGCGGCAGAGATTTACTTGCACCTCCTCCAACCTCATCTATTTCATCCGCTGCACTAGGTGTCAGATGCTCTACATCGGTGAGACCAAGCGTAGGCTTGCCGAACACCTCAGCTCGCTTCGCAATAACCAACCTGATCTCCCGGAGGCTCAGCTCTTCAACTCCCCCTCCCATTCCGAATCCGACCTTTCTGTCCTGGGCCTCCTCCATGGCCAGAGTGAGGACCACCGTAAATTGGAGGAGCAGCACCTCATATTTCGCTTGGGCAGTTTACACACCAGCGGTATGAACATGGACTTCTCTAATTTCAAGTAATCCCTACTTTCTCCTTCCCTTCTCAGCTCTCCCTCAGCCCACTGTCTCCACCTCTTCCTTTCTTCTTCCCACCCCCCTTAAACAGTATGTGGAAAGTCCAACTCCAGAAGAGACAATTCTGGACATTGTATTGGAAAACGAGCGCGATGCTGCCTCA
Organism: Raja brachyura; assembly: GCA_963514005.1. The sequence goes on along the minus strand of OY740781.1, from coordinate 115,686,707 downwards.
TCCGCTGAGTTTCTCCAGCATTTTTGTCTACCTTTGATTTTCCAGCATCTGCAGTTCCTTCTTAAACAAGCTATATATTGTAGTGGGTCCAGTGATTGATGCAGCTACCTTCATTATTTATAGTGTTATTTAGAAGGTAGCCCTTAGTTCAGATAAGAGAAATTGTTGTACAAATGAGAAACAATGTTGCAGTGCTACAGAATAGTAGAAAGGGAATGACTCGAATGGCTTTACTCTGATGGAAGCCATCATGCACATTATGGGCCAAATGGCCTCTTTCTGTGTGCATCAAGTAAATATGATTGAAAATCGTTTTGCAGACATTACATAATTTACTCCACAACAATTCACTTTTAAGATAGGTGTACAGGCACATGGATAGGAAAAGTTTGGAGGGATATGGGCCAAGTGCAGGAAGGTGGGACTAGTGTAGGAGGCATCTTGGTCGGCATAGGCAAGTCAGGCCAAAGGGCCTTTCATGCTGTGTGACTCCAAGATACTTTTAACCCTTTATTTTTGTATTCTTTTGTATAAATACCACTAATCAAATATGACACCTATGTCAGACTCCTATTCATAGACTAAAGTTCTGCCTTTAATATCATTATACCAGCCAAGCTTATCACCAAACCCGTGGGACTTGGGATCAGCACTCATCTCTACAACTGAATCCTCAACTTCCTGACCAACAAACCCCAATTGGATAGGGGACAAATCATCCTCCACGATATTCCTCAACAGGAGGGCTCTGCAAGGATGCGTTCTCAGCTCCCTTATTTACTCCTTGTACCCCCACGACTGTGCAGTCATGTACAAATCTAATTAAATTTTCAAATTCGCAGACGACACCACCATTGTGGGCTGGATATCAAATAATGATGAGACGGAGTACAGGAAGGAGACTGAGAACCTCGTGTCCTGGTGTGGAGACAACAACCTTTCTCTCAATGTCATCAAGACAAAGTCAAGTCAAGTCAAAGTCAAAAGAGTTTATTGCCATGTGTCCCTGACAGGACAATGAAATTCTTTCTTTGCTTAGCACAACAGAACATAGTAGGCATTGACTACAAAACAGTTCAGTGTGTCCATATACTATTATATACGTAAATACACACATGAATGAATAAATTGATAAAGTGCAAATAACAGATAAAGGGGTATTAATGTTCAGAGTTTTGTCCGAGCCAAGTTTAATAGCCTGATGGCTGTGGGGAAGTAGCTATTCCTGAACCTGGTCATTGCAGTCCTCAGGCTCCTGTACCTTCTACCCAAAGGTAGCAGGGAGATGAGTGTGTGGCCAGGATGGTGTGGGTCCTTGATGATGCTGCCAGTCTTTTTGAGGCAGCGATTGTGATAGATCCCCTCGATGGAAGGAAGGTCACAGCCGATGGTGGACTGGGCAGTATTTACTACTTTTGGTAGTCTTTTCCTCTCCAGGGCGCTTAAGTTGCCGAACGAAGCCACGATGCAACCGGTCAGCATGCTTTCTACTGTGCACCTGTAGAGGTTAGAGAGAGTCCTCCTTGACAATCCGACTCTCCGTAGTCTTCTCAGGAAATAGAGGCGCTGATGAGCTTTCTTAATAATTGCATCTGTGTTCTTGGACCAGGAAAGATCTTCAGAGATGTGCACACCCAGGAATTTGAAGCTCTTGACCCTTTCAACTATCGACCCGTTGATATTAACAGGACTGTGGGTCCCCATCCTACTCCTTCCAAAGTCCACAATCAGTTCCTTGGTTTTGCTGGTGTTCAGGGCCAGGTTATTGTGCTGGCACCATATGGACAGTCGCTTGATCTCTCTTCTATACTCTGATTCATCCCCATCAGTGATTTGTCGAGGTAGGAGTTGATTTTCGCCTTCATCAACCTCTCAAAGCACTACATCACCACAGGCATTAGTGCCACTGATGTCAATAGTCATCGAGGCATGTCACCTTGTTGTTCTTGGGCACCGGTATTATTGATGCCCTTTTGAAGCAGGTGGGAACGTCAGACCTCAGAAGTGACAGGTCGAAAATGTCCGTAAAAACTCCAGCCAGTTGGTCCACACAGGTTTTTAGAACACAACCAGGTATACCATCAGGTCCAGACGTTTTTCGAGGGTTCACCCCTCTGAAGGATTTCCTGACATCGGCCTCTGTGTCTGAGACTGAAATACCATCACATAGAATGGGGGCTCGGGAAGGCACATCGGTGTTCTCCCTATCAAAGCATGCGTAAAACGCATTGAGCTCATTAGGGAGTGATGTTTCGCCGACATGCGAGCTGCCTCCTGATCTCGCCTTGTAGGAGGTGACTGCATTCAGGCCCCGCCACAGCTGCCAAACATCTGTCTCATCCTCCAGCTTATAGTACAAGTCCCTTTTGGCCTTTTTGATGGCCTTACCAAGGTCGTATCCGGACTTCGTGTAGACCACTGTATCATCAGACATGAATGCCCGGTGTCTGGTCTTCAGAAGAGTGCGGATCTCACAGTTCATCCAAGGTTTCTGATTGGGAAGCACTCGGAAGGTTTTGGTGGGGATGTAGTCCTCCACACATTTCTTATTAAAGTCTGTAATGACTGTGGCGTATTCGTTCAAGTCCGTTGCCGAGTCCTTGAACATTGCCCAGTCTACAGACTCCAAACAGTCCTGTAGTTGTTCCTCTGCCCCCCCCCCCGACCAGCTCTGTACTGTCCTCACCTCTGCTCTTTAATTGCTGCCCGTGGGCAGGGAGAAACAGCACCGCGGTATGGTCGGATTTACCGAAGTGAGGGCGAGGCATAGAACGATAGGCATTCTTGATGGTGGTGTAGCAGTGGTCGAGGGTGTTTGGTCCTCTAGTGCAGCAGGAGACATGTTGGTGGAAGTTGGGGAGTGATTTCTTTAGGTTTGCCTTATTGAAGCCCACAGCAATGGTGGTAAATGCCTCGGGGTAAGATGTCTGGTGTTTGTTGACCACGGCGCGCAGCTCCTCCAGTGCCAGACGGAAGTCTGCCTGGGGTGGGATGTAGACCGCGGTCAGGATGATGGAGGTGAATTCCCTCGGAAGGTAGAAGGGACAGCACTTCACCGCCAGATGTTCGAGGTGTGGAGAGCAGGAGTTGGACAGGACTACCACGTCTGAGCACCATGCAGAGTTGACCATGAGGCAGACGCCCCCTCCTCTCCCTTTCCCAGATGCCAGTGTACGGTCCATACGGTGGATGGAGAACCCTTCAGGCTGGACCGCTGAGACTGGGGAGCTGGGGGTGAGCCATGTCTCTGTGAAACAGAACACAGAGCATTCCCTCAGCTTCCTTTGATAAAGCAGCCTTGCCCTTAAGTCCTCCACTTTGTTTTCAAGGAACTGTACATTTATCAGTAGGATAGTAGGAAGAGAGGGTCGAAGTCCCCTGCACTTCATTCTGACCTGAAGTCCTGCCCACCGGCCACGTTTCCGGACACAATGAAGGCTTCCCCTTTGTTTCCAGGTACTGGGTTGACTGTACCTGCTGTTTCTGCAAACCTGTGCTGGAACGGGAATTCCTTCACAGACAGCAGCTCCAGCTCCGTAACGAACATGGGTTCCCTCAGTCAGCAGCTCCAGCTTCATTGTTTCTGGGAGATCCAGCCCGTCGGCTCTGGAGTTCATCCTGGGGTCTCCAGGTACCGTACCTGGGTTCCTCAGTCGAGTCGGGAGTTTCACAGCCAGCGTGAGAAAGTTTAAAGTCCGGGGCTGCCGCAGCTGCGGAAGATCACGAAATTGCCAGCGCTTTCAAAAGCAGCTTGTCTGAAACGGCACCGATTACTGCCGTTTTCCTGATCCAGGTAAGTTGTTGGGAATTGTAGTTGAGCCTTTTATGTTCCGGGGCTCCGCAAAAGTCGCCGCAGGCAGGCGCCATCTTAAGTTCAGATAGTGATCAACTCCAGGAACCAACGCGGTAGACATACCCGTTTGCATTGACGGTGCTGAAGTGGAGATGGTCAAAAACTTCATATTTTTGGGAATCAATAACATCAACAACTTCTCTTGGTTCACCCATATTGAAGCAACAACCAAGAAGGCACACCAACGCCTCTACTTCCTTAGAAGGCTTAGGAAGTTTGGCATATCCCCTACACCTCTGACCAACTTCAACAGATGCATCATGGAAAGCATTTTTATCAGGATGCATCACAGCTTGGTTTGGGAACAGCTCCATCCAGGACAGCAAGAAATCGCAGCGAATTGTGGACGCAGTCCAGGCCATCACACAAACCAATCTCCCTTCTATTTACACCATTTTTCCTCACGCTGCCTCGGCATGGCCAGCAGCATAATCAAGGACAAGTCGCACCATGGCCACTCCCTCTTCTCCCCTCTCCCATCAGGCAAAAGGTATAGAAGTGTGAAAACACACATCAGCAGATTCAGGGACAGTTTCTTCCCAGCTGTTATCAGGCAACTGAATCATCTTACCACAACCTGAGAGCAGTGTTGAACTGCTATCTACCTCTTTGATGGCCATCGGACTACATAGAAAATAGGTGCAGGAGGTGCAGCTATGCTGGCTCGAAGGGCTGAATGGCCTCCTCCTGCACCTATTTGATACTTTCTATGAGGAGCCCATTTGGCCCTCCGAACCTGCACTGCCATTCATTGTGATCATGGCTGATCATCCACAATCATTAACCAGTGCCTGCCTTCTCCCCATATTCCTGGATTCTGCTAGCCCCTAGAGTTCTATCTAACTCCCTTTTAAATTCATCCAGTAAATTGATCTCTACTGCCTTCTGTGCCAGAGAATTCCACAAATTCACAACTCTCTGGGTGAAAATGTTTTTTCCCCATCTCAGTCTTAAATGGCCTTCCCTTTATTCTAAGACTGTGGCCCCTGGTTCTGGACTACCCCAACATTGGGAACATTTTTTCTACATCTAGCTTGTCCAGTCCTTTTATAATTCTATACGTTTTTATAAAATCCCCTCTCATCCTTCTAAATTCCAGTGAATACATGCCCAATCTTTCCTCATATAACAGTCCCACCATCCCGGGGATTAACCTCGTGAACCTATGCTGCACTGCCTCAATATCAAGGATGTCCTTCCTTGTCAGACCAAAACTGCAGACAATACTCCAGATGTGGTCTGACCAGGGCCCTTAACAACTGCAGAAGGACCTCTTTACTCCTATACTCCAAGGACCATTCTTGATCGGTCTTTGCTGGCTTTACCTTGCACTGAATGTTATCATGTATTTATATACACTGTAAATGGATCAATTGTAATCATGTACTGTCTTTCTGCTGACTGGTTCGCACGCAACAAAAGCTTTTCACTGTACCTCGGTACATGTGACAATAAACTAAAGATATATTTATTTTTTGTTTGATTATATTAATACTGTATACAGTGAAACAAATGAATCCTGCTTCCCTTTTTCCTATTCAAAAGGAGCCAATTAGTTCATGCTTACATTACAATGGAAACATTTCTCACATTGGACCTGGGCCTACTTTTGCTCAGTGATCAGTTTATCCCAGCTGAGATCAAGTAATCAAATACACTCCAAGAATTAGATCAGTAACTTTATGGTCTCCTATTTCTCAGTGTCACAAAATGTGCAGTCTGTAAATGAACCATCAAGGCAGCCCTGCCACATAAAACAATATTAATAGGTTGCAGCTGGAAACATTATTCTGCTTCAATAATAAATTCTCAAAAAATGGTCTCACATTTCAATTCAAGATAGGGAACAAAAAATATTGGCTGGTAAATCAGAACAGCCGGAAGTCTGACCTAGTTTTCTTGCTTTTGTTCACAGCTGCTAAAATGTTCTTTCCTTCTCTCCAAAAAAAGGCAGAACTAAAGTAAAACGTTCTAGAACCATGCTTCTCTGGACTGTATGTAAATTAGAGTAATGTATGGTACATTTTGTTTTAAATGAGCCAACTGGGAAGGTATTTTTTCTGAAGAACGGTCTCGACCCAAAACGTCATCCATTCCTTCTCTCCAGAGATGCTGCCTGTCCCGTTGAGTTAGTCCAGCATTTTGTGTCTACCTTGATTTTTTCTGACATGTTGTGTTCAAAATAATTGCATGTCAAATGAAGAAATGGATCTGCAAAAAGGTATTACATCCCAACATCCTATTGCCACTTATCTGCTGATTTATCTTCTGCATGATTCTAGCACTCACTAATTCAATGAATATTGCTGTATTTAACAAGGTGACGCCGAGATCAACCACGGAATTGATGACAGGAAGAATAAATTGAAAATCAAACGCCAGTCATTTACTGACCGGTAGAACATTCAGTGGCAATGAACAGCTAACATCGACGGACATACAGTAAACTCATATTTTAATGGATGCCTTTACAAAGTATTTTGGTTATAGTGGACAGTCCAGCTGACACGAATTCCGGCTCGTGCCGCCTTGCTGGCCACTTAAAGCCTCAGCTTCTAACACCACCGTCAGTATGCAAGGTGCACCCATGAGCTCATCATCACCCACCACATGTGCTTTTGATGTGGTTTTTGCTGCAGTTCACAATGTTGCCCCCAGGGAAAGCACTTTCTTCAGGCCACTGCCAGTGACAGGACGTCGTGCCCGGTCACCATGGGGCTCCCTCCCCTCTCCCCAGATGCTGCTTCTTCATGTTGGCCACCGTATTGTCCTCTCCCCGCTCCACTACCACCTTCTCCTCCCCCTGCCTGGGGTCCAGTACGTTTCCAGCAGTGACCTTTTGTGTATTAATTATCATCTGTAGGTTTTTGTTTCAACCACATACAATGATAATACCTTACTCGGTTATTGCAGACAATCAGCAATAGCAGATGATACACACACCCCCGCCACACACACACACACACGCGTGGTCCATTATTCCATTAGAATGAGGGTTTACTGTCCTGAATAAAAAATGGTTTAAAATTTTCAGAACACACACACACGCACGCACACACTTATATATAAATATATAGATATATACATATATATATTACTTCCAGCTTGCGTTCTTACCCACAGCCATAGTTTCCATTGAAAATCAGTGAGCCGTTTCCCAGAGTATATTCTGCGGAATATGAGCAAATCTGATTCGGCACTGAGCAAACTGACAGATTTATTGCTGAGGGAAGGGTTAGAGGCTGCTAGACCTGCTGCCTCACTGCACCAGGGACCCGAGTTCAATCCTGACTTTGGGTGCTATCTGTGGAGTCAGAAGTTATGGGGAGAAGGCAGGAGAATGGGGTTAGGAGGGAGAGATAGATCAGACATGATTGATGAGCTGAATGGCCTAATTTTACTCATATTCTTTATGACCTCGTGCATGTTCTTCTTGTGATTTTGTTTTGCAGATAGTGAAGATGGTTGTGAAAGATTGCAGCAGGATCTGGATCGATTGGCCAGGTGGCCTGAGGAATGGTTGTTGGAATCTAATACAGAGAAATGTGAGATGTTGCATTTTGGGACGTCTAACAAGGGCAGAACCTGGGGAGTGTTGTAGAGCAGAGGGATCTAGGAGTGCAGGTGTATGGTTCCTTGAAGGTCAAGTCGCAGGTAGATATGGTGGTCAAAAAGGCTTTTGGCACATTGGCCTCCATCAGCCAGAGTATTGAGTAAAGAAGTTGGGAGGTCATGTTGCAGTTGTATAAGGCGTTGGTGAGACCACATTTCGAATATTGTGTTCAGTTCTGTGCACCATGTTATTGGAAATATATTGTCACGCTTGAAAGAGTTCAGTGAAGATTTAAGAGGAGTGGGTGAGTTGCCAGGTGGGTGTGAGCTATAGGGAGAGGTTGAGTAGGCTGTGTCTCTATTCCTTGGAGCGCAAGAGGATGAGGGGTGATCTTATGGAGGTGTATAAAATCATGAGAGGAATAGATCGGGTAGATGCACAGTCTCTTGCCCAGAGTAGGGGAATCGAGGACCAGAGGACATAGGTTCAAGGTGAACGGGAAAAGACTTAATAGGAATCTGAGGGGTACCTTTTTAACACAAAGTGGGGTGGGTGTATGGAACAAGCTGCCAGAGGAGGTAGTTGAGGCTGGGACTATCACAATTTTTAAGAAACAGTTAGACAGGTAAATGGATAGGACAGGTTTGGAGGGTTATGGACCAAACTGACACACCTTATCACTCTATGACTGCATGGGCTTCCTCTAGTTGCTCCGGATTCCTCCTACATCCTAAAGATGTGCGGTTCTGGAGGTTACTTGGCCTCTGTTAATTGCCCCGAATGTGCAGGGAGTGGATGAGAAAGTGGGATAACATTGACCTAGTGTGAATGGGTGGATTCAGTGGGCCTGCTTCCCTGCTGTATTTAAAAATAAAATTAAACTCTGCCAGCAAGGATGGTCCTTCTCCAAATGCCAATGTCACAGTGGCACTCAGAGGGGGAATACTGGAGGGTATGTCTACTGAGGCATTGAGCTAAAAAATAAGAAAGGTGCAATTACTCTCATGGGATTATATTGCAGGCCACCTAATAACGAGTGAGAGAGGGAGAATCAGACTCACGTGGACAGATTACAGAACGATGCAAGAACCACAGGATTGTTTTAATGGGAGACTTTAACTTCCCCAATATTGGCTTCTTCAGGGCAGGATGATTATATGGCGTAGATACTGATAGCTGCATCCAAGGTTTCCTTAAACAGAATGTGGAAAGTCCAACTCCAGAAGAGACAATTCTGGACATTGTATTGGAAAACGAGCCTGATGCTGCCTCAACCGCTCAGTTTCTCCAGCATTTTTGTCTACCTTCGATTTTTCCAGGATCTACAGTTCTTTCTTAAACAACCAACCAGGTAATTTTTCAGTGTAAGACCAATTTGTAGATTGATAAAAATATATCTACTGAAGCTCCTGAACACATCATCAGTGAAGTAACCTGGGGTCATAGGGTGTTTTGGATCTTTCAACATCAGACACCCTCACCCAGGCGACCCAGCCGTGGTTGATGAGACCACGACTTGTGTTCAGGTGGCATTCGCTCCTCCCCATGGACCTCCTCTCCTGATGCAGAGCCATCTCGAGGCTTTCTCCGCTGCCTCTGTGGTGTTCTTCTCCTCTCCCTTCCGTTGATGCCCAGTGTACTCAAGGCTTTGCAGAGCGATTGCCCTGCAAAACCTCTGCAGCCAACCTCGATGAGCATAAACCTTGCCTTCCAGCCCTGCTTACGGCAGTCTATGACCAGCTCTTCGTACTTGGGCATCTTCCTCTCGTGGGACTCCTCCAGACAGTCCTCCCACGGCACTGTCAGTTCCAACAAAACAATGTTTTTGGTCGCCTCTGAGACCAGGAGGATGTCTGGCCTCAGGGTGGTCGTGGCAATCTGCTGTGGGAGCTTCAGCTGTTTCACCAGGTCTACAGAAAGCTGCCAGTCCTGGGCAGTCGCCAGGATTCCTGACGGATTCCTGGCAGCTGCACTCCGGCCTTCACAAAGGTGATCATCTGGGTGGTGGGCCGTGCTCGTCTGCAGCTGCTGATCCCCATGCTGATGGATTCTGCAACTTAAGAACCTGGTCGTGATGCCAGGTGTACCGGCCCTGTCCAAGAGCCATTGGGCAGCAGCTCAGGATGTGTGTTTCAACATCCCCTTGCCTGAGCTTTGCGAATCTGGAAATTCTGCTTTGCACCAGAAGAAGAGGTTCGATGGGCTGGGCAAGACATCGTACACTGCCTCGACCAGGAACTTGATGCACTGTGGTTCAGCCTGCCAAAGCTCAGTCCATGTGAATTTTCGGTCCATGGCCTGCTCCCACCTTGTCCAGGCTCCCTGCTGCCTCAATCCAACTGCTCTGGTAGACCTCTCCTCCTCCACCGCTGCCCTCATTTCCTCCTGGACCAGTCTGAGCCTCTCCTTCCCCTTGGCCTTGTCAAACTGGGGAGTTGGGAAGATTCCAAGACCAGCTTTTCCCCGGGTCACTGCTCCCACCAGGACTCTGTGGCGTATCCGAGACTCCACTTGCAGCACGGCTTCGCCTGCTCTCCACTTCCTCCCAGTTTTCACCTCCACCCATGCCTGAGCCACCCTGGGGTCGCCAAAGTCCCTGTACAGAATCACCTCTCTGGCCAGAGTCACCTTAAACTCCTCCTCCAGGGACTTCAGGGGCATCTGGAGCTTGGTGTTATTTCCGTAAAGGGTGATGCTGCTAAAGCTCCTGAGCAGTTCCAGCCACCTCCTGAGAAAGCTGCTGACTTTACTCTCCAATCTCTCTACGATGGAGATTGGTACTGTAGACAAGCAGTGGCCAGAGTATCCTTGGCAGGATACCATGCTGGTAAATCCATACCCTGACCTGTCCACCACTCTCAATCAGCTCTCCAGCTCCTGTCAGGTTGCCTGGACTGATGCTGTATCCTTCTGGCTGCTTTTAAACACCTTGCCAAGACTCTTCACTGGCCTTTCGGAGACAGTTGGGATTAGTGTCCCTTCGATGCTGAAGTGGAACCTGTCCGTGACTTTGCCCTTATAAATGTAGAAGGGGTGATGAGTAAGTTTGCTGATGACACCAACATTAGAGGAGTTGCAGACAGTGAGGAATGCTGTCAGAAGATACAGCAGGATAAAGACCAGCTGCAGAAATGGGTGGAGAAATGGCAGATAGCGTTTGACCTGAGCAAGTGTGAGATATTGCACTTTGGGAGATTGAATGTAAGGAATGAGTAAACAGTTAATGACACGACCTTTAACAGCACTGATATACAGAGGGATCTTGGAGCCCAAGTTCATAGCTTACTGAAGGTGCCAGCACAAGTAGACAGAGTGGTAAAGAAGGCATATGGTATGCTTGACTTCATCGCTAGAAGCATTGAATATGTCAAAAAGTCAAGACACAGCTCTATAGTATTTTGATTAGGCATCATTTGGAGAATTGCGGGATTTTCCGGTCGCTAAATTACAAGATATGAAGGCTTTGGAGAAGATGCGGAGGAGGTTTACCAGAATACTGCCTGGATTAGAGGATTTCAGCTACAGGGAGCAGTTGGATAGACTTAGATTGTTTTCTCTGGAATGTCAGAGGTTGAGGCGAGACATGATATGACATAAAATTATGAGAAAATAGATAGGGTACACAGTCAGAACCTTTTTCCCAGGATGGAAATGTCCAACCCCTGGAGGACATAGCTATAAGGTGGGAGGGGGATTTAATGGAGACATCTTCTTGCGTATGGCTTGCACAGCCTAAAGTTGTAGGACAACTTGTTCTACTTGATTGTGCATGCTGGGTTGATTGCATTTGTCGAAACAGGGTGGACCACGTGAAGGTTGCAATCTTCCACCCCAATGGCAACATGCGGGGCAGTGTTTCCACTTTGAAGGAAATTACCCGAAATTCTGGAAATTCTGGTTGTCTTTGGGTAATTTGGGGAAAATTGAATAATTTCGGGAAATTTCCGCAGCTGGCCCGCAAAGGGGTGTAAAGGTAATTACATACAGCACTGCAGGTTTGGCGCTCAAAGTTTAAACAGAGCACTCTCAGTTAAACGCGTGGGAATTTAAACAAAGAGTTGTTGGCTGCAGCGCTGTGGGTTCTAAATATTGCGCTACCGGCTGCAGCGCTATGGGCTTGAAACATATCGCTATGATCACGGTATGATGGGTCACAGGCTGTTCGGGAAAATTTGCGTATAACAATGAGTCTTTGGAATTCTCTTTCTCAGTGGAAGTTGAGCCTTGCATAACACTGATACGTGAATAACAGAAGCAGGCAGATACGGTGTAGTTACATAGATCTGTTTTGCCTTGTTCTTCTTTGTGCTGTTAACATGAACCCGTGAAAAAATACCATCAAATTCCAAGAAATTTGGGATTCTATTTATGGATTTTTTCTTTTTAAGGTGCCTACATGTGCCTATCTACGTGCAGGGAACAGGGGGCTATGGATCATGTACAGGCGAATGAAAACAGTTTAATCTAGCATCATATTCGGCACAAACATTGTGGGCCAAAGAACCCGTTCCTGTAGCTGTACAGTTTTATGTGTGGTGACCCGGGTTCAATTGGGAGCGGAGGGGTGGGGGGAAAGAAAGAGCTGGGCAGAGAGAGAGATGGGGTGCGAGGGGCAGAGAGTGAGGGAGAAGGGCAGAGCGGCAGAGGGAGGGGGACGAGAGGCAGAGGGAGAGGGGCGAGGGTCGGGGGGTGGGGCGATGGGCAGAGGGAGGGGTGAGAGGCAGAGGGAGGGGGCACTGAGGCCGCTGGGGTATGTGGACAGGAGTATTATTGATGATTAGATCTCCCATCCTCGGGTCTCACACTCCAGCATCTGCCCCGAGTGTCGTTCCTTCACCACGAGACCGGTCAGGTTCCGCACTTTTGGAATGCTGCCAGATTCGATTTCAGGACACTGTGTTCCAATTCAAACCTTGTAAAGCTCCATATTCCAACCATCGCACACGGTGTTCTGACGCTCGCGCGCGTTCTTTTTGTCAGCACCCAGTCTGCAACGTCCACGCCCCCAGATATCAAACCTACCTTCAGCGGCGCTGCAGTTCTGCCACTGGCCGTGTGCACGACTTTGGCGCCTTTGGGGGGGGGGGGGGGAAGGGATTAAAATCCAGTTTTGTACTGCCCGTCGGAGGCGGATTTCCTCGGGCTGCTAGCTGCTGATGAAAAAATCGATCGGACTTCAAGTCAAGTCAAGTCAAGTTTATATGTCACTTACACATACGAGATGCGCAGTGAAATGAAAGTGGCAATGCTCGCGGACTTTGTGCAAAAAAACAACCAAACAAACAACCAAACAAACTACAAACAGAATGGAACAGAATCATATATTCTTTTACATATTAAATATTGTGGGCGGAAGGAAAAAGGGAAAAAAGAAACAGCAATTTTTAAAAAAAGCAGTAGAGTGGTACAGTAAAGTCAGTCCCTGGTGAGATAGGAGTTTACAGTCCTAATGGCCTCTGGGAAGAAACTCCTTCTCAAACTCTCCGTTCTCACAGCATGGCAACGGATGCGTTTGCCTGAGCGTAGCAGCTGAAACAGTTTGTTGCAGGGGTGGAAGGGATCTCCGATGATCTTGTTAGCTCTGGAGTTGCACCTCCTGATGTATAGTTCCTGCAGAGGGACAGCTGAACGCACTACTCTCTGCAGAGCCTTCTTGTCCTGGGCAGAGCAACTCCCAAACCAGATTGTAATATTTCCGGACAAGATGCTTTCCACAGCCGTTGAGTAGAAGCACTGGAGGATCCTCGGAGACACTCTGAATTTCCTCAATTGCCTGAGGTGGTAAAGGCGCTGCGTTGCCTTGCTCACGAGTGCTGCTGCGTATGATGTCACATCCTCAGAGATGTGGACTTCCAGGTATTTAAAACAGCTCACCCTATCCACAGTATCCCCATTTATCCTCAATGGTGTGTACGTCTTCGGATGATGTGCTCTCCTAAAGTCCACGATCAGCTCCTTAGTTTTTTTGATGTTCAAGAGGAGGCTGTTGTCCTTACACCAGTGCCAGATCAGCCACCTCCTCCCGGTAGGCCTTCTCATCGTTGTCTGAGATCAGGCCCACCACCACAGTGTCATCAGCAAACTTGATTATCGAGTTGGAGCTGAACCTAGCCACACAGTCATGTGTGTACAGGGAATACAATACGGGGCTGAGGACGTAACCCCGGGGGGATCCTGTGCTCAGGGTGAGGGACTTCGATGTATTCCCTCCCATCTCGACTACATCTGGGGCCTGGCGGTGAGAAAGTCCAGGGCCCAGGCACACAGGGGAGTGTTGAGCCCTAATTACAGTAGCTTCTCGGCGCAGATGTGTTTCTTCACCAGCTTCTCAAAGTATTTCATGACTACCGAGGTGAGAGCCACCGGATGGTAGTCATTCAGACAGGCTGGGGAGGCATTTTTAGGTACCGGTACAATGATGGATTTTTTGAAGCAGGCAAGGACCACGGACTTGTCCAGGGAGAGGTTGAATATTGTAGTGAGCACCGGAGCTAGCTGCATAGCACAGGACATAAGTAGTCACCCCGAGATGCCAGTGGGGCCTGCAGCTTTCCTCGTGTTCACCCGTGTCAGAGCCCTCCTCACATCGTGCTCGGACAGCGAGAATGTGTGCACCTTCCTCCCTTCAGCTTCGTTAGCCAGCCAGCTGGTGGTATTGCCGATAGTCGGCAGACCTGGGGTGGTGTTGCCCGTCTCGAAACAAACGTAAAAGGAGTTCAGGTCTCAGCTAGGGAGGTGCCGGCACCTGCGGATGAGGGTGTGGTACTTCGGTAGTTGGTTATAGTCCATAGCCCCTGCCACAGGCGTCTGGTGTCCTGCAGCTCCTTCTGTGATTCCATCTTGACCCTGTACCTCCTTTTTGCGTCCTTCACCGCCCTTTGCAGTCGGTGCAACTCTACCTTGTAGACGTCCATGTTTCCTGATGCCAGGCCCGAGTTATAGGCAGCGGTGCGAGCATTCAAGGCAACACGAACGGACCTGTCTACCCAGGGTTTTTGATTCGGAAAGGTGCTTACTCTTACCGTGGGGCCGATGTTGTCAGTTATTGTTGCGATGAAACCCATGACTGCTTCTACGAACTCACTGACATCACTGGAACTTGCTTGGAATATATTCCGGTCGACATCGCTCAGTGTATCTTGCAGCGTGACCTCTGACTGGTCGGACCACCGCTTTACGTCCCTCGTCTCTACCGCTTCCCGAACTATCCTCTGTTTATACTCCGGCAGCAAGAAAATGGCGGCATGGTTAGATTTTCCTCGGGGAGGGAGTGAAATGGCCTTGTAGCTCTTCTGGAACGGCATATACAGTGGCTTGCAAAAGTTTTCATACCCCTTGAACTTTTCCACATTTTGTCACGTTACAACCACAAACGTAAATGTATTTTATTGGGATTTTATGTGATAGACCAACACAAAGTGGTGCATAATTGTGAAGTGGAAGGAGAATGGTACATGGTTTCCAAATGTTATTACAAATAAAAGACTGAAAAGTGTGGCGTGCAAAGGTATTCAGCCCCCCGAGTCAATACTTTGTAGAAGCACCTTTCGCTGCAATTACAGCTGCAAGTCTTTTGGGGTATGCCTCTACCAGCTTTGCACATCTAGAGACTGAAAATTTTGCCCATTCTTCTTTGCAAAATAGCTCCAGCTCAGTCAGATTGGATGGAGAGCGTCTGTGAACAGCAATTTTCAAGTCTTTCCAGAGATTCTCAATTGGATTTAGGTCTGGACATTGACTGGGCCATTCTAACACATGAATATGCTAAATGTATTTTATTGGGATTTTATGTGATAGACCAACACAAAGTGGCGCATAATTGTGAAGTGGAAGGAAAATGATACATGGTTTTCAAAATTTTTTTACAAATAAAAAACAATAAATTTCTTCCATCTGCATATAAATTCATGACAGTGAGATTTAAAAATCATGTTATATTGTGAATTCTTGTGTGAATGGGATGAGTTTGTTATTTGGGTACTTAGGCTATTTAAAAAAAAAACAATTTTCTTAAGAAATAGAATTTACAGGACATTCTTCATGTGAAAACAGTGGGCAGAAAGGCATGTCATGCATGGTTTGAAGAACAAAAACCTGTAGTTTACAATGCCAAAATTGAAAAGTTGAGGAAAAACAAGGTGTACAGAGTTGCTCATTGGTTAAAATCTGAGGAGTATGATGATGCTACTGATTATGATATGCCAATGTACCAGCTAGCAACTGATCTTTTCCATAAAGACTTGGTCTATTGCTAGAAATTGTAATTTATTTACCTATCTGTTACAGACTTACATCATATAAATACAATAATATTATAGTTCTGATCTTGAGAATATCACATTTTTGAATTTTCAAAGCAGTCTGGGTATTTATTACTATTTCCGTCACAACAGTAAATTTTGTAATTCGCTACAATTAGGTAATTAACTAATTATATGCTATAATTTCAGGTCATCCAAGTAAGATGTTTTATATTTGTTTCAGAATGCTAAATCTATAATAACTGAAAATTTCATTCAGTTCTCTTAATTTTTAAGGAAGTTATGGGCTTTTGACTGGCCTCGATCACAGCTTTCATGTTCAGTCGATGGAAAAGCAATAGGGAACAAGATGCTAATTTCTGAGTATGATAATGGCCATAACCTTTTAAATACTGAAGATATGAAAGTGATGTGTGTCAAATTAAACTTATTTTTATGCTTTATCTGAAGGGATAAATTGCAGGCCTGATTTTTTAAATCTCAAAATTTTGTAACATTGCTACACACAACCCCTACTACGAACCATCCCCTCCAAGTTCAAGTGAGTTTATTGTCATGTGTCCCTGATAGGACAATGACATTCTTGCTTTCCTTCAGCACACAGAACATAGTAGGCATTTACTACAAAACAGATCAGTGTGTCCATATACCATAATATAAATATATACACACACATGAATACATAAACTGATCAAGTGCAAATAACAGATAATGGGTTATTAATAATCAGAGTTTTGTCCGAGCCAGGTTTAATAGCCTGATGGCTGTGGGGAAGTAGCTATTCCTGAACCTGGTTGTTGCAGTCTTCAGGATCCTGTACCTACTACCTGAACGTAGCATGGAGATGAGTGTGTGGCCAGGATGGTGTGAGTCTTTAATGATACTGCCAGCCTTTTTGAGGCTGTAACTGCAATAAATCCCCTCCATGGAAGGAAGGTCAGAGCCGGTGATGGACTGGGCAGTGTTTACTACTTTTTGTAGTCTTTTCCTCTCCAGGGCGCTCAAGCTCCATCCCATAATCCACATTCCCTCTGACAAACCACTACCCACGGCCCCCCATCCGAAATCAAAAACCATCACCTTCCCATTACTAGCATATTCCATGTAACCCCCCTCCATTCCCTATCCAGGTCACTTCCTATAACCACCACCATGGTGCAGAAAGTGAATTAGGTGTCAAATTAAACTTCTTTTTATGCTTTATCTGATGGGAGAAATTGCAGACTTGATTTTTAAAATCTCAAAATGTTGTAACATTGCAACAAAAAACTGGAGTAACTCAGCGGGACAGGCAGCATCTCTGGAGAGAAGGAATGGGTGAAGGGTCTCGACCCGAAAGGTCACCCATTCCTTTTCTCCAGAGATGCTGCTTGTCCCGCTGAGTTACTCCAGATTTTTGTGTCTGTCTTAGGTTTAAACCAACATCTGCAGTTCATTCCTACACATTCCCACATCACTGCATCTCCTCCAGCAGCAGCAGCGGCGGCGGCGGCTTCCAATCCACACCTTCCTCCCCTTTGCATTTGGGCAGGAACAAAGTCACTGGACCGCCGCTAACTGCTCGTCTCGCCAGAAATAGCATGCCCAAATAAGGAAGGAAGCGAGCGGACTGCACCATTTTCGCCGCCAAAAGGTTTCCCCTCGCACAGAACGGCTTATCCTGTTGTTATTGTTAGGAGGGAGGGAGGGAGAGAGGGAGAAGGGATCCAGACGGTTACACAAAAAGCTGGAGAAACTCAGCGGGTGCAGCAGCATCTAAAGAGCGAAGGAGATAGGCGACGTTTCGGGTCGAGGTGCAGGATAAGATCTTGCACCCACCGCGGAGGCGGAGGCGGCGACGAGGTGGCCGCTGATTCGGCCGCGCGCGTGTGTGTGTGTGCGTGCGCGTGCGTGCCTTGGCCAAGGGTCACCGCGCGCTCCCGCCGTTGGTCGCCGCTGAAGTTCCCGGGTGGTGCGCGAGTGGCGAGTCAACGAGGCCGAGCCGCTGCCCGCTGGGCCCGGCCACCTAGTGAGCGCAGTCGCACCATGCCCCGCAGCCCCTCGGCCCGGCCCGGCCCAGCCCAGCCCAGCCGCAACACCAGCACCCTCACCTCCTCCCGCTCCAAACCCAGCGGCGGCGGCGGCGCAGCAACAGCAACAGCAGCCATGTCTGAACCACTGAGGGGCTGCTGTCTCTGAAGCTGATGGCAAGCTGTTGGCTTCTGCACCATGGCCACTCACTCCAGGTAAGCAGGGCTACCGGCTACTTACTGCCTTGGACATCTTCGGACAACCTTAACTTGTCAGCTGCAAACACTCCTAAAAAGTACAGGGACTGTCGCTGGACGCCTTCGGGTAATTGGGGGCGTGGGAACAACCTTAAGGAGTTAATTGAAGTTTTCTGTTTGAAAGACCTCCTTTAGATGTGTTTGTGACGGCCGCATAGGATTTTGTTGTAGGTCCCGAAACTTGTCACTTGGGCTGGGGAAACCTGATGTAACCAAAAAAAAGAAATTCAATGGCTGTGTGTTAATCTGCTGATTTGGCAGTGGGCGAATGTACTAGAGTGAAAATTAATTGCTTTCATGTTCATTCTCACTGTTTTATTCAGTCGAGGCTGGTTTATCACAGTAGAAGCGGTTCTATGAATGTTTTAATTTTAAATTCTCTGATCAGATTTTGACATTTGGCCTTGTACATCGGTAACATTATTACTTTTCTACTTGTGAATGTCCTGAGCTAAATAAGACATTGATTATTGTTTCCTGGGTCCTCTTTTCGCGATTTTTGAGCAAAACAATGACATACTTTTGATCTAGAGAATGATCCATAAGTGTGATTCTATATTTCTAATGATGTAAAACCAGTTCAGTGAGAGGAAGTATCTATTAAAATTTGTGATGTGGTGTAAATAATCCAATTCAGTTTTATCAGCTTGATTGAAGATAAAAGAAAATGTGATTAAGATCTTAATCAAATAAAATAAGACATTTTGAGCTGCTATTAAATTCCGACATGTTGCAAAACTTCCTTCCTGTTTGTAGTTGCTGCTGTCTGCCTCGTGATTTTTCTTCTCCTTTCTGTGTATTTTTTTATTATTGTGTACTTAAGAGATAGATCTCACAGTTTCCTTGCACAATTCCAACATTTTTCATTTGGTATTGATTTATTATTGTCACATTTACTGATATACAGTGGGGAAAAAAATGTCTGTGCCTTTGAGGCAGATTGTAACATACATGAGTGCAATCATACCATATGTTGCTTCCACTTCTTGCTTATAAGCGGTCAACAGTTTCCTTTTAACACCAATCTTATATTTTTGTAGATTAAAGCACTACAATTGTTTTTTTTTTAAACATGTCATTGGGTTTTAATGCTTGTTGAAATGATGAATGGCAGTGTCAGAGGATTAGTTTGGTACAGTTTTGAAACCAGAAGACTTTGAAATATTCCAAATATCATATTGTTGCTTTGTCTATTTCTTTAGAGATCTAGTAGTTTTGATTTTCAATAGAATCAAACTGAGACCATCCTTACTTAAGATCTTTGTAGTTGGCATATAAAGGAAATTTCCCCACCAATCTGGGCTGGAATCCAGTTGTAATTCCAGAAGGGAAAGAACACTCTGGTAAACCACAGTGCTGCCCAGATCTCATCGTTTGGTCTTGTCTGGTAATGCTCATTCAAGATGTACCATTTTCTCTAAAAATCATGATTTAAAATGTTTCAGGTTTTTAATTTGTGTTTTGAAAAAATCCTTTTTCAGTTTGACATTAAAAATAAAGCATTATAAGCACTATCCTGTACAAGTTTTAACTTGTGCAATTAAATACACTTGATGTTTAGGTGACCAAAGACAACATGGGTCTTTGTGTTGCTAAACAAGATGCTTTCAGCCAAGACTGTTGTGCGACTGATGTTTGTCTTTCGTCTTTCTGGGGTGAGGGTGTGGGGTATTAGCTGAGGTTTCAAGTCCCATTTTTATCTTGTGTCTCTTCCCATAATGGTATTGGCGTGTACATGAGATTTTCCTCAGCCACTTTATACTTTAATAATCAATAAATATTTGCTTTTGGGTTCACTACAATAAATTAGTCAAGAAAATTAAAAAATAAGAACTTCATGATTGCTCAATGTAGGCGACGGAGATGAAAATCAATGAAATCATTAAACCTTTTTCTGTGTCTTGTTATCTTCCTGTATATTGTGTCATTGTTATTGTTCCTACATTGGTTTGGGAGGTAAAGCTTGCTTCACAGGCTCTCTTCGTTATTACACATTGACCATTAATCACAATGGAGGCACAAGGATCTGCAGATGCTGGAATCTCGAGCAATACACTAAAAGTGACAGAGCAACCCGCCAGCTAGAGCAACCCTCCAACCCGTGGAGGGACAGGACAGGCCAGGCCACATTTCTGCTGCTTTCAGACTGGAGTCAGTCCACTCCTTAGCAGATGCTGCCTAACCTGCTGAGTGGCGGAAACCAGCATCTGCAGTTCCTGTCTGAAGAAGGGTCTAGACCCGAAACGTCGCGTATCTCCTTCGCTCCTTAGATGCTGCTGCACCCGCTGAGTTTCTCCAGCTTTTTGTGTAACCCTCCTCCAGCACTTTGTTTTGCCATTAATCACAATAATATTTTGTTGAAGGATCGGTGAAACCTGGCCATTGAGAGGGAATGTTGAAATCTACTTACTTAACTAGGATTCATGTGCTTGCTTAGTGCTGTACTTTAAAGTCTATTTTAGATAGATTTAGAATATGATCATGTAGAAACAGAGCAAAATAAGAGCAGGAGTAGGGCAGTTTGTTCCTTGATCTGACTGAATGATGGGGTACTTGTACTTTCCTGCTCTCCAGACCCCTTGACTCACTTGTAGTTTAAATGAATGTCAATCTCTAATTTGAATATATTAATTGTACCAACTTCTGCAGCTGTCTGGATGGCAAATTCCAAAGATTCTTGACCCTTTTGAGAGAAGGTTTGTCTCTGCATTAGATTAAGGTGGATGACCCTTTATTCTGAAACAAGGCTCTCTAGTTCTAGAGAGGCCTCGGCGGCATATTGGCACAGCTGGTAGATCCACTCTCAGCGCTAGAGAACCAGGTTCAATCCTAATCTTGGATTGTGTTTGTGGCGTTTAAACATTCTCTCTGTGATTCGTGCATATCTTCCCACATGCCAAAGGTATGTTCCTAGATAGGTTAAATGCCATTGTAAATTGCCACAAAAAGCTGGAGTAATTCCACGGGAGTCTGAAGAAGGGTCTCGACCCGAAACATTACCCATTCTTCTCTCTAGAGATGCTGCCTGTCCCGCTGTTACTCCAGCTTTTTGTGTCTATCTTTGGTTTAAACCAGCATCTGCAGTTCCTTCTTACACATTGTAAATTGCCACTTGGATATGGATGAGTGAGAGAATCCGGGGAGAATAGATCAGAATATAAGGAGAATAACAACAATTGGAATTAATGTGGGAACAATGGACATGGTTGCTGAAGGGCCTGTGTCTGTATTGTACATTTCTGAGTCTAAGGGGAACAAACCTCTTCTCAGCATGCACTGTGTCACCATCCATTATTTTTTTTATAATTTGCAATGGTTGTCTTTCATTCTATTATATTCCTATCTTCTCAACTTTTATGCAGCATATTTTGCTATTTCACCTTCTGAATTACATGTGGCAGCAAATGAAAGAAGGCCATCGTAACCGCACATCAACAAACAGAATGTTAGAAGAACTGATGCAGGGTTTTATCCTGAAATATCAATTTACATCTTGTGCCTCCACAGATGCAGCATTTTGTTACACCTGATTACAGGATGTGCAGTCTGCTTTGTCTTGTGTCTGCCACATCAAGACCTTCCTTTAGAGTAGGTAGTTTTCGATACTTTGTCCTGTGAGATGTCTATCATGCTTTTTGAATATCACAACCACTGGTTACAAGAGCAAGACTGGTGTTAATCCGAAAATAACATAAAACCACTGTTGATGTATGGGACTCGAGCCTAAAGCAAAGTTCAGTTTTTTTCCCCCAGTCCAATCAAATTTGCATGTAGTGCTAAAACATTTTGTGCTAAGAGGAAACATTTTATCAAATACATGTTAGGTATTGAAAATATTTATTGTAATATGTAAAACTGTGTCATCTTTTAGGAAGCTTCAATATAATCTGAAGGTCAATTTGCCAGCCTAATTTTTTTTTTTTAACTATTTTGCTGAGGTTAATTTAAGCAGGTATTTTGGTAACTCATCTGCATGGCTCCAAATCAAAATATTATATTATTAGTTCATGTGCCATTTTTGAGGAAAATATGTTTGTTCTGCTTAATGAGCCAAAAGTAATGGTTAATTTTGAGACTGCGGATGATGCGATCTTGAGCAAAGAACAAACTGCTGGATCAGACAGCATATGTGGGAGGATTTGGACCGACGACATTTCAGGTCGGTCCTTCTTCAGACTGATTAAAATTTCCTTGCTGTAACATTGTCTGTCCATTTCCTTCCGCAAATGCTGCCTTTCCCTCTGGTTGTTTTATTTTGTCAAGGTTAATTTTATCTAGCCACTTCAAGCTCAACCAGCTATTGCCAATTGTGTGTCGACTTCTTCTGCAAACTCTTCATACAGAGGCAATATCAAATTGCTCATGATTCTTTTCTGCCTATTGCCACTTTAAATGAGAATGCAAAAGGAAAGGCAAGTGAAGGCAGACGTGTATTTCAGACAGAAGTGGAAAATTGTAATTGGGAATAAGAAAGTGATAGAGAAGTTAAACAAATGCCAGAAATACTGAAGAGACAATAGTTTACGAATGAGGAACTAAAAGCAATGTTAGTAAATAAATAATAATGGAGAAGTTGGGCAGGCAGCAAACCAATAAATCTAAAGAATCTGATGACCGACTTCCCAGAGTTTTGAAAGAGCTAATATTGAAAGCGGTTTCAGAATATGACCTTTAATGGGGCTAATGCTGAAATCTATCAAGCAAAAGACGATAGGATTGAGCAGTCGACATTGATTTATGGAAGGAAAATCGTGTTTGGAGATCCTTTGAGTACGTTACTGATAGAAGTGATTACGGGTGAACTGTTGGATATATACTTTTTCAATGCTTTTGGTAAGGTCCAAAAAGATAAGTAATTGAGTTGCGCAGCTCATAACCTGCTCTATGGTTCATTATGTTGTCCATCATTGCTCTATACCAATTGAATTTACATGTATTAATTCCATACCCCGCTATGTCTTCCTCAGTCAAGAATCCATGTAGATATATTTTTAAATGTTGTTAATCTTCTTTTCTCCACCACTTCAGGCAGCATTTGAGATACCAGTTACTTTGTGTGGAAAACATTTATCCTTCGAATTGCCTTTAAACCTCCTGCTTCTCACCTTGAATTTATGCCCTCTCGTTTGAGGGTGCATCCAATCTTTCTTTGTAACTCAAGCACACTAATCCAAGCAACATCCCTGTG
This sequence comes from Raja brachyura, assembly GCA_963514005.1. Next base: position 115,663,585 of record OY740781.1, on the reverse strand, counting down.
GTCTTAGCTGAATCACATCTTTCCTGTAGTGCAGCAACCAGAATTCCAAGTGCTCTTAACCAATGTTTTGTACAAATGTCAGATGATGCCTCGGGTCTTGTACTCTGGTACGGCTGATGAAGGCATGCACAACATACACTTTCTTCATTGCACTTTCTCTCTATTTTGCAGCTTTGAAGGAACTTTGTACTTGTATCCCGAGGTCTCTATTCAACACTTCCCAGGGTCCTGTTAGTCACAATGTATGTCCCGACCTTGTTTACCTTTCTAAAATGCTTCATTTTCCGGTGCATTGAACAGTGGAACACAGAGACAAGCCCTTTGCCCATGATGTCTGTGCCGAATATGATGTCTAAGTTAAATACCTTATTAGTTATCCCTAATCAGTGTTTGCAGGGCTCGAAATTAATGGTTGCCCGGGTGCGAATGACTACTCAAAGTGCCGCCAGGCAACCTAAACGCTGAGTCATTTTGCACGGCGTGGCACGCAAATACTGGTTTATACCGATAGACACAAAAAACTGGAGTAACATAGAAACATAGAAAATAGGTGCAGGAGTAGGCCATTCGGCCCTTCGAGCCTGCACCGCCATTCAATATGATCATGGCTGATCATCCAACTCGGTATCCTGTACCTGCCTTCTCTCCATGCTCCCTGATCCCTTTAGCTGCAAGGGCCACATCTAACTCCCCCTTAAATATAGCCAATGAACTGGCCTCAACTACCTTCTGTGGCAGATAATTCCAGAGACTCACCACTCTCTGTGTGGAAAATGTTTTCCTCATCTCGGTCCTAAAGGAATTCCCCCTTATCCTTAGACTGTGATCCCTTGTTCTGGACCTCCCCAACATCGGGAACAATTTTCCTGCATCTAGCCTATCCAACCCCTTAAGAATTTTGTAAGTTTCTAAAAGATCCCCCCTCACTCTTCTAAATTCTAGCGAGTACAAGCCAAGTCTATCCAGTCTTTCCTCATATGAAAGTCCTGACATCCCAGGAATCAGTCTGGTGAACCTTCTCTGTACCCCCACTATGCAAGAATGTCTTTTCTCAGATTTGGAGACCAAAACTGTACGCAATACTCCAGGTGTGGTCTCACCAAAACCCTGTACAACTGCAGTAGAACCTCCCTGCTCCTATACTCAAATCCTTTTGCTATGAATGCTAACATACCATTTGCTTTCTTCACTGCCTGCTGCACCTGCATGCTTACTTTCAATGATTGGTGTACCATGACACCCAGGTCCCGTTGCGTCTCCCCTTTTCCTAATTTGCCACCATTCAGATAATAGTCTACCCTCCTGTTTTTGCCACCAAAGTGGATAACCTCACATTTATCCACATTATACTTAATCTGCCATGCATTTGCCCACTCACCCAGCCTATCCAAGTCATCTTGCAGCCTTCTAGCATCCTCCTCACACCTAACACTACCCCGCAGCTTAGTGTCATCCGCAAACTTGGAGATGTTACATTAAATTCCCTCGTCCAAATCATTAATATATATTATAAATAGCTGGGGTCTCAGCACTGAGCCTTGCGGTACCCCACTAGTCACTGCCTGCCATTCTGAAAAGGGCCCGTTTAATCCTACCCTTTGCTTCCTGTCTGCCAGCCAGTTCTCTATCCACATCAATACTGAACCCCCAATACCGTGTTCTTTAAGTTTGTATACTAATCTCTTATGTGGGACCTTGTCGAAAGCCTTCTGAAAGTCTAGATATAACACATCCACTGGTTCTCCCTTATCAGCTCTGCTAGTTACATCCTCGAACAATTCTATAAGATTCGTCAGACATGATTTACCTTTTGTAAATCCATGCTGACTTTGTCTAATGATTTCACCACTTTCCAAATGTACTGCTATCCCATCTTTAATAACTGACTCTAGCAGTTTCCCCACTACCGATGTTAGACTAACTGGTCTGTAATGGTTTTCTCTCTCCCTCCTTTTTTAAAAAGTGGGGTTACATTAGCTACCCTCCAATCTTCAGGAACTACTCCAGAATCTAAGGAGTTTTGAAAAATTATCACTAATGCATCCACTATTTCTGTGGCTAGTTCCTTGAGTACTCTGGGATGCAGACTATCTGGCCCTGGGGATTTATCGGTCTTTAATCCATTCAATTTACCCAACACCACTTCTCGGCTAACCTGGATTTCAATCAGTTCCTTTATCGCCGGTCCCCTGCTATTTCCGGCAGATTATTTATGTCTTCCTTCGTGAAGACAGAACCGAAGTAGTTATTCAATTGGTCTGCTATTTCCTTGTTCCCCATGATTAATTCACCTGTTTCTGACTGCAAGGGACCTACATTTGTTTTAACTTATCTCTTTCTCTTCGCATATCTATAAAAGCTTTTGCAGTCAGTTTTTATATTCCCTGCTAGTTTTCTTTCATAATCTATTTTCCCTTTCCTAATTAAGCCCTTTGTCCTCCTCTGCTGAACTCTGAATTTCTCCCAGTCCTCTGGTAGGCTGCTATTTCTGGCTAATTTGTATGCTTCATCTTTTGCTTTTATACTATCCCTGATTTCCCTTGTTATCCATGGATGCACCACCTGCCCTGATTTATTCTTTTGCCAAACTGGGATGAACAATTGTTGTAGTTCATCTATGCAATCTTTAAATACCTTCCATTGCACATCCACTGTCAACCCTTTAAGAATCACTTGTCAGTCTATCTTGGCCAATTCACTACTCATACCTTCAAAGTTACCTTTGTTTAAATTCAGAACCCTTGTTTCTGACTTAATTATGTCACTCTCCATCGTAATGAAGAACTCAACCATATTATGGTCACTCTTGCCCAAGGGGCCCCGCACAACAAGACTGCTAACTAACCCTTCCTCATTACTCAATACCCGGTCTAGAATAGCCTGCTCTCTCATTGGTTCCTTTACATGTTGGATTAGAAAACTATCCCGCATACATTCCAAGAAATCCTCTTCCTCAGCACCGCTGCCCATTTGGTTCACCCAATTTATATGTAGATTGAAGTCACCCATTATAACTGTTTAACCCTTGTTGCATGCATTTCTAATTTCCTGTTTGATGCCATCCCCAACTCCATTACTACTGTTAGGTGGCTTGTACACAACTCCCACTAGCGTTTTCTGCCCCTTAGAGTTTCGCAGCTCTACCCATATGGATTCCACATCCTCCAAGCTAATGTCCTTCCTTTCTATTGCATTAATCTCCTCTCTCACCAGCAAAGGTACCCCACCTCCCTTTCCTTTCTGTCTATCCCTCCTGAATATTGAATATCCCTGGATGTTCAGCTCCCAGCCTTGGTCCCCCTGGAGCCATGTCTCCGTGATCCGTAACTCCATAACTCAGTGGGTCGGGCAGCATCTCTGGTGAATAAGAACGTGATGTTTCGTGTCTGCGACAACAGCTGTAGTGCGGGGCAAATATACTAGAAGCGGGGTGACGAAGGGTCGGAGCGAATGACGGACCCTGCACAGCGGTAACAGCGGCCGCGACAGCGGCTCCGCCGCCTCGTCCTCCCGCACCCCACCCAGCGGAAGGAGGCCTCCTTCTCCCTCCCTCCTCTCGGCCTCGGCGTGCGAAAGGAGTTGTTTTGAAAGCGCCAATGGCGGATTTGCAAGCAGCGGCCGCTATCGCCCTGATAACGGCCGCTGTCTGCAAATCCGTTACCGCCGCTTTCAAAACAACCCCTCTCGCACGCCGAGGCCGGGAGGGAGAGTGAGGGAGGTGGAGGCCTCCTTCCGCCCTCTGAAGCAGCTGCACTAAAGATCCTATAACTATAGGATCTTTCAGCTGCACCGCTCGGCCCCGCATCTTGCTGTCAGTTGGCGGAGGAGGGGAGGCGCGGCATTGGCGAGGAGTTCCCAACTGCCTCCCCCTTTGGCGGTGGCACTTTGGCGTTGGACAGGGATGGCCAAGGCAGCGGGGCGATGTTGTCCGAGGAGCGCTGACCTTCCTCCCTCTCTGCCCCTTCCCCCCCCCCCCCCCCCCCACGCCCCCTCTCTGGCTCTTGTACGCCCCCCTCCACACCTCTTATCCTGAGACCCGTCCTCTCCATCCTGCATTGATCCCCATCCCTCCTCTATTCAGTCCTCACTGACAACCCCTGTGCTCCCCTCCCCTCCAATCTATTCATCACCCGACCCACCTCGCATTGATTCTCCTGCCCCCCCCCCCCCCCCATCCATCCAACACTGGTCCCCTAATTCATCCTGTACTGACCCCCTTTCCCATCTATTCTGCACTTCTCCCCCCCATTCACATTGCACTGATTCCCCCCCCCCCCCCCCCCATTCATCATGTACTGACCCACCACCCATTTACCCTGCACCAATCCACCCATCCATCCTGTACTGATCCCCTCATTCATCCTGTACTGATCTCCTCATTCATCCTGTACTGATCTCCTCATTCATCCTGTACTGATCTCCTCATTCATCCTGTACTGATTTCCTCATGCATCCCGTACTGATCCCCTCATTCATCCTGTAGTGATCCCCCATTCATCCTGCACACACCCTCCGATCCACACTGTCCTGACCCCCCCCCCCCCCCAATTCATCCTGTACTGATCCCCCCCATTCAAGAAGAATGAGGGGAACAGTCTGAAGAAGGGACTCAATCTGAAACGTTGCCTATTTCCTTCGCTCCATAGATGCTGCCTCACCCACTGAGTTTCTCCGGCATTTTTTGTCTACCCCCAATCATCCTGTACCGCCCGACCATTCATCCTGTACTGATCCCCCCCTCCCCCCCCCCCCCCCCCCCCCCATCCATCCCGTATTGAACCCCCCATTCAACACCACTGACATCCCCCGCGCTCTCCCCTCACAAATTTACATACTCCAACCAACACGCACTAATTCACCTGCCCCAATCCATCCATTCCGCACCGATTGCCTTCTCAACCGCACCCCCCCCCCCCCCCCCCCCCCGCCATCTCCCTCCCTCCCTGACCCTATTGTGCTTCATGGTCTTCAGAGCGAACATTGACTATGTTTGATAACGGAATGCAATCAAATGTGTTTTAATTCCCAATGGTATTATTTGTTTTGACACCTTTAAACATATTACCAAAAGAACATTTGCTGCAGTTATGTCCTTTGGCCATCTCTTGTCAGTTAGTGTAATGTTTAACCTGTCAGACGGGTATAGTCGGTTTTAACGGCTATTATCATAAAATGCCTTTAGAAATTTCCTTGCAACCTGGATATTTTGTTATGGATAAATTATGTGGGAAGCGAGAGTGTTTCTGTACCAAAAGCAATAACGACCCATGCTAAGGCCATGTCATGATAATTTTCGGTCCTTCACAGAGAACATGCTTGAATCAATCTGAAGTGTGTATGGTTAAGCATCTATGTTACCATGTTCCAGGATTTATTGATAAAGAAGGAACTGCAGATGCTGGAGAATCGAGGGTTACACAAAAAGCTGGAGAAACTCAGCGGGTGCAGCAGCATCTAAGGAGCGAAGGAGATAGGCGACGTTTCGGGTCGAGACCCTCTCGACCCGAAACGTCGCCTATCTCCTTCGCTCCTTAGATGCTGCTGCACCCGCTGAGTTTCTCCAGCTTTTTGTGTAACCCAGGATTTATTGACATAGGTTGATCATATGTTGAATAATCCAACCACATTTTTGTTTGGAAGTGGAAAGAACTAATGGAACTTGCATTAATTGCAATGTGTAAAAAGAGTTGAGATATTGTATTATAATTTTGCTGCATGTCATTGTGGTATGTATCATGTCTTGATTGGTGAATATGTTTAGTTTGTGAGTTATTTGAAGCAGAAATAATATGTGAATGTAGACAAAAGTGCTGGAGAAACTCAGCGGATGCTGCAGCATCTATGGAGCGAAGGAAATAGGCAACGTTTCGGGCCGAAACCCTTCTTCAGACTGATGGGTTTCGGCCTGAAACGTTGCCTATTTCCTTTGCTCCGTAGATGCTGCTGCACCCGCTGAGTTTCTCCAGCACTTTTGTCTACCTTCGATTTTCCAGCATCTGCAGTTCCTGCTTAAACATTTCTTCCAAGAGCTTTCTGAGATGTGACTTAAGGGTGACATAATATGTGAATGCTTCATTGAGCATAATTCCAACTGGTAACTACGCACTTCGTCCGAGCACATTATTGCATGCGTCATGCAAACCGTCTTAAATGACCACCTAAACTGTCATTTGGCAACCTAAAAAGCTGTTAAGGTTGCCTGGCTGGCAACAGGGAAAAAAAGAGCCCTGGTTTGCCTTTGCAAATGCTCTCCAAGTACTGGAGTAACTCAGTAGGTCAGGCAGCATCTCTGGAGAACATGGATGGGTAATGTTTTGTGTCGAGACCCTTCAGACTGACCAGAATTTTCCAGCTCTTTGTGTTCTTTTGTTCTATTAATTGGCACTTGCAGTTCTTTGTTTCTACAAATAATTCTCAATATCCCTTCCAATAACTTTCCCACCACTAATGTAAGTCTATTTTTCACTGGCATATTTCTTCTGCCCTTCTTCAATAAAGACTGCTTCCAGGAACAACATGAGGATGGATTGAATAGAATGGAATTTTATTTTCTGAGGTTTAGAAGAATGAGGGGCAATCTCACTGATAGATGGAAATTCATATAGGGCTTGACTGGCTGGATGTAGGGCAGCATGGGAAAAGATAATTCTCTCTGAGCAGGCTGGAAAATTGCACCGAAGGATAAGACCAGCCATGAATGATCTTTGAATGCTGGCGAAGTCTTAGAGATTGATGGTCTCCTTCTGTGCATTATGTTCTTAGAATAATATCTAAAAGATAAAGATGCTTAATTGCTTATGAAGTGTTTTGGAACTTCCAGAAAGGGATATTTTTATGTGTGTTTGTGCTCTGGCACTGCATCCCCAATTTCCTTTGTGAAACGTACTTCATGATGAGAGCTTATTTGACAAGATTTGGTTGCCACCATAATTGTTTCCTTCATAATTGTTAATTCTTCACTCATTTATTTGAAACCCCTTGGGATTTAAACTAATGCAAATTGCCATTGAACTTAGCAATAGGGGTAAGGTCAGTAATGATCTTGACTATTGCACCCATTTTAGAATGCCGATGGTTATCTAATCTTCCTAGTCATAGTCATTAATGTACAAGGGCTATTATATGCTTAGCTATAATAGAACACGTATTAAAGATTCCAGTCCTCTCTCCTATAAGATTATGCCATTATCAAATAATATTATTACCCACACCTGTTATCTACTTTGTATATATTGATACTTATAATGCTGTTTAAAATAAAAATGTGCCTGCCATCAATAGATTAATTTGGAGGCTTTAAAAAAATATTGTCATTCATGAAGTGTAGACGTAGTCAGAAAGACGGAAATGAAACTGATAGTCCGTAGGAACATTAATCTGAAGTAGAAAAAAATAAACTACTGGAAGAACTCAACAGCAATATCTGGGGAGGCAAAGAAATGTTTTAAGTAGTGACCCTGCATGGAACCAGGGAAGTAGGGAGGGGGCAAACTGTTGGGTGAAAGGTAGAATCCAATAAGAGAGGGATAATGGGCAGATGAAACAGTGGGGAGAGTGGAATGGGAAATTTGATGCCAATGTAGAGGAAGCTAAATCATGTTCGAGGAGATGTAATCGACAATCCGCCCTTGGTTCAAGCATGATTTTGAATGGACTATATTGGCGGATCCAGATTAACATATGGGCCAGAATGGGTAAGGTTTCTGTCATAGTCAAATTCAAATTCCTGTCCCTGGATCAGCGTTCCAAGCCTCTGGATAACGGTTCAGCAGCTTGACCACTGTGCCTCTACTTCTCGATTAATTCAATCAGGTTAGGGAAATGGTTGTTGAATGCTCACTCAAGCGAGTCCCATTTATCTTGAGCTGTTTCCAAAGTGCCCAATGGTCCTGACTGAACTGGTTACCTTCCTATTGCAAACCTAGTGTTTATTGTCTATCTGTAATAGCTAAGCAATTTTGCATATTTTAGAGATCAGGAGGAGACGATTGCAAATATACGAATATTTCATTAAAAAAATCTACATGACATTGGTGTTTGAAGTGAGCAGTCCATTACTGGATAATGAATGAGAAAAGATGCAACACAAATTTATTTGATGCGGTTAAATCTTGCCTTGAAGGTAAATGCTAGATGCCTGTTTAATACTCTGAAAAGAGAAATTGCATTGTTAATCGACAATTTGCAGAGTTGAACACAACAGCAATTTCTGTTGTCAGTTTGGTTATTGCTGTTCCTGACTTAAGCATGCTATTGCTGTTTTTATTGAACTAGTACAGTCCTGTTCACTGCTGAACCCAAAGTATTCTATTTATTTTCAAGGTTAGGCTAATAATTTCACGTAAACTGATAGGGCCACATGAGGATTGCCCAAAAGATCATTTGATAGGAACAGAATTAGGCCATTTGGCCCATCAAGTTTACTCCTAACGCCGTTCTCCTGCCGCCTTCCCCATAACCCCTGTCACCAGTACTAATCATGAATCTCAATCTCTGCCTTAAAAAATGTATCTATTGATGACCTCCACAAACATTTGAGAAAGAATTCCACAGATTCACCACCCTCTGACCAAATAAATTCCTCCATCACCTTCCTAAAAGAACGTCCTTTAATTCTGAGGCTATGACCTCTAGTCCTAGACTCTCCCACTAATGGAAACATCCTCTCCACATCCACTTTACCCAAGCCTTTCACTGTTCTGTATGTTTCAATGAGGTCCCCCTTCATTCTTCTAAACTACAGCGCGTACAGGCTCAGTGCCGTCAAACGCTCATCATATGTTAACCCACTCATTCCTGCGAACATTCTTGTAAACCTCCTCTGGACCCGCTCCAGAACCAGCACATCCTTCCTCTGATGTGGTGCCCAAAATTGCTCTCAATACTCCAAGTGTGGCCTAACCAGTGCCTTTTAGAGCCTCAGCATTACTTCCCTGTGTTTGTGTTCCAGCCCTCTTGAAATAAATGCTAGCGTTGCGTTTGCTTTTTTTTAAACTACTGATTCGACCTGCAAATTAACTTTTTAGGAATCCTGCACCAGCACTCCTTTATCAATGTACATTGCAGTGGAAGATGAGTGACATTGTTGATCATATGTTGTACAATTTAATTACTTTTTATTTACAGTGCACCTTTAAAGTAATATGCAACTAAAAATAATGTGTTTAATTATAAAAACATCTTGTATTGAAATCATGCCACAATCTTTACATTTGTTTGGTAGGCATGTGTTGCTCTCTTGTGAATATTGGCACAACACTAAATTTAAGCCTAGAGAAACTTGAATGGCACTCAGTTAATCTTGTATTGATTCCAGCGGGCACACGTTTTAAATTTGTTTCAATAATCTCTTCAGTTGCAAGACGATTTTTGCTGCATTTAATAATCTTGGACTGGGTGATGCAGTATCTATTTTGTTACACTAGATCTGTGATTTTGAACTCTACTCATGAATATTATGTGTACTCGGTTCCGTTCCAAGTAGTTAAACCTTAAATACCTAGATGGTGTAGGTGGCACAATTCACATTTTGTAAGCATTGAGCTCGATTTGAATTTTTTAAGTTTGCGTGTGGTCCGTTGGGCTCCCAAGGCACATAATCTCTTTAAAACTATGCTGAGATTATAAATTGCACAATGACAAAATTAAGTAAATACGATGTCCCTCCATGGAATGTCTCTGGAGTTGTTTTCTGAGATTTTAGTGTTGGGTGAAGTTGGTAATTAACATTTCTTGAATAGTTATGTAAACAGCAGACTGGAAATTATAGCCCACGTTATACACTTTTTGTTCAATTTTTTTTTAGTTGGATGGCCTTGGCACTACAGTGAACATATAATATTCGTCAGGTAGTACTGCAAAACTTCTCCTTAAAGATAATTGGCATTTAAATAGACTTTCTTTACATTTGTTTGTCCCCAGAATGTAAACCATGTTTAGGGTTTCTAAGAACAGTTTAAATGAAAAAAAAATGCGTGTGTGCAGGAAAAAACTCTGAAAAGATAGGATATAAATCTAATCGTGTGACCAAAAAATTAACTTGCAAGTTTTTATTCTTACAGATGGCATGGTGTCATTTGTAAATTTGTATGTTATTTACACTGAATTTCATCTTATTCTCTTTCCTTCCCCTTTCTGGTTTCACTGGGCTGTGCACCTGCAGTGAGCAAAAGGGGAAAAGTTGATTTAGTTCAAATTTTCCATCTGAGTTTTCCACCAATCACTGCATGCAACACTTTGATTTTTGTCTCTTATCTGACATAGACACAGCTAAAATCCAAAATTTCATTAAGTGGGCATCAAGCGTGCCTTCTGACCACAGTAGTATTCTTTGGTGGTGATCCAGATCATCGTGTCTTCTCACATTTTCCTCAATCTGATGGATAAATGCAGGTATTTTTCACTTTGCATGGAAAGGAAATATAAACAAGAGCAGAAATTGATACCATGGGTGCTGGAAATCTTTAAATAAATACAACAGAAGCATTAAGCATATGGCATTAAGAGAAAAACAGAGCTGCCATACGACCAGTGTTATGATTGGGCTGGAATATGTGACCTGCTGTTAATAGGTTTCTTACCTGGTGGTAACAACCACACTAGTGACACGGATTAATCCTTGTTGATCATGCCAATCCTCCTATGCAGTGCGGCGGTCCTTCCTGCAAGTGAATCCTTCAGCGTGTCGTAAGTAATGTAACCAGCTAAAAATCATGCAAGTATATTGATAATGCCAAGGTTAAAGGCACACTCTGTCCATCGCCCTTCCCTTACAATAGTGGCATTAAGAGGTTTTTAGATGGGCATATAAATATGCAGGGATTGGAGGGATGTGGATCACATGCAGGTTAAGGAGATTAGTTTAACTAGGTATAGACATCAAGGACTTGAAGGACTTGCTCCTGTGTTGTACTGCTCTTTTTTTCCTTCTATGGCCATTAACATCATAACTGATTACTCAATTTTATAACTTTCTCATTTATCACTTGTGAGATGAAAATTAGTTAGTGTTTGCCTGTAATTATGAATCCATTTCAAAATTATAAATTTGGCTTTGAAGTCCGGTTATTCAATGCAGCTAGAAAAATACTATAATTACAAATTATTTTTCTTTCAGTTTTGGTAATTTTTTTTAATGTCTGACATTTCATTGTCAGTGACCAGTATCTGAATAAATACAGTAGAAGTGGAAATAAAGAAATTACTGAGATGTTAAGATTTCCCCCTTGGCTATCGTAACAAACATTATTTTTTCATGGGCATGTGCTCAAATTTTAGGACTATTCTTACATTTATTTTTGCAATATTGGCTGAATCCTCTTTGAATGCAATGGCCAGATTGCCTATTTACATAATCTACAACATGATTCCAACCCAACCCTTTCATTTTTCAGAAGGACTGTTTACTTTGGGATGCACTTGCCTTCTTTCTGTGCAGCTGGATGACTGCAGCAAGATGCATTCAATGAGGTTTTGCATGGTAGGTTGCTCAGGAAGGTTAGACTGCATGGGATCCAGGGAGAGCTAGCCAACTGGATAGAGAACTGGCTTCATGGAAGAAAGCAGAGGGTGATCGTGGAAGGGTGTTTTTCAGACTGGAGGCTTGTGAGAAGTGGGGTGCCTCAGGGATCAGCGCTGGGCCCATTATTGTGCATGGTTTATATCAACGATTTGGATGAGAATGATTCGTAAGTTTGCAGATGACACTATAGTGGATGGTATTGTAGATGGTGAAGATCATTGGCAAAAATTAAAGCAATATCTTGATCTGTTTTGAAAGTGGGCTGAGGAGTGGTTAATGAAGTTTAATGAAGACAAGTTTGAGGTGTTTCATTTTGGGAAGTCAATCCAGGGCTGGACCAACACAGTTAATGGCTGGGCACCCAAACAAATAAAGGCACTTTGGATCAAAAGAGGTGTACCTGGTGTGAAGAAAAATCTTATTGTGTGAATAATACAACAATGATTCAAAGTACTATTAATCACTCAACCTCTCACCAGTTCAGAAAGATCAAGGTGCGAGAATAGTCTCACGGAAGGGTGACATGTTGCATGATAATACAAGAAAAACAGCAAATGTGTGAAGATTAAAGTGTTGTTAATTAACACATACATTTTTACACATTCACTTTATGTCCGTGGGTAGCACGATATACAAGTTTTTTCCACTGGTTTTTGTTCTCTCCATACAGATTTCTTTTGGAGGATATCCAAGTAAAATTTGTGTGTGCAGAACCCAATGTTTATGATGTTTCTCTGATCAAAAAAAAATGTTTCCTTTTCTCCTGAACTGTATATAGCTTTACATAGCCCATTTTTTCTGACCATTCATTCAGGCTAATTACCAAAATGTCATATTTTTCATATTATGTTCCAGCACCATTAATTAAAAAACAATATGCAATTTATGTTTATGTGGCTGTGATACTGCTGCCTGCAAGATTTTCATTGTTCCTACACCTCACTGTACTTGTGCATATGACAATAAACATAACTTTTTTTTGCATACTTGAGAGATCTGATACCCATCTGAAATCTGGGAAACACCATTACCAACACTGTAGTTACAAATTATCAAATGTCCACTGCACTGTGCTTTAACTAACCTATCTGTGCTGCCACTTCCTTTGAAAACCATAATCTTGCCAATAAATCTGAATTGTAGCATCATAACGAAATCCTGGTTATTTGTAAGGGATAGTGGTATGGACTGCTTAGATATGGACCAAATGCAGGCAGGTGGAACATGTGTAGCTGGGGCAAGTTGGGCCGAAGGGCCTGTTTCGACGCTGTATCACTCTAAGACTCTATAACAATAAAATTGGACCTCTGGAACCACGAGCAATTACTAGCAATAAAATGCAGCAGTCAACTGCTCCATGAATAACAACTTGTGTGTAGGTTTCAGATTGGTTCCAACTCAAATTTACAAGCATGCTGGACCCTGAAACGGCTGCCAGTTGCCCAGACTCCTGACCGCATCACAAGCCATATACCCGGCTCATGTTTCCAGCAATAGGATCAGGAGTAGCAAGTCAATGGATAAAGGCAGCCTAGTATTGTCAACGTCCATTCTCATTCATGTAGAATTTTTTGCAAAGATTTACATATCCCTCTTCATAGGTAGAACTGGATCAAGGACTGGCTCTTTTCTTACTAAAGCTTTCTAACCCTTAATATTTGAAAACAATGGTGAAATTACTTCCTTCTTTTTGCCAAAGGCACGACTCCAGAGAAAAATGGAGGAAAATAGTAATGTGGTTTCTTCTGTATTTTCTCTGCGGAGAATGTTCACGAAAACAAAATTTAAAGACGTCTCTTATTAGGTTTGAAATATGAATAAGAAGTTGGAATCACTGGCAAGAGAAACATCAAGGTCACATGAGCAAACCATAATGTGCTGGAGGAACTCGGCGGGTCAGGCAGCAGCTGGGAAGGGAATGGACAGGTGACATTTCGGGTCAGACTCTGAAGAAGGGATCGGGCCTGAAAGATCACCTGTCCATTTCCTGCCCTGCTGAGTTCTTCTAGCACTTTGTGTTTTGTTCAAGATCCCAGCATCTGCAGTTTCATGTGTCTCCATAGAGGTCAAATACTTGGTTTTAACCTTATCCTTGGTATATTACTGGGTTATTTTTTTAGTCTATTGATGCTCTTTTGGTGTCTTCTTCCACTTGGTGCCTCTTACTCAAATTCTCAGAAAAACCATAAATGTAGGTCAGGCAGCGTCTGTGGAAAGAGAGAGTTAGTGGATTTCTACTGGAGGGTCTACAACCTGAAATATTGACTTTGCTTTTTCTGCAAACGCTGTTCATTCCACTAAATGTTTACCGCACTCGGGTTTTATTTCAGATTTCTAACCCCTGTACTTTCTTGATTCTCAGAGTAGCCTGTTTGCCTGGTATGACTTCTGGTATTTTTTATCTCTCATGTCCTGCCCACTTTTTCCCCGGTCCGTTCGTATGAAGAGAAATTGATTTCCCCCCCCCTCCAGTTTTCTATTCTGACCATAGGAGCATGATCCTTGATATGCACTGCTTCTGTGATACAAAGATGAAAGTTCTTTAAAAGCCTTATAAGAAACAAAATTACAATTTAAGCAGCAAATTACTACCGGGCATTTTAGAGAAGGGGAAATGTTTTTGGAGTGGTAGATATTTCACTGGTTAATAACATAGAAATGCAGATCAGCAGTCGATATGTTTGGTTTCCTATTGATATTCTAAGTCATGTTTTGGGTACAACTTGTTCAGGAGATGTCAATGCTATCAAGGGAAGCTAAAGATGGAATCGGATCAAAGGAAAGGGTGCTTTTCTGCTGCCAGAAAAAACATCCTAGAAAACCTGAGAGTTGGAGAAAGTTCAAAATACAGCCCAGTTGGACCAAGGCAGAGAAAAGGAAAATGAACATGTAATTATCATCAGTTGAGAGAAAGATGAAAAAGACAAGCCTAAGAACATTTATATAAAAAGGAAAAGATTTTCTAAGATCTTCAGAATATTCACCCATTCCTTCTATCCAGCCATGCTGCCTGTTCCACTAAGTTACTGCAACATTTTGTGTTTATCTTCTAAAATCTCCAGTTGAATGGGACTGGAGAAATTATTTTGGGGAATAAGGAAATGGCAAAACAGTTTCAATATGTCGTCGCTTTTTTTGTCAAAGAAAGCACAAAGCTTCTGGGAATAGTGGAGAACAATGAATACGGATTTATGAAAATCATAATGGATACTGGAACAATGATTAGACATTTGGAAATTAAAGGACTTGATGACCTACATTCTATGATTTGAAGGAGGTAACGATGGAAATAGCAGATTCACTAGTTGTACTCTTACAAAATTCTGTAGATTCTAAAACTGTACGCACAGATTGAAAAGTAGCATATGTAACATAGAAACATAGAAAATAGATGCAGGAGTAGGCCATTCTGCCCTTCGAGCCTGCACCGCCATTCAATGTGATCATGGCTGATCATCCAACTCCGTATCCTGTACCTGCCTTCTCTCCATACCCCCTGATCCCTTTCGCCACAAGGGCCACATCTAACTCCCTCTTAAATAGAGCCAATGAACTGGCCTCAACTACCTTCTGTGGCAGATAATTTCAGAGACTCACCACTCTCTGTGTGAAAAATGTTTTCCTCATCTCGGTCCTAAAGGAATTCCCCCTTATCCTTAGACTGTGACCCCTTGTTCTGGACTTCCCCAACATCAGGAACAATCTTCCTGTATCTAGCCTATCCAACCCCTTAAGAATTTTGTAAGTTTCTATAAGATCCCCCCTCGGTCTTCTAAATTCTAGCGACTACAAGCCAAGTCTATCCAGTCTTTCCTCATATGAAGGTCCTGACATCCCACGAATCAGTCTGGTGAACCTTCTCTGTACCCCCTCTATGGCAAGAATGTCTTTTCTCAGATTTGGAGACCAAAACCCTGCTATGTAAGAAAGGAAGTGGAGGGAAATGGTGAACAGCAGACCTACTTCAGTTTACACATATAGTTATAGAGTCATACAGCATGGAAATTGGGCCCATCAGCCCAACTTGCCCATACCGACCAAGTTGCCCCATCTGCACTAGTCCCACTAGTCTGCATTTGGCCCATATCCCTCTAAACATTACCTACCCATGTACCTGTTGAAATGTATTTTAAATGTTGTTATACTACCTGGATCAACTGTTGTTATACTACCTGGACTCTAATGCAACTTGTTCCATATAACTACCACCCTCTCTGTGGAAAAAGCTGACCCACGGGTTCCTATTATACCTTTTCCCTCTCACTTTAAATCTTTTTTTGATGTTCTAAGACAGGGTTAACATTTTTTGTGAACCATCATTAAATCTATGTCCTTTGGTTCTCAATTCCCCTACTCTGGTTAAAAGACTGCACATTTACCCTATATATTACCCTCATGAGCTTCTACACCTCTATAAGTCCACCCCCTCTGCCACCTCCATTTTAAGGAATGAAGTCATAGCATACCCAACTTCTCCCTACAGCTCAAGCTCTCAAGTTCTGGCAACAATCTCATACATCTCTGGACACTTCCCAGCCTAACAACATCATTCCCATAGCAGGGTGATCAAAACTGAACACAATACTCCAAATGCAGCATCATCAACATTTTGTACAACTATAATATAACATCCCAACTTCTCTAGCCAATTCCCTGACTGAACGCCTGTGTACCGCTTCCTGGCCCTTGCAGTGTACAGTTCGTTAATGGAGGGAAGTTTGCAGTCAATAACCTTCTCAGCTGATCAGACGATTCGCTGCAGCCTCCGGATGTCGTGCTTGGTGATTGAGCCAGACCAGACCATGATGGAGAAGGTGATGGCTGTGTAGAATTGGACCATCATTGCCTGTGGCAGATTGTGCTTCCTCAGCTGCCGCAGGAAGTACATCCTCTGTTGTGCTTTTTTGACTCTGGAGTCGACGGTGGCCCCCCATTTAAGGTCAATGGAGATGATGGTGTTAATATTGACCAAATTAAAGACACAATAAAATTGAGGATCCCTGCATTTGTCAGATTTGCTTAACCCTTGTCTGTGGAAATTTACAGGCTTTGGATGGTGTCAGTCAGTCTAAGCTTGGATTGTTATTCAGGATGGTGAAGGATCCAGCTGTTCTTCTAGTTCCTGCTAATTGATAAAATGTATAACAGTTCTGCAAACAAAACTTAAATGCTTCACTTTGATTGGATTGCTGCAAGAGGATTGTAAATAGTGTTACGAGACAGTTACCCTGTTATTTGTTGATTGGTTAAAAGTGTTAAGCCCTGAAAGGTTTGTTTGAATTCCAAGGTAATTATTGCATTATTCAGTTAAGTTAGCTTCTTTCTGGAAGCTTCTCCTTGAAACAATGTATGTGAGACTATGTTATTGGGTTGGGGGACTAAATAATGTATTGATGTAATTAATATGTTTGATTGGATTGTAAAGAGACTACCCCTATGTAGTTCGGCCCCTCATGGTTTGGACCTATAAAAGGTGGCTCCATCTTAGATCGAGGTCGACCTTTTGGAAGAGTGCTTGGGACTGTGTGACCTTTTGGAGCGTGTCTGTTTGCACGAGGCTGAAGGGCTTGGCCGGGCAGATGCAAGGATCGAACCCGCGGTGGTTTACGTATCATATAGGGGAATTTGCTGTTCAATCTAAAAATAAAGTTTAGTTGTTCCTGTGCTTGACTCGGTGGTTTTTGACTGAACTAGGCTGGGGGGTTAGCTTTAGAAGAGCGTATTTACAAAGGTTCCCAGGAACTTAAAAAAACTCCACAGATGTGACTATGGTGTTGTTGATGGTGAGTGGGGTGAGGGGAGGGGGAGATCTCCTAAAGTATACTATCAATTCCACTGTGTTAAGAGCATTGAGCCCCAGGTTGTTGTGATAGCACAGGATGCCAACTGTGATGCTTCCTATCTTTAGGCAGATTCCTCCCGATCCTGGATCAGTCCAATCAGGATGGTGTCATCCGCAAACTTGAGAAGCGCGACAGAGGAGTCAGTGGAGGTGCAGTCATTGGTGTAGAGGAGAGGGGAGTATGCAGCCTTGCGGTGCTCCTATGCTGAGGGGTTGTGGGTCCAAGATATGCTTGTCTGTCAGGAAGCTGGTGAGCTACCGACAGAGGGGTTCAGGCACAGTCAAAATGGGAAGTTTGGAGTGTAGTAGCTCTGGCATAATGGTGTTGAATGCAGAGCTAAAATCAACAAATAAAATCCTTGCATAGGTCCCCTGGCGGTCTAGGTGCTGGAGGATGAAGTGCAGGCCCAGGTTAACTGCATCATCCACTGATCTAATCGCACGATATGCAAACTGCAGAGGGTCCAGCAGGGGGTTTGTGATATTTTTCAGCTTGGCCAGCACAAGCCTTTCAAGGGTTTTCATGACTACAGAGGCCAGTGCGACAGGCCTGTAGGTATTAAGACCAGTAGTCCTTGCCTTTGTGCAGGGACAATAGTGGAGACTTTGAAGCAGGCAGGGACATTATAGGTTTGCAGAGACTGGTTGATAATGGCCGGTGCCAGTTGTTCAGCACAGTGCTTGAGAGTAGAGGGGGAAACGTTGTCCGGTCCTGGAGATTTCTGGCTTTTCAATCTTCTGGACAGCCTCTACACCTCCCGTATTTTTATTGTTGATGATGGAAACGTGATGTTGTGCAGCATAGAGGGGGTAGGACGAGGCCGCAGTCTTTTGCAGCCAGGCTGTAATTGGGTGTTAAGTGGTGACTGATGAGGGGTGGGTGGGAAAGGTTCCAGTCTTTTCAGACTGGAGGAACTTTATAAGGATAGGGACAGGTTAAATGGATGAGCAATGAATATAATGTAGAAAACGTGAAATTACTCACTTTAGTAGAAAGAGTAGAAGGCGAAGCATTTTAAAAATAATCAATGAATGAAAGATTAATACTTGAGAGATCTGTTGGCCTTATACTAAAATCACTAAATTAACATGCAAAGCCAAATGTGCAGGAAGGAACTGCAGGCTGGTTTAAACCAAAGATAGACACAAAAAGCTGGAGTAACTCAGAAAGCATCTCTGGGGGAAAAAAGGAATCGTTGACATTTCAGTTCGAGACCCTTCTTCTAAGAAGACAATTGGTACATTGGCCTTCATTGCAAGAGGACGTGTCTGGAATATTTTGTGTAGATGTAGTCTCCAGAGCTAAGCAGAAATTCACCAGATTAATTTCTCAAATGGTGATTTTGTCATATGGGGAGCTTAAAAGAATGAGAAGTAATCTAATTGAAACACAGAAAATTCTTGCATAGCTTGACAGAGTAGATATGGAGATGATGACAATAACAAATGGATAGTTTGAGAACAAATGTCTCCACTCAGAAGCTGGTGGATCTTTAGAATCTACTACCCAAAGGTATGGAGGTTGCTGTTAAAATTCTAGGCAGGTTGATGAACTTTGAAATATCAAGGATATGGAGTTAATTCAGGGAAGTGATATGGAGCTATAAAATAATCAGCCATGTTTTTGTTGAATGGCAGAATAGGGCCAAATGGCCTGCTCCTGTTTCTATTTTTGGTTTGGTTTTCAACCATTTGACATTGGCAGCAACCAGTTATAAATGATCGTAGTTTTGATCCATTGCTAGCAATAAGGATTATTGATGTTTTTTACCAATTAAATATATAATAAAAAATAATTTGGTGCAATTGGTCAAAACTAAACAAATTCATGACAACAGTTTCCTGGGTTAATCCCAAACAATTCGGTAGTTTAAGACTGGCATAATGCACAGATGAGACCAGGAACAACAGACTGTAAATAATACTTAGGATAACTGTTGAATTCTACTGGGAGTTTGACAAGGATGTCACAGGAGGTCATCAGCCAGTGATGCGAATCCGGTAAATATATTAAACATGGACTTGGCCAGGCTGCAGTATGGGGTCGTGAACCAATTGATGCAACTTTAAAGTAACTGCTCTGTGCAACACTGTCACAATGTAAAGAGAGATCTCTAGTGGAGACTTCTTGTTGCCGGGTTGGAGAATGCACCACCGCAACATATCCAGACAGGACAAGGACGTGGAGAGTATGCAGGAACAGTCAGTACAAGAGAAACCTCTGTGCTTTGTGGATAAAGGACCACACTGGTCTGAGCGTATGCTCAGCCAATGTCACCAGACGAGGCTGTGGAGTTCTCAAGGTGTTTGTTCATGCTGCCTGCCTGGCCACCTTCTGAATTTGCATTGATGCCCATGTCCACGGAAAGGGAGCACACTGTAGATATTAGTTTGCAGGAGGCTTTTGTGACCAGTGGACATTATAGGTTACCCTGAGTAACATGGACAAGCAGAAAAACATCTGAAGTTGTCTTCTTATCGTGTCCACACACAAGATTAGAAGTTGTTCAGCAGAGCTGAACACACTTCTCGGGCATCTGCATACAATGGTGTCTGTCTTGTCGCTTCTTGCGCGCAGTGGTGGAAAAATTGGTGGAAACAGCCGTGATATGAACGCACTTTCCTTGACCCCCATCTGAAGTCAGTTGTTGACATTAAACAAAAAAAGTGCACAAAAATTGAGCTTGCAGGTAAAGGAAAGAAAAGAGGGCACGGGAGCAACATGTATTGCAGCTACAAGTACTTGCAAAGTAGTTGGTGATTAACATTTTGGAAATTCAGCCCATGATACTTTTCATTTCTGAAATCGCTGCTGACTGACCAATATTCCTTGGATACTGTAATTGGAATAAGCAAACCAATTCTGGTCTGACTGCAGTCCTCTTGTGATTGGAACAGCCCCTGTGATGTTAATACTAGGATTATAATAAATTGAAGTACAATATTATTATCTGAAAGGAAATATCTGCAGGAAAATTGAAACATTTTCCAGGTAATTACGAGCACTGTTTCACTTCATCTCAATATGATCATCTGTAGTTTGCTGAATACTTGGTGTAAGTACTGAAGTCCTCTGCAAATGTGAGGAAGACGCTTTGTAGGTTGGAGAAATTGAAATTAACCAGGGGAAAGCGTGGAGAAGCCCTTTGAAACTGTAGCACCGTAGCAGTTTTCATTCAGTGTTATACCTCCAAACTTCACAGGCATTAGTGCAAAGTTTGATGTTTGTCTTATTTGGCCTGAAATGAGGAGTGGGACAACAACATCCTGCCTAAATTCAATTCCGTTACATTAATCTTTGTAAATGCATCTGTCATAAAACAAATGTTAGCCGCAAAAAGCTGGAGTAACTCAGCAGATCAGACAGGATCTCTGGAGAAAAGGAATAGGTGATGTTTCGGGTCGAGACTCGTCATATTCCAGCTTTTTGTGTCTATCTTCAGTTTAACCCATTATCTGCAGTTCCTTCCGATACATCTGTTGTAAAACAGTTTACTTTAAAAGAGAAATAAGGAATGATGTGTAACAGTAACATTAGTCACCCTGTTGTTGGAGGTTTCTCAATATTTACATTTGGCAATTAGGGAGATGATTGTTATGCATTGCATAAGACAGTGTTTCCGTGTGCCTGTTTCCTATGTCATGAAGTCTATTACAGGGTAAATGTTTATAAAGTAATTTCTCCTAAGACAGAGCATTTCATCCTTGTGTGATTTTTCACAAGGTACAAATGAAAATCAGCCTTCTACATGAAATGCAATACTTTTTTGGAATTGGGACAGCAATATTTTCTGGTGCTGGGTACATATTTCTGAAACCAGACATGCTGTTTTACAATATATTAATTCCTTAGACCGAGTTAATTGTAATGTTTTGGCACTCTCAAGATCATTTGCGTAGTCAACATAAATATTCATGGCAACAAGACAGAATCTAGTTACTTGCAGAAGAATGTGCTGTTGTGAAAAGATCACTATGATTGAGTATTCAGACTGAAATGTGCCCCCCTCATTGGTTTACTTGGTTTGAGCACTTAAAGAGATGGGTTAATGTCATACTCTTTTGCAAGTACAATGTTTAACCCAGTTATTGTGATTGTCATGTCAGTGGAGTGCGTGTGTGTCATGAGATCATAAGTGATAGGAGAAGAATTAGGCTATTTGGCCCATCAAGTCTACTCTGCCATTCAATCATGGCTGATCTATCTCTACCTCCTAACCCCACTCTCCTGCCTTCTCCCCATAACCTCTGACACCTGTCCTAATCCAGCATCTATCCATCTCTGCCTTGCATGTATTGCCTCTACAGCCTGCTGTGGCAAAGAATTCCACAGATTCACCACCCTCTGACTAAAGAAATTCCTCCTCATCTTCTTTCTAAGAGAATGTCCATTAATCCTGAGGCTATGACCTCCAGTCCTAGACTCTCCCACTAGTGGAACCATCCTCTCCACATCCACTCTATCCAAGCCTCTGTGTGTGTGTGAGTGTGGAATGAACACCCCGCAGATTCATTTCTAAATCGGGACATCCCAGCAGGAAGCAATCATGTTTGAAATGTGTACAACAGATGTAAGTGCTCATTGGGTCAGGTGATATCTTCACGACCAACCCTACACAATAGACCAAGCTTGCTGAGACCTGAACAACCTGGAAGTTAAATCTTAAATGCTATGTTTGGTTTCCCTTGCTGATCAGGAATAGCTTAGTACTCTTTTGCAACATGGCCTTGAATTTTGCTTTAAATAGACTACTCTTTCCCCAATTGCTAAGACCCTTTCCACCAGCTTGCAGAGACTATATCCACAAGTTCTGACTACAGTTTTCAGCTTGTTTATGTTCCACTCACTAACCAGTTGAAAATTTGGGTCATGATGGGCAGTAGGAAGCTCTGTTGTGCTTTTTTATTTAGAAATAACAAGCTAAATGAGTGAATATTCCTACTAATTGTTTGGTTCAAATGGCTTTGTTGCATAAAAAGAGCGGTGGGTCTATGGAACAAGATGCCAGAGAAGATAGTTGAGGCACTCACTATCCCAACATTTTAAAACCGTTAGACAAGTACATGGATAGGACAGGTTTGGAGGGATATGGACCAAACGCGGGCAGTTGGGGCCAGTGTAGCTGGGACATGTTGGTCGGTGTGGGGCAAAGGGCCTGTTCCCACACTGTATCACTCTATGATTCTATGAAAATGGGACTAAGCCAATGGTGCATGGATGTGTCATACAGTGACAACAGTTTGCTACATTCTCACTTAGTGAGAGCAGACACATTTATAATTAATGTAATTACTTTAGAGTTTTTTTCGTATGACTACATCCAATTAAAATTGATGGTTGGAACCACAAATATGATAATAGACCCAAGATATTGCATCAGTAGTTAACCTGATCTCTTGAGTTAATCTTATCAACCAATTGATTCTGGCTGGATTCCCCAGACTTTTGTTAATAGTTTGCAGACCATTTTTATTTGTAAATATGTGAGGCAATTGGAAGATTTGGATCTGCCTCTCTCGTTACCTCCGTGGTCTTCAGTTATGCAGCCTGAAGAAGAGTTATAGTATAAGCCGTTTAAAGGCAGCAATCCAATTCCTACTAGCTGTGGGGCCTGTCATTTAGAAGGCCTCGAATGTGTGCCATGCAAGAACTGAAAAAACTCGATCTAAATGAAAGTGCCAACATCAAACAGCCAAGCCCAACAAGGGGAATAGTTTAAAAATGAATAGAAAAGAGAAGAACTTCTCAAACTGGCTGAAAGAGAGAGATAGTGTTCAACAGGGATCGCCGCTGCAACCATTCTTTACTTTGTGCTTTACATGACTCTCATAATAGTATTCGTAGCCACTATATCATTTGTCAAATTGTGGCGTATTTACAATAATTGGGAAGATATAAACAAGCCTTAGAGTGAATGTAGGTAATTGGAAGGTAGACAAAAATGCTGGAGAAACTCAGCCGGTGAGGCAGCATCTATGGAGTGAAGGAATGGGTGACATTTCGGGTCAGGAAATTCTTCAGTCTGAAATGTCACCCATCCCTTCGCTCCATAGATGCTGCCTCACCAACTGAGTTTCTCCAGCGTTTCTGTCTACCTTTGTTTGTTCCAGCATCTGCAGTTCCTTCTTAAACATGGGTAATTGAAAAGTGAAATTCAGTAGAGCAATAGTTAGATTTTTGTGAGGAAGAATGAGGCCAATCATACTTGTAAGAAGTGTAACTGAGTGTGAAGAAAAGAGGAAAAAGGGTATGCTGCCAGAAACCCGAGTTTAATCCTGATCTTGGGTACTGTCTATGTGGGGTTTGCAGGTTTTACTTCTGATGACCGCATGGGTTCTCACCAGGTATTCCAGTTTCCTCCCACATCTCGAAGACATATGTGGGTTTGTAAGCTAATTGGACTCTGTAAATTGCCCCCAGTGTGCAGGGAGTGGATGCGAAAGTGGGACAATGTAGAACTAGTGTAAACCGGTGATCAATGGTCAGTATGGACTGGGGTTGAAGGGTCTGTTTCCATGCTCTATCTCTAAACTAAACTATGTAGAGATCCCGACTTTAAGTTAGATGAACTTTTAGTTGCTGAAAGTGCCAACATCAAACAGCTAAGCCCATGTGAACAAATTATAGTTTTATTTGAAACGGTAACAAATCTAAAGCAAGGAAGTATTTGTAAACAAAAGTAGACAATAGGTGCAAGAGTAGGCCATTCGGCCCTTTGAGCCAGCACCGCCATCACTGTGATCATGGCTGATCATCCACAATCAGTACCCCGTTCCTGCCTTCTCACCAATTCCCCTGACTCTGCTATCTTTAAGAGCTCTTTCTAAGTCTCTCTTGAAAGCATCCAGAGAATTGGCCTCCACTGCCTTCTGAGGCAGCAAATTCCACAGATTCACAAGGTTTTTCCTCATCTCCATTCTAAATGGCCTACACCTTATTCTTAAACTGTGGCCCCTGGTTCTGGAGTCTCCCAACATCGGGAACACGTTTCCTGCCTCTAGCGTGTCCAATCCCTTAATAATCTTATGTTTCAATACGATAGCCTCTCATCCTAAATTCCAGAGTATACAAGCCCAGCTGATCCATTCTATCCACATTGACACTTCTGCCATCCCAGGAATTAGCCTCGTGAATCTTCGCTGCACTCTTTCAATAGCAAGAATGTCCTTCCTCAAATTTGGAGACCAAAACTGCACACAATACTCCAGGTGTGGTCTTACTAGTGCCCTGTACAACTCCAGAAGGACCTCTTTTCTCCTATACTCACCTCCTCTTGTTGTGAAGGCCAACATGCCATTAGCTTTCTTCACTACCTGCTATACCGGCATGCTTACTTTCAGTGACTGATGAACAAGGACCCCCAGATCTCTTTGTACTTTCACTTTTCCCAACTTAACACCATTCAGATAATAATCTGCCTTTATGTTTTTGCCACCAAAGTGGATAACCTCACATATATCCACATTAAACTGCATCTGCCATGCATCCGCCCACTCACCCAACCTGTCTAAGTCACCTTGCATCCTCATAGCATCCTCCTCACAGTTCACACTGCCACCTAGCTTTGTGTCATGTGCAAATTTGCTAATGTTACTTTGAATCCCTTCATTTAAATGATTTATGTATATTGTAAATAGCTGTGATCCCAGCACAGAGTCTTGCGGTACCCCACTAGTCACTGCCTGCCATTCTGAAAGGGACCCTTCGTTAATCCCTACTCTTTGTTTCCTGTCTGCCAAGCAATTTTCCATCCATGTCAATACCCTAGCCCCCAATACCATGTGCTCTAAATTTGCCCACTAATCTCCCATGTGGGACCTTATCAAATGCTTTCTGAAAGTCCAGGTACACTACATCCACTGCCTCTCCCTTGTCCATTTTCCTAGCCTCAAAAAATCCCAGATTAGTCAAGCATGATTTCCCCTTCATAAATCCATGCTGCCTCAGACCGATCCTGTTATGCTATCCAAATGTGTCGCTATTTCATCTTTTATAATTGACTCCAGCATCTTCCCCACCACCAATGTCAGGCTAACTGGTCTATAATTATTTGTTTTCTCTTAAAAAGTGGGATAACATTAGCTACCCTCCAATCTACAGGAACTGATCCTGAACCTATAGAACATTGAAAAATGATCACCAATGCGTCCACGATTTCTAGAGCCACTTCCTTAGGTACCCTGGGATGCAGACCATCAGGCCCTGGGGATTTATCAGCCTTCAGTCGCATCAGTCTATCAAACACCATTTCCTGCCTAATGTGAAAAGCAAGATCGAGGTTGCAATGATCAACATTTGAGCAGGCTTGGGCTTTTGCTGGGAAACACCAAAGTAAATCATTTGAAATGATTTGAGAATTTGACTGGGCTGATGAGGATAAGACTGAGTAACTAATGGTGCATACATATGTGGTCACTGGTTATATAATTAATTTCGTCACCAGCTGTTGAAAATGTAGGAAATTATGCCATGTGGAGTGATCAAACTTCGTGGCATGGAGACATGGGAGAGGGCGTGGAAAGGAGAAAAGGATGTGGAAAGACATTTCTACGACGTGAAAGATCATTTAAGTGAAAGGATCTTTCTGTTTGTAAGCGACCACTGATTCTGTTCGAAAATAGACACAAAAAGCTGGAGTAACTCAGCAGGACAGGCAGTATCTCTGGAGAGAAAGAATGGGTGATGTTTTGGTTCGAGACCCTTCTTCAGACTAGTCAGAGAAAAGGGAAACAAGAGATATAGAAATAATGAACGGAAGATGATTCTGTTCATTGCTTACAATGATGTCCGTGCATGAAGTTTGTAAAATTTAGCTTTGGCCATCTGATACTTGTCCAGTTTGTTCTTTTTTTCCCCCTTCTTATCTGATTTTGTATGAAAACATGTTTGTTTGCAAATGTACATTTACGTAAAGTCCCAGAATGGATAGAAAATTTGCATTGTGCATTTTGCATGCATTGCATATTTTACATAACCCAATGAAAAGCCTGTGTTTGGGGAGCTCTTGAATATGTACACATATTAAATGTAGTAATTTTTGATTTGGTAATAATATGTGCAGGTTTTGTTTAGTAATATTACTGTTTTTTCTAATATTTGACTTTTTTTTGGGAGACTGGTGAAAAGCAAATTTGTGCAATAGTGGCTAATGGATTAAGATGGCGTCTGTTTGATCATATCGTCTTTTTGCTAACTGGACAGCATGCAACAAACATTTTTTTTCACGGGACCTTCGTACACGTGACAATAATAAACTAAACTAATTTGGTTTGACATTCTTCATTCTGTTTTGTAATATTTTATTAAGAAAAATATAAATAAGTGGCAGCATTGAGGAAATGTTAGTTATTCAACTTACAATAGATTCTGAATAGCTGGGGAAAATCTGCAGGGTCAGGCAGCATCTATGGAAAGAGATACAGTCCAAGTTTTAAATATGTGACCCTATGTCATGTTGAATGACTGGTTACAGACCAAAATATTGACTTTCTCTTTCCCAGCATTTTCTCTTTTTATTTCAAGTTTTCAGCATCTTTTTAAAATTTATTTCCATCTTAATTAGCCTTGGGTGTCTTTTTTGCCACCAATTAGGCCAAGGCTGATCTGTGACCTATTGTTATATATAACATTTTTGAAATTTTAATGCTATACAAGATTCTTTGCATTTCTTTTTTGTGCCAGTTATGAAAATAGTTATGCAAAAACGTCAGCTTTCTGGAGCTGGGGGAGATTTTAAACTAAAATTGCCTTAATGGGGAGTCAGACTGAATTTTGCTGGCAATCTGGCCCGCTCTTTTGTGTGTTGCCGCAATAAGCTGTGCATAGACCCTGGGTGTGCAAAATGCAAATATCACGAGTTACTGAGACTGTTATCTATCACCAGTGTTACAAAGGATAGGCCATTTTGTCTCAAAATATTTCCCTTCACTTAAGAATTCCGTGCCACCTGTTCTTCCAATAAACATTAATCAGAAGAATACCTTTAATCATAAATCAATATTACAGTGCGATGATCTTCATAAAATACCTTCAGAGCTCTAGAAGAAAAGGATGCAATGGATCCAGTGAAGTGGTTCCTCAAGCAAGCTGTCAGTCATTTGGCAGATTGCTGCCTCAGTAAAGCTTTCAAACAAGTGGCAAATGGTGCAGGACAGACATCCTCCTGCTTATTAATCACAACCTCTTAGAAAACTGGTGTTCAGTTTCCCTCTTTCCGATGGATTACAAGTTCTTTGACCTGCCATGTCCATTTGTCTGAGCTGTGAACTGGCCCAGATGACCCACTCCTTCCCGACCTGTATAATGTGAGGCTCATTAATGACAATGGCCAACTGGTCCAGGACCGAGTCCACCTATGTAGTGTGTTAGTCTGTCAGTTGCTCTTGCTTCTTTAGCTGGAAGAGCATATTTTGTAGAGTAATTGGGATTCTTCCTCCATTGTTCAGTCATAGGCTGTTTTGTGGCCCGGTTCTGGCTTTTCTGTGCTGCTACGGTGCATCTGTTGTAACCTAACAGGTTTTTGAGGGGATTGTATCAGGGATACCATTTATTCTTCCAACTGTATTTCATCTGTGTGGAGCCATTCCTGTGTCTTTGGAGGAGACCGGCAGGTTTGGCTGTGTGCAGGCTGAGTATGAGGGTTCTCTCAGTTTATCCCAATGGCAGGCATATGCCAATGACTGCCTGAAGAAGGTTCCCACCCCAAAATGTCACCTGTCCATGTTCTCCAGAGATGCTGCCTGACCCGCTAAGATACTCCAGCACTTTGTGCCCCATGTGCATCTTGTGCTCACAAGTCCAGTTGACCTCCAAAAGTTGTACAACTCCCAGCAGATCTTCCTGGCCACATCTTGCTTGTGCGGGAAATGTTCCAGACTCTTGGTAGATCAGTGGAAGTTAGACTCCTTACTGAAGGCATGTGAGTAGAATTCCTTTATCCGAGAATCTACCAAACCCGCATGGGTGACGACTGGCCAGCAAACTAGCACGAGTTAGAGGCAAACATCTCCAATCCTTTAGAGCGCTGGACAGGTGCCTTCCCACATGGCTCAAGGAGCTTCCATGATGTAGGGCTGTTTGCTGTTTTCTCCATTACCCATTGCTTTTGGCACTATCATCCAAAAGTTGCCCATCAGTTTGATTGGGGCAAGTGAAATCCCTGAGTTTCTATTATGGTTCTTAGTCTGCCAGTTGATAGTCCAGTCAATTTCAAATTGTGCATCTGTACAAGGATTGTGACTGTCCGTATTCAGATACTGCAGAAATACCCGTACATAGAGTGTCCTCCCAATTTTCACCACCAATTTTCATCCTGCACTCAAATTTGCTTGAACCATCTCCAGCACCTCCCTCCCCTTTCTTGATCTCAGTCTCCATCACATGAAATAGACTGTACACAAAAAGCTGGAGAAACTCAGCGGGTGCAGCAGCATCTATGGAGCGAAGGAGATAGGCAACGTTTCGGGCCAAAACCCTTCTTCAGACTGATGGGAGGTGGTGGGGGGGGGGGGGGGGGGCGGGAAGAAGAAAGGAAATAGGCGGAGGAGCCCGAGGGCTGAGGGAGAGTTGGGAAGGGGAGGAGACAGCAAGGGTTAACAAAATTGAGAAAATTCAATGTTCAAGCCAAGAGGATGCAGACTCCCCAAGCCGAATATGAGGTGCTGTTCCTCCAATTTGCGGTGTTGCTCAGTCTGGCCGTGGAGGAGGCCCAGGACAGAGAGGTCGGATACGGAATGTGAGGGGGGAGTTGCAGTGCTGAGCCACCGGGAGGTCGGGTTGGTTATTGCGGACCGAGCGGAGGTGGTCGGCGAAACGATCGGCAAGCCTCCGCTTGGTCTCACCGATATAGATCAGCTGGCATTGAGAGCAGCGGATGCAGTAGATGAGGTTGGAGGAGGTGCAGGTGAACCTCTGTCGGACCTGATATATATATATATATATATTGACTGACGTCTATTACAAACCCACTGACTCCAACAACTATCTCGACTACACTTTTTCCCACCCTGCTTCCTGCAAAGACTCCTGTCCCCTACTCCCAATTTCCCCCATCTATGCCGCATCTGCGCCCAAGATGAGGTGATCCATACAAGAACATCTGAGATGTCCTCAATCTTTAGGGAAAGGGGGTTCCTCTCTCCCATCATGAGGCCCTCGTGTCTCCTCGGTGCTCTGCCCTTGCTCCGCCTCCCCTTAGTCGCAACAGAAACAGAGTCCCCTTAGTCCTTACCTTCCACCCCATCAGCCGTTGAGAACAACACATAATCCCCCGAAATTTCCGCCACCTCCAACGGGATCCCACCACTAGCCACATTTTCCCATCTCCACCCCTTTCCGCCTACCGCAGAGACCGTTCCCTCTGCAACTCCCTGGTTTACTCATCCCTTCCCAACCAAACCTCCCCTTACCCAGGTACCTTCCCCTGCAACCGCAGAAGACGCAACACCTGTCGCTGTACCTCCTCCCCCGACTCTGCCCAGGGACCCCGACAGTCCTTTCAGGATAAGCAGAGGTTCACTTGCACCTCCTCCAACCTCATCTACCGTATCCTTCGTTCAAGATGTGGACTCTTACACATCAAACCAAACGCAGACTGGGCGATCGTTTCGCGGAACACCTTTGCTCTGCCCGTGTAAACCAACCTGATCTCCCAGTTGCTGGACACTAATTCTCCGTCCCGTTCCTACACAGACCTTTCTGTTCCTAGTCTCCTCCAATGTCAGAGTGAAGCTAAACGTAAATTGGAGGAACACCATCTCATATTTCGCTTGTGCAACTTATTGCCCAGTGGTATGAATAGTGATTTCTTTCACTTCAAGTAGCTCCGGCATTACTTCTCTCTTTATTCCTCCCCCGCCCAAGTCTCACTAGCTTCTTGTTTTCACCAAACTAACAGCTATCAATGGCCTGTTTCCTTAATCATCGTTACTTTTTTGCATATCTTTAATTCATTGTTCTTTATCTCTCCACATCTCCATCTATATGATGGCTCGAAGGGCCGAATGGCCTACTCCTGCGTCTATTGTCTATATCTCGTTTCCCTTATCCCTAATCAGTCTGAAGAAGGGTCTGGATCCGAAACATCACGCATTCCTTCTCTCCTGAGATGCTGTCTGTCTCGCTGAGTTACACCAGCTTTTTGTGGGTGTCCTTCCAGAAGATGTGTGCTGCCTTCAACACAGTACACAGCTAATGATGACAGGCATGAGCTGCACTTTTTTTGGAGACATTATTGCCTGGGTTTTAACAGAACTCCTTTTATTTAGAGCCTAGGTCATGATTGCCTCCTGCCCCTCTATATACTCCTCAACGTCTGGTTGCACTCTATCATTTATGCTCCTGATCTGTGGATGCCAAGTGCAGAAGAGCATGGGTGGTGCCGATCAGAGGGCCTTCTCATTTTTGTGCTCCTGAGTCTTGTCAGGATGTTCACATACAGAGCCAAGCAGTGGGCTGATGAATGGTTTGTCTGAACTAATAGACTGCCATTCTTTCAAAGTTGTGTCATGAGTGCACCAATATGGCCCTGAAAAGAGAACATATCATCCTTGTCCATTGCCCATCTATTTGGATAATGTGCCATTGCCAGCAAAGTCTCGGATGAGATGCAGAGGTATTTGTTGAGGTTTGTCCCGGAAAGCAACATTACACAGGACTCTGTACTAGCTGTTGCGGAGAACACACAGATACAAATTTTAAATGCTGTTAGGAATCCCTCATTGCAGTGAAAGATGCAGAATCATCACCTATGAGTCTGAAGGAGGAAACTTAACTAAAATGTTCTCTCCACAGCATGGCCTGCTGTGTTTGTCTGGCACTTTGTGTTTTTCTCAAGATGCCATCATCTGCAGTTCCTAGTGAAGCCAATATTCCTTATTCCCTTTGCCCCATTTCCACAATGATCTCTGTAAAAATGTGAGATGTATTTGGCATCATATAGTACAAATAATAATGAACTAACTTGACTGTTAAAGCAAATATCTAAATCCCGCAGAAAACAGAAATCTAAAATGAAATTGGTATCGTGCTGGAAACCTTTGTTTGAAATGTGGGTTGTGTGCAGAATCAATTGCTGGACTATTCATTCTCCTTCTAGCAGAGAAGTTAGGCAAAGAAAGACTTTATTAGAAGTGCTCAAAATTAAGGGGTTTGATGCGAGAAATAACAGGAGAAACTGTTGATAGAAATAATGGATGCAACTAGAAGAAACAAATAAAAGAACGAGAAGCATACAGAGTTTTTGCACAGCATAGGAAAAAATTGTACCATTGGGTCAAGTAGAGGAAATTTGACTAATTCGATTTCACATTTATATAGCCAGCATGTGTATTAGATGCTTAATCCTCGTTCTGTGATATTCAATGAAACTGTACACATCTTTATCTGCAAGTTCACTGTAGCAATAATTCTGTAACACTATATTCTGTACTCTGGTGTTTTTCTCTGCACTGTGTGTTGTATTTTTGTGTGGCTGATTGTACTTGTGTGCAGTATGGAATTGACTAGATGGACACAAACAAAGATTTTCACTATCACAGTGCACATGACAATAGTAAACCAATAAAATATGTTATTTCTTTCTTTGCTTGTGGGGGGAAGATGAATTCAGGAATATTTTTGAATCTCTGAATTTATGTCTGAACTATAATTTAAGCCTGATTTTTGTTTCTTTTGTATATTCCATTGTAACTGCTGATATGTGATTGAAAATGGCGTTTGTATTTTATTCTTGTATAATACAGAGATTAAGATAAAATATGTTAGAATTTAAATGCACTTGAAGATATACAGTTGTTAAAGTGGAAGAACTAATGATAACATCTAGGTTAACCAAATGTTTAAAAACAGTGAAAATGCCTCAGTATCGGTAGTATCTTTTCATAATAAGAATTATGTGTTGGTACTAACATTACTGAAGCTGTCACCAATAGTTTAGCGATACAGTACAGAATCAGGCCCTACGGCCCACTGAGTCTGCGCCAGCCATGATCCACGTACGCTAACACTATCCTACACAGTAGGGCCAATTTACAATTTGCTGAAGCTAATTAACCGAAAAACCTGTACATCTTTGGAATGTGGGAGGAAACTGGAGCTCCCGAGAAAACCTCAAGTGGTCTCTGGGGGAACGTACATGTTCCGTACAAACAACACCCATAGCCAGGATTGATCACAGGTCTCTGGCATTGTAAAGCAGCAACTCTACCGCTGCGCCACCGGCTGACACCACTTTAAAGGTTTTTAAATAATCAATAATTGTGCTAAATGGGAAGTTGTTGTATGGGGAACTTGATCCCAGAACAACTGAAAGGTGCTGAATCATCTGTCATACAGTGCTGGAAGTGGTAAATTGATTCAGCAGAAACCGAGGTTTAGAACTTGATTTTTTTTTTTTTGGCCAGTTGTGTATAATGACAACTTCATTGAATTATTTATTATAATAAAACTGCAAGTTCTTGCTTCAGTCCTTATCTTTATTTTCTATTTTAAAAAAATAAGCTCAATGGAACTGGAAGAATAGACCATAACTATAACCACAGTACATTGTGTCCCAATTCCCTGAAAGTGTCCTCCAATAAATTTATATCACAGATGGCCAAACCCTTCCACAAATTGAATTTGCTGCCACGTAATTATGGCTGCCTTGCCTATACACAGTACAAATCATTTTGGAATATTTTTTACTTTAATGTCTCCATTCAGAATTCTAATAAATCTTAAATTTGGTGAGAAGGGGTGACTGCCAATTATTATCCATAGTTAGTATTCGGATCTGGTTTATGTATTTTAATCAATTTTCCATTATTTTCCCAAATCCTTTATATAAGTATTCGCTGTATGTGTGGGAATTTAAGTTTAAAATCAATAACAGTGAACAAATGATGCTGATAATGTTAATAAATCTTCCTGATAAAACAAGCTCAAGTAGGTATTTTAAGATGAAGATCTATATTTGCAATAGCAAATTTGAGGTTGTGGTGAATTCATTTCAAATTCTGTCCTCTTATTATCTTGTAGACATCTAATTATATTTAATCACAAGGAAACTGCTTAACGTGTGCTTTAACAGGGTCGATTGTGACAATTCAGTGTACTTTAGTATGTGCTAATTTTATAGGAGTGGGTTTTGCAAGGCTTGTTTATACAGTGGTTTGTGATTTCAACAAAACAGCTGCAGAAGTGGCATACGTAAAGAGATTTTGTCTGGCAAAACCATGTCATTCGCAGATCATTTGAAGCAGATCATTTAAAGCAGCTCACCAGGCTTTGAAAAAATGCTTGAAGTTAATATAATTACAAACATAGTAGTCATTTAAAATTGTGCCTCACTGCATTTGCACATTTTTTTACTTGATAAGAACATCTTTTGATGGTAACCATTGCCTGTGCAATCTAAGATAGACACTACCCAGCTTCCATTGATGAAACCTATGAAATAATTGCATATTTTGAATTATAGGAATTGGGCTGTTTGAGGTCTGATTCAGACTGAAATGGTATTCAAAGACTTCCAATTCCTATGTTAATGCTAATGCTGTTTGGGTGGGTTTAAATCAGATTGGCAGAGGGGAGGGATCCAATGCAGGACTGAGGCAGGTCTATGGAAGGTGATGATAGAATGTTCAGTGGACAGAATAGGAAGAAGCACGGCAGGGAGTGAGGATGGACTGTTTTAATTACATTTATTTTTAATGCAAGGGGCTTGATGTGTAAGGAGGTAGAACTCGGGGTGTGAAAAGATATGTTCGACAGAAACATTGTAGCTGTTACACAAACCCTGCTAGGAGAGGGGCAAGACTGGCACCTTAATGTTCCAGAGTATAGGTACGACTGCAGGATACAAAAGGATACAAAGGACATTTATTATCATATACACCAAATGGTGTTGTGAAATTTGACTTGGCAATGCAGCACACAAAGATAAGACACAACATTAAAGAATTTAACAACATAAAAACATCCCCCCACAATGGTTCCCACTGTGGGGGAAGGCAGCAAAGCCCAGTCCCATCCCCTGTTCACCCATATTCGGGCCTATTGTGGCCTCCGCAGCCAGTCCGATGTTTTTCAGGCCCTCTTGCTGGAACTCCGGCGTCTGGTGAACACTCATCAGTGGCTTGGAAATGTTTGGAGCGGCCGCTTCCTCCCCGGAGACCTTGGCACCCATAGTCCTTAGGCCGTGCTGGCTGGAGCTCCGACTCTGGCGATCTTGCATCCCAGGCTCTGCGGTGTTTTAAATCCGGCGCCGCCCGCGGCCACAGCTCCTCGGATGTTAAAGTCGGCGGCCACAGTACTCCGGAGCCCACCGCACGATGACCCGGTAAGGCATCGCCTGCTCCGTGATGGCGTCCCTGCGCTGCGCCGCCGCCGAAGCTGCAGCCCCGCCTGGTCCCGACAGGAAAGGCCGCTCCAGTCCAATGGTAGGCGCGAGGAGGGGGGCGAAGAAGCAGCTAGGAGGGAAGCTGCCTCTCCGACCAGGTAGGCACTAGGAAACAAGGTTTCCCCCTCCCCTCCCACCCCCACCACATAAAAGACTAGAAGACCTCCAAAACAAACACTTTAACTCACTAAAAATAAAAAAAAGGGTGAAAGGACTAACACCCCCTATGCTAGTAGGGGAGAGATAGAGGTGAGGGTAAAAGAGGAGGGATGTTGCTTTACAGATTAAAGAGAATGTCACACAGCTGTCCGTGATTACATTACTGATGGTTAATCCAGTGAGGCCATATTGGTGGAACAGGGAAATAAAAAATGGTGGTTTACCTTGTTGGGAGTGTACTATAGGCCACCAAATAGTCAATAGGAATTGTGTACCGTTTGGCTGTATTTTGCCAACTTAATTTTTTTAAATCTGTTGTCCATGAAGACAGATCAATTTGTTCAAAATTGAGTCCTGTAGAATGAAATAAATCACAATGTTTTTTTAAAATCTCAGTTGAAAATGAAGACCGATCAATTTGTTCAAAATGGAGTCTTCCTTGTAGTATGAACAAGCACAATGAAAATTTGTTTTTAATCTCGGTTGTCAATGAAGACAGATCAATTTGTTCAAAATTGAGCCTTTCCTGTAGAATGAAATCAATCACAATGATTTTTTAAAAATCAGTGAAATTCCTCGTATGTTGCAAATAGTGCCACAAGGTTGCAGGAGCTGCAACACTAAAGGTGATCATAGAACAATAGGTGCAGGAGTAGGCCATTTAGCTCTTCTAGCCAGTACCGCCATTCACTGTGATCATGGCTGATTATCCATAATCAGTACCCTGTCCCTGCCTTCGCCCCATATTCCTTAACTCCGGTATCTCTCTCTTGCAAGCATCCAGAGAATTGGCCCCCACTGCCTTCTGAGGCAGAGAATTCCACAGATTCACAATTCTCTGGGTGAAAAGGTTTTTCCTCATCTCTAATCTAAATGGACTCCCCCAACATATGGAACCTGTTTCCTGCCACTAGCGTGTCCAATCCCTTAATAATCTTATGTTTCAATAAGATCCCCACTCATCCCCACTAATGCTATATTTAAGAGGGAGTTAGATGTGGCCCTTGTGGCTAAGGGGATCAGAGGGTATGGAGAGAAGGCAGGTACGGGATACTGAGTTGGATGATCAGCCATGATCATATTGAATGGCCTACTCCTGCACCTAATTTCTATGTTTCTGTGTTTCTATCCTAAATTCCAGTGTATACAAGCCCAGTCGCTCCATTCTTTCAGCATATGACAGGCCCGCCATCCCAGGAATGAACCTCGTGAACTTACGCTTGATTCCCTCAATAGCAAGATTGGCCATCCTCAAATTCTGAGACCAAATCTGCACACAATACTCTAGGTGTGGTCTCGCTAGGGCCCTGTACAACTGCAGAAGGACCTCTTTGCTCCTATACACAACTCCTCTTGTTATGAAGGCCAACATGCCATTAGCTTTCTTCGTTGCTTGCTGTAACTGCATGCATACTTCACTGACTGATGTACAAGGACACCCAGATCTTCTTGTACTTCCCCTTTTTCTTACTTGATACCATTCAGATAATCTGCCTTCCTGTTCTTGCCACCAAAGTGGATAACCTCATAATTATCTACATCATTCTGCATCTGCCCACTCACCCAACCCACAAGTTTTGTGTCATCCGCAAACTTAGAGATGCTTTACATTTAATTCCCTCATCTTAGACGAGGGAATTAAATGTAAAGCATCTCTAAGTTAATATATATTGTAAACAACTGGGGTTCCAGCATGGAGCCTTGCTGCACCCCACTAGTCACGGCCTGCCATTCTGAAAAGGACCTGTTAATTCCTGCTGTTTGCTTCCTGTCTGCCAATCAGTTCCCTATCCATGTCAATACCCTACCCCCAATACTGTGCTCTAATTTTGCACACTAATATCTTGTCAAAGGCTTTTTGAAAAGTCCAGATACACCACACCCACTGGCTCTCCCTTATCCATTCTACTTGTTACATCCTCAAAAAATTTCAAAAGATTAGTCAAGCATGATTTCCCCTTCATAAATCCATGCAGACTTTGACCCATTCTGTCACTGATTTCCAAATGTGCTGCGATAACATCTTTAATAATTGACTCCAGCATCTTACCCACTGCCGATGTAAGGCTAACTGGTCTATAATTCCCCGTTTTCTCTCTTCCTCCTTTCTTAAAATGTGGAATTACTTTGACTACCCTCCAGTCCACAGGAACTGATCCAGAGTCAAGAGAACATTGGAAAATAATCACCAATGCATCCACGATTTCTAGGGCCACCTCCTTGAGTGCTCTGGGATGCAGACCATCAGGCCCTTGGGATTTATTTGCCTTCTGTCCCAACAGTTTACCTAACACAATTTTCTGACAAATGTGGATTCCCTTCAGTTCCTCCCTCCCAATAGATCCTCTGTCCCCTTGTATTTCCAGGAGATTGTTTGTGTCTTCCTTAGTGAAGACAGAACCAAAGTACTTGTTTTATTATTCTGCCATTTCCTTGTTTACCATTATACATTCACCTGTCTCTGACTGTAAGGGACCTACATTTGTCTTCACTAATCTTTTCCTTTTTACATACCTAAATAAACTTTTACAATCAGTTGTTATAGTCCCTGCAAGCTTTCTTTTGTGCTCTTTCCCCCCCCCCCCCCCCCCTCTTCATTAACCCCTTTGTCCTCCTCTGTTGAGTTCTAAATTTCTCCCAGTCCTCTGGTTTATCGCTTCTTCGGGCCAATCTATATGCCTCTTCCTTGGATTTAACACTATCCTTGACTTCCCTCGTCAGCCACGATTGAACCGCCTTCTCAGTTTTATTTTTTCGCAAGACAGGGATGAACAATTTCTGGAGCTAAATCTTTGCCATTGCATCTCCACTGTCAACCCTTTAATTAAGTATAATTTGCCAGTCTGTCCTAGCCAATTCCTGTCTCATACCTTTAAGGTCTCCTTTATTCAAGTTCAGGACCCTAGTCTCTGAATTAACCGTGTCACTCTCCATCCAAATGCAGAATTCCACCATATTATGGGCACTGTTGCCCAAGGGGCCTTGCACAACTAGATCGCTAACTAATTCTTCCTCATTGCATAACACCCAGTCTAGGATGGCCTGCCCTCTAGTTGGTTCTACACATTGGTTTAAAAACCCATCCCGTATATATTCCAGGAAATTCTCCTCTTCAGCGCTGTTACCAATTTGGTTTGCCCAATCTATATGTAGATTAAAGTCACCCATGATTATTGTTGTACCTTTGCTACAAGCATCCCTAATTTCCTGCTTGATGCTGTCCCCAACCTCCGTACTGCTGTTTGGTGGTCTGTACACAACTCCCAAAAGCGTTTTCTGCCTTTGGCTATTTCGCAGTTCTACCCACACTGATTCTACAGCATCTAAGCTGATGCCTCTCCTTGCTATTGCAAAAAACTTCTCTTTAACTGGTAATACCACCCCACCTGTTCTTTTCTGTCTATCCTTCCTGAATATTGAATACTCCTGCATGTTTAGCTCCCAGCCTTGGTCACCCTGGAGCCATGTCTCCGTAATTCCAACGATATCATATCCCTTAATTACTATCTGTGCATTCAATTCATCCACCTTATTTCAAATGCTCCTTACATTAAGGCACAAAGCTTTCAGATTAGTTTTCCTTATCTCCTTACTACCTTTTACTTCTGTCCTTTCATGGCCCTCTGTCTCCTTCCATTGGGTCCCATTCCCCAGCCCTGTTAGTTTATACCTGACGTTTCCTACAATCTCTTACCCGTTAGCTGCACATATACGCTTCCATGTTGTTGACATAGTAAGGAGTTTTAATTTTCCCATTATAGACTGACTGTCACAGTGCCAAGAGCTTTGGTAGAGTGGAATTTGTTAAACATGTCCAGGAAAGTTTCCTAAGGCAATATGTGGAGGGCCCTACGACGGAGAGGGCAAAGCTTGAGCTACTCTTAGAAAATTAGGAAGACTAAAGTGTCTGTGGTGAGCCTTTTGGGATCAACGACCACTGTTCTGAATTGAGGTAAGGTCAACTTTGATGTTATTAGAGTGAATTTGCAAACGTTGATGGGATTAGGTAGTCACAAAATACTGGAGTAACTCAGCGGGACAGGCAGCATCTCTGGAGAGAAGGAAGGGGTGATGTTTCATATTGAGAACCTTCTTCAGACTGATGTCAGGGGCGGGACAGAGATAGAATGTAGTCGGAGACAGTAAGACTGGTGGGAGTACTGGGGAGGGGATGGAGAGAGAGAGAGAGGGAAAGCAAGGGCTATTTGAAGTTGGGGAAGTCGATGTTTATACTACTGGGGTGTAAGCTACCCAAGCAAAATATGAGGTGCTGTTCCTCCAATTTGCACTGGGCCTCACTCTGTCAACGGAGGAGGCCCAGGACAGAAAGATCAGAATGGGAGGGGGAGTTAAAGTGCTGAGCGACCGGGAGATCAGGGGGATCAGCCTGACCTGACGTAATCTGAGGAAAGACATTCTTGCCATAGAGGGAGTACAGAGAAGGTTCACCAGACTGATTCCTGGGATGGCAGGACTTCCATGTGAAGAAAGACTGGATAGACTCGGCTTGCACTCGCTGGAATTTAGAAGATTGAGGGGGGATCTCATAGAGACTTACAGAATTCTTAGGGGGTTGGACAGGCTAGATGCAGGAAGATTGTTCCCGATGTTGGGGAAGTCCAGGACAAGGAGTAACAGTTTATGGATAAGGGGGAAGTCTTTTAGGACCGAGATGAGAAAATCACTTTTCACACAGAGAGTGGTGAATCTGTGGAATTCTCTGCCACAGAAGGTAGTTGAGGCCAGTTCGTTGGCTATATTTAAGAGAGAGTTAGATGTGGCCCTTGTGGCTAAAGGGATCAGGGGGTATGGAGAGAAGGCAGATACAGGATACTGAGTTGGATGATCAGCCATGATCATATTGAATGGCGGTGCAGGCTCGAAGGGCCGAATGGCCTACTCCTGCACCTATTTTCTATGTTTCTATGACCTGTTGTTCGTACCCTTTGCCCCACCGTTTACAGCTGTATGTTTTTCATGGCTGAAGCCTAAGTTTGGAAATACCTCCTTTAACTCGGTCACATTACCCTGTCCATTAAAGCCCTCCAGAACATTGCCTGGTCTATCTTTATGTTCTTCAGCTCAGTAGTTTTGTCAATACTTTGAAGTGTCTTGGAGCATATTTTATATTTTTATTATTAATAAATAAGGGCAGCACGGTGGTGCAGCGGTAGAGTTGCTGCCTTACAGTGCTTGTAGCTGCGGAGGCCCGGGTTCTATCCCGACTACGGGTGCTGTCTATACGGAGTTTGTACGTTCTCCCAGTGACCTGTATGGGTTTTCTCCAAGATCTTCGGTTTCCTCCCACACTCCAAAGACATCCAGATTTTTTAGGTAAATTGGCTTGTTAAATGTAAAAATTGTGTGTGTAGAATAGTGCTGATGATAGTGTTAATATGCGCGGCCCTAGCAGGTCGAAGGGCCTGTTTCCGCGCTGTATCTCTAAACTAAACTAAAGTTCTTGCTGAGCCCCCTCTTCCTCCATCCTTCTGCTTTTCCTCCAGCACTGCTTCATCTGACAGTAGCATTAGTCAGAGTTCTAGCCTCTCATTGTTGAGTAATAAACTTTCCATTACCCCATCCATCCTTTGCTTTGGATATGTGTATTTGTGAATGTCACAAAACTGAAAGAGTCAGAGCACCAGTTGCTTATTACAATGAATTAAGACAAATTGAATGAGAGATGTTTTATGGACTTGAGAACCATGTTACTGATAAGGCATTGGACAATAGACAATAAACTATAGGTGCAGGAGTAGGCCCTTCGAGCCTTGGACTTGAAAGAGAAAATAGTCAGGAGCCATTTTGGGGAGTATGGCGAGGAGGAAGGTTATTACGTGCAAAGTGGCATGAAAGCTCCTCATTGTAGAGGATAAGTACCGCTGCGAAGTTTCATGATGCTTACAGTATTTCCTACTTGTAACAGATGGTTGGGAAAAGGTTGAGAGGATTTCAATTTTCTTTTTATCCTAGTTGTAGATGGACAAGCACCTCACACCTGCTCCAAGGTGAAAATTGTAAAGTGAAGTAAACCACAATTTTTTTTTTTCTTATGCAACTTATTAAAATGAAAGTTGTGCTAAGGCTGTGTCAGTCCAACTCATTGTTGTGGAAATATATGCACTCCCATCATACGATCATCGCTTTACTATGCCTCGCCTATCCTTAATGCATCCTACTCCTTCAGTTCAGTTTCTGAAGATGTTGGGCTTCTTACGGCTATAATTACCCCGGTGACAAATTCAACCCAGGGTCTCGCCCTTAACCGGTGAACCTGAAAATAACAAAACATTGCTATAAACCTGAAATATTAACAGAAAATACTGGATGCTGTCAGCATGTTAAGCTGTATCTGTGGAAAGAAATTGTTGTATTTTACATTGATCAGAGCTT
The DNA here is from genome assembly GCA_963514005.1 of Raja brachyura. The sequence goes on along the minus strand of OY740781.1, from coordinate 115,622,289 downwards.
TGAAAAATTACATTTATTTTTGATTTGCAGTGAGAACGGGGAGGGTGGATTGAAGGGCAAGGGCAAGAGATTGACATTTCTGGTTGACCTTTCGTCAGACCTTTCCCAAGTTCTGTTGTGTATTTCCAACATATTCTGTTTTTATATGATTAAGTTTTAGTAGGTAAAAAATTCCAGAAGATTAGTCAAGCATGATTTTCCCCTTCGTAAATCCATGCTGACTCGGACTGATCTTGTTACTGCTGTCCAAATGTTCGGCGATCTCATCTTTTATAATTGACTCCAGCATCTTCTCCACCACCGATGTCAGGCTAACTGGTCTATAATTCCCTGTTTTCTCTCCCCCACCTTTCTTAAAAAGTGGGATAACATTAGCTACCCTCCAATCCACAGGAACTGATTCTGAGTCTTTGGAACATTGAAAAATTATCACCAATGCATCCGCGATTTCTAGAGCCACTTCCTTAAGTACTCTGGGATGCAGACCATCAGGCCCTGGGGATTTATCAGCCTTCAGTCCCATCAGTCTATCCAACACCATTTCCTGCCTAATGTGGATTTCCTTCAGTTCCTCGGTCACCCCAGATCCTCTGGCCACTACTATATCAGGAAGATTGTTTGTGTCCTTCTTAGTGAAGACAGATCCAAAGTACCTGTTCAACTCATCTGCCATTTCCTTGTTCCCCAGAATAAATTCACCTTTTTCGGTCTTGAAGGGTCCAACTTTGGTCTTAACTAAATGTTTTCCTCTTCATAAACCTAAAAAAGCTTTTACTATCCTGCTATATATTCTTGGCTAGCTTACCTTCGTACCTCATCTTTTCTCCCCGAATTGTCTTTTTAGTTATCTTCTGTTGTTCTTTAAACATTACCCAATCTTCTTGCTTCCCGCTCATCTTTGCTACGTTGTACTTCTTCGCTTTAAATTTTATACTATCCCTGACGTCCCTTGTCAGCCATGGTCATCCCTTTCTCCCCTTGGAATCTTTCTTCCTATAGGAATGAACTGATCCTGCACCTTCTGTATTATTCCTAGAAACACCTGCCGTTTTTGTTCCACTGTCATCCCTGCTAGTGTATCTTTCCAGTCAACTTTGGCCAGCTCCTCCCTCATGGCCCCATAGTCCCCTTTATTCAACTGCAACACTGACACCTCCGATCTACTCTTCTCCCTCTCCAATTATAGATTAAACTTGACCATGTTATGGTCACTGCCTCCTAATGGCTCATTAACCTCGAGGTCCTTTAACCACATGTGATTTGTTTTTTCTGTTATAAGTCTCAAATTGTGGAGTACATGGGCAAATAAATAAATGATGGGTCTTTGGCCCAAACATATAAGTGTGAGGTGCTGCATCTTTTGCAGGACAAATCAAAATAGGACGTACATGGTAAATGGGAGGGAATTGAGGAATGCTGTGGAACAGAGGGATCTAGGAATAACTGTGCATAGTTCCCTGAAGGTGGAATCGCATGTAGATAGGGTGGTAAAGAAAGCTTTTGGTGTGCTGGCCTTTATAAATCAGAGCATTGAATATAGGAGTAGGGAAGTAATGTTAAAATTGTACAAGGCATTGGTGCGACCAATTCTGGAGTGTGGTGTACAATTTTGGTCGCCTAATTATAGGAAGGATGTCAACAAAATAGAGAGAGTACAGAGGAGATTTACTAGAATGTTGCCTGGGTTCCAGCAACTAAGTTACAGAGAAAGGTTGAACAAGTTAGGTCTTTATTCTTTGGAGCGCAGAAGGTTAAGGGGGGACTTGATTGAGGTCTTTAAAATGATGAAAGGGATAGACAGAGTTGGCGAGGAGAAGCTTTTCCCATTGAGGGTAGGGAAGATTCAAACAAGGGCATGACATGAGAATTAAGGGACAGAAGTTTAGGGTTAACATGAGGGGGAACTTCTTTACTCAGAGAGTGGTGGCTGTGTGGAATGATCTTCCAGCAGAAGTGGTGGAGGCAGGATCGATTTTAACATTTAAAAATAAAGTGGATAGGCATATGGACGGGAAGGGAATGGATGGGTATGGTCTGAGTGCAGGTAGATGGGACTAGGGGAAAATAAATGGTCGGCACGGACTGGAAGGGCCGAGAAGGCCTGTTTCCGTGCTGTAATTGTTATATGGTTATAACATTATGGAGGGCACTGTAACCATTTATGGTAAGAAACTGCTCTTGGTGATAGACATTGAAATTCTCTGCCAGAGTACTTGCTGAACCCTTGCTACTTTCAACATCGTCTAAGCACTGATTTAGCTGCATAATGAGGATGGTTGGTTGGCCATCCAGAGCAGGTTTCACTGCCTGCATTTGACCTTTAATTACTTTTAAAGGGAATCAAAAGTAAAAGTTGGACCTTGGAAACAAAAATCTACAGATGCTGGTTAATACACAAAAGATAACAATGTGCTGGAGTAACTTAGCAGGTCAGGCAGCATCTCTGAAGAACATGGACAAGGGATGTTTTGTGATGAAACCCTTCTTCAGACTGATTGTAGAGTTGGGGGGGGGGGCAGAGAAAGCTGGAAATGGGGAGAGCCAGAACATTTAAAAAAAATCAAAATGGATTTTATTTGAGAAATTTATACAATACATGATCCTTACAAAACTCCATCCGACATTCTCAGAGGCTATACATACATTCAATACTGTTTGTACAATTTTACCCACCCCCCCCCCCCCCCCCCCCCCCCCCCATGTCCAGCAGCGGGAGGACCCTAGACTGTGATCCTCCCCCACAGAGCCTTGGCGTTGGCTGCACAGAGCTTCAGTCCGTCCCTCAGCACGTACAGAGGGCCAGTCGGCAACATTCGCCGACAGACATGCCACCCTGCTGGGAGGTCAACAAAGCTCGGGCAGATCAAATTTGATGTCCTTCCAGCAGCACTCGATGTCCGTCTCTGAATGTGTCCCTGGGAACAGTCTGTAAACTATCCACAGAGAGTCCTCTGTGACAGTGCATGCAAACTTCTCCAGACTCTCGTTGCAAATCCACACCCTGCAAAGAGGTCGGCAACCGTCTCCTCTCCATAGCAGCCGTCCCAAGGGCAACGTGCGCTGGCAGTGAGGTTCCGACTGTGCAGGAAAGATCTGACTGGGAGGGCTCCCCTCACCGCCAGCCAAGCCAGGTCTTGGTGCTTGTTGGTGAGTTCTGGCGATGAGGCATTTTGCCAGACAAGCTGGGCAGTCTGCTCTGGGAACCACGCCACAGGATCCATGGAGCCATTTCCCTGCAGTGCCTGCAGGACGTTCCGTGCTGATCACTGCCTAATGGACTTGTGGTGAAAGGTGTTGGTCCGGAAGAACCTTTCCACCAATGACAGATGGTGCGGCAACGTCCAGCGGATTGGCACATTGCGTGGCATCTGTGCCAGGCCCATCCTTTGCAACACCGGCGACAGGTAGAACCTCAGCAGGTAGTGACACTTGATGCCCATGTGCCTTGGCTCTACACTCCGCCTGATGCAGCCACACACGAAGGTGGCCATCAGGGTGAGTACGACGTTGGGCACGCTTTTATCCCCGTTGTCTGCCAACGTGCATTGTGGCCCGTCGCACCGGGTCCTTCCTCGTCCCCAGATGAAGTGGAAGACGGCCTGGGTGATCCCTGTGGCGTAAGAGGAGGGGGAATGGGCCACACATGCGCCAAGTACAGCAACCCCGAGAGCACCTCACATCTGATTACCAAATTCTTTCCCCGTTATAGATAGGGAGTGCTCCTTCCACAGCGCCAGTTTCTTCCCCACCTTGGTTATCCGTTCCATCAAATTCTTGTCATACGCCTTAGCCCCCCCCGAAACAGATTCCCACCACCTTCAACAAGTCAGGATTGATGGTGAAGGGGACGGAGAATCGGTCGGGCCATTTGCCAAAGAGCATGGCCTCGCTCTTCCTGCGGTTCACCCTGGCTCCCTTGGCTGACTCAAAACTGGTCGCAGACGCTGATCAATCTGTGGACCGACCCTGGATCCGAGCAGAAGACAGCGACATCGTCCATGTACAGGGAGGTTTTGACCCGAGTGCCCCGACTGGCTGGCAGTGTCACTCCTCTTATGCGCACGTCCATTTTCCTGATGGACTACAGACGAACAAGACACAGGAGGGAGGGCAACGCTGCCTGACTCGAGACCTGACGGGGAAGCTGTGATTTCTACCCATTGTTTTGGACTGCACTACAGATATTGGTGTGGAGCAGTTTGATCCAATTCCAGATTCCCTCCCTGAAGCCGATTTTGGAGAGCACATCCCTCATGTACGTGTGCAATGTCCTGTTGAAGACCTTCTCCTGGTCCAAGCTGACCAGGCAGGCATCCACCCGTCTGTCCTGCACGTAGGCAATGGTATTTTTCAGCAGCGCCAGGCTGTCTTGAGGTTTTTCACTCCAGGTGCAGCACAGGTTTGGTCCAGGTGGATCACCGGTCCTAGAGCAGACTTGATCCAGTTGGTGATGGTCTTAAACAGGATCTTGTAATCTACATTCAACATTGTGATGGGTCTGAAATTCCTTATCATTCTTCTCCCCCTTCTGTTTGTAGTTTAGGATGATGCTGCCCTCCCTCATAGAGTCTGACATGCTGCCGGCTAGAAAAGCATGTCATTAGACAATAGGTGCACGAGTAGGCAATTCGGCCCTTCAAGCCAGCATCGCCATTCAATGTGATTATGGCTGATCATCCACAATCAGTACCCCATTCCTGCCTTCTCACCATATCCCCTGACTCCGATAACTTGAAAAGCTCTATCCAGCTGTCTTGAAAGTATCCAGAAAACAGGCCTCCACCACCCTCTGAGGCAGACTCACAACTCTCTGTGAAGAAGTGTTTCTTCGTCTCCGTTCTAAATGGCTTACCCCTTATTCTTAAAACTGTGGCCCCTGGTTCTGAACTCCCCCAACATGTGGAACATGTTTCCTGCCTCCAGTGTGTCCAAACCCTTAATAATCTTATATGTTTCAATAAGATCCCCTCTCATCCTTCTAAATTCCAGTATACAAGCCCAGCTGCTGCATTCTCTCAGCATATGACAGTCCCGCCATCTCGGGAATTAACCTTGTAAAACTACGCTACACTCCCTCTATAGCAAGAATGTCGTTCCTCAAATTAGGGGATCGAAACTGCACACAATATTCCAGGTGTGGTCTCACTAGGGCCCTATACAACTGCAGAAGGACCTTTTTTCTCCGATACTCAACTCCTCTTATTATGAAGGCCAACATGCCATTCGCTTTCCTCACTGCCTGCTGTACCTGCATGCTTACATTCATTGACCGATGAACAAGGACCCCCCAGATCACGTTGTACTTCCCCTTTTCCCAACTTGACACCATTTAGAGAATAATTTGCCTTCCTGTTTTTGCTACCAAAATGGATAACCTTTCCACATTTATCCACATTAAACTGCATCTGCCATGCATCTGTCCACTCACCCAATCTGTCCAAGTCACCCTGCATTTTCATAGCATCCTCCTCACAGTTCACACTGCCACCCAGCTTTGTGTCATGTGCAAATTTGCTAATGTTACTTTGAAAGTATTCAATGCCATTGTACACTTCCAGCAGGCCCGGCCCACCCAGTTCCACAGAGCTGAATACAACTCAGCCGGTAAGCCATCGCTTCCGGGTGTTTTATTCGAGTCAAAGGAACGAATGGAGCCAGTCAACTCCTCTAGGGTCATTGGTTGGTCCAGACTCTCCCGCTTGCTGTCCTCCAAGAACTCGTGATAGAGGACAGGAAGTTCTCTTTGAAGATGTTCATGGAATCCTAATTGAAACCAATGTCATCTTGGCAGCACCTGGGTTCATTCTCCTGCATAAATGCTGAGGAATTTTCCAGGGAGACTGTGATTTGTTGCTGGGCATAAAACGACTTACAAAAAAGCACAGTAACAGATGTGGTGCCATCTGTCCCTCCGTGTCCCAGAGTCTCGAAGCATGTGTTCAATTCCATGCCTTCCTCAGCAGAACATCTGTAATATTTTTCAGAACTGCCAACCACGGCCAGCAGGAATCTGCACATTAACATGCATTGAAGAAGGGTATTGACCTGAAATGTCACCTATCCATGTTTTCCAGAGATGCTGCAAGTCCTGCTGAGTTGCTCCAGAACTTCGTGCCCTTTCATATAAACCAGCATCTGCAATTTGTTATTTGTACATTTAAATGCATTGTTGACCATTAAATGGTTTTGAGGATTCTAAAGTTATGATAAATATCAGTTCCTTACTAAACCTGCTACATGTTTGCCTATAAGGGCCTGCACTAATCAACATGTTCATTATCTATGCAGGTATTAGATATATCTTAAAAACCACTGTGGTAGATTTTATGCCTGTATTCTTTGATCCATTTTTGAGTAAATTTAAATCTAGAAAATTTCCCAAAATGTCAAATACCATTTTACCATAGCTAATGTTTGGTGATTTGGAGTGTTGTTGGAATTAGCATATATTTTAACTACAATGTTTGGGTCTGGTAGTATTCTTTGTCTTTTTTATTACTTTTTAATGGCATAGTGCGACAGTATATTGTTAGTGCCCTGTGTGTGTATAAAGGTCTTTTTTGGTTTAAAGCTCCTGAGATTAGCTAATTTTTCCCAAAGTTAACATCTTTAAACATTGGTGGCTTTCTTTAGAATCTAATTCTCAGCAGTATTCAGCTAAAGATTGCTGCAGGACGTGTTTATGAATAAGCTTCATTAGATGCGGATCCATTGAAACTTTCCTTCTATCCTTCATTGAAGCAAATCTCTCGGCGCGGAACAACCTCCTGCATTGCTTGGCTGGATTGTCATGGGGTGCTAGGACGTCTACTCTCCAAACCAGTGCTCTTGTACAGCACCACTGAGTACGCCGCCCCAGCATGGTGCCGCAGCGCTCATACTAGCAAGCTAGGCGCCATACTCAACGACACCATGCGGATCATCACCGGCTGCCTACGCCTTACTCCAACGGATCTTCTGCCGGTGCTCGCAGGTATCGTACCCGCCAAGCCTCACAGAGAGTACTTCACTCACAGGCTGTTGTGCAAGGCCCCATCGGACGCCAAATATCCTTTGCGCCACCTTGCCCAGGACTCACAGCAACTGGGACCTCAACGCCTCAAAAGCACAGTAACAGATGTGGTGCCATCTGTCCCTCCGTGTCCCAGAGACTCGAAGCATGTGTTCAATTCCATGCCTTCCTCAGCAGAACATCTGTAATATTTTTCAGAACTGCCAACCACGGCCAGCAGGAATCTGCACATTAACATGCATTGAAGAAGGGTATTGACCTGAAATGTCACCTATCCATGTTTTCCAGAGATGCTGCAAGTCCTGCTGAGTTGCTCCAGAACTTCGTGCCCTTTCATATAAACCAGCATCTGCAATTTGTTATTTGTACATTTAAATGCATTGTTGACCATTAAATGGTTTTGAGGATTCTAAACATCTCGTCGCCCCTTCTCCCGTCATGCAGCAACCCTCTGTGGCTCTGGTTTAAACTCACTAGGAGCATGGAGAACCAATTGGGAACAGACTTTGCGACCTCCACAATTCACTGTTGCACCGAACACCATAGCCCCACCCAGCTCGGACCTGCCCCGCAAAGAGTGGGTCGCCCTGAACCGGCTCCGTACAGGGTCGGCCGGTTCAACGCCAACATGCATCGCTGGGGGCTGCGTTCATCAGCAGCCTGCATGTGTGGAGCAGACCAGCAAAGAGGGCAGCATGTCATTTTCAACTGCACTGTCCTTCGCCCCCCCTTGTGGAGGGATAGACCTCACGGCCCTCGACAACAGCACACTGAACTGGCTGCATCTCTGGAGGGTGTTACATAACCTCTGCTGCCTCAAACGAAAGAAGAGGAATTGAAGCACCCTTAATCAGGATCGAACCCGGTTCTCCGGAGCTGCATTCGCTATTAGGCAGCAACTCTACCGCTGCGCCACCATGCCACACATTTCCTTTCTGACCATTTCCTTGTTAGCTGCCTGACCCGCTAAATTCCTCCAGCAGTTTTTTTTTTTTGCTCAAGATTGGAGCATCTGCAGCCTCCTGTCTCAAGCTGGTGACATTGATTTAAATGTATAGGAAGGAACTGGTTTAAACCAAAGATAGACACAAAAAGCTGGAGTAAATCTGCCGGACAGGCAGCATCTCTGGAGAGAAGGAATGACTGACATTTTGGGTCGAGAAGGGTCTTGACCCGAAACGTCACCCATTCCTTCTCTCCAGAGATGCTGCCTGTCCTGCTGAGATACTCCAGCTTTTTGTATCTATCTGAGATTTAATTAAAGATTTGTTGTTGCTAACCTATTGTAACTGTACATTTTACAAGAACTAAATTAAACACATTTTCAGGGTTCGGCTATTACAATAATTTGTACCCGTTACCATCTCTAATGTTCCAAACCGACAAAAAAATATTTCAAGTATAAGACTAATAATTATGCAACAATTACAAAATATGAAGCTAATACTTTAAGAAACTGACGTTTTAAATGATGTGTCAATAGACACTCTGCCGCTGAATTCCATTGTTTCTGTCTTGATCAGAATATGCCAATTTTATGCTTTTTTTTGTTTTGAGTACAAGCATTGCCGATTAACACTTTTCAGAGTAGATGTGACATTTGTGAGGTATTCTGAATTGCATGGTGAATTAGTGAGTATAATGGACGTGGTCCTCATGTATATTTAAGCTAACTTGAACGCACAGAAACCGAGTGTGGAAAATGGCATGTTGGCATTTTATTCAAGAGTGTTTGAGTACAAGATTAATGATGTCTTGCTACAATTATAGAGGTTAATTACCCCATACCCGAAGCATTGTGTAACAATGTTGGTCTCTTTTCTTGGGAAAAGGTACAGAGAGCACAACAAAAAAAATACTTGTTCCTAGTTTACAGATACAGAATGGAGTTAGGGGTTACAGTCTCAAACTATGGAATAGACTGCTTAGGACTGAAATTAGAAAACGCTTCAACTGTAGGTCGGTGAATCTTTGCAGTTCTCTACCCTGGAGCATTATAAATACTCACTTTTTGATTATATCCAAAATAGTGATAGATTGCTTGATGATAAAATAATCTGGAGCTATGGGTGTGGGACAGAAAATGATGTTGAGGTAAAAGAACAGCCATTAAATTCTTGATTGATGGAGCAGGCCAGCAGCTGAATCACCCTCTCTTGCTAAATAATAATTTGCACTGGTATTGGCGTTATTAATTTGTTTATTTTTTGTTATATTATCTGTGTATTGTGTTTACAAGCCTGTTAAGCTGCTGTAAATAAGAATTATTTTGTTGTTGGTACATATGATCATTAAACACTTTGGACTCTTGACTTGACCCATCTTGACCCCTAACTTCAGCCACATAGAACGGAAAGTTAGAAAATCCATTTCATGGCCCTGGGGATTTTTTGTGCAGTACAACAAATTATAAATCATTGGACTATGACAGAAGCAAAACTCGGATACCATTTGAGCTCCTGATTACGATCCACTTTAAATTCCCTGTACCTCCTCCATCCACCACAGTCTCCCTTTTTTTGCTTATTCCATCTCCACATCTCAAAATCCAGAAAACATACGTGATACCCCTCTGTGGCAAGTAAAAACAATAAAAGAATATTCAACTATGATATCGCCCCACCTTCTTGAGTTTCTAAATCAAAAGACATGCAATTTGGTGATAACACATTTTGCTTCTCCCATCTTGTAATAAAATGTAAAGTTGATGTGTCGAAGGACCTCTCTTTAAAAAAAAAAACACCCATGAAGACTGCACCATCCCAGATAAATACTTCACCTGTCACTGCTCTCCCCACTGCAGGTAATTGCCAGGAGAGACAAAAATAACCTGAGAACAAATAAAGGAATGAGGGTGGCATGGTGGAGCAGCGGTAGAGTTGCTTTCTTACAGCGCCAGAGATCTGGGTGTGATCCCAACTACGGGTGTTGTCTGTTTGTACGTTCTCCCTGTGATCACATGAGTTTTCTCCGAGATGTTCGTTTTCCTCCTACACTCCAAAGACGTACAAGTTTGTAGGTTAATTGGCTTGGTATAAATGTAAATTGTCCCTAGTGTGTGTAGGATAGTGTTAATGTGCGGGGATCTCTGGTTGGTGCGGACTCGCTGGACCGAAGGGCCTGTTTCCGCGCTGTATTTTTTAAACTAAACTAAAATTCTGCCTGCCCTCTCCAAAACCAACCCAGTACAACACGTGGAGCATGTTACCTATGTGACATGCTCTGTGCAGCTTGTCCTTCAGTGTTTAAAGGGTTGGCAACCACTGATGTAGTCAGGTTTACCGTTCACTGGGGGAGGGGGAAAATAAATGGCTAACATCCGGTCAGTTCGAACCATTGCATAATTTAAATTGATTTTGCTGCCTTTCACTGGTTCCTACCCCATATTGTTCCAAAAGCTTTTCAAAACTTGCTCTCGCGTTGAACTTTCATTTGGAGGATTACTTTTTGAATGAAAAAGTACGTGGCTTCTGCTTGTGTCATTGTGGGTTGTGTGCTGACAATGTAACGTGCATGGTGTATGAATGACACCAGGAGCAATTACAAGAAGGTGATGAGGCCACACTTGGAGCACTGTGTGCACTTTTCGTCATCCTGCAATTGGAAGGATGTAATTAACCTGGACCGTGCAGGGATATTGCCAGGGCTTGAGGGGCTGAGACTTTATTCCTTTGAGCGGAGGAAGCTGAGGGATGCATTTTTTGTAGAGGTCTATAGATTCAGAAGGGGAATAAATAGGGCGAATGCATAGTCTTTTACCCAGAGTACACAGGTTTAAGGTTAGAGGAGAAATATTTAATGGGAACCTGAGCAGCACCTTTTTCACACAGAAGGTGGTGGGTGTATGGTAGTTGAGGCAGGTACTATTATATTTAAAATCATTTGGACGGGTACGTGGATAGGAAAGGTTTAAAAGGATGCTGGTCAAATGTAGGCAAGTGGGACTAGTGTACACGGGTCATGTTGGTCAGTGTGTGAAAGTTGGGGCATCTAGGTCAGCATGGACGAGTTGGGCCAAAAGGCCATTTTCTGTGCTGTATGACTCTATCTCTGTACACATCAATCACCTGACTATTGTTGGAGGAGGGGAAGGGAACCAAGCAGCTGAACTGGACTATCTATCACAAGGCCTGTAGTTGAGCAACCTCTTCCAGGGTTTGATCTTGAAGGCATTTTAATGCTGTATGCCCAAGGTTTACACAGCTGAAATTGATTTAATAAACATTGGGTTATGTGTTCACAGTGTTGAGTGCTTGCTGTGTGACTGACAGAAAACCAGCAGCACAATGCGATGTCAAGAAGAACAGTAAACACAATCAGTTTAATCCTGTAGCTGACCTCCAGTGCAAAAAAATCTAATCTTAATTCATGACTGCTTCTACAGTATGCTCCATAATGTTTGGGACAAAGACCCATCATTTATTTATTTGCCTTTGTACTCCACAATTTGAGATTTGTAATAGAAAAAAATCACATGTGGTTAAAGTGCTTATTGTCAGATTTTATTAGAGGGTAATTTTTATACATTTTGGTTTCACAATGTAGAAATTACAGCAGTGTTTATACATAGTTCCTCCATTTCAGGGCACCATATGTTTGGGACACAGCAATGTCATGCAAATGAAAGTAGTCATGTTTAGTATTTTGTTTCATATCCTTTGCATACAATGACCGCTTGAAGTCTGCGATTCATGGACATCACCAGTTGTTGGGTGTCTTCTCTGGTGATGCTCTGCTAGGCCTGTATTGCAGCCATCTTTAGCTTATGCTTGTTTTGGGGGCAAGTCCCCTTCAGTTTTCTCTTCCGCATATAAAAAGAATGCTCAATGGGTACAGATCAGGTGATTGACTTGACCACTCAAGAATTTACCATTTATTAGCTTTGATAAACTCCTTTGTTGCTTTAGCAGTAAGTTTGGGATCATTGTCTTGCTGCAGAATGAACCCCCGGCCAATGAGTTTTTAGGCATTTGTTTGAACTTGAGCAGATAGTATGTGCCTATACACTTCAGAATTCATTATGCTACTACCATCAGCAGTTGTATCATCAATGACGATAAGTGAGCCAGTACCTACGACAGCCATACATGCCCAGGCCATAACACCCCCACCACCGTGTTTCACAGATGAGGTAGTATGCTTTGGATCTTGGGCAGTTCCTTCTCTCCTCCATACTTTGCTCTTCCCATCACTCTGATATGTTAATCTTCATCTCATCTGTCCACAAGACCTTTTTCCAGATCTGTGGTTGCTCTTTTAAGTACTTCTTGGCAAACTGTAACCTGGCCATCCTATTTTTGCGGCTAACCAGTGATTTGCATCTTGCAGTGTAGCCCTGTATTTCTGTTCATGAAGTCTTCTGTGGACAGTGGTCATTGACAAATCCACACCTGACTCCTGAAGAGTGTTTCTGATCTGTCGGACACGTGTTTGGGGATTTTTTCTTTATTATAGAGAGAATTTTTCTGTCATCAGCTGTGGAGATCTTCCTTGGCCTGTCCCTTTGCGAATAGTAAGCTCACCAGCGCTCTCTTTCTTCTTAATGATGTTCCAAACGGTCGATTTTGATAAGCCCAAGGTTTGGCTGATGTCTCTAACAGTTTTATTCTTGTTTCTCAGTCTCATAATGGCTTCTTTGACATTCATTGGCACAACTTTTCTCCTCATGTTGATAAACAGTAATAAAAGTTTCCAAAGGTGATGGAAAGACTGGAGGAAAGACTAGGAGCTGAGAGCTCTCTTATACCTGCATTAAGGAGGCAATTAAACACACCTGAGCAATTACAAACATCTGTGAAGCCATGTGTCCCAAACATTATGGTGCCCGATATGGGGGGTGCTATGTATTTCAACTTCTTATTGCTATAATTTGGGACATGGAAGAAATTGATATAATATGAAATGAAATAACTTTATATTGGTTCTTCGTAACCTTGAAATATGAAAGTGCTTTCCAGCATATTAAGTACTTGTGAAGAGTAACCTTGTAATAAAATAGTAAGAAGTGGCAATCGATTGTGTGCATTTCAAGGTATCTCAAACAGCATGGAATTCATAAGAGGGAGAATCAGAGAACTCAGACTTGTAACTCAAAATTGTACATTTAAAGCAAATGGGAGTCACCCAGAAAGCCTGACATTGATGCTTGATTCCAACTAGCCTAAACAACTTGTTTTTGATGGTTAAAAAATCATTAAATTCTGGTTGTCATACAACATTTTGGTTTGGACATGAGCTGATGACCATCCGGATATAAATAGGAATGTGTTTTCTGTAAGCTATTATGGATGAGGAAGGCCAGGTAGTTGCAGTATATAGTTTCCTCAGAAAAGAGCAGTCACAGAAATGTTGTCTACGCATGTGATAAATGAGGAGTCAGCTGTGAACCATCGGCTGTAAACTAGGACTGTTGTTGCCATGGCAGCGTCAAGTGGCATTTAGTGGTAATGCATGACTAACCTTGTTTAACAGGCTAGTTTTTGTGAAAATACTCCAACCATAGCGAGGAATTGAGAAGCACTAGAATATGTTGCACAATTGTTGCCTTTATGTTCGATCCCAGCCCGCTTGATCCAACCATCAATCTCCCATATACTGAAAGTTTACGAAGAATACAGAAAGGCTTTTGATATTTCAAACCAATTCTAGTGGATGGATTTTCGTGAATCAGTCTGTAGACCTGTGTGGCATCCATTCAAGCAAAACTGTTTTGATAATGTCATTTTTCATGCAATATCGGTATGTAGCTGAAAGTGCTATTTTTATTTTGTTAAAATCTGTAAAACTTCATAAATGGTATAAATTAGTGAAAATTTAAAATGTGTTGCTTTCCTCCCTCTCCTCTCCCCTAAATTATCAGGTGGCCTAAAGACACTGAAGCTCAGTTAGAGCTTTAAGTTCATTTTTCCCCATATCATTTCAAAATGTATTACTTTTAACAAAGATCTGCAGAAGACGAAAACGTAATCAGTAGATTTATTCCCCCCTTTTGAATATGTCGAGTAAATACTGTATTGTAAATACTGTATCGTAAATACTGTATCTGATTTGACAAGCATCTTATGGTTAATAATACTTAGCGCTGAAAGTGCATAGATGTGAATATATAATCTGTTGTTGTGAAGACTTTCCTCTTTTTAAAGAGACATATAGATGTTCTAACCTGCAACAGAGGGTTTAATAACTGCCGTGTTGAAGAGCTGGCTGTGTGATTTGCATTTCCAGATACTCTGATCTGATGTTAAAATGGCCACGAGTCTCCGATAAGAAACCTCGCTCCTCCAATTGTTTTGGTAAAAGGCCTGAAGTTATTTCCGTTTTCATCTGTGATAATACTAGAGTTCAATAAAGGAGATGTTTTACAGAGGTATGTTAGCAAAATGTATTTAATTTCGCACAAAATATAAAATCTGTAAACTTGTTATTTTTAGGTGTTAAGAAACAAACAAGCCTAATTTAATTCTGCAGTGTAGTGCTTCTGAAATTAAATTAGTTGCATAATGTATCACGCCAAGTTTCTGCAGCCACCCCATCTCCATTAACCAAGACTTAAAATTTTAACTCCTCTCGCCTTTTTTCCATCGGGTAGGTTGGAAGTCATACAGGTACAGGGGCTCTTTGGGTTATGGGAGACTTGGGGGGGGGGGGGGGGGGAGGAGAACTATTTGCAGACCGTTCTTAGGAGTGAAACCCTTGTGTGACCTGTGGACTCCCTGTACTTGATAGGGACCCTAACCAAATGTCAAATGCAATGTAATGTAGAAATTTGTTCATTGGTTTTAAGAAACAAACCATGGTACTGCAGTTTGTTTTGGTTGTAGTATTGTATACTGCGTGCATTTTAATACATGACAGCTGTTATTACAACGATGTATAAATGTGACTTCCTTCTCATCACTGCTCCTTAGGGATCCCTAGTTACGGGCACAAGCTAAATGTACATTTCATTGCATTTTACATTATTGTAGGAATAAATTGTGGCATCATATGATCATCATTGATCATATGATGCAGGCAGATGGAATGGGAGGCACACTTCAGAATCCAATCCACACTTCAGAATCCAATCCACAGCAACACCCTCAACTGTTTAATGTTAACTTGTCATTTCGAAATGTCTTCCTAAGCAGCTGAAGTTAAATGTTAACTTAAAATGACTAAAAACGATAGTATTGCAAAATGTCTGGAAGATTTTATTTTGACCAATCTAATCCATCTATCATTACAGTACTTAGTAGAGAGCAGGGTCCCTCACCTGCCTGATTTGTTACTTCATTCTGCCCATCTTCCCTTCTGATTTCTGTGTATCCATTTTTTGTTGTTCCTCTTATCTTGCCTTCCTTTAAGTTGGCTGTGAGGTTTGGCAGAGAAAGGAGCCTCAAGCACCTGCGTTTAGAACAGACCATATGCGGTAAATATGACATTGATGAAAGTTCTTGCCCCTCGACTTGGATAGGGTGGATGTGGAGAGGATGTTTCCACTAGTGGAAAAGTCTAGGACTAGAGGTCATAGCCTCTGAATTAAAGGACGTTCTTTTAGGAGGAGATATTGGGACTAAAGGAATTTCTTTAGTTAGAGAGTGGTGAATCAGGAATTCTTTACCACAGAAGGCTTTGGAGGCCAAGCCAGTGGATATATTTAAGCAGAGATAAATAGATTCTTGATTAGTACAGGTGTCAGAGGTTATGGGGAGAAGGCAGGAGAATGGGGTTAGGAGGGAGAGATGATTGAATGGCAGAGTAGACTTGATGGGCCAAATAGCCTAATTCTGCTCCTATCACGTGATCTAATGACTCCGGTGTTGTGCCCATTTTCTTCCTCCAACTGCATGCTTCTCACTTCAGCATTTCCCTTAACTCCTCCGCACTCTCTCCCTCAATTCCATTTACCCGCATCTTTTTTCCTCTTTTTTTCTTAGTCTTATCTTTCCTCACACTCCCCTAGAACATTCCCTTTCCCATTTCTCCTGTAGTAACTCGGTGCATCTGTCTGATACTGATGCATCTTGGGAAGCTGCATTGGCTAGGCTCTCAATGAACCAATGAAAATGTTTCAGAAAACATGTACAAACTGATGAATGTCTGTAGTTAGGATCTATAATTATGCAGCATTGAGTTGACAGATGTTTTCTAATATTAATATAGAATCATTAATTGATAAGTGGGAAATAAATTAAGTTTTATCCTACATGATAAAATGTGGGATACAGGAAGTACATGCAGACAAAGTTTTTAATACAGTCTGAATAAAGAAGTTAATTTTTTGGGACTAGGACTGCCACAGCTGATGGCTCTGTTTACCCCGTGAACACAAGTTCACAAGTTATAGGAGTAGAATTAGGCCATTCAGCCCATTGAGTCTACTCCACCATTCAATCATGGCTGATCTCGGCCTCCTAATCCAAATTTCCTGCCTTCTCCCCCGTAAGCCTTGACATCCTTTCTAATCAAGAATTTGTCTATGCCTTAAAAATATCCACTGACTTGGCCTCCACAGCCTTTGGTGGCAATGTGTTCTTGAGATTAAATGCGCCCTGACTAAAGAAGTTCCTCCTTTCTAAAAGAGCGCCCGTTAATTCTAAGGCTATGGCCTCTGGTCTTAAAATGTTTCACCAGTGGAAACATCCTTTCTACATCCACTCTATGCCTTTCATTATTCTTTAAGTTTCAATGAGGTCCCCCCTCAACCTGCTGTTTTTAACAGATGTTTGAAATTTGGAGAGACCTAGAATCATAAAATGGGTGCAGAAGTAGGCTATTCAGCCCTTCGAGCCAGCACCACCATTTAATATGATCATAGCTGATCATCCAAAATCAGTACCCTGTTCCTGCTTTTTCCCCATATCCTAGATTCCTTTAGCCCTAAAAGCCAAATCTAGCTTACTCTTGAAAATATCCAGTGAATTGGCCTCCATTGCCTTCTGTGGCAGAGAATTCCACAGATTCACAACTCTCTGGGTGAAAACACCTTTCCTCATACGTTTGATACTTGGTTTCATGACCGTGGAATTCATTGCCACAGACGGCTGGCCAAGACATTGGGTATTTTTACAGTGGAGGTTGGTAAGGGTGTCAAAGTTTATGGGGAGAAGGGAGAACAATAGGGTTAAGAAGGAAAGATAGATCGGCCATGATTGAATGGCAGAGTAGACTCAGTGGGCCAAATGACCTACTTCTGCTTCTATGAACTTATGACTAGCAAGTGATTATGTCAGGGACACAAGGAACTGGAAGATGCTGGAATCTTGCACAGAACACCGAGCTGGAGTAAATTCAGCGGTCAGCCAAATCCCTGGAGATCATGGATAGGTGACGTTTCGCGTCAGGACTCATCTAAGTGTTTATGCCGTGTAGGCTAGGAATGTAGTTGCTTCAATCCTCGTTGATATCGGCTGGTGTATAGATTTTGCAGCAGTCACAATATCTTCAGCTTTAGAATTCTGAATATGCAAGTTTTTTGTTCTTGATCACAATCCGGAAAATGCTGTGTATTCAATCACTGCACCTATCCGATATGGATGTATCTTTGGAAGTTGCATTGACTTTCTGCATGGTTATCAGATAATAGAGCTGCAACCAAATAGCCGACCAGCATATTACTGCGGCTTACACTGTAACTGAAGGATTTCATAAAAAAAATACCCAGCATTAAATTAAATTTTATGAAGGTGGAACATACAGATGGGGCGATGAGATGTGGAAACATGGTAGGTGTAAAAAGCACATTTCTGAAAAAAAAACTTGAACTCGGGATGTGACTCCATTTGAATTTAATGCTTGTAAAATCTCAACCATAATTATAGGATTAATGTTATTGTATCATGTTCTTTGACTAAGGAGGGGACAGATGAACCCACTGAGTGGTGACACCATTCGAAGTGTGCATGTCACCATTCAGTACTGGAAAGGTTAGATTGGATCAGCTATCTGACCTTCACTGTCGTGGTAGTGACGTGATGCTGTGGGATGCCGATGCAATTAGGCTGACTATCTTTTAGAGGAAATGCGTGGAGTTGAACTTGGCCCTCTGACTGTGGTGAGATTTTTTTGAGAGAAACATAATCTAACAATTGTGAGCAATGTACAACAGACAGAGTGAAATGCTGCTGGAGAGAATTGCAGCCCTTCAAGTTAAAGAAGATAATTTTTCCTGACATTCTTATAAAACAGAATTCTATTCTTTTGGGTTTTCCACTCCATTATATCTGTTCTGATGAGAAGGCCAAATTCAATGCCATTGCTTCTGATACATTTATTTTTCTTCAATCTGTCATTCTTCTCAGTCTTAGTTAACACAGTGCTTAGCAAATATTTGTTTTACTTTTTTACTACTGAACTATAACTTTCACATAACCACTTCTGACATCTCTAGCATGAAGCCGCCACTAAACGGCTTCCTTTCCTCTTCTCTGTTAGCATTCAGAAAGAACTGTACCTTTTGTTTTCCAAAACAGTTCAATGCAGTTGCTGGGACAGAACATCTAAATGATGTACAAGCACCAGTTTGTACCTACCTTTGTTTCGGGTCCGATGGCAAGCAGATCTTTAGAATTTAACAATTAAACTACCGACTATATCTGGTAGCAGGTCGCTTGCTGCAAAGCTGAGTCCTAAATCTACCAGCCACCTTTGTGAGCTATAAGCAAGTTCAGTATTCTGACTGCACATGCGCAGGTCATAGCTCACTATCTATAGACATTCTCAGCAGCAATGCTGCTGCTTGTGTGCAGGCTTACATTTCGCCTGCGGTCGGGTTGGGATCCGAGTGTCCGGTGCTGTTAGTTGCTGCTGGGCCATCCCCATCCACTCCCAGGCATCCCGTCCCTGTCCAGGGTGGCCCTGGGCTGGCGGGGAGCCGGCCTTGGCTTGCAGCGGGTGCGGGGGGGGGGGGGGGGAGGCGCTGGCTCCAGCTCGGCTCTGCCTGTTCCACCAAGTTGGGGCGCCGGTCATGGGCGGGGATGAACACGGGGTGCTGCGGTGGCTCGGCAGGTCAAGCAACATCTCTGGAGAAGGGTCTCGACCCCAAACCATTCCTTTTCACCCATTCCTTTTCTCCGGGGATGCTGCTTATCCCGCTGAGTTGCCGCAGCGTTTTGTTTGTGTCCCTGTTGATGGTTGGTGCTCGGCTTTCGCCGGGGCGGTTGGCCAGCGGCCGCTGGGTGGGACGTGGGGTGCAGCTCGCGGTCCCCGACCCGTCATGGAGCGGGGTCTTCGGGAGTTGGAGCGGGGTTTGGCTGGAGTTGTCGCTTCTTCTCCGCACTGGCTGTGGGCCTGGGTCCGCCGTTGCTCCGGCTGGTGGAGACAATCCAATGGCGGTTCTGCATCGCATGTGGCGCCGGGTACACTGGTTCGACCCTGGCTGGGGATGAGGCCCGGGTCTGTGTGCGCAGCAGCACAGCTGCTGAGAATGTCTCTCCTCCGGTCCAGTCTCTCCCTGTCTCCCACTCGCATCTGCCCCCCTCTTTCTCTCGCTGTTCCATCCCGCTCTCCCGCTACCTGGCACCCCTGTTCCTCAGATTAAATATATTTTTACACATAAATTATGAATAAAGATAAGAATTTCTACACCGTTTATACAGCCAGCAATTCGTTCGCTTTTTCTTTCTCGTGAATGACGTTTGACAAATCCTATGATTCCTTGTGTTTTTCGGAATACCGAGGCTCTGCACACCTGGATTTCTGAGAAATTAGGGAGATTAAAATTAGTGGAATCACAGGAAAGAAAGTCTATTAGTTGTCCTGAAGCCTTGAGAAATGTAGGGAGAGGGAAAGTGAGGCAACTGTTAATCTCATTCTAAAGTTGTTTCAGTTGGATAATATTTCAAGATTTTCAGTGAAAAGCATCAACGTGAAAATATTTCTTCACACAAATGCCTGGATTTTCAATTTGTATTTTGAACCTAAAATGTTAACGGTGTGTTGTTATTTTTGAGTTCTCTGAAGTTATGCTGTCAGCCTCCATTAACTGCTGGACTGTCTTTGCCACAGTGTAACGTGCCCATTATGATTTGATGCACTTTCAGCTATTCAAACTGCAGATCACCATGAAATGGTACTATTTCATGAAATGGTAAAATCTCTTCTGGTATACTTGCTTCTCCGTTTCGGGTAGAAACATAGGCTCAAATGTTCAAATTGTTCCATGATGTGCTTCTTTCAGACTGGTTACTGATCCGAGATCAATATGATTCCTGTCTTATCTGTCTTACTGTATGTCTTTTGTCTTGCACTTCACTCCTCCCTCAACTTCTGCTTTGAAAGCTGCAATGCCTCCACACGTTTCCCCCATTTCTAAAGGTCATTTACCTGAAACTTTATCTGGTTTATCTATCCAAAGATGCTGCTTGACTGGCTGAGTTCTTCCAGCATTTCTGTTCTTGTGTTCAATAAATTTCCTATCCTCTGAAGTCGACTTTAGTTCAGGGGATTTACTGGGGGCTTGGTCTTGACCATCCATGGGTCTCACATAGGCCGTAGGTTTTTGCTTGAACATTCAAACAACTTTGACATCAGGTCTCTTGAAAGCTGTATGCACTGCTATGGAGTAAATTGTGGAAATCTAGTTTGCCTTTTTAGAAGTTGATCTGCGGTGGTATTTTTAATTAAGATTGAATTTTAAACATTACAAATTACAATTTCTCTCCAGAACTGCAGGACATTTTGAAATTGTCAATACGTGTTTAATTTATTTCAGGTTGAGGCATGGGCCCAAATGTTCCAATTGTTCTACGATGTGTTTCTTTCAGATTGGTTACTTATTACTTGGATGTTTTTCAGTGTTCTGAATAAATTTATTCTGCCAAAACTGGATAATGTGCAATGTTCTAAATACATTGATGAGATACAGGCAATTATATCAATGAATACGGTGAATTATTGGAAAATATTAAATCTTTTGATTCATACATCAGGGGTAATCCTGAGATTCTGGCTTTCGTACATTGATTTTCTGAATTGCTCTCACAAGAGTCTCATTATTATGTACCTCCTGCACTGTTCAAATAAACCTGTAGTGCAAATGGAGAAATTCCACACATCTTTAGTTTCTGTATTTATATAATTAACATACACATTTGTCTTTCATCAACCATCAGTTTTTTTATCACGTAATCTCTTTAGTTTACTTTCGAGATACAGCATGGAAATAGGCCCTTTGGCCCACTGAGTCCGTGCTGACTAGCAATCACTCATACAGTAGTTCTATCCTACACACTAGGGACAATTTACAGAAGGCAATTAACCTACAAACCTCCATGTCTTTGCGATGTGGGAGGAAACCAGAGCACCCGGAAAAAACAACATGGCCACACGTACAAACTCCACACAGCCTTTAGCTTTGAGCTCTGCCCCCCCACCCCCCTAGTCCTGATGAACGATCATTGACTTGAAATTTTAACTCATTATTTTCCTCTCTGTGGATGTCACACTTGTTAAACATTTCCAAAGTTTATTTCATGCAAAATACTTTACTTTGAAGTGCTGTGAGAAATTTCAGGTGAAAGGCATAGCCATTTTGTGGATTGCAATTAGATGAATGACCAATTTATGTTCATAGAATTATATTTTGCTAATAAACTAACATTCATCAACAGGCTTGATGTGTATATTCAAAGGTGAAACATCAAATATCAAGTATTCAAATATAACCTACTTAAGTTCTATATTTCTTGGTGTTCTGCATATCACAGTCCTAATTAAGTAACCATGCTTAACATGTCAGTAAAGTAACATGTCACTTAAGATGGAACATTTGCAGCATATGAAACATTAAGAGCTAATCATGAATTAAATGTTGTGGTTTAATTTGCGTATTAATGGTAACACAGACCATTTGAATAGCTGTTAAGCTTGAATTATCCTTGACTCCTTTGAATTGCATATAATGGATGTTTATCCTCTGCATATCAAATGCATTCAAACATGAATGGAGCTTTATCAAATTGAAATTTGAAGGAATACAATATTTTAAATATTGATATTTGATCTTGCAGTAATATTTTCTAACAATCATATATGGTTGCATTTTGTCAGCTCAAGCAAAGCAATGGGCAACAGGACAGACCTATTTGGATTTGTTGTGACAAGAAGTTGCTCCCTGATTTTGTTTTTATTCTGAATTTCTCTTTTTGCATTTTGTAAGCCACTTGCCCTGTGGATAACATTTATTTGGAGAAGTTTTAAATTATGTTTGTTCTGCTCTTCAACAGCTTGTACAATGAGGACAGAAACTTGCTTCGAATTAAAGAAAGGGAAAGGAGAAACCAAGAAATTCATCTCAACAAAGAACCTTTTCTTGAAAATGCCCCTCTGTTTGGTGAGCCATACAAGGTAAAGATCGAAGTAGCTCAGGCTAATCTGTCTCTTTTATGAACTGTTATAACTCTAGTTGAATAAAATTGAGCTGGCAGGATTTGTTGAAGCAGACAGTGGCCTGACTACAGCATATAGTCCCAAAGTGTAATTTTAGTGGAAGCTTGAGCCAAGGAGCAATGATGCATACTGTATTTGTACAGGCTAGACATAGTGTGGTTTAC
Source organism: Raja brachyura (assembly GCA_963514005.1). Next base: position 115,599,744 of record OY740781.1, on the reverse strand, counting down.
TTTAGTGGAGAGATGCAGCATGGAAACAGACCCTTTGGCCCACGAGTCCATGCCGACCATTGATGATCCGTTCACACCAGTTATCCCACTACACATTAGTGCAATTTACAGAGGCCCAATAACTTGAAAACCCGCACGACTTATATTGTGGGAAGAAACCGGAGCACCCAGAGGAAACCCATGCAGTCATGGAGAACATGCAAACTCCACAGAGAGCACCTGAAGTCCGGATCAAACCCCAGTACCTAGTGCTGGGAGGCAGCAGCGATACCAGTGCACCACTGTTTTCCTTTGTCAGGAAAAGGATTCTGAAGAGAAGATGAGCAGAATTTATCTTTTTTCATATGCTTGTTGGTTCATTGTGGGATTACTGGGAAAAATGGCAGCCATTTTACTTAACTCCTTAAATTTGTGGGCAGCCATGCTCCACCCTTCATTTTGCATCCAGCTGCCACTCCTATAGTTGCCTTGCAGTCTGTATTCAAGTTCTTATTCTCTTCTGCCAGATAGATGCTGAATTTGGCCAGTTTTATACAAACCACCAAGAAATTTATGGTTTACGAGTCTTGAAGTTAAAAACAGCTCCATGCCAAATTGATTGGATATAGCATTTATTTTGGAACGAGCGTAGCTGTATTTGCCCCCTCCATTAAAATCAAGACCTCACTGGTTCAAATGTTTGTGTACAAGACATTTTTCTGTACAGTTTGTGTTGAAAGCTTCTCTCTGAATTGTAACAGCAAACTTTGAAGAACTAAGCATCCAATAAACTTTTATTTCCTCTTGAGTGAAATCATAATCCAATATCTTCAGCAATTTGAGTGCTTACATGGTCGTAGACAGCCTGGAACTTGATAATGTATCAAATTAGTCTATGAACTGTTCTGAAACGAGACAAAAAATAATTACAATTCACGCTAACATAATTGACAGCCTTTTCATTTTGAAAACTAAATATGTTTTTTTTTAATTCTGGCCATAGTTAAAACTAATTAACACAAAACTTAATTTTTTTTTAAGATTCTCTTGAATATGTGAATCGTCACTAAAGATTCTTCTTGGGAATGAAGTAATTAATTGCTTATCTCTTCTTTTTGTGCAGACCAATAAAGGGGACGAACTTTCTAGCCGTATTCAAAACATGCTGGGCAACTACGATGAGATCAAGGACTTAATAAGTAATATCTCTCAGCAGAACTTCATAGGCATACCCAAAAGGGCTGTTCCTTTGATTTCACAAGAAAAATGCTTACTTGGTTCAAATAAAAGTAATAGTTCAATGCAGCCTTCATTGCACAGCAAAAATCCACGATTAATGGGACCTCATAACTCTACTCCATTAAAAGTTGACTGCTCCTCTCAGAAAAGTACTGCATTAACAGAACAAAATAGCCAAAGTTCCAACCATAACGCTAAAAGTCACAAATCACTTCATAATCGAAGCCAAAATAAGGACAACTCTTCTAAAGGCCGAGAATCTTGGAACAGCCATTGTGGCAGGGATGATCAGCAAGAAGATGTGGACAATCATCCCATGGTCCAGTTATCAAAATTGCAAAACTTTCAACCGTTGTTACAGTTGTCCTCGCTTGTACAGCCCTTGTCTCCTCTGACACCACTATCCCCCATACATTCCAGTGCATTTACCAACTCCAAACTGCAAAGTACTATTAGCAAAGACTGTCCTCCTTCAAAATCTCCTCATGAACTGGGCGTGCACTCCGGTGATTCTGAGTCCTCTGGTCTGAATGCTCCTGTTCCCAACCAACACGCATCTCAAACATTTCCACCATCTTTGCCGTCGAAACCAAACCTAACACAGCAAAAGCCTACGGCCTATGTGAGACCCATGGATGGTCAAGACCAAGCGCCTAGTAAGTCCCCTGAACTAAAGACGCCTTCAGAGGATTACAGCGTGGAGTCATTTGGAAATATTGCCGAGGTGAAAGTATGTGCCAGGACAAAGCTGTCCAAACTTAAAATTCCTTCTCAGCCAGTTGAGGTGAGTGTATATAAACTGCTATTCTAAATATGCACTGAGAGTTTTTGATGCAAACACTGGGCGATCATTCATTACAATAATGCATTAAAATGTATTTAAAGAAATATATATTGGAGTATATTCAGCTCATCTGTTGCCGTGTATAATAGAATGAATGTACACTTTTTTATTGCTTTCCAAATATAGTAATGTTTCCCATAACCGTTGCTTTCAAACAATGCATGAAGGAGATAATGGTTCACCTGTTTATGTTTTCTTGTACTGTAGTTTTATAGTATGTACTGTAGTTTTACAGTATGGTTTGTCCAAACCAAATGCGACTTTAATTGAACAATATTATGGCTGCTGATGAGGTAAAACAAATAAACAATGCAAATTAATTCTTCAGGAGATCACTGTGTGTGGCATGTACAAACTTGGATTCAACAAATATCTTATGAATATGATGTTGCAAGGTTCAGTTTGATAAATGGGGCCCGTGACTAACAGGTTGCTATCTAGCTTGGGTAATCCACACTTACTTTTCATAGTCGGAGAACTGCATAGTATGTAAGTAGGCCATTTGGCCCACTTTGTCCATGCCGACCAAGTTTGCTTATTGGTCTAGTCCCATTTGCCTGTATTGGGCCTATTACCCTCTAAATCCTTCTTATATTTATGTTCAATTGTCTTTTAAAAGTCATAATTGATTAAATTTCTCAAGCTTCTTCAGGCAGCTTTTTTAAGATATAGTTCCGCATTGATACGGTCTGCATGGTAGACTGCTCTGGAGGATTAGATTGCATGGAATCCATGGAGAGCTAGTAGACTGGATAGAGAATTGACTTCATGTAAAGAAGCAGAGGGTGATGGTGGAAGGTTGCTTTTCGGACTGGAGGCCTGTGACCAGTGGTGTGCCTCGGGGTTCAGTGCTGAGTCCTTTGCCATTTGTGGTTTATATCAATTATTTGGATGAGAATGTACAAGGTATGATTAGCATGTTTGTAGATGACACAAAAGTGGGTGGCTTTGTAGATGGTGGAAGAAGTTATCAAAAATTGCAGCATGTTCTTGATCAGTTGGGCATGTGGGCTGATTAATGTTTAATGGAGTTTAATACAGATGTGTTAGATGTTGCATTTTGGGGAGTCAAACCAGGACAGGGCCTTTAGAATGAACGGCAGTGTTGTGGAGAACAGGGATCTGGGACGCGAGTACATAGTTCCTTGAAAGCGCCTTCACTGGTAGATAGGATGATCAAGAAGGCTTTCGGCACATTGGCTTTCATCAGTCAGAGTATTGAGTATGGAAGCTGACAGGTTATCTCATGTTGTACAAGACATTGGTGAGGATACATTTGAAGTCTTGTGCGGGAAAGATGATGTTAAGCTGGAAAAGGCACAAAAAAGATTTACGAGGATGTGGCCAGGACTCGAGGGCCTGAGCCGTAGGGCGAGGTTGAGCAGAGGCTAGGACTTTATTCCCTGGAGTGCAGGATAAGGAGGAGCGAGCTATCGAAGATCATGAGGGGATTAGATAGGGTATTTTATCCAGAGTAGTGGACTCGGAGGACATGGTTTTAAGGTGGAGGGGGTGAAAAATGTAATAGGAACCTGAAGGGCAAACGTTCCACACAAAGGGTGGTGGGTGTATGGAACGGGCTGCCAGAGGAGGTAGTTGAGGCAAGTACTATCACAATGTTTAAAATACATTTTGGAAGGTGGATGGATCAATTAAGATGGATATGGGCTGAACGCAGGCAGGTGGGGCCAGTGCAGATGGGGCATGTTGATTGGTGTGTGAAGCTGTGATCAAATTGGGCTGAAGGGCCTGTGTCCATGCTGTATGACTCTGACTATACAACCTTCGGCTATACCGACAACCAAAGTCGCCCCTGAGATCCCAATGACCCAAATACCAGAACCACAGCTTCTCTGTAACGTACTATATTCATCTTGCCTATCCTACCACTTATGGCTTCACAAGCACGTGACACTGAGAGTAATCCAGAGATAACCACCCTCAAGGTCCTGCTTTTTTACCTCTCTCCTATTTCCCTATATTCACTCCGCTGGACCTCGTTCCTTTTCCTACCTATGTCATTGGTACCGATGTGTATAATGATCGTTGGCTGCTCACCCTCCCCCTTGAGAATGGTAGTTCTGCAGCCTCTCAGACTCCATTGGTGTGTCGGCACCAGGGAGCCGACACAGCACCAGAGTTCCATTTATGGCCACTGAATCTACTGTCTTCACCCTAAGCTCTGGAGTCTCCTATCACTATTCGCCTTGCTCCGCTGCCAGACCTGGTGCTATAGAACTGCTTTCTCCGACATAGTCACTCCCCTCAACCAAAAGAATATACGTGTTTTGAGGGGAATGGCCACAGCAGATTTGCCTTTACTGTGTTTCCTTCCCTTACTCTTGCTAGTGGTCACCCATCTACCTTCTTCCTGCATCTTTAATGTGACCATTTCACTGTAATACCTACCTGTGATGGTCTAATTCTCCTAGATAATCCTAAAGTCGTCCAGCTGCAGCTCCAGTTTTCTCACTCGGTCAGTTAGGAGCTGCAGCTGGAGGCACTCCTGGAAGTGTGGTCCTCGAGGGCACTGGAGGTTTCCCTGACTCCCAACAGGAGGACTTCCCGCAGTGCCCTAACTGCCGTCCTCACTTTGAGTAAAGAAAAAAACAAACCTTGCTTTATCTTGTTGTCAGCCTCCACTCTGCCGTCTCGCCAAAGTCTCTTGAACCAAACCCCCAATAGGACTGTCCTATTGTGTACCTTTACCTCTGCTGTGCCTCACAATAGGCCAACAAAACAGCAGTCTTGGAAAACTTCATGTTACTACTCTGCTCTTTCTTCTGACTCAAAACCTACTAGCTCAGCTGTTCATACAGCACTCTTTAAATCTACGATAGACATAAAATGCTGGAGTAACTCAGCTGGACAGGAAGCATCTATGGAGAGTGATTACCCGAAACGCCACCCATTCCTTCTCTCCAGAGATGCTGCCTGTCCTGCTGAGTTACTCCAGCATTTTGTGTCTATCTTCAGTTAAAACCAGTATCTGCAGTTCCTTCCTACTAGTAAAATCGACTTTGCTTCTCCCGTTGCCCACCAAATCCAAATGCCTGTATATCCTATCCCTCAGAATACTCTCCAGTAACTTACCAACTACAGATGTTAAGCTCACCGGCCTATACTTCCCAGCATTTTCCCTGCAGCCCTTCTTGAATTACAAAATTCTTAAGGGGTTGGACAGGCGAGATGCAGGACGATTGTTCCCGATGTTGGTGAGGTCCAGGACAAGGGGTCACAGCTTAAGGATAAGGGGGAAATCCTTTAGGACCGAGATGAGAAGGACTTTTTTCACACAGAGAGTGGTGGGTCTCTGGAACTCTCTGCCACAGAGGGTAGTTGAGGCCAGTTCATTGTCTATATTTAAGAGGGAGTTAGATGTGGCCCTTGTGACTAAGGGGATCAGAGGGTATGGAGAGAAGGCAGGTACGGGATACTGAGTTGGATGATCAGCCATGATCATATTGAATGGCAGTGCAGGCTCGAAGGGCCGAATGGCCTACTCCTGCACCTAATTTCTATGTTTCTATGTTGAAACATTTGCTACCTTCCAATCCTCTGACACCTCTCCTGTATTTAAGGACGGCTCATAAATTTCAACCAGAGCTTCTGCAATTTCCTCTCTAGTTTACCGCAATGTCCTTGGATATATCTGATCAGGCCCCGGAGATTTGTCTACCTTCAAACACGACAGTACCTTCAGTACTTGATCGACAGTATCCCTGACTGCTCTCATGACACTTCCAGTGACTGCTCAAATTTCCTCCGTCCTCCTGTCTTTCTCCTCGGTAAATACAGAGGAGAAATACTCATTGAGGACCTTGCCCATCTCCTGCGGCTCCACACAGAGGTGACCACTTTTATTCCTGAGAGGTCCCACTCTCTCTCCAGTTACCCGTTTCCCTCTTAAGTAATTATAAAATCTTTTATTGACTTCTATGCTACCTGCCAGAGCTATCTCCTAGCCCCTTTTTACCCTCTGATTTCCTTTTATAGTTTGCTCCTTAGTTCCTGAAACTCTTCCAGGGATGCACTTGATCCCAGATGCCTATATCCGTCCCGTGCATCCTTCTTGTTTTTGACTAATGTCTCAATTTCCCTCATCAGCCAAGCTTTCTTCCGTTTGCCTGCTTTGCCTTTCACTCGAAAGGGGACGTACACATCCTGAACTCTCTTCAGCACACTTTTAAAAACATCCCACTTGGCCGATGTTCCTTTCCCCTCAAATAACCTGCTCCAGTCAACTTGAGTGAGACCTTCTCTCATACCCTCAAAGTTGGCCTTACCCCAGTTGAGCATTTTAACACGTGGACCCTTTCCGTCCCTATCCATAACTATCTTAAATGTAATCGAACAGTGGTCACTTGTCCCAAAAGGCCCCTCCACACACACTTCATTAACTTGCCCTTCCCAATTTCCCAATACTAGATCCAGCTTTGCCCTCTTACGTGTGGGGGCCTCCACATACTGTTTAAGAAAACTCTCCTGAACACTTTTGAGGAATTGCACCTCATCTAAACCCTTCACGCTATGGTTTTTTTCCAGTCTATATTGGGAAAGTTGAAATCCCCTACTGCAACAATCTTATTTGACCTGCAGCTGTCTGCAATCCCCCGGCACATTTGCTCTTCTAATTGTACCATTGCTATATCTATAATGACACAAGGTTAATGAGATTCACTTATCTGTGTCCCTCTTTTTAATTTTTTTTTTAATTTTGGAATTATTTCCTGGCTTCAACACTGCAGAAGCTCTACAGCATACAATGATTTGTTCATTTCAATTTTCCTTGGCTTTCTCCCTCAGCAACCTAAGATGTGTAGCGTCTGGCACAGGAATAATGTATTAGACTTCAGTCCTCTTTACTTGACTAAGTACATTCCCCTCTCAGATTTCTGAAAGTTCAACAGTACTTGTTGTACTAGAGTAACAGAATATTGAATCGGCATTTTTCGACCTGTAACATAATTAAACAACACCCTTAATAATTGAGTATTTATTTTAGCTCTAAAATAGATAACTTCCTCTCATTTAATGATTTCAGAAGAACTGTCTTTCTCATCTTTCACATTGGGAATCGGATATAAACTATCATAGGGTTAGCACTTTCATATTTTTCTTCTATTTTCGTTCATCCATTTTTGAACTTAATTTACTCTTCATGTATGCATTTACATTTTTCAAGTTATTCACATATTGAAATAGCAAACGATCTAATCTTGTCACAATGCTATTCCTTTTAGCTGTACTTGATGTGTGAAACGTTGATCCTGTCTTATGCTTGGGTTTCACAAAAGGCTGGAGAAACTCAGCGGGTGCAGCAGCATCTAAGGAGCGAAGGAGATAGGCGACGTTTCGGGTCAAGACCCTTGATTATGCTTGGGTTTCTTGGATGTTTTCGCCATTTGGCATTTTGTTTTTTTACATAATTGACTGCATCTCAAATTGCACCTCTAAATTTACTGCTAGTTTTTTTTAAATGTTACTTTATGTCTCCATTTCTTGGTATTGTTAAGGCATTTGGGCATGTGCATTCATCTTCCCCAATTTTATTCATTTTAGAATCAATGTCTGTAGAACAGAACATTTAAGACAACATTTTTGTCATTTCAACATGTCATCATCAGTTATCATTCACTTACAACCTTAAATCAAATAGATCAAGGGGGTTTTAACAAATTTCAATTTATATGTGTGCAGTGCCATTGTGCTTATGCACTGCCATTTTACAAACCTCCAACATTGCCAAGGCTTGGACCTGTTTTATAGATACTTTATTCCTTGGCATGTAAGGCACTGCAGAGTAATCTTTATAAAGGTGTGTAAAATCATGAAGAGCATAGATGAGGTAAATGTAGTTATTTTTCCCCTAGGGAAGGGGAATAAAAAACTAGAGGGCATAAGTTTAAAGTGAGAGCGGAAAAATGTAAAAAGAACCTGAGAGGCACCCTCTTCATGCAGAGGGTGATGCATATGAATGTACTTTTAGAGGAAGTGCTTGATGCACGTATAATAACAATGATTAAAAAGCATTTGGATAAGCTCATGGAAAGTGAGATATTGATCTAAAGGGGGGTAATCTGACCAGTTTGAGATGGATGTCTTGTTTGGCATGGATGAGTTGGGCTGATATCAATACTGTATGACTATAACTCAATAAGTCCTGGAAGAAAATCCTTGTACAACTAACCTTTTAATAACTCAGTGAATAATTGCCATCTCAGGATTTCATTTTAATACTTGGGTGAGATAAGCTATTTATGAATTATGGACATTCTTGGTCTGTTAAATAAACCTTTTTTTTCCCCAAGTAGAAACCTATTTTGAATGTTTGTGATTTTCAGGGAGTAAGGAACCATCAAGGATACCTGGTGGGAGAATTATTTAGTTGGTTGTCCATAATGTAGTCATAGAGTGATACAGATTTGAAACAGAACCTTTGGCCTGACATGTCCCTTCTACACTAGTCCCACCTGCCAGCATTTGGTCCACATCCCTCCAAACCTATATTGGCAATCCATAACCAAATCCCTACAAACATGTAGTATCACACACCAGCTTTGTTGGATTTTATTTGATCTTGTGATATTTGAATATCATCCATTTCATTGCTCGTGTGGTTGTTTTGTTTTGCCCAAAGGCGTTTAATTACATTCATAGAATCATACAGCATGGAAACGGCCCCTTAGGCCCATCTTGCCAATGCTAACCAACATGCCCCATAAATGGTAATGAAAAATATTCCAGTAAATTACAACAATTTGTGAAGAAAACCATCAGCACATTTGTGACACCATATTATCATTTGAAGTTATTTTTGTTTGTTGAGTCTTGGGCATTTTCTTTCACTTTGGATGTATTCCAAAAGTATAGGAGAAAGTTGTGGATAATTTTGCTAGGATAGAATTTCAGAAGGAGTGCACTCGGGATGCCGCAAAGAACTTTGCAATTGTTAATTACTTTTGAAGTGTCATTGTGGTAATGTAGGAGACACAACATTCATTTTACACACAGCAAACTATTTCTATCCCTAACACTTTTAACTTTTTCTTTGAGGACTTAATCTTGCATCCATTGTGCTAAATGTGTGCAGTTAATGCTAATAAAGACGGACATTGTCCAACATCATTTTAGTTTCTGACCTGGACAGTTGGTGTAGGAGTATTCTAGTAAATATACTTTTCAATATCCTCAATTAATTCTAGTTGTTGTTGCCTTTGTATTTCTCTGCACCACAGTTTGTGCCTTCCCAGCATTTGCATCGTTCAAGGAAGACTGGTTTAAACCGATAACTGTATATTTAATCATTGTAACCAGCCCAGATTGACAGTGTTTTGATTTAACATGTTCAGAGTAATTTGCTCTAAACATAACAGTAAATTACTATCTTTAATATAAAAGACAAGGATTTGGAATAATTTTAAACTTTCTGACTAATTGAGCTATGTACTTTAAATAAATCAGTGAATGCCTACAATATTAATTTAAAAGTGGAGGGAAGTTGGCTCAATGCTCAGTTCTTCAACTTGTATCTATTGTACAAAGTTATGCAAATGCCACTTGACAAAACAAAGCAATAAACTTCTTCCTTTCATTACATCTAGAATGATTAGCAATCTATAATATAACATCAACACAAACTGTTTACCAGTGATTGTTCTGGAAAGTCTACCAAGCAATCATGTGATTTGATGTGTACGTCACAACCATAAAATCCTATTTATTCATTTTATTATCAAATTGTTGAAGTTAATACAGTAAACCAAACCTACTTTTCATTATTAAGTAATGTACTTTGGAAAAATCATTATTTATTACACCCTTCCCAACACCACTCAGTTTATTTGAGAACGATTGAGGTCAGCCTTCTTGCTAACAGTGGTAACAATTTAACCTGGGTCACTTGCGCTACTTCAGAGGAAGAGTGAGATTTTGCCGCATTATTATTGGGTTTTGTAATTATTTGCTTAAAGTTCGCTTTTAATATCCATGCAGTTCTTCACAAACCTGAATTCGTATTCCCAAATTATCATGGTGGGATTTGAATACTATATTTCTGGATTGTGTCCAATGCCTATAGCTTGCAAGGTAATATACAATTACTATTTCCCTTCAATGCAAAGCATGTTCCTATCAGCACCCGTTTCAAACCAACGTACTCTGTATCGAGGCCGTGTAATGATACTCGGTCAGCTCCAGTAGACGGGTCATGTCGATATGCTCCGTCATGACAAGTGGTTTAGTTTAGTTGCGATCCAGGCCCTCTGGATCGAGTTTGCACCGACCACCCAGCCACACACTTGCATACGGGCCAATTAGCCTACGAACCCGTATGTCTTTGGAGTGTGGAAGGAAACCAAACACCTTGGAGAAAACCCATGGAGATCATAGAAACATAGAAACAAGGTACATGAGTAGGCCATTCGATTCTTCGAGCCAGCAACGCCATTCAATATGATCATTGCTGATTATCCAAAATCAGTACTCCGTTTCTGCTTTCTCCCCAGCCCTTGATTCCATTTGCCACTAAGTGCTATATCTAACTTTCTCTTCAATACATCCAGTGAATTGGTCTCCACTGCCTTCCGAGGCACAGAATACCGCAGACTAACAACTCTCTGGCTTAAAAAGCTTTTCCTCATCTCGATCCATTCTTTCATCATGTGTCAGTTCTGCCATCCCGGGAATTAACCCGGCGAACCTGCACTGCACTCCCCCAATAGCAAGAATATCCCACCTCAAATTAGGAGAGCAAAACTGCACACAATGTTCCTGGTGTGGTCTTACTAGGGCCCTCTCCAACTACAGTAGGACCTCCAAGCTCTCATACTCAAATCCTCTCTCTTTGAAGGCCAACATGCCATTTGCTTTCTTCATTGCCTGCTGTACCTGCATGCTTACCTTCAGTGACTGATGTTACAGTGCCCTCCATAATGTTTGGGACAAAGACGCATCATTTATTTGCCTCCGTGCTCCATAATGTGAGATTTGTAATAGAAAAAATCACATGCGGTTAAAGTACACATTGTCAGATTTTAATAAAGGCCATTTTTATGCATTTTGGTTTCACCATGTAAAAATTACAGCAGTTTTTATACATTGTCCCCCCCCCCCCCCCCCTTCAATGAAGATAATTAACTAATGTTCCGGGTCAGAGGTCCTGAGGAAACGTCAACCACCATTAATGCAGCATCACGTGCTTAAATAGAATTGACATCAGTCACTTACTTTTTAGTTTTTTGTTAACATCATTTACAATCTCCTGATTCCACAGATTCCCTTTTATCAATAGTATTTGGGTAAGATGCCCATTGCTTTCCTCCACCATTAGTACATCAGTCACTGAAAGTAAGCATACTGGTGCAACAGGCAGCGAAGAAAGCTAATGGCATGGCATGTTGTTCATAAAGAGAGGATCTGTATAGGAGCAAAGAGGTCCTTCTGCGGTTGTACAGGGCCCTGGTGAGACCACACCTGGAGTATTGTGTGCAGTTTTGGTCTGCAAATTTGAGGAAGGACATTTTTGCTATTGAGGGAGTACAGCGTAGGTTCACGAGGTTAATTCCCGGGATGGCGGGACTGTCGTATGATGAAAGAATGGAGCGACTGGGCTTGTATTCACTGGAATTTAGAAGGATGAGAGGGAATCTTATAGAAACATATAAAATTATTAAGTGATTGGACAGGCTAGATGCAGGAAACATGTTCCCGATGTTGGTGGAATCCAGAACCAGGGGCCACCGTTTAAGGATAAGGGTAGGCCATTTAGAATGGATATTAGGTAAAAACCTTTCCCACGGAGAGTTGTGAATTTGTGGAATTTTCTGCCTCAGAAGGCAGTGGAGGCCGATTCACTGGATGCATTCAAAAGAGAGTTAAGGGCCTGTCCCACTGTACGAGGTAATTCAAGAATTCTTCCAAGTTCTCCCCTGACTCGAGCTCGTGTAATGTACGTAGGGGCTCATATGAGTAAAAAGTAACAATTTTCTTTCATCACAAGTATTTTTTTTTTTACTCGTGGACATTTTTCACCTTGTTGAAAAAACATCACGAGTTTACCGGATTTCCCGAGTACCTACCATTACACGTACGAGGCGCTATGTGACATCCACGAACTCCTACATCCCCGCTAAGTACATTACACGAGCTCGAATCAGGGGAGAACTGGGGAGAACTCTTGAATTACCTCGTACAATGGGAGAGGCCCTTTAGATAGAGCTCTAAGGGCTGGCGGAACCAAGGCTTATGGGGAGATGGCAAGAACGGTGTTAGCCATGTCACACTGAATGGCGGTGTTGGCTTGAAGGGCCGAATGGCCTACTCGTGCACCTATTGTCTATGTATTGTTCTATTTAATTTAATAGAAAATGGCTTCCCGTAATTTAATAACTGAACAGCTGTTGTACCTAGCCTGCATGCAGATTTTTGAAAATTCTGCAAAATGTTATGGATTGTGGATTGAAAGTAAAATGCATAGGAAAGAACTGCAGATGCTGGTTTAAATCGAAGGTACAACAAAATGCTGGAGTAACTCAGCGGGACAGGCAGCATCTCTGGTGAGAAGATGCTGCCTGTCCCGCTGAGTTACTCCAGCATTTTGTGTCTACCTTAAAGTAAAATGCAGAATAGTGGAAGACACTGCAAGTCACTCAGCATTTGTGGAGAGGTTAGTGTTTGACAGGTCTGGGAGAAACTGCATGGCCAGGAACAACGAGCATATCAATCTTGACAACAAGGGAGATTCAGTGGAGGGGGTGGGGTAGTTTGGAGGGTGACATCAGGATCGCAATTTGGGATGTAGACGAGTCTTTCATAATCTTTCTTGATGGGAGCATTCTTGTAACATCCAGCTGTGCTAGAAGTGTTGATCATTAACGCATGCAAAGGCCACTGGCAGCTCCTACTGCAGATTTACTGCCAGGTAGCGGACAGGCCACCCCACATTAAATTTAATTTGCAGTGTTGATTATGTCAGTAGGCTCGTTTTAGTTAAGCCTCCACTTATCAATAGCCACATTTGGCCTTATGTTTTAATCAACTTGGAATGGAGCAAGATAGGCAAAAACCATCTCCTCCTCCCCCCCCCTCCCCCTCCAGTTCACCATTGCTGTTCTGCTAAAATTTCTAGTTAATGATTGATGTAGAATTCACAATTGGTGTTTACCTATTCACCTGGGCAGAATTTTGAAGAGTGCATAGAGACTGGATTGACTCTTTGTCATCTCAGATTTCCTCTCTTCCGCCCCAGATAGATCTGTAGATGTTGAAAACATAGAACATGTACAGCTCAAAAACAGGCCATTTGGCCCATAATGTCTGTGCCAAACATAATGCCAAGCCCATCTCTTATCTGCCTGCACATGATCCATATCCCTCCGTTCACTGCATATCCATATGCCTATCTAAAAGTCTATTAAATACCACTATCACCCTTTACGGGCATTTGCTATCTGATTGTGTGTCAGGAACGTGATGACAAATATACTGACAAAGCCAAGACCACTACATTTTTTAACTTCTTACTGAATTAATTATAAATAACTTTTGTTGAGTGCAGGGAATCGTAATGCCTGGTCTTGGCTGCAGACTGCTTCTAAATACTCCGTATTCAATAGTTCTGCATGGAAGTAGAAACAAGGAACTGCAGATGCTGGTTTACACAAAGGACACATTGTGCTGGAGTAACTCAGTGGTTAAGGCAGCATCTCTAGAGGACATGGATAGGTGAGGTTTTCATTCTGGACCTTCTTCAAACTGATTGAGTGCAGGTAATGGTGGGCTTTAGGAGGAGAGGAACACCTCTGTCCCCAGTCTCCATCAATGGTGTGGATGTGCAGTTTACCAAGGAGTACAAATACCTTGGAGTTTACCTGGACAGTAAACTGGACTGGGCCAGGAACGTGAGCCCTGTACAAGAAGGGACAGAGCCGCCTGTACATTTTCAGAAGGCTCTTCTCCTTCAACTTCAACAGTAAGATGCTGCAGATGTTCTACCAATCAGTGGTGGCCAGTGCCATCTTCTTCGCTGTTGTGTGCTAGGGCAGCAGGGCGAAGGCTGCGGACACCTACAGGATTAGCAAGCTCCGTCCTGGGGGCGGAGTTGGATTCATGGAAGGTGGTCTTGGAGGGGAGGATGCTCCTCAAACTGCAGAGCATCCTGGACAATACAGCTCACCCCCTCCATGACACACTGGTCAACCTTAGGAGTACCTTCAGCAACAGAGTGGTTCCACAAGATGCAGTATAGAACGCCACAGGAGATCCTTTTACTCTGTGGCTATCAAGCTGTACAACTCCTCCCCCTTCTGTCATGGGGTAGACTGACTCCCCTTTGCAATCTTTGCACATCCCCAATCCTTTCTACTCATCACTTTAATTTCATGTTTCATGTATCTTGTGTATTATGACTGGTGCCAGAACAATTTCCCTTCTGGGATAAATAAAGTTCTATCGTATCATATTGTACCCAAAATTCGAGTTGGGTCCGAACTGGGAGGCCTGGGCCCAGTGCTGGAAGCCATGAGGCACAATATGAAGTCTAAAGAAGGGTCCCAACCCAAAATATAACCTATCCAAGTTCTCCAGAGATGCTGTCTGACCTGCTGAGTTACTCCAGCACTTTGTGTCCAGTTCTGATTGGAATATTCTTTTCGACCTCTTGAAAAATTGAATGTTATGCAGTCGGGTCACAGATTTCATCCAATATAAAGCAGTCACCAAACCTTTTTACCTGAACCAAAATAATTCATCCAAGATCTGACGTCACTTCTATACTTCTACAATGCTTTCAGCCATACCATTAAACTGTGATTCTAGTTCATTCTCAGGTGGATATGAAATAATCCTTGCCAATATTTCATCACGTTATTGAGCTTTGAATTGTAAATGTAGAAAAGCACTGGATGGTTAGGTGATTGGACATGGCCTCTGATGCACACCAGTAGCTGTGATATTTGTGGCCGATCAATTTAAATTTCTTGTTAATGGTGACCCTCAACCAAGGATAATGATGCTGAGTGATTCAATAGGAATGTCAGAGAGGGTAAAGTCAGAGTTGTACAGCACATAAATGGTGAGGTTGCCCCTTTAAATGTTGCTTGCCCTTTTCCAACCCAAACCTGCGTGATACCCTGGCATGCTGCATGCAGGGATAGATTGCTTTATTAATGAGTTGTGAACATTGTGCATTCAGCAGCAAACTGACCTTCGTGGTAGATGGAAAGTCAATGAGGCTGATTAGCGTGGAATGGTACCTGAGAAATTCCTGCATTGACATACTAGGGTGGAGATAATCGGTTTCGATAACTGCAACCATCTTTGTTTGTACTAAATGTGTACACTCTATCAACTGGAAAATGTTCTTTTTTTAATACTGTTAAGTTCAATTTTAGCTGATCTTCATGATGCCACTTTTTTTTCAAAGGATGCCTTGAGGTCATGAACAGGCACTGTCACTTTATATTTGAAATATAGACATTTGGTGAGCAGTTGGGCCAAGACCATGTGGAGTTAAGTCACTCTGCTGGTTAGCAGAAAATAAGCTTCTCTGAAATCACTGTGGACACTCCTTCCATCACTCAGCTGGTGGTGAGAGGGCTGATGGCACAACATTGACCAGAATGGAAAATAAACTTTTGCAGATTCTGAAATTCTGAGAGAAAATGCTGGAGATACTTGAACAAAACACAAAGTGCTGGATTAATACTGGGTCAGGCAGCATCTGTGGAGGGAATGCTGAGTTACTCCATTGCTCTGTTTTACTCAAGATTCCAGCATCAGCACTTCCTTGTGTGTCCATTTTTCTGGGTGGATATTTTGATGGTCAGACAGCATCTGTGGAGAGGGAAACAAAAGAATGTTTCAGGGGAATGACCGTTTATTAGAACGAATCAATAATCCTTCACCAAATTGGATCTGTTGTATTTTTTAGTGTTAGCCAGATTTCTTTCCACCCTGTTGGCTTGATGCCAGTGTTACAACAATGTCAGAGGCACAACTAGTTGTGGAGCACAGGACCTCAGCACTAGAGTCAGATATTTGTCAGCTCAAACTCAGCCCCATAGGTTCTTGAGGTCATGTGACATTCAATTCCACTTACACCTCACGCAGCCTTGGCAAGGCATCTAGCGTAATTAAGAATGAGTTTACCCTGACCCTTTTTCCCTTCTCCTCTCCCATCAGGCAAGAGGTATAAAAGTGTGAAACGCACACCTCCAGATTCAGGAACAGTTTCTCCCAGCTGTTATCGGGCAACTGAACTATCCTCCCAACAACTAGAGAGCAATCTCTACTATGGATACTGTATTTAGAGTACAATATAATTTTTAAGTTCAAATTCGTGTTTTTGGAAAGTACTTCAGAAAGCACTGTGAAACTTTCTTTGGTTAAAATGAACAATACATTTTAAAATCTTTTAACATTTTTGTATCTCAAACAATATGCAGAAAATGGGCAAAAGCAATTAAAAACATGAAAAAGGCTTGTATGACAAAGTTTCCTTTACCTTGCACAATGTTAATGGAACTAAACATATTTTTCCATGAGTTGCAAATATAACTTTTTTTTAAAATATGTAACTGAAATGCTCACCAAATCAGGTAGTATCAGTGAAGAGAGAAACAGTGCTAATCTTTCAGGTCAAAAACTTTTCATCAGAAGTGGAAGTTGTTGCAGATTTTAATCAACTGCCATGTCGGAAGAAGAGAGATAGGAAGGAAAGTATTAAGGCGAATGCCTTTGTTGGAACATGGATATATAAATTAGGCTAAAGGTTGATCCCCCACCTCCGGAACCCTGCTCCACTATTCAGCAAGATCTCAGCTGGTCTGGCTGTAAGCTCAACTCCACATTCCCGCCTATTCTTGTTAACCTTTCATTCTTTGCATCTCAAGAATTTATCCCCCTTTGCCTTAAAAATAGTCCAAGACACTCCTTCCAAAGTTGTTTTAAAGAGGGTTCCAATGATTCTCAACTCTCTGAAATGTTTCTCCTCATCATTCTTGTATTGGCTTTCCTTTAAAAAGTAACCTTCAGGATCTTGTATGTTTTAAATACTCTCTCATTCTCTTAAAATGCAGCAGATACCACCTTAGCCTATCCAATCTTTTACGATAAGGCAGCCTACCCTATCCTGGTATTGGGATGGTAAACATTCTCTGAACTGCTAACAGATAAACATCCAGCTGCTGTCCCAGAATTTTATGTGTGGTTGCAATACTTCATGCAGTCCATCTTCTCTCTAGTGCCTGCCAGATGATTTGGAACTAATGTTATTTGACTGGTTTTGCTATTCACAGAAAGTCAAATCAGCTATTTGACTTGTCGCAATTTTACGCTAAAGAACTTGGATTTTACTTCGGAGTCACGTGAGTGACTACGTGAAGACCCCGCCAGCACGCATGCGCGACATATCGTCGTACGCATGCGGAAGCGACAGTCGGGAGGAGCGGGGCTCCTCCAGCGCAAGTTTAAATAGCTTACGCCAGGTAAGTCTCACCGGAGGTAGTGAGTCGACGACTAGCGAAATGGAAAGAAAATCGAAGAGAACAGCGGCCAAAGCAGCTGCAAAGAAGAGCAGCCAGCAGAGAGCCGCCTCTCCAGAGTTACAGGTTTTACCTGCAGCTCCCGACTTTTCGCCCTTTGGGACCATTGGTACGCCACGGTCGGGCGGGAAAACCACCCGGAAGTCGGCCAGGGCCGACTCAGCGGAGTCCGGTCCCGAGGACACCCCGTTCGCAGATGGCGACGGAGGTCGTCTAAACCGCATAGAGCGGATGATGGAGCAAATGCTCCAACGTGACCTGCTAATGCAGGGGCAGGGTCACAGTGGGACTCCTAGCAGGCCCACGGCAAGTTCCTATCGAGGACTGCTTAATGTCTCCCCCTCTATACAGGGGAGCGTTGAGGGTCAGAACTGGGCTGACCCAGAAGAAGGGGAGCTGGTTGAACTGCCGAAGGTGTCAGGGGTGTGTGAAGACTACATGGATATGGTAAGCAAGCATGCTATGCCTAACAAAAAAGGCTTACCTATCCACCCTAAGCTGGCTGCCAGCATCAACTATATGGCAACAAACCAGTTGCAGGAACAGGCCATTAATGCTACAGCAGACAAATATATGGCACCTGAGAACTGCAACTCATTGAATGTACCTGCAGTAAATAACCCTATTTGGGGAAACATGAGCCCCTCTAGTAGAGGCCAGGAGATTAAACTTCAGAGGATTCTGAAGCTCCTAACCGCAGGGATTACGGCAGTAGCAAGAACTGCAGTGGGTGTGGATATGCCGGAAGAATTACAGGATGCTTTGGCTCTACTCTGTAATACTCAATTTGAGATTAACAGTTTTAGAAAGAACATCATAAAGCCAGCGCTTAACTCCAAGTTTGTGGGGTTGTGTAAGCCTGGGAAGACTCAGCCTCCTAGCCTGCTGTTCGGGGAAGATCTCCCAAAGCAGGTTAAAGACCTTGACGAGGAGGCCAAGGCTTTGGGCCTTATAAAACCTGGCTACACTAAGCCGCAACACCCACACAGACAGCACCCCTACACATCCACCGGGCAGAGTTACCATAACAGGTCTGCCGGTGGTGAAAGCTCGAAGGCCGGCATTCCTGCACAGCGGTCTTTTTTAGGCCAAGGCCCAGGCCGGCCTTCTTCGAAGATGCGCCACTCCCAGAACACCCACAACCAACCAAGGAAGCAAGGACAGAAACCTCCACACCGGCAGTAACCATGGAGGTAGGTGGGTCTGGGGTCCCCAGGAACACATTTGGTCTAAATTCACTTTGTGTAGGGGGCAGGTTGCACATGTTCTTCGAGAATTGGCTCACTTTTACCTCTGATCCTTATATATACTCAGAAGTATCCAGGGCTATAAAATTGAATTTGTTCATGAACTCCCTACCCCGGTACAGCATGCACCTAGCCGGAAATTTGTCCTTTCCCTAAAAGAAAGGGCAGCAGGGCATGCTGAACTACAAAGATTAATAGAAAAAGGGGTAGTTGAGAAAGCCATCAAAGAACCTCAGGAGTTCGTGTCTAATATATTCACCAAAAATAAAAAAGACGGCGGGTGCCGCATCATTATAGATTTGACCAATCTGAATACTTCTGTCCAGTATATTCATTTTAAAATGGACACCTTTAATACTGCAATACAGTTAATAGCCAATGGGTACTACATGGCATGCATTGACCTCAAGGATGCATATTATTCAGTACCCATACACAAGGATCATAGGAAATACCTAAAATTTGTCTGGATGGGACAATTATGGCAATACAAAGCTTTGCCCAATGGGTTGTCGTCAGCACCCAGATTATTTACCAAGATATTAAAACCAGCTTTGGCCTATTTAAGGAAACAGAAACATACTGTTATGGCCTATCTTGATGACATCCTCATAGTGGGGGAGAATTTGGAAATGGCTACTTTGGCAGTTACAGCCACGAAACGTCTTTTTCAGAAGCTGGGGTTTATGATACATCCAGACAAATCAATATTGGAACCTTCTACCACCATGAGATATCTGGGGTTCATTATTGACTCAGTGCAAATGTCTGTCACGTTGCCACCAAGCAAGGTGGAAGACCTGATAGAGGCTTGCAGGAGCCTCATTGGCATTAAGGTCCCATCCATTCGGCAGGTGGCCAGAGTGATTGGGAAGATAGTAGCTGCATTTCCTGCAGCACAATTTGGGCCCTTACATTACCAAAACTTACAAAGAGCCAAAATTACAGCGCTCAAAAATCATGCTGGCCATTTCGACAGGCCCATGAAAATTTCGGGAAAGGCAAATGCCGAATTATATTGGTGGATGGGTAATGCCCAAAATTGTTCTAAACCTATCAATATCATCAATCCCTCGATCATCTTACAAACGGATGCCAGTGCCAAAGGGTGGGGAGCTACTAACACTACCTCTAGTTGTGGAGGTAGATGGAGTGCACCAGAGTTAACCCTATTCAAAAACTGGGGGATTAACTATTCAGAAATGCTGGCAGCATTTCACGGCCTTAAAGCATACTGCACTAATATGCACAAAGTTCATATAAGAATACAAATTGACAACACCACGGTGGTAGCATATATTAACCATATGGGCGGTATAAAGTCGATATCGTGTGATGAATTGGCTAACAATATCTGGCACTGGTGTCTGCAAAGAGAAATTTGGATTTCAGCTACTTACCTTCCAGGTAAGCTAAATACAGTGGCAGACACCAGATCACGTAAATTCAACGACAACATAGAATGGATGTTGGATCGGAATGTGTTTTCAGATATTGTAGAACGTTATGGAACACCAGATATCGACCTTTTCGCGTCCAGGCTAAATCACCAACTACCAACATATGTTGCTTGGGAGCCAGACCCGGGGGCAGTAGCGATGGATGCCTTCTCGCTACATTGGGGGGATCTATTTTGCTACGCATTTCCTCCTTTCTGCCTCATCAGTCGGGTCTTGCAGAAAATAAAGCAAGACTCAGCATCGGGTATTTTGGTGGTGCCCGACTGGCCTTCCCAACCATGGTTCCCTATGGTACAGAAGATGGCCACAGAACCCTGTATCAGGGTGAACAAAAGACCAAGCCTGCTCGTTCATCCTGTTACAGGAGAATGTCATCCATGTCATGACCGCATGGACTTGTTAATTTGCAGATTTTAAAACGGCCACTTCACGGATTCGGGCTCTCCAACAGGACCATTGATACCATCACAGCAGCCTGCAGAGAGTCCACAAGAAAGCAGTACCTGACCTACATCAGGAAATGGGAAGGATACTGCGTCACAGCCAACACAACATATGAAACCGCCACCATAACGGAAGTGCTGGAATTTTTGGCTACCCTTCATTTCGATGAGGGTTTGAGTTACAGTGCCATTAACTGTGCCAGGAGTGCCCTATCGTCCTACTTGGGCAAGGGGAGTGACCAATTGGGAATTGGGTCACATCCTCTAGTATCCAAATTTATGAGGGGAATATTCAATTCTAATCCCCCCAGGGCTAGATATAGCCATATTTGGGATATCAGCACAGTCTTGACTATGCTGCGAGGATGGACACCTAACACGGGACTCCCTTTGGCGAAACTCACCTATAAGATGGTCATGATTATGGCACTTATCACGGCACAACGGGTCCAGTCCCTGCACAAACTTAACCTGGATGATATGGCAATCACCAGTGACAAAATCACTTTCTATGTGCAGGGACTGCTGAAACAAGATCGACCCGGAGTGTCTGGACATACTTTGGAGTTTCTGGCTTACCCAGCAGATCCTCGTCTTTGTATCGTCTCTATGATATCACGATACATTACAGTCACTAAAAATCTTAGGGGCTCGGAAACAGCTTTGCTTGTTAGTCACAAGAAGCCCCATCACAGAGTCACGGTGCAAACCATTTCCAGATGGTTAAGGGTGGTACTGGATGCAGCGGGGGTGGATACTAACAAATTTAAATCTCACTCCACCAGGGCAGCATCCACCTCGGCGGCTAGAAGGATGGAGGTACCATTGGATCACATCCTGGCTACAGCGGGTTGGAGTAACGAAAAGACCTTCCACCGCTTTTACTATAAACCCGTGACCTCCCCTGACACTTATGCAGGGAGGATTTTAAGTGCTGCCAGATAGTTACCCTTAGGGGACACTATTTTTGTTTGGTATGAATAAATACCTGATTTTGTTTTTCAGCCAGTGTCTTGTCTGAATTACGTTCATCCTCTTATCCCAACTTTAGCGGTGTGTGAGCATGGAGCTTCCAGGGCATGAAATCACAGAGCTTTGAAATCTTCACGTAGTCACTCACGTGACTCCGAAGTAAAATAGTAAGATTAAACGAGAACTTACCAGTTTGAAGTATGATCTTTATTTTATGAGGAGTTACGATGAGGGATTACGTGCCCTCCGCTCCCAACCCTCTATTATAAAGATCACCTGGTATGGAAGTTCTCTTGTTTATCTTACTATATTATTCATTGTGACTGTATTTCTGTGATTTCACACCACTGCTTTGAAGAAATGTCGCGCATGCGTGCTGGCGGGGTCTTCACGTAATCCCTCATCGTAACTCCTCATAAAATAAAGATCAGACTTCAAACTGGTAAGTTCTCGTTTAATCTTACTATTATATCTCAAATGATCCAACCAAATTTCAAAATGGAGTCCATCTAACGCCACTTGAATAGTATATACTTTTGGATCACAGAAAGGCAGATGAGGCACTTGGAGTCATAGACATACACCACGGAAACAGACCTTTCGGCCCAATTTGTCCATGCCGTCCAAGATGCCCCATCTAAGCTAGTCCCATTTGCCCACATTTGGCCCCTATAAATCTTTCCTGTCTGTGCAACTGTCTAAGTGTCTTTTAAATGCTGTTGTAGTATCTGCCTCAACTACCTCTTCTGGAAGCCCGTTCCATATACACCACCCTCTGAGTACATACGTTGTCCCTCTGGTTTATATTAAATCTTGCTCCTTTCACCTGAAACAAACATATGTCCTCGATTTTTACTTCCTTGGGTAGAACGGATACTGTGAACTGAGCAAGTTTAAAATAAAGTTTGTGCTATGGCTCTGACTAATTAACAAAATAAAGGGTGCATGTATTTGTCCGTAGCAGGTTTTGTGACCTCAAAGTGCTTTTTAACCATGAAATTATTCTTGATGTGTGATGATGGCAGGGAATGGTTCAATCAATCTACAACTTTGTCCCGACTATAACGGGACTCATGATGATCAAAATTCTGTAAATGTTGGAAATCTGAAATGAAAACAGAAAAGGCTGGTATCACTCAATGCATCAGACAGCACTTGTGGAGAGTGAGAGACTATACTTGATTACAATCAAGCCTTCCACAGTATACAGATAGGGAATAAAGGGAATAACGTTGAGTGCAAGATAAAGTCCAGGAAAGAGTAATATTTCAGATTATAGACCCTTTGTCACAACTAGGAAAGAGAGTAATCAATTTCATTAACTGTAATGTGACTGAGCTACCATCTAACTCATTGTAGGGCCTCGGACTATTTAATTGGACTTCATTGGACTTTATCTTGCACTCAACTTTATTCCCTTTCATTCTGTATCTGTACACTGTGGATGGCTTGATTGTAATCATGTATAGTCTTTCCGCTGACTGGATAGCACATAGCAAACATTTTCATGTTCCTTGGTACATGTGATAATAAACTAAACTAAAGTTGTTGATTGTGGTGTAAATATTGTCCAGAACTACAGGTGATAATTCCCTAGTTTTAAATATTATAATAAGATCTCTTACACCCACTTGTCCCTGTTTCATCTGAAAACTTGCACTTCCAATAGTGCAACCCCCTCTATCTGCTATGTCATGTAGATATTTATGTTGAACCCCGGGGCTGGAACCAGAATCCATAACTTTGTCTTAGGACGATGGCTAACTAATTTGAAGGGCACAGCAAACAACATGAGGCACTACTCTTGCCACTTTGCTTATTTTTCTAATAAATAAGTAATTAATGTCAATTAACATCAGAGCCTCCAAACAACCCGTCATGGAGGTGATAAATACAGTGCCCTCCATAATGTTTGGGACAAAGACCCATCACGTATTTATTTGCCTCCGTCAATAGACAATAAACAATAGGTGCAGGAGTAGGACACTCGGCCCTTCGAGCCAGCACTGCGATCATGGCTGATCATCCCCAATCAGTACTGTGTTCCTGCCTTCTCCCCATATCCCCTGACTGCTATTTTTAAGAGCCCTATCTAGCTCTCTCTTGAAAGCATCAGGAGAACCCGCCTCCACCGCCCTCTGAGGCAGAGAATTCCACAGACTTACCACTCTCTGTGAGGAAAAAGTGCTTCCTCATTTCCGTTCTAAATGGCTTACTCCTTATTCTTAAACTGTGGCCCCTGGTTCTGGACTCCCCCAACATCGGGAACATGTTTCCTGCCTCTAGCGTTGCCAAACCCTTAACAATCTTCAATGATTCAATGAGATTCCTTCTCATCCTTCTGAACTCCAGAGTGTACAAGCCCAGCTGCTCCATTCTCTCAGCATATGACAGTCCCGCCATCCCGGGAATTAACCTTGTAAACCTACGCTGCACTCTTTCAATAGCAAGAATGTCCTTCCTCAAATTAGGGGACCAAAACTGTACACAATACTCCAGGTATTGTGTACCTGTACACAATACTCCATGGTCTCACTAGGTCTCTGTACAACTGCAGAAGGACCTCTTTGCTCCTATATTCAATTCCTCTTGTTATAAAGGCCATTCGCTTTCTTCACTGCCTGCTGTACTGAATGCTTACTTTCATAGACTGATGTACCAGATCCTGTTGTACTTCCCCTTTTCCCAACTTGACGCCATTTAGATAGTAATCTGCCTTCCTGTTTTTGCTCCCAACGTGGATAACCTCACTTTTATCCGCATTAAACTTCATCTGCCATGCATCTGCCCATTCCGCCAACCTGTACAAGTCACCCTGCATTCTCATAGCATTGTCCTCAATTTGAGATTTGTAATAGAAAAAATCACATGTGGTTCAAATGCACATTGTCAGATTTTAATAAAAGCCATTTTTATACATTTTGGTTTCACCATGTAGAAATTACAGCAGTGTTTATACATAGTCCACCATTTAAGGCCACCATAATGTTTGGGATACAACAATGTCATGTAAATTAAAGTAGTCATGTTTAGTATTTTTGTTGCATATCCTTTGCATGCAATGAGTGCTTGAAGTCTGCGATTCATGGACATCACCAGTTGCTAGGTGTTTTCTCTGATGATGTTCTGCCAGGCCTGTATGTAGCCACCTTTAGCTTATGCCTGTTTTGGGAGCTAGTCCCCTTCAGTTTTCTCTTCAGCATACAAAAGGCATGCTCAATTGGGTTCAGATCGGGTGATTGACTTCGCCACTCACGAATTGATCATTTTTTAGCTTTGAAAAGCTCCTTTGTTGCTTTAACAGTATGTTTGGGAACATTGTCTTGCTGTAGAATGAACCGCCGGAACTTGAGCAGATAGGATGTGTCTATACACTTCCGAATTCATTATGCTACTACCATCAGCAACTGTATCATCAATGAAGATAAGTGAGCCAGTACCTTCAGCAGCCATACATGCCCAGGCTATAACACCCCCACCACCATGTCTTACAGATGGGGTGGTATTCTTTGGATCTTAGGCAGTTCCTTCTCTCCTCTATTCTTTGCTCTTGCCATCAATCTGATATGTTAACCACATGTGATTTTTGTTTCTATTACAAATCTCAGATTATGGAGTACAGAGATAAATAAATAAATGACGGGTCTTTGTCCCAAACATTATGGAGGGCACTGTGGCTACTTTAAATGGAATCTATTAACATTGTTTATTTTGCTACAATTAGAAAAAATAATAAGTTTTATCATAAGTGGTTTGATTTTTATAGTTGTATACAAAGCTAAAGATGTTTGAGCTTTCTACTTTAAAGTGTCGCTATACTAATTACACACACACACGAAACAAAATTGTTTCTTTTTTACAGGAAACATTATCAAATGATGTCAACTGTGTTGAAGAAATCCTGAAGGTAATATCTAATGCTATTAATTGCATTGTTTTCATACTTGTCTGTTCCTGTTGCTTATAGATACAGGTAATTTGATATTAAGGAACAAAATATTTTTTTTTAAAGCAATTGCTGAAGTCTGAAGCAGGGGCTCGACCCGAAACGTCGCCTATTCCTTCACTCCATAGATGCTGCCTCACCTGCTGAGTTTCTCCAGCATGTTTTGTCTACTGCTTAAGAATATCTATATTAAAACAAATAGATCCTTATTTGTTACTCGACCAAGTGCGGACCCATTGAGCCCAGTCCCCCCACAAAATCCTCTCCCACTATCTCCCCCCCCCCCCCCCCTCCCCCATTCTTCCTCCTCACCATTGTGACATTGAACACTGCTGACAGGCAGGGCAGGTGGAAAAATGGTTTGAAAAGTGATTTTTGTAAAGTTTAAAATGTCAATAATTTGTAAAATATAATGTCAATCTGAACGAAACTTGTGTATTGTTTATTATCAGGACAATCGTGAGTAAGGTGCCCCAAAAATTGTAGTGCACCAGCGGCTTCTTTTTCGGCGCCGGTCACGGCCCAATCCCAAAGCCCTGAGCTCGGCCCTCACTCCAGGCTCTGCTCCAGTCCAGGCCCAGTCGCCGGGCCCAGCCTCCCCACCAGGCATCGGGACGCGGGCAGACGTCGACCTGAGGACCCGAGCGAGTCCACGGGTGGACGTCGACCTGAGGAATCGAGCGAGGCCGCCGTGGGCGTCGACCAGAGGACCCGACTTGCAAGTGGATTGATTTTTTTGTGTTTGGACCGCTTGAGTGCTCCTCCCATGGGGAGTGTCCCGTTCTGACGTCATTTTAAAATATATATATTTTTGTGGTTGGAGTGCTTGAGTCCCTCTCCCACGGGGACTGTCCTATCGTGCCTTGCGAGTCGATTGTGATGTCAGTCGGAATTCTTTTTTTCAAAATTTGAACTGAAAACGTTAATATTTCAAAGCTGTTTTTAAAAGGGTAGTAACTTGTTAAATATAGGTTGAAATGCGACTGGAAGATATTTATCCGGTCGGTGGAAAAAATGTGAGTAGCATGTGTGAAAATGAGAAGGGTGTGGCCTAGCGTTTGGAAGAAGATACAAATTAAGATTTAAAAAAAAGCCAACACAACCCTGCATACACACAGACACGAGCACAAAGGGAAGAGTTTTGGTATAATATATAGTTAATAATGATAATATATATAGATAGATAAATTATTCTCTGGCTGTATAGCTTGGACTAAGTTGACCTTTATATAAATATGCATAGTAGATTTTACAGAACTAACCAAAGTACTAGTTCAGGAATAGAAGCTTTTGAAAAGCTTCAATATGATATGCAACGATAATCAGCAGAAGCAACCCTATTGTGAATTGAATTCACATAGTTCTGTATAAAAAGGCACCTTTCATGCCCTGTTTTTAGGGCTTAGGAATCTGTTTGCTTTGTAACTCGAAAGGTAGAAAAATACCCCTCTGTGGTGTGAATAATTTTGGTTAAATTGCTGTTTTTACTTTTGTCGTGCAAATATATGCATTGGATACTAAAAGTTTGATGTGAAATAGATTGCAGGAAATACTTTAGTTTAGCTTTTTATCCCAAAGAGTAATTGGTGGAGCAATAAACAAGTTATGAAAACCTCAGAACTTTTCTGCCAAAAGATTTGAGTGTACAAATCATTTTGTCATAATTGTGCTATTTTTGCTAAAGTACTAAAGGTACAACCTCACCTGTTTTGGGCATCAATTGGATGTTTCCTGCTACTTTCCTGACTGTATTGAAGTCAGCTGATACAAACCTCCCAAATTTAATTATCTTCTTTTTAAACAGTCATTAATGTCAAATTGGCTTAAATGTTGTTCTGTTACTTGGAATCCCCCAAATAATGAAGATGGAAATAATCTCACCATTGACTTGTTTTGGATATTTTGACAGGAAATGACACATTCATGGCCACCACCTCTCACTGCCATCCAAACACCTAGTACAACAGAACCATCAAAATTTCCTTTCCAAAACAAGGTGCGTGAAAATATGTGATTGCTTTCAAATTAATTAATACAAATTTAATTATTAATTTGATCTTGGTTTCTTTTGGAGGGAAAATATGTGTTATGTTCAGAAGCTTCGGAAACTCTTCAGAAACGGTTTAATAATTCTGATTTTAATTACATTGTACTCTAAAAAGACTGAAATTTATTTTTCCTTGCATTTTGTAGGACACCCATGTCCCTTCTGGCTTTGTAGGACACAGTGAGTGATCTCTGAAATCTGTTTTATAATTTGTGTTCGTATATATGCTGACTTAAAATGAAGATCAATCCATTATGAAATTTTGTAATTTGAAAAGATTCCCTAATTTTTCAAGATGTAGTATTGTCCAATGTAAAATGTTTGTTATAATTGCATTTGCAGTGGGAATCAGTTCATAGTAATAAAATTATTCTCACTAATAGAAAACCCCAGTGCGTGACTTCATTTGACTAGGTAGAGTAATGATTCTGCTTCAGAGATTGTATATGTTTCCATAATTACGTGACAGCATTTTCACATTACTTGGAGAACCATTTTAGCTAGGTGGCAATAAATGGCAGGTGTTTTCTGGCTTGTGTTTTCTGTCATGCAGGCAACAGAGAATATTCTTGTCCTTAATTGCAGCATCAAAATGTTTCTGGATATTCAGCCATTCACAGACACATTAATAAAAATGTAGTTAATTTTGTGCACTGGGGATTTTCTTTATATGGACGGCAGAATGGGGTTGCTGCCTGCTTTTCTTTTCTATTCCCTGGCTCAGAAATTCCCAGAGCGAACTGTGCCCCAATTTTCCATGCGTATTCCAAGTATGCTCACAGATTATCAGTGAAGCAGAAGGAAGGACAAACCGAATGAGATAAAGAGCCACCAAGTGCAAACTCTGAAACTGCTGAGTTTCACCATGCGGTGATATCTGCCCACGTAGCTTATTTGAATCTTGGACATTTTCTAGAAATGGACATTATGCCTATTATGAAGTATGTATTAACTACTAGGTGATAAGGCCTTATCTCCTTAAAGGATCAAGGCTGGAAAGTGAAAGACATTCTTGGATACCTTGTGATTGTTGCAAGGAAATTAAAGCAGTTAAAGTAACTGAATTATAGGCTCCCCAAATGTCCAAAATGTATGTAAGATTTCTGAATTTCTCAACATTCCCATATTCTGGCTTGTGTTTTTATGTCATGCAGGCCAGGAGGCAGAGAATATTCTCGTCCTTAATTGCAGCATCAAAGTGTTTCTGAATATTCAGCTATTCCCTGACACATTAATAAAAGCCTTATTTAATTGAACTCTTAAATATTTTTGGGAAATTACAAAGTACTTGTCCTTGTCCAAAGGGAGAAGGATATGAAAGCTACATGTAGTTCCAAAGTTGCATTCAGCAAATATTTTACAGCTTTTTTTCCTTCCCTTCTGAGCACTATTCAAGATATTTGGGTGGCTTTTATTTAGGCTGCTCATTCTGTGGGCCAGAAAAAAAGAAAAAGCTAAAAAGAATAAAACATCAGTGAAAAATAACGTTTAAAAATCAAACCTGCATGTGAGTCTTACAATATGTAAACGTTCATATTTTATAATCTGCATATGCGCACTTAAAAATCCAGCGCGGGGCTTACCGAAATCCTTAACATTCCATTCGGGGAAGTGGATTTTTTGAGGAAACCGCTGATTGGTGGGAAGTGGACTAGGGTAACCAGCTGATTGGCCGTCAGATTTCAGCAGTTTGTAGTGTATTTCGTATTGTGTTGATATTGTATCCTGTGTAAGGGGGGAGTATGAAGGCCAGGGCAGTGTACTGTTGTGGATGTCAGATGTGGGAGGTCAGGGAATCTGATAGCCCTCCAGACATCCACATCTGCACCAGGTGTGTCGAGATGGGGCTCCTAAAGGACTGTGTTAGGAACCTGGAGCTGCAGCTCGATGCCCTCCGTCTGGTCAGGGAGAGTGAGGAGGTCATAGAGAGGAGCTACAGAGAGGTGGTCACTCCCAGACCACAGGAGGTAGACAAGTGGGTCACAGTTAGGAAGGGCAAGGGGCAGAGGCAGGGGCTACAGAGTACCCCTGTGACTGTACACCTGGAAAATAGGTACTCGTGTTTGAGTACAATTGGAAGGGACAGCCTACCTGGGGGGGCAGCAAAAGCGGCCGGGCCTCCGGCACAGAGACCAGCCCTGATGCTCAGAAGGGTAACAAAAAGAGGAGGGCAACTGTAAATAGTTAGGGAGTCGGATGGGCGATTCTGTGGACGCAGTCGGGAGACCAGGATGGTAGTTTGCCTCCCTGGTGCCAGGGTCTCGGATGGGTCGGAACGTGTCCAAAAGATTCTGAAAAGGGAGGGAGAGGAGCCTGATGTTGTGGTACACATAGGTACCAATGACATAGGCAGAAAAAGAGAAGTGGTCCTGAAAGGAGAATTTTGGGAGTTGGGGGGAACGTTAAGGAGAAGGACCAAAAGGGGAACAATTTCAGGATTACTGCCCGTGCCGCGTGATAGTGAGAGTAGGAATAGAATGAGGTGGAGGATAAATGCGTGGCTGACTGACTGGTGCAGTGGGCAGGGATTCAAGTTTCTTGATCACTGGGACCTCTTTTGGGGAAGGCATGATCTGTACAAAAAGGACGGGTTGCACTTGAACCCGAGGGGGACCAATATCCTGGCTGGGAGATTTGCAAAGGCTACTGGGGAGACTTTAAACTAGAAAGGCTGGGGGGAGGGACTCGGGTAGAGGGCGTTTGGGGACAGGGTGTGGGGCAAGAGGCAGAGAAGGGAAGTACTCGGACCCAAAATGTAGGTGAGAAAGAGGAAAAAGATAATAAACAGAGAATAAGGGATGGTGGATTTCTAAAATGTGTATATTTTAATGCTAGGAGCATTGTAAGAAAGGTGGATGAACTTAGAGCCTGGATTGACACCTGGAAATATGATGTTGTGGCAATTAGTGAAAAATGGTTGCAGGATGGCTGTGATTGGAAACTAAATATTCCCGGATTTCGTTGCTTCAGGTGCGATAGAATTGGAGGGACCAGAAGTGGAGGTATTACATTGCTTGTGAGAGAAGTGCTTTGGCAGGATAGATTAGAGGGCTCGTCTAGGGAGGCTATTTGGGTGGAACTGAGAAGTGGGAATGGTGTAGCAACACTTTTAGGGGTGTATTATAGACCGCCAAATGGGGAGCGAGAATTGGAAGAGCTAATATGTAAGGAGATAGCAGATATTAGTAGTAAGCACAAGGTAGTGATTGTGGAAGATTTCAATTTTCCAAAAATAGACTGGGAAATACATTCTGTAAATGGGCTGGATGGTTTGGAGTTTGTTAAATGTGTGCAGGATAGTTTTTTGCAGCAATACATAGAGGTATCGACCAGAGAAGGGGTAGTGCTGAACCTCCTATTAGGAAATGAGGCAGGTCAGGTGACGGAGGTATGCGTTGGTGAGCACTTCGGGACCAGTGATCACAATACCATTAGTTTCAATATAATTATGGAGAGAGTCAGAACTGGACCTAGTGTTGAGATTTTTGATTGGAGAACGGCTAACTTTGAGGGAATGTGTAAGGATTTAAAAGGAGTGAATTGGGACATTTTGTTTTATGGGAAGGATGTAGAAGGAAAATGGAGGACATTTAAAGGGGAAATTGTAAGAGTACAGAATTTTTATGTCCCTGTTCGGTTGAAAAGAAATAGTAAAAATTGGAAAGAGCCATGGTTTTCAAGGAAAATTGGACACTTGTTTCGAAAAAAGAGAGATATCTACAATAATTATAGGAGGCATGGAGTAAATGAGATGCTAGAGAAGTATAAGGAATGTAAAAATAATCTTAAGAAATAAATTAGTAAGGCTAAACGAAGATATGAGGTTGCTTTGGCAAGAAAGGTGAAAGTAAATCCAAAGGGCTTCTACAGCTATATTAATAGCAAAAGGATAACGAGGGATAAAATTGGACCATTGGAGAGCCAGACTGGACAGCTATCTGCAGAGCCAAAAGAGATGGGGGAGATATTGAACAATTTATTTTCTTCGGTATTCGCCAAGGAGAAGGATATTGAACTCTGTGAGGTAAGGGAAAAAAGTAGAGTAGCTCTGGAAACTATGAGATTCAAAGAGGAGGAAGTACTGACACTTTTGAAAAATATAAAAGTGGATAAGTCTCCAGGTCCTGACAAGATATTCCATGGGACATTGAGGGAAGTTAGTGTAGAAATAGCAGGAGCTATGACAGAAATATTTCAAATGTCATTAGAAATGGGAATAGTGCCAGAGGATTGGCGTACTGCACATGTTGTTCCATTGTTTTAAAAAGGGTTCAAAGAATAAAACTAGCAATTATAGACCTGTTAGTTTGACGTCAGCGGTGGGCAAATTAATGGAAAGGATACTTAGAGGTAATATATATAAGCATCTGGATAAACAGGGTCTGATCAGGAACAGTCAACATGGATTTGTGTCTGGAAGGTCATGTTTGACAAACCTTCTTGAATTTTTTGGAAGAGGTTACTAGGGAAATTGATGAGGGTAAAGCAGTGGATGTTGTCTATATGGATTTCAGTAAGGCCTTTGACAAGGTTCCCCATGGAAGGTTGGTTAAGAAGGTTCAATCTTTGGGTGTTAATGGCAGAGTAGCAAGATGGATTCAACAGTGGCTAAATGGGAGATGTGAGAGAGTAATGGTGGATGGCTGTTTGTCATGTTGGAAGCCGGTGACCAGTGGGGTGCCTCAGGGATCAGTGTTGGGTCCACTGTTGTTTGTCATGTACATCAATGATCTCGATGATGGGGTGGAAAATTGGAGAAGTAAGTATGCAGATGATACTAAGATATGTGGTGTTGTGGATAATGAAGTAGATTTTCAAAGTCTACAGCAAGATTTGGGCCATTTGAAAATGTGGGCTGAAAGATGGCAGATGGAGTTTAATGCTGATAAGTGTGAAGTGCTACATCTTGGCAGGACAAATCAAAATAAGACGTACATGGTAAATGGAAGGGAATTGAGGAATGCTGTGGAACAGAGGGATCTAAGAATAACTGTGCATAGTTCCCTGAAGGTGGAATTGCATGTAGATAGAGTGGTAAAGAAAGCTTTTGGTGTGCTGGCCTTTATAAATCAGAGCATTGAATATAGGAGTAGGGAAGTAATGTTTAAATTGGACAAAGCATTGGTAAGACCCATTCTGGAGTATGGTGTACAATTTTGGTCGCCTAATTATAGGAAGGAGGTCAACAAAATAGAGAGAGTACAGAGAAGATTTACTAGAATGTTGCCTGGGTTCCAGCAACTAAGTTACAGTGAAATATTGAACGTTAGGTCTTTATTCTTTGGAGCGCAGAGGGTTAAGGGGGGACTTGATTGAGGTCTTCAAAGTGATGAAAGGGATAGACAGAGTTGACGTGGATAAGCTTTTTCCATTGAGGGTAGGGAAGATTCACACAAGAGGGCATGACATGAGAATTAAGGGACAGAAGTTTAGGGGTAACATGAGGGTGAACTTCTTTACTCAGAGAGTGGTGGCTGTGTGGAATGAGCTTCCAGCAGAAGTGGTGGAGGCAGGATCGATTTTAACATTTAAAAGTAAAATCGATAGGTATATGGTTGGGAAGAGACTGCAGGGGTATGGTCTGAATGCAAGTAGATGGGACTAGGGGAAAATAAATGGTCGGCACGGACTGGAAGGGCCGAGAGAGCTGTTTCCGTGCTGTAATTGTTATATGGTTATAACTATCTGTGAATATGCAGATTTGTGGAAGTCATTAAGCCCAAATGTGGAGAATGAAAGTCATAGGTGCCACAATAAAAATTGCTTCAGTAGCAGTTCGTGAGAGATGGGTTTGTGATGACCGCATAACTGTGACTATTGTTTCTGCGGGAGCTTGGTTTTTTAAATCCACTGGATTACAGTCCCAGTCAGGCATAGAACCATCTAAATACTTTTTGTTCAGCTCCTGACCCCCACTATAAAGAAGGCATTAACCTCTTTGAATCACTCTTTGCATCAGTGTTGACTAGCCATAATTTCACTGCTTGTTGGGATGAGGTCTTTGCCGCAAAGTTACAAGTGGTAGAGATGCTCAATCAGCTGGCTCCAAATCGAGTGCAAATTTATTATTACAAACTTTTTTTATCCAACTGGAGCAGTTTTTTCAGTCAGATTGAAGCAAAAACTATTCCAATCACAGGCCACTTTTTTCTCCTGAAATGAAATTGTTGCTCATTAACATTGTTATGATATTCTCCAGTTCTGATTGTTATAGGAGTTTACGTGTAGGAAGCATATTTATTCCAGTTCATAGTTTAAAATGTATACAGAAATTCTGACTAAGAGAAAAGGGTTGCCTATATATTGTGCTTTTCACAACCTTGGAATTGTTCTAAAACACTGTAAATCCGGTGATGTACTGATGAAGTATAGTACCTTTTGTTATGCTAGTCCTTATATAGTTTAGGAACTACTTTACAATGGCCAAAATTTGTTTGAGGCTCCCTTGTTTTGTTCAAATTTACTATGCTTTGATCAACAATTTTGTACACTTCGCCAGCTATCTCTCTGTTTAAACTCTGTGTCACAACAGCATGTATGTTTAATTTGGGAGTTCAAATTTTGGAATATTTTACGCACATATAAACGTATGAATTAAGGGCAGACAATTAAGCTCTGCTTAAGTTGTGGCTTTATTAAATAGCACATCTGATTATAATTCACCTCCACATTCTCGTCTACCTGCGGAAACCTTACACCCCTTTGCTTATTAAATATCTAGCTACTAATGCCATACAAATATTCAAAGATACTCCTTTCACCACCCTTTGAGGAAGAGCCTTACAAACATTTATGGCCTTATGAGAGAAAATAACTTAATAATACCTCTGCCCTCAATAGTTTTATTTTTAAATGGTGATTCCTAGGTCTAGATTCTTCCATAAGAGAAAGTATTCTACCACATAACCCTATCAGGACCCCTCAGGATATGATAAATTTCAATCAAACGTGCGTCTCTTGAAAATGCCAGTGAATGCAAACCCAGCCTGTCCAAATCTTATTCATGAGATGACACAAGGCTGAGCGGCAGTGTGGGCTGCGAGGATGCTGCTATGAGGCTGCAGGGTGATTTGGATAGGTTGGGTGAGTGGGCAGTGCATGACAGATGCAGTATAATGTGGATAAATGTGAGGTTATCCATTTAGGTGGCAAGAACAGGAAGGCTGTTTATTATCTGTATTGTGTCAAGGATTATTATCTGTA
Organism: Raja brachyura; assembly: GCA_963514005.1. The sequence continues at coordinate 115,564,822 of OY740781.1, read as the reverse complement.
TTGTGTCAAATTAGGAAAAGAGGAAGTGCAACGAGACCTGGATTTCAGTATAGGAGTAAGGAGGTCCTCCTGCAGTTGTACTTGGCCCTGGTGAGCCTGCACTTGGAATATTGTGTGCAGGTTTGGTCTCCTAATTTGAGGAAGGACATTCTTGCTATTGAGGGAGTTCACTGGGCTAATTCCCCGGATGGCGGGACTGACATATGATGAAAGTATGGATCGACTGGGCTTGTATTCACTGGAATTTGGAAGGATGAGAGAGGATCTTATAGAAACATATATAATTAGTACGGGATTGGACAGGCTAGATGCAGGAAAAATGTTTCCGATGTTGGGGGAGTCCAGAACCAGCGGTCACAGTTGAAGAATAAGGGGTAGGCTGTTTAGGACTGAGATGAGCATAAACCTTTTCACCCAGACAGTTGTGAATCTATGGAATTCTCTGCCAGAGAAGGCAGTGGAGACCAATTCTGTATGGTTTCATGAGAGAGTTATAGCCCTGTCCCACGGTGCGAGTTCATTCCAAGAGCTCTCCAGAGTTTAAAAAATCAAACTCGTGGTAAGCACGATGAATGAACGTAGCGGGTACATCGGAGCTCGGGGACATCCCTTAGCGCCAATGGCAGGTACTTGGGAAGACTCGCTAACGGCTGGTAAGCACGGGAAGACTCGTGAAGATTTTTCAACATGATGAAAAATGTTCACGAGAGCCCCGCGTACCGACGAGTGGCCATTACCGTAAATCTCTGAGTAGGAATCAGAACAAACTCGGGAGAACTCTTGGAATGAACTCGTACCGTGGGACAGGGGTTTTAGATATGGCTCTTAGGGCTAACAGAATCAAGGATATTGGGAGAAAGCAAAAATGGGGTACTGATTTTGGATGATCAACAATGATCATATTTAATGGTGGTGCTGGCTCGAAGGACCGAATGACATGCTCCTGCACCTATTTTCTATGTTACCATGACCTGCCCTATCCAGGCATTGGTCTAATAAACCATCTCCAAACTGCTTCAAGCTTGTTAAACCTTTAAATTAGGATAATTATGTACATGGTACTTCAAATGCGGTCTTACCAATGCCCAGTATAACTATAAGATAACCTTCCTAAGTTTTTAATTCAAATTTCTAAGCAAAATGTAATAAATCTTGTTAGGTTTACCAATTACTTGTTATACATACATACTTAGATTTGGTGAATGTTTAGGCAAGGCACCCACATTAGCTGTTTAGTAGAATGGCACGTCAATGTTAGATTGCTTGAAATAAATATGAATGCATGTATCTTCTAGTTTGGTCATTGTGTTCATATATATTTTCCTTTGCAGAGAAATGTGATATTCCACCAAAAATTTCAGAGTCCAAAAAACCGTGAGTATATATTTTCTTCATAATGTAGCTCTGACATTTTTACAGTTTGGAATTATTAACATAATTATATTGTTGTACTTGTCTCAAATACATCTGCTTTGAAATTAGTCACTAATACAATCTCCCTCAGATATAGCTGGGATATTCCCAACAACTTGTGTAGTGAATTTATTGCAACTCTCAATTGATAGGTGAGGTGGTATTATTGTTGGTCTGTGCCAGCTACAAAAAAAATGGAAAACAGCAGTAATCCATCTCCCCTTCTTTATTCTGCCCACACACAGGAGTTATAAAATTGGCTGATTTGTACCATAAAATCTTTAATTTTGAGGACATTAGCAGCGTTCAATGTTTGTTGAGGATTGATTTTTATATTTTGGCCTTGCTGGTTTCTCTTCTGTAAATATTTGCAATGGATCTAGAGTCTCATTCCATTTCACTAGCATGGTAACAAACCCTCCTTTATATTCTTGTTCCCTCCAAAGCCAAATCACAGTGAACTATGCCACAGTTAAAATCAATGCAGACTGTGCTCCAGTTTCTGTCATTCAGCTGTCCTCTTGCAACCATTAGTTCAATAACGAGAGAATGCAGGTTTAAACATGGACCAGAAGACATTGATGGCAAGCCAAAGGACCAGTTGTCTGTTTCAAATTTCCAAATGTAAGGAATGTGTACATGCATAGGGATTGGAGAGGTTGGGATGGATGAAAGGGCAGCAACTTGAAGGTGGTGGGGAAAGATTTATTTTTGCAGGGCCAAAGCAAGAGTTGGGTAACAAGATTATTTGTGTAATCTTTAAAAAAAAGTCTGTATGTGGAGCAATGAATGTCTCTCCTTTTATGTCATGAGATTCTGTAATTTGTTCTGCTGACTTAAAAGTTTAAGATAGATTAGTTTCGAGATACAGCTCGGAAACAGGCCCTCCGGCCCACCGAGGCCGCACTGATGAGCCATACCTACACATTAACACTACCCAACACACTAGGGCCAATTTTACACTTATACCAACCCAATTAGCCTACACACCTGCACGTCTTTGGAGTGTGGGAGGAAACTGAACATCTCAGAGAAAACCCATGCAGGTCACGGGAAAAAGTACAAACTCCGTACAGACGGCACCAGTAGTTCGGATCAAACCCGGGTCTCTGGTGCTGCAAGCGCTGTAACGTAAAAACTCAACCACTGCGCCACTGTGCCGCAAGAATACAGCATTTTTAAGGAGAGGAGGGGGAATAACACACAAACTGAAATAGTATAATGCAACCAATATTAACCATATAACAATTATAACACGGAAAGAGACCCTCTCGGCCCTTCCAGTTCGTGCCGACCATTTATTTTCCCCTAGTCCCATCTACCTGCACTCAGACCATACCCCTCCGTTCCCTTCCCGTCCATATACCTATCCACTTTACTTTTAAATGTTAAAATCGATTCTGCCTCCACCACTTCTGCTGGAAGCTCATTCCACACAGCCACCACTCTCTGAGTAAAGAAGTTCCCCCCTCATGTTACCCCTAAACTTCTGTCCCTTCATTCTCATGTCATGCCCTCTTATTTGAATCTTCCCTACCCTCAATGGGAAAAGCTTATCCACGTCAACTCTGTCTATCCCTTTCATCATTTTGAAGACCTCAATCAAGTACCCCCCCTTAACCTTCTGCGCTCCAAAGAATAAAAACCTAACTTGTTCAACCTTTCTCTGTAACTTAGTTGCTGAAACCCAGGCAACATTCTAGTAAATCTCCTCTGTAGTCTCTCTATTTTGTTGACATCCTTCCTATAATTAGGCGACCAAAATTGTACACCATGCTCCAGAATTGGTCTCACCAATGCCTTGTACAATTTTAACATTACTTTCCTACTCCTATATTCAATGCTCTGATTTATAAAGGCCAGCACACCAAAAGCTTTCTTTACCACTCTATCTACATGCAATTCCACCTTCAGGGAACTATGCACAGTTATTCCTAGATCCCTCTGTTCCACAGCATTCCTCAATTCCCTACCATTTACCATGTACGTCCTATTTTGATTTGTCCTGCCAAGATGTAGCACCTCACACTTATCAGCATTAAACTCCATCTGCCATCTTTCAGCCCACTCTTCCAAATGGCCCAAATCTTGCTGTAGACTTTGAAAATCTACTTCATTATCCACAACACCACCTATCTTAGTATCATCTGCATACTTACTTCTCCAATTTTCCACCCCATCATCCAGATCATTGATGTACATGACAAGCAACAGTGGACCCAACACAGATCTCTGAGGCACCCCACTGGTCACCGGCTTCCAACCTGACAAACAACCATCCACCATTATTCTCTGGCTTCTCCCATTCAGGCACTGGTGAATCCATCTTGCTACTCCTCCATTAACACACAAAGATTAAACCTTCTTAACCAATCTTCCATGGGGAACCTTGTCAAAGGCCTTACCGAAATCCATATAGACAACATCCACTGCTTTACCCTCGTCAATTTCCCTAGTACCCTCTTCAAAAAATTCAAGAAGGTTTGTCAAACATGACCTTCCAGACACAAATCCATGTTGACTGTTCCTGATCAGACCCTGTTTATCCAGATGCTTATATATATTATCTCTAGTATGCCAATCCTCCGGCACTATTCCCGTTTCTAATGACATTTGAAATATTGCTGTCATAGCCCCTGCTATTTCTACGCTAACTTCCCTCAATGTCCTAGGGAATATCCTGTCAGGACCTGGAGACTTATCCACTTTTATATTTTTCAAAAGTGTCAGTACTTCCTCCTCGTTGAATCTCATAGTTTCCAGAGCTGCTCTACTTTTTTCGCTTACCTCACAGAGTTCAATATCCTTCTCCTTGGTGAATACCGAAGAAAAGAAATTGTTCAATATCTCCCCCATCTCTTTTGGCTCTGCAGATAGCTGTCCATTCTGGCTCTCTAATGGTCCAATTTTATCTCTTGTTATCCTTTTCTTATTAATATAGCTGTAGAAACCCTTTGGATTTACTTTCACCTTTCTTGCCAAAGCAACCTGATATCTTCTTTTAGCTTTTCTTATTTCTTTCTTAATATTCTTTTTACACTCTTTATAATCTAGCATATTTACTCCATGCCTCCTATAATTATTGTATATATCTCCCTTTTTTCGAACCAAGTGTCAAAATTTCCCTTGAAAACCATGGCTCTTACCAATTTTTACTATTTCCTTTCAACCGAACAGGGACATAAAGATTCTGTACTCTTACAATTTCCCCTTTAAATGTCCTCCATTTCTCTTCTACATCCTTCCCATAAAACAAAATGTCCCAATTCACTCCTTTTAAATCATTACGCATTCCCTCAAAGTTAGCCTTTCTCCAATCAAAAATCTCAACCCTAGGTCCAGTTCTGACTCTCTCCATAATTATATTGAAACTAATGGTATTGTGATCACTGGTCCCGAGGTGCTCACCAACGAATACCTCAGTCACCTGACCTGCCTCATTTCCTAACAGGAGGTCCAGCACTGCCCCTTCTCTGGTCGATACCTCTATGTATTGCTGCACAAAACCTATCCTGCACACATTTAACAAACTCCAAACCATCCAGCCCCTTTACAGAATGTGTTTCCCAGTCTATTTTTGGAAAATTGAAATCTCCCATAATCACTACCTTGTGCTTACTACTAATATCTGCTATCTCCTTACATATTTGCTCTTCCAATTCTCGCTCACCATTTGGCGGTCTATAATACACCCCTAAACGTGTTGCTACACCGTTCCCACTTCACAGTTCCACCCAAATAGACGACCATCCAAATTCCACCTAGACAAGCCCTCTAATCTATCCTGCCAAAGCACTGCTGTAATATCTTCTCTGACAAGCAATGCAATACCTCCACCTCTAGTCGCTCCATTTCTATCGCACCTGAAACAACAAGATCCTGGAATATTTAGTTTCCAATCTGTTCTGTTGCAGTAAAGTGAAAAATGAAAATAATTCTAATGAAGCAGATCTTACGCAATATATTACAATGTAAAACAATTAACCTTTGGCTGTAATTAATTTGGACAGAAATCAGTGAGTTGATGCCTGTCTGATGAAAATTGATCCAACATTGATTGTATGCAACTGTCTAATTGTTAACTTGTGTTCTATAGTGATGAGATTCTATCCGACCTACGGGATTATGCATTCCTCTGAGGTTTAGCAATAAATTATAATAATTAGACTGCAGATATATATAATGAAGTCGGCCAGCAGCTATGCCTATTTTATACCCAAAAGTAGGTGATCACCCCAGAGAATAATTGGAACAATAGGTCATGAAATTGTGCAGTCTAAAAATTTGTCAGTGCTTTGGTTTAAAGTGAAGCCAATCTCAAATTATGTTTAATTTAGACTTCAGACGTACAGGATGGATACAGGCCCTTTGGCCTACCAAGTTTGCAAACACCCTGTACACTAGCACTATACTACACACGGGACTATACTATACTAGGGGAAATGTACAATTTTACCAACACCAATTAACCTACAAACCTGTACGTCTTTGGAGTGTGGGAGACACTCGGAGCACCCAGAGAAAACGCAAAGAAAATCAGAGCACCCAGAGAAAACTCACATGGTCATGGAGAACGTACAAACTCCATACAGACAGCACCTTTGGTAAGGATCGAACCCAGGTCTCTAGCGCTGTAGGGCAACAACTTTATCGTTGCGCCACTGTGCCGCCCTTGGAAATAAAATTTTCCCTCGGGTCACCTGTAAAATGAAGTACATATTACAGCCAAGGAGTTTATTTTCTTACCAAATCATCCTGACTGAGTTATTTTTGCCAATGAAGGGGTAGAAAACGTTTTCTGACTTGCGTTTTCTGACTTTAGCAACATTTGCTACAAATATTAGCATGCTCAAGTATTGCACTAGTGGACACAACAGAGCCATCAGCACCGATACTTGTGCATCTCTGAGACTCCAGGAGCTGCAGATTTTTATTGCCAGTTACTATTCAATTCCAAGAATGAGCTCAGGGAGAAGAGGGTTCAGCGATGTCTGACTCAGTTTCGCCTTTGCTGTGGTCAGCACTGGGTGCGAGTGGATAGTGGACCAAGACATGTGGAATAAATGGAGGAGATTGGAATCTGATGTTTGTGATGGATTGGGGGAGAGAGGAATTGGGGAGATAAATTCACGTCATGGGGAGATATATTTGGGATTCTTGGCTGGGAAATAACTTGCCCAACGTGGAATTGAGGTTAGAGCATGGGGTTTATTGTTGTAGTGCAGATTGTAACTTTTCTTGCCCAAGTCTTACTCAATGTCCCTGTAAACAAAACACATGTTCACAAAACACCTATCCATGCATGCAATGCTAAAATAGTTGTATCATAACAGAAGAATCTTAAGAATTTCCACTGTGCAAATGGTTCGCATTTTTGATTTTATTTTTACAAAGGATTCATCAAGTGTAACTAAATGGGAAGGGTCTTTCTCACCCGTGGCTACTTGATCAGAGGAAGCAAGGATACATGATTACCTCAATAGTGTGATCTTTTTTTAAGTAATCTATCAGTATAGATCTTTATCTTTATTTTATTGTTTCCTGTCAATATTGGCATTAAAAGATTTCAGTAAAGGTAATTGGGGGCACTCAATTCCAGTTTTATGTGTTTCTGCTTCCCTCCATGTGGATGGTTTCCAGGAGAAAACACTGGGTGATATGCACTCTTTTTAGAGAATAAATGCATTAATTTCAGAGCCTAGTCGGCATTGTAGTCCTGTATATGTTGGAATTTATAGTAAAAAAATGCACTTGAATCGAAAGTACAACAGCCAATAAATTATTCTCAAAGTTTAGTAACTGTTCTAATAATGTGGACACATTTGGAACCATATTTTACATGGTTCAACATTGGTGAAGGAAATACATGACTAGTTAATTACCTGAAACGTCACCTACTCCTTTTCTGCATAGATGCTGCCTCACCGCTGAGTTTCTCCAGCATTTACTGTCTATTTACAGTTAATTTGTTTCAGTCATGTTGGTCAAAGCAAAACTTTTGGCCAGGTAAAAATAAACCAGAAAATATTTGAGTTTGCTTTGTTTAACCAGAGAGCTAACTGCATTATGAAAGTGGCGTCACAGGTAGATCGGGTGGTCAAGAAGGCTTTTGGCACATTTCTCTTCATCAATTAGGGTACTGAGTATAGAAGTTGGGATGTTATGTTGCAGTTGGATAAGATGTTTGTGAGGCCACATTTGCAATTCAGTCATGGTCACCCTGCTTTAGGAAGAATGTTATTAAACTGGAAAGAGTGCAGAGCAGATTTACGAGGATGTTGCCAGGACTTGAAGGCCTGTGCTATAGAGAAAGGTTGGGTAAGCCAAGACTTTATTCCTTGGAGCTCAGGAGGATGAGGGGTGATCTTACGGACATGTATAAGATCATGAGGTGAATGGATAGGGTAGAAGCAAAGAGTCTTTTACCCAGAGTAGGGGAATCAAGAGCCACGAGGACCTAGAATTAAGGTACAAGGGGAGAGAATTAGTAGGAACCCGAGGGGCGACATTTTCACACAGAGGGTGGTAAGTATATGAATGAGCTGCCAGAGGAGGTAGTTGAGGCAGGTACTATAACAACATGTAAAATACATTTGGAAAAGTACATAGATAGGGGAGGTTTAGAGGGATATGGGCCAAACACGGGCAGGTGGGACAAGTGAAGATAGGGCTTTTGTTTAGCATGGGCAAGTTGGGCCGAAGGGCCTGTTTCTTTGCTGTATGATTAAGGTAATGAAGAATGCACAACCCAAGCAGTCTCATCGAAATTATGGATCAAACTTCCCTTATTTGTATGATGTTAATTCATACACTCACTTATATATTAAGTCTTTGTTCACCAAATCATTGTAGAGTATATAGGGCATGGTGTGGTGCTAGTAATAAAACATGCATTTTGGAGTTATTTAAACAAAAAAATTACTAATGAAACTTTGAATTGGAAATCCTTTTGGGCGAGTTACTGAAACTGAACAACAATTTCAACATGTGATTTAAAAAAGATATAATAATTTGTGCCCCATTTACCTAGTTTTGTTCAAATTTATTTTCAGGATGCTTGAACATGACCTGCAGATCAGCAGTAGTGATGACAGTGATGTGGATCAGGTTTGTTCTTAAATTTCTGTTCAGCATTTGTGTTAAATTAAAATGAAGATGGAGTTGCTTGTTGGAATGTAATTACTGTGAAAAGCATGCATGGTGTGTGTGATCTCTTTCTAAGATACTGATTAGCTTGTTTCTCTTTTCACATCATCTTCCTTCCCGTGCTACCCATGCCCCTCCCTCTCCCCCCCCTCCCCCCCCCCCCCCCAACTCCCACCCTTTCCCACTTTCATGCAGGTCACGGAAAAGCCAGTGCCTACTCCTGTTCCGAAAAGGTACCTTATTTGTCAGTTCACATCTTGATATTTGGTTGTGTGTTGGCTTTTAGCTCTTTGAGACAATGTCCTGGGATGGAACATAGAACAGTATGACACGGGATCAGGCCCTTCAGTCCGCAATGTCTGTACTGAACATGGTGCTAAGTTAACCTAGTCTCCTCCAAAGATTATAGAAGAGCAAGATACGCCACTCAGCGAAAAAAGCGTAGTATCGCATGTGTGATAGTCGCCGCCATATTAGCGGACCAGAGATGGCGTCGACTATGGCGTCTACATCTAAATCTGCAGCGACGGCTGGTAATCTTTCTTTAGGTTCCCCCCAAAAAAATGAAAGGTGACAAAAATATTATTATTCTGAACTGAAATGTTATTTTCTGTTCTCCCATCAACGGTCATGGAAATCTAGGCTCTATAATCTTTGGTCGGGACATTAGAAAGTTATTAGAATTATTTTGAATAGATCTTTACTTACCACAGTAATAAAGATTACTTACCACAGTAATAAAGTCAATAATTTTAACACTTCTGAGCGTTTTTGGTTTTGTTCTTGTAAGGCAGGGGTCTCCAAAATATGGCCCAGTGACCACGAGATTTTTCCAGCTCGGATTCGAGTCCGGGAACGCGACGGCTGTTACCGGTTATGTCCCTCGAATTATCGAGACTTCACAAGCAAAGATCCCAAGCCCGTCGTGAAGAAGGGTGCAATCAAAGATTATAGAACTCCGCTCTATAATCTTTGGGTGCAAATGTGGGGCGGGGGGTTCGGCGGCGGCGGTCGGAATCTAAGATGCCAGAGGAGCTCTATATAATATCTTTGGTCGGAATGGGAAGGGTGCGCGTTGTAACGTGCCCTTGTTCCACTCTCCCTGTCCTTCTCCCTCTCCCCCTTCTTCCCTCTCCCCATTCTCCCTCTCTCCCTTCTCCCTCTCCCCCTTCTCTCCCTACTCCCTCTCCCTCCTCCTCCTCCCTCTCCCCTTTTCACTCTTTCCCCTTCTCTCTTTCCCCTTCTCTTGATCTCCCCCCCCCCATCTCGATCTGTCTCTCCCCTTCTCTCGATCTCTCTCTTTCCCATCTCTCGATCTCTCTCTCCCCCTTCCCTCTCTCTCTCTCTCTCCCTCCTTACCTCTCTCTCTCCCTCCTTCCCTCTCTCTCTCCCTCCCTTCCCTTCTCCCTTCCCTCTCTCTCCCTCCCTTCCCTCTCCTTCCCTCTTCTTCCCTCCCCCTCTCTCCTTCCCTCCCCCTCTCTCCTTCCCTCCCCCTCTCTCCTTCCCTTCCCTCTCCTTCCCTTCCCTCTCTCTCCTTCCCTTCCCTCTCTCTGCTTCGCTTCCCTCTCCTTCCCTTCCCTCTCCTTCCCTTCCCTCTCTCTCCTTCCCTTCCCCCTCTCTCTTCCCCTTCCCTCTCTCCCCTTCCCCTTCCCTCTCTCCCCTTCCCCTTCCCTCTCCCCTTCCCCTTCCCTCTCTCCCCTTCCCCCTCTCTCTCCCCTTCCCCCTCTCTCTCCCTCCCTTCCCCCTCTCTCTCCCTCCTTTATGTAAATCTTACCATGTATGTCAGAAATAAAGTTTTAACCATGTTAATAGATCTCTATTATTATTTATTTAAAATTGAGTGAGTTGGTGCAATATCGGTTCCAGCTGTCAGAGAATTCCACAGACTCACCACTCGCTGTGTGAAAAAAAGATCTTCTCATCTCGGTCCTAAAAGACTTCCCCCTTATCCTTAAACTGTGACCCATGTTCTGGAGTTCCCCAACATTGGGAACAATCTTCCTGCTTCTAGCCTGTCCAACTCCTTAAGAATTTTGTAAGTCTCTATAAGATCCCCCCTTAATCTGCTAAATTCCAGCGAGTACAAGCCAAGTTTATCCAGTCTTTGTTCACATGGAATCCTGCCATCCCAGGAATCAGTCTGGTCCTATTTACCTCTTCAAAATCATTAATATACAGTTGCGGACCCAACACCGAGCCTTGTGGCAAAAAATTCCAGAAGATTAGTCAAACGTGATTTTCCTTTCATAAAAACTGACTTGGACTAATCCTTTTACTGCTATCCAAATGCCCCATTATTACACCTTTAATAATTGACTCCAGCATCTTTCTCACCACCAAAGCCAGGCTAATTGGCCTGTAATTCCATGTTTTCTCTCTCACTCCTTTCATGAAAAGTGGGATAACATTAGCTATCCTCCAATCCACAAGAACTGATCCTAAATCTATTGAACATTGGAAAATGATCATATGTATATATGTATGTGTATATATGCATGTATATGTATGTATATATATGTATGCATATGTATGCATATATGGTTTATGTACACCATCTGACAAATAAGATAGAGAGTTATAGTGATGCTTTAAATCAGTTGCTTCTGATCCATGAGAAGGAAATGTATTTATCTCTCAAGGGCCTGTCCCACCACATATTTATATGAATGTGTGTTTGTGTGTGCCTGTAATTTTGTGCACAGTGTGTTAAAGCAATACAAGGAAAGCTGCACAATGCAAGGGAAAATACGCAAAAGTGGGGGTTGGGGAGGAAAGATGCGAGGGAAATGGGGGAAAGGGAGGGAGAGAGGGTGGGAGGGAGAGTGAGGGAAGGAGAGAGGGAGAGAGAGGGAAGGAGGGAGGGAGATCGAGAGGGGAGAGAGAGAGAGATCGAGAGGGGAGAGTGAGATCAAGAAGAGAGAGAGAGATCGAGAGAAGAGAGGGGAGAGAGAGATCGAGAGAGGAGAGAGAGATCGAGAGAGGATAGGGAGAGATAGGGAGAAGAGAGGGGAGAGAGGGAGGTTGAGAGGTAAGTAAAGATCTATTACAAATAAATGCAATAACTTTCTAATGCATCTTGCTCCTCTATAATCTTTGTTTACAACTGCTCTGTAGCTCTGTAGCGGATTACACAGGGGGGGACAGTTCGCAAAGATGGCGGCCGTGACGCTCCGTTACGTACTACACGCCAGTCCATTGGATTTCCACGGAGTGGCGCATCTTGCTCCTCTATAATCTTTGGTCTCCTCTGCCTGAACATGATCCATATCCCTTCATTACCATGTTCCTATCTGAAAGCCTCTTAAATGCCACCATCGTATCTGCCTCACCCACCACCACTCTTTGCTGCATTTTCCTGGCACTCACTGCCCCCTAAAAATACAACCTGCCCTATACTCTGCTTTAAACTTCTCCCCCCTTATCTTAAAGCTATGTTCTATAATCTTTGACATTTCCATCATAGGAGAGAGGTTCTGATTGTCTGCCCTATCTATACCTCTCATAATTGTATATTCTTCTATGCACCAGATAAAACAATTCAAGTTTATCCAGCTTCTCTTTATACCTTTATTCAGGCAGCATTCTGGAAAACCTCTTCTGCACCCTCCCCAAATTCACCACATCCTTTCTGAATTTGGGGTAACGTGAACTGCACGCAATACTTCAAATATGGCTTAACCAAAGCCCTGTAAGACGACTTCCTAACCTCAGTGCCCTGACTCCTGAAGGCAATTAGTTGTGATTGGAAACTAAATATTCCAGGATTTTGTTGCTTCAGGTGTGATAGAATTGGAGGGACCAGAGGTGGAGGGGTTGCATTGCTTGTCAGAGAAGATATTACAGCAGTGCTTTGGCAGGATAGATTAGAGGGCTCGTCTAGGGAGGCTATTTGGGTGGAACTGAGAAGTGGGAACGGTGTAGAGTCTAGAGTTATTCAGCACGAAAACAGGCCCTTCGGCCCGAGCTTGCCTATGCTGACTAAAGTGCTCCTCTACACTAGTCCCACCTGTCTGTATTTGGCCCATATCTCACTAAAATATCTATCCATGTCCCTATCCAAATGCCATTTAAATGTTGTTATAATTTCTGCTTCGACTGCCTCCTCTGGCTGCTCCTGAATTTTAAAAATAAGTGTAAAAATAATTATTCTATTAGCTATTCCATTATTACTTGTGCTAACTAAATTTCCGATCTTGTAAACTGACATTATTGAAGTCCGATAAAGAATCGTCCACAATTACAATTTTTTTAAATCTACGATGTAATGCTTGTTATCGTAGTTGCCATAATATAGTTGGATTAAACTATCTGTTATGCATTTTGAGTATTCTAATCTAATAAGGTACTTGCAGTGTGGTACTGAGACATCTAGTTTAAAATTAGTTCTGAGCTGAAATCAACAAGCATAGTTGTTGGAGTGCTCTGTTTTGCCCTGGCATTCACCACCTGATGCACTAAGATTTTATATGAAACAAAGTGATAGCTAAAGTTGCAATTTTTAAAAATAATATTGTAAACAAATAAACTCACAGAATTTTATGCAACTAGAATCATGTCATGATTAATGAAAATGCGGGTTAAATCATTAGTACTAGAACAGCTGCAGGTTAATTATTTTTCTGTATGGACTGAAAAAATATTTAAAACTACATGTTGTCCTCTCCGACATTTTTAGTGCTTCCTTGTTGCCTCAGAGGGATAATATTTTACCAAGACATTCCAGTGGTGGCTTAAACAACTTAAGTGAATCCGGGAATTCATCAGGCTCTGATTCAGAGAGTGAAAGCACCTCTACAGACAGTGAAGGAGCATCAAGGGCTCCCACTCCTGAGGTATGACAGGCTGTAAACTGTATATTGGAAAATTAATGTTTATTTTTGAACCTTTGATTTATTTTGCACTGAAATGCATGGTGATTGGCTATGAAAAGGTAATGAGAATTAACTAGAAATTGCAGTCATAAAAAATTATCTTTTACATTTTTATGCAATTAAAAATTGATTTATCTTCTTGCCCCCTTCCCAACCCAATCATTTCCCTCAAGAAGAATCCTATAACAACCAGTGCCAAGTTATTTTGCACCATGGGGCTCTTACAAAGAATCATCCTTGGCGGCCTGATGCACTTTCTCACCCCAAATGCTGAACCACTGATCCATCCATTACTCCCCATCTGCATTCCCCTGGAAACCATTGGCCGCTGATGCTTGGGCCTCCTGGATGTGATTGAACTTTCCAGTAGAGGATTGGTGACTAGAGAGATCACTAATATTCTGCTGTCTGATGTTTCATGCCTGTCAGGCACAACTTGAAGGTTGGACTTTAAAGGACAAACATTTTAGCCAATAAATTCTATAATTATGCTCCAGACTTTGTGCAATCTACATGCTATGCCCTTGGTAGATGCCACAGTTCACTCACTCATTCAAAATGTAATTTTTGTTTACCTAACGATAATTTTCCAATTATGTCACTGAAAATGTGGATATGGGAAATGTGTTTTAATTTGGTATGGACTTGCAAAGGTGTTTGATAAGGTGCTACTTAATCGATATCAACAACATTGAAAGCATAAGTTGTTGCAGCATGCATGGAAAAGTTCCTATATAATTTTAAATAGTGGCAAAAACGTGTTTTTCCTCAGTCGAGGAAAGTGTGTCGTGGAATTCCCCAGAGGTCAGTTCTTTATACTTGAGTCTACAGGGTAGATTTGCAGATGACATCAAATTTGTTATGGTGAATTTGAGCAGGATTGTCATTGACTTCAATTAGGTTCAGACATGCTGTTGAAAGGGTCAACAGGTAGCAGATTAAATTTAATTTTGAATAGCTGGCAGGGTGACTTTCTGGTTGGAAGAATGAGACCATCATATGAACTAGACAAAATAATTCCAAAAGGGATACAAGATATAGAGATAGAACAACAAGAAATTAGTACCTTCAGCCCACCAAATCCATGCCAACCATCAAGCATTTGCTTATACTAATCCTATATTCACCTACTTTTGTTCTCCTCATGTTTCTATTATCTCCTCCTAGATTTTACAACTCATCTAACCACGAGTTATCAATTAACCCTCCAAATCACGTGCTTAGGGTGTGGGAGGGACCTTCAGCACGAGGAGGAAACCTTTGTTGTTGTGACAGCACTAGAGGTCAGGGTTGAACTAAATTCACTGGAACTGTGAAGCAGCTAGCTGTGCCACTACTGTCTTGGAGAAATATGTACGCAGTTTGTTGAAAGTGGAAGGGTTAAAATGCACATATTGGACCCTATTAAAAAGTGGAACTGGTTAAAATACGCATATAGGACCCTATAACAGTCAAGTGTAAGTAAGTCATAATGAAGCTTCATGAAACCTCTGTCCAGCCACTGCTGGAGTATTGTCACTATTTCTGGGCATCGTGCTATTAAAATTATTTGAAAGCTCTACTAAAATGATTCCTAAGCAAAAGTCATCAGTTGAGTGGATAGGCAGCAGATACAGGGGTTCATTATTTTTGTAACAGGACATGGCAAAAAAGTCTAGTGATTTAAAACCAAATGATTTGGACTGGATGAAAAGAGAGAAGCTGTTCCTATTTGCAGCAGGACCAAGAGCAAGAGCAATGTTTCAATTGTTTTGATGCTAAAGAGATGCTAAGAGATTAGTATACAAACTTAAAGCACACGGTATTGAGGGTTCAGTATTGATGTGGATAGAGAACTGGCTGGCAGACAGGAAGCAAAGGGTAGGAGTAAACGGGTCCTTTTCAGAATAGCAGGCAGTGACTAGTGGGGTACAGCAAGGTTCAGTGCTGGGACCCCAGCTATTTACAATATATATTAATGTTTTGGACGAGGGGATTGAATGCAACATCTCCAAGTTTGCGGATTACACGAAGCTGGGGGGCAGTGTTAGATGTGAGGAGGATGCTAAGAGGCTGCAGGGTGACTTGGATAGGCTGGGTGAGTGGGCAAATGCAATGCAGATGCAGTATAATGTGGATAAATGTGAGGTTATCCACTTTGGTGGCAAAAACAGGAGGGTAGACTATTATCTGAATGGTGGCAGATTAGGAAAAGGGGAGATGCAACGAGACCTGGGTGTCCAACCCCTTAAGAATTTTGTAAGTTTCTATAAGATCCCCCCTCAATCTTCTAAATTCCAGTGAGTACAAGGCGAGTCTATCCAGTCTTTCTTCATATGGAAGTCCCGACATACCAGGAATCAGTCTGGTAAACCTTCTCTGAACCCCCTCTCTGGCAAGAATGTCTTTCCTCAGATTTGGAGACCAAAATTGCACGCAATACTCCAGGTGTGGTCTCACCAAAACCCTGTACAACGGCAGTAGAACATTCCATGCTCCTATACTCAAATCCTTTCGCAATGAATGTTAATGTACCATTTGCTTTCTTCACTGCCTGCTGCACCTGCATGCCTACTTTCAATGACTGGTGTACCATGACACCCAGGTCTCGTTGCATCTCCCCTTTTCCTAATCTGCCACCATTCAGATAATAGTCTACCCTCATGTTTTTGGCACCAAAATGGATAACCTCACATTTATCCACATTATACTGCATCTGCCATGCATCTGCCCATTCACTCAGCCTATCCAAATCACCCTGTAGCCTCCTAGCATCCTCCTCACACCTAACTATACTCCCCAGCTTCGTGTCATCTGCAAATTTGGAGATGTTGCATTCAATTCCCTCGTCCAAATTATTAATGTAGATTGTAAATAGCTGGGGTCCCAGCACTGAGCCTTGCGGTATCCCACTACTCACTGCCTGCCATTCTGTAAAGGACCTGTTTACTCCTACGCTTTGCTTCCTGTCTGCCAGTCAGTTCTCTATCCACATCATATTGAACCACCAATACCGTGTGCTTTAAGTTTATATACTAATCTCTTATGTGGGACCTTGTAGAAAGCCTTCTGAAAGTCCAGGTATAACACATCCACTGGTTCTCCCTTATCCACTCTACTAGTTACATCCTCGAAAAATTCTATAAGATTCGTCAGACATGATTTACCTTTTGTAAATCCATGCTGACTTTGTCCAATGATTTCACCACTTTCCAAATGTGCTGCTATCCCATCTTTAAAGCTGACTCTAGCAGTTTCCCCACTACCGATGTTAGACTAACTGGTCTGTAATTCCCCGCTTTCTCTCTCCCTCCTTTTTTAAGAAGTGCGGTTACATTAGCTATCCTCCAATCCTCGGGAACTACTCCAGAATCTCAGGAGTTTTGAAAAATTATCACTAATGCATCCACTATTTCCGTGGCTACCTCCTTGAGCACTCTGGGATGCAGACCATCTGGCCCTGGGGATTTATCGGCCTTTAATCCGTTCAATTCAATCAACAATCAACACGAGTGGAGGTGGTGGGCGAAGCGATCGCCAAGTCTACGCTTGGTCTCGCTGATTTAGAGCAGCTGACACCAAGAGCAGCGGATGCAATGGATGAGGTTGGAGGTGGTGCAGGTGAACCTCTGCCGCACCTGGAAAGACTGCTTGGGTCCTTGGATGGAGTCAAGGGGGGAGGTAAAGCAAAAAGTGTAGCATTTGCTGCGGTTGCAAGGGAAAGTGCCAGGAGAGTGGGTGGCTTGGGTGGGAAGGGATGAATTGACCAGGGAGGTCAATAAACTATTTAGTACAGATAACATTTTAGAAGAAACTTTTGAAGTGAGAATGGCCTTTTGTTTAAATGAAGGACCAATCCAAGAGTTGGGGAGAGTCCTTTACTTGTTTTACACACATTATCAAAGTAAACTGCAAATACAATACAATACATTTTTACAAAGTCATAATTAAGGCCATAAAGTTACTGCTCATTAATTAATCGGTACACCAGATACCACTTAGGCACATGCTATCATGCTCAAAGAAATGAATCCTTGTACACTGCTTCTCAATCCTTGAACACTGCTTCTCAGCCCCATAACCCATCCTTGCCTTCCAGCCCATGCTTCTGGCTGCTCTCCAACTGCCATCAAGTCTCAAATGAAACCTGGCCCATATTCTTAACCCTGACTGTTCATCCATCAATGTTGCCAATCCCCACACTTGGCCCGCATTCCCATCATGCTCAAAATACAAAGTGCTGGACGAACTCTGCGGGTCAGGCAGCATTTGTGGAGGGAATGGTCAGATGATGTTTTGGGTAGGGACTCTTCGTTGACATGAAACCTGTCTGCCCATTTTCTCCACAGGTGCTGCCTGATCCGCCAAACTACTCCAGAACTTTATTTTTTGCACAAGATTCCAGCATCTACAGTCTCTTGTTCCCATCATTTTCTTTGTTCCAGTTCATTTCGCACACTCTGGCAAAGATACTGTTGTGGATCAACGCCAATCTAGGTTTAGGTTTATCATTGTTGCGTGTACTGAGGTACAGTGAAACGCTTTTTTTTTGCATGATAATCAAACAGATCAGATATACCATGCATTAATACAGTTAAGTCAAACTCCAGTAATATTGATTGAGCAATGGGGAAGATACAGAATGCAGAATATAGCTTTCAGCATTGTAGCACATCATTTCCTTAAACATCAAGTCCTGTGTCTACAATGGGACAGCAATGAATCAGTACCCTGGCTTATGGAAGAAACTTTCAGTAGACTGATAACAGCGGGGAAGAAGCTGTTCTCTAATCTGGTGGTGCATGCTTTCAAGCTTTTGTACCTTCTGCAAGATCGCTCTGGTGTAGATAGCTTCATTGTAGAACTCGAAAGTGAACTAGATAGGTACCTAAAAAGAAAAAGATTACGTAAAAATCCAACAGACTTGATGGGCTCAAAACAAAGTGCTGAACGATCAGGCAGTATCTGTGGGGGAACAAAGGTATTGTTAACCTTTTGGGACCTGTGCCACATCTCACTGAGTTTCGCCAGCAGTTTTTTGCTCCATGGTCTAGCATCTGCAGTCTCTTGTGACTTGACTTGATGGACTAAATGGCCTCCTTCCATGCAGTCACTATTCTGGAATTCTGGAAATAGCATTGGAATCTAAGGGTAGTTACTGCATCTGACTTGAAAAAGTAAGTTATTTTTGAAATTGCTTCATAGAAGATGCATAAAGAAATGTTTTTACAATAAATGATGAACTTGCGGTATACAGTAAAGGGTAGGATCCATATGAGCATTGATGTACAAAGATGTCTTCAAGGTTTCAAGTCAGTTTATTGTCTTTCTTTGGACTGTCATATTTCATCATCATCATCATTAGAAAGTTATCACTGAAGCCACATGTGATGCTTCCAAATGCCTGATCATGATGAGACATTTTTGTTCTTTGCATCTCTAATTTCTCTGGGTTTTCACCACTGATTTTTTTTTTCTTCCCCACTTCAATGATTCCCCCTCACTTCTACCTTGACATTGAGTAACCACAGTGCAACCTAATCAAAACAGGAGCCAAACGTTTTCACAAACTTTTGTGTTCATTACTTGAAAATGGGTGCTCATTTGCAGCGTATGTTTGGATTGAGGTTCTAGTGCAATACTAGAGATGGGATTGATAAACATTTACAGCAAGTAGGGTGGCATGGTGGTCACAGCGGTAGAGTTGCTGCCTTACAGCGCTGGTGACCCGGGTTTGATCCTAACTACGGATGCTGTCTGTGTGGCGTTTGTCAGTTCTCCCTGTGACATGTGTGGGTTTTCTGCGGGATCTCTGGTTTAGACAATAAACAATAGGTGCAGGAGTAGGCCATTCGGGCCCTTCGAGCCAGCACCGCCATTCAATGTGATCATGGCTGTTCATCCGCAATCAGTACCCCGTTCCTGCCTTCTCCCCATATCCCCTGACTATCTTTAAGAGCTCTATCTAACTCTCTCTTGAAAGCATCCAGAGAACCAATCTCCACCGCCATCTGAGGCAGAGAATTCCACAGACTCACAACTCTCTGTGAGAAACTCGTGTTTCCTCCCATGCTCCAAAGACGTACATGTTTCTAGGTTAATTGGCTTGGTAAAATTGTCAATTGTCACTAGCATGTGTAGGACAGTGTTAATGTGCAGGGATCACTGGTCGGCTTGGACACAGTGGAACGAAGGGTCTGTTTCCGCACTGTATCTCTAAACTAAACCAAAAGCAGTAATTTGAATAGTTCCCAAACTGAGCAATATTCTTAGTACCCATTCTAAATCTGCTTGTGCATGTTTGACATGTATATTAAAGCTGATTTGTTTCATGTTCTGACCTCTATTGTAGCCTGATCCTTCACCAGCAAATAAATGGCAACTTGATAATTGGCTGAATGTCAGCCAGTCTGCCATGCCTTCCAAGAGCCACAGCGAGTCATCAAATGGGCACGTTTCCCAGGACAGCCAAAGATCTGATGCAAAGGAGGTTCATGATGATACGGACTCCAACAGAGAGAAAAAAACTGCAAAAGAATCTTCCCCACCCAGAGGTAAACATCAGAAATCCCCTGCCCTGCACAATAGCATTGGTCAACGACAAAGTAGTGGTGAAAAACAACCTCGTAAGCCTGTGCCTAAAGAAAACCAAGATAATGAATCTTACAAATATAGTGATAAAAATCAGCTGCGCACAGAACAGGCCAAAGTAAAAGTTGGGCAGAGGTCAAACGAGAAAAGGGAAACTGAATCTGTACCCAAGATTTCATCAGAGAGGAAAAAGCACAAGAGTCCTATCCAGAATACTCCCAAATGCATGGAGTTTACAGATAAAAGCTCTCTACCTTCAGACCTAAGTTCCAATAAAGATCAGCTACCATCCAATTGTAATCTACCTTGTGCTGCGCTTGTACCTCAGGGACAAGAAAGCGATGAAAATGAGGCTAACATCAGTCAATTGGCAAAAGAGGTAAACAGGACTACCTACCATAAATCTGCTGAGGTCAGGAATGGAAATGAGACGAACACTGGCAAGCTTGCCACTGGGATGAAAGATGTAAACAGGACTACCCACTTACAACCTGCTAATAATGATAAGCAGGTAACCAGGACCAACATCAACAAATCTGGCGGCCAGATTGGGGAGGAAATTCGCTGCAATGTTAACAAACCCGCTGGTAAGGTCAAAGAAGAAAATGGTGGTAGTACTAGGAAAGCCACCGCACAGGAAAGTAGGACTAAACTGAGTAAACCTGTCCATCAAACAAAGGCCAATATTCTCAAGGATCAGGTTTTGCCGACCGCGGGAGTTGGAGGATTGCCATCTCCAATAAGAGAGAACACAGTTAACTGGCCATTAGTGGTAAAAATCGATTTAAGCTTGCTCTCAAGAATTCCATCACCATCTGGCAAAGAGGGCAAACTACCTAAGAATTGTGTAACGGAACATACCAGCCAGAAGAATAAGGACGGTTTGAAGGAAAACAAAGGAAGCTCATCCAAAGGAAGCAAGACCAAGAGAAAACATGGGGTGAGTTTTTCCATTCTGCATGTTTCCTCCTTCCATTAGTAATTTATTCCTATTCTTCTTATGACCAAGGCTAATTGGCTATTGGGCCAGAAGGCGGGTCAATATTCCACCAAAGGTAGACACAAAATGCTGGAATAACTCAGCGGGACCGGCAGCATCTCTGGAGAGAAGGAATCTCCAGAGATGCTGCCTGTCCTGCTGAGATACTCCAGCATTTTGTGTCTACCTTTGATTTAAACCAGCATCCTACTCAATATTCCACCATTCTTGTGAGGACTTTTGTTAGCTTGTCTAAATTTCCTCAAAATTATGATTAACCTTATCTCATCTTTTATTTACGTCTGCACGAATATCAAAGTTTGATGCATATGATTTTCAGCAGACTTTTACTGCAGCATCTTCCCTGTATTATCTGGTGGAACAAATTGCCTGGTCCTTAGTACAGCAAGCAACGATGTCAAATATGTTTGCATTACTCTGCCCTGCCATAGATATTTGTGACATTAAATGCTGTTTGTGTGGAACCTTCCAGAAGTACGTTAACATCAAGTTCAACTTCAGTGAAGACCCAATTACAATGTGCATTTTGCCTAGCAAGACATCAGTCAGGTGTTGGACATTTACATTGAAATTGCCTAATTTACTTTGAATTTACTACCATTCCGTCCTTGAGCAGATGCAATGCGCATTGGTTCACAAAAAAACAAGACCAATCCAACTAATCTCTGCCCCATTTGTCCACAGCCAGAAAATATATAGAAAATGTCACTAGTTGAAAAGCAAAGCATCTGAAATTTGAATTTAAAACAGAAATATCGGAAATATTCAATCTGTCAGGCAACATTTGTGGAAAGAGAAATTGCCTCTCTGACCCGCTAAGTATTCCTAGTGCTTTCTTTTTTAATTAGTATTTGACTGAGTATGATATTAGGAAATTTTCCATCAGCTATAGTCCATCTTACAGAAAGAAAGACAACTGTGTTTGTTGAAGGCAGGCACGGAAATCACTATTAAAACATGGAGGGGACACAATTTATTGGTGGCCGCGCGCGCATGCGCACACTCACACACACAGGTGAGGCTTCGGAGGCTTCAGCCATGGGCCCTGTGGACACCCACTGTCAAAATAAACTTAAACGAGAGAGTTGGTGGAGCGAGCACTTGGTGCTGGTGCTCGGTCTGTTCAGCAGCAAGGGTGAGAACAACATCAGACAAGGCACTAGTGGGGAGAAAAAGACTCCGTACAGACAGCGCCCGGAGTCAGGATCTAAACCCGTGACCCTGGCGCTGTGAGGCAGCAGCAACGCGCGGGCCGAGTGGCCACTCTCTCCCTTTCTCTCTGTACCTGCAAGCAGACCCTCCGCCTCCCAGATAGATAACCGCATCCCTGGCGGTGTCCCGGTTCCCTCTGCTCATCGGGTGCCGACTCCACGCTGCACCGAATCACCCGCATAATCTTCAATTCTTTTTGCAGCTTCAAAAATGGGTCATGCAGCAAGATCTGAGCAAATGTATGCCATTCAGAAGATCCTTTGCAGCACCTCACCATTTTTATTCTTGCAGCCCTTCTTAAAACTACAACCTCTACAACCTAGAAGTCTGAGACTAGGTACATTGAATTGTCAGTAGCTTCAATTTTTCTTCCCCCCCCCATCCACCCCACCTCCAGCTTGTGTAGGAAGTATATTTCCTTTCTTTCACTGCCATTTGGAACATTTCTTATTGGAAACCCTTGATAGCTGTGTTCTGCTTGAGGTTTTTTTATATGCAAGGAACATCATTTTTTTTTCTTCCTCCCATCTCCCAATTCCCTTTCAAATGTGACAAGTTTCATTGGGGCACAGTATCTGACAAAATAGCAGGGTCTGCTACTCGGCCTGAGTATTATTTTTCATTTGCATTCATTGTCCCAGCTTGGAATTTATTTTTAAAATGAAAGACTGAAAGGTCAAGTCCACCAATCTCTCAATGCCCAAGCATGCATTCCAGTGGAAATAATTACATATCTGGAATGGTAAGTCTGGTTCTACCTGCTTACATCATGACAATGTAACTGATGTTTATAATTTGAGCACTCCACGTGCCTTTAGGTTTCAAAGATCTTTTATTGTCAGGTGTACCAAGTAAGGTACAGTGATATTCGTATTACCACACAGACATACTTTACAAAAGCAACAAGACGCACAACTACATAAAAGTTAACATAAACATCCACCACAGCGGATTCTCCACATTCCTCACTGTGACAGAAGGCAATAAAATGTAATCTTTTTCCCTCATTTTACTCCCGCGGTTGGGGCAGTCAAGCCATCCGTTTGGGCGATTGAAACTCCCGCAGCCGGCAGTCGAATTCCCCGCGTTGGGGCGATCAAAGCCCCCGCGATGGGTCGGTTGAAGCTCCTGCGGCTTGGAGCTCCCAAAGTCGGTCTCTAACCAGGGACCGCAAGCTCCACGATGTTGAAGTCCTCGCTCCTCGTGGTTAGGCCGCAGTGTGGACGGAGATACGATACGGGAAAAAAATCCCATCTCCGTCGAGGTAAGAGTTTTTTTTAAAGTATCCCCAACCCCACCACCCCCCATATAAAACAACCTAAAGAACACTAAAAACATATATTTAACACATACTAAAGAAACAACAGAGAAGGAAAGGACAGACAGACTGTTGGCGAGGCAGCCATTGCTGGCGCCACCCGAAGGAACTTGCCTTTACCAACTGAATTGTTTTGATTAAGTAACTACTCATTCTTATAGTTGTTACATTTCTATCAATCAAAAAAATAAAATTAGAATTTTGCTATTAATATGTTTTTTATTGTCAGACTTTTTGGCTGCCCTCATATGGATTTGGTTCACAGAAACGGTTAATGTTGCAGCCTGTTCCAACCCCTTGAAAGAGCTTTCTTTTTTCTCCTGGAGCCCTCGTACTACCCAGAGCCCTGCAGGATTCACCTTTTGATGTACAATGAAACTGATAATCTAAAAGGTTCAGGACTGGTGTGTAGAAATTCTTAAAAAGAAAATAGCGGTTGGCTAGAGCAAATATAAGTGGTAAAAAGCTAAAATAGTGGTGGTTAATCTGGTGGTTGCATGTGGATCTTATTCCCTTATCTTACAGTTCCTTCTCTGTGGTAATGGTACCCCAGGATTTGCTTTGAGATATTTGTGTTGCTATGATAGGAATAGACTGTCTGAGAAAGGGAATTTTCCATTCCCAGAGATGCATTCCATTTTGATCATGTGATCCAGAACCTTGCACTTCAATGATCAAACTTGCCCATGCTCTCAAATTCTGAGTTTGCAATTCGCTGATGTGTTGTCACATGCTGATCCGGTCAAACAACTAGGCTGCTCCCGTGTTGAAGATTACTCAGGTTTTTTTTAATTGTACAAATATTGAGTGAAACATTTTACAGTAGATTTAATTGTGATTGTCAATATTCAATTGTATTTCACTTTATCTTTGTTTTAAAATATTTTGTTTCAGATTGACGTGGAAGCAAGTGAAAACAAGAAGCAAAGGTTGGATAAAGAAAATAAGTTGTTCTCTTCAAGCCATAAGGATTCTAGTCATAAGCGGTGTGTATCTAATATCACAATTTCTAAAATTAGCTGGAGAGATTTAATGTAACACAGTTGACAAGTTCACATCAGACACCTGTTGAATTTGGCCTTGCTGATTCGGGAGCCACAGTGAAAATTGCTCCTTCCTATAGGCATGCTATGACTATGTTTAGCCTGCAAATCTGCTGAAATACTGGGCGTTTCTGTGGCACTTACAGAAAGAAAAAAAATTGTTATTTGTGACCTCAACAAAGTTTACAGTTCTTTAATCTAGCATGATTCAGTAGAACAGGCTGGCAATATCTTGAAACCGTTGTATTCAGTGTGTGTGCGTCAGTCTGCACAGACTGCATCATCAATCACCATTGTGGCAAGTTTATTTTCATGATGTGCAAGTTTATTTTCACATGCTCGCTCTCTCTCTCGCTCTCTCTCGCTCGCTCTCGCTCTCTCTCTCGTTTGCACTCTGCCAAGAAGTCAATCAAAAACTCATGAAACATAATTATACTTTGTTCTGTTTAAATATCTCTCAAAATTTCAGTCACGTTTTTCAAAATTCAATTCTGGCGAATCAGTAAGGCAAAGCATTTCTTTGCTTTTATGTATGCAAATAGTATAGAAGGGACTATGTTGAACTGTCTTTGCTTCTGCTCACATGTTTTCTGTCTTTGTCCATAAACCACTGCTCTGCCTGTGCCCACTCCCTCCATTCTGCCCATTCAGACATAAGAAATCAGGAGCAAGTAAATCAACCACTTAAGTCTGGTCCACTCTAACCTTAAACTCAACTTCACGTTCCTGCTCTCTCAGAACCTTTGACTTAATTGCAGTTCAAATGAGTGTCAGTCTCTGCCTTGAATATGGCCAATTACTTCACCTTCACAGCTGTCTGGCAGAAAGAATTCCAGAGGATCTTCACCCTCTTGAGAAAAGAAAATTGTCCGTACCTCTGATCCAGTTATCCTAAAACCATGCCTATGGTTATAGATAAACCAATTATGGACAACAGCATTTCAACATCCACCCTGGCAATTCCCCTTCAATAGGATTGCCTCAGAATCTTCTCATGTCCAAATGAGTCCAGACCCAACCTACCCAAACTTTCTTTGTAGATCCACTCCTTTTATCTCGGGAATCAAACCTAGTGAACCTTCTCTGCATTGTAAGCCCATCCTTCCTTAAATATGGAAACCAAAACAGGGTGAAGAGTCTGAGTGTGCACTCACCAACACCCTGCAAAGTTGTATCAAAATGTTGCTTCATATTCCTTAAAACAAAGACTAAAATTACATGAATCTTCCTAATTATCTGCATGCCAGCTCTATGTGTTTCATGCATTAAGACCCTGAAGTCCCTTCATGCAGCAGCATTTTGTTATCTCACTCTTGTTTAAATAATATTTTTCCAGTTTCATTCATCCTTCCAAAATAGATAACTTCATATACTTCCACATTGTACCCTATATATGTCAACTTCTTACCCAGGCCTATACGTCACCGTGAACCCTGTGTCCTTCTCGCATCTTGCTAGCCCATGTCTCCTAGTCTCATCAGCAAAGTTAGATAAAGCAACCGAGTGTGCTGTGGCCATGTCATTAGTATAGTTCATACATAGTTAAGGCGCCAGCATTGATTGCTGTAGTACTTGACTAATCCCTGATTCCTAATCTAAAAACAACTTGTTTATTTTGACTTGCTTCCTCCTGGTTAGCCAATCATTTATGCATGCAAAGATATCACCCCAAACTTGTTTGCTCTTGTACAGTGCATGGTCTGGTATCAAATTCCTTTTGGAAAACCAATCCACCACATCTACTAATTTATTTTATTGATACTATTTTCCACATCCTCAATGAACTCTAGAAATGTTGTCACATACCTTTTCATAAAACCACGTTGACTCTGTTTTATGATTCTCCAATGTCTTGCCACAATCCCAGCATTTCCCAGTGTCAGAGGTTTGACTAGCTAACCACTAATTTTTCACTTTTGGTCTCCTTATTTTATTCTGTCGTGCTACTACATTTGCAGTTTTCCCTGACCCCTGGACCATATAAAATTCCAGAATAAATTCCCCAATCTCATCCCCTAATGGACCCGTTTACTATTGCTACTCCCTTCCATTTTTTTTAATATACCTATATACTATATTATTTGCTAGCTTGCTTGCAAATCTATCGTTGACAAAGATAGATTATCTTTATTCATTATAGATTTTCTGACACCTTTAATTTCAAAATCTCTCTTAATTCTCTGGCAGTAATATTTTAATCTTCTTTAACTAAGTTTCCTTGGTCATGGATTGTGCGTCCTTCCCAGAGAACCGTGCTTTCTACCTGATTATACTTTGCTGAGATTTATGAAAAATGTGTTAATTGTCTGCCGCTGCTGATCTGTTAATCATTTTTTTCAATCAACATTTTAGCTCAGTCTACCTGATACCATTGTCATTTCCTTTATTTGGGATACTGATTTTAAATATCATCCTTAAAATCTATCTTTTTCACAAGCCTCCATTATTTCTTAATTTATCTCCTGATCGACAATATAGCTACTCTTGCAAAGCCTGTATTCTACTCCCACTAATAACTTTTCTGTCTTGTTTTTTCTTATCTCTACCACTTGAGCTTCTAAAGTATTAACATACCTCACCATTTCCTACCACCCATCCTCTACCCCACTCCCAGCATTATCCCTCCTGTTTCCTTCCATCTCTTTCATTCTCCCTCTGCATTTTCTTCCCTCCCATTTCACATTTGTGCCTTGGTCTTCTAAAAGATTAGTAACGAGCATACTTGAGACTTTACTAGAAAGTGCTTTAATTCTAGAAAAATATTACTGACTCCTTAAACGTGCATTTTTGACATTGAAACCATATTGAATATTTGTTGGTAATTGGAGTCAAAAACATATGCTGTTTTCCTTTTTGTAAAACAATTATTTTCACTCTTTCCATTTAGAGTTACTACATGCTTCCCTGAGAAGGACAAACCATTTGTACAGCCACTTCCGTCTTCTGCACAGAAACTAGCGAAGGTTACCCACAAACGGCCTGACAGTACCAGTAGTTCTTCCAGCCAAGTCTCCACTATGAGTGCTAGTAATACCAAGGTTAAGAGCAGCATGAATATCTCATCATCAGGATTGTTACCTTCAAAGCACAAAAGAATGGAGGATAAACAGTCAGGACACTTAAAAAGCAAGGTGAGGTCACCAACTCTGCTTGTGGAAAAGAAACGTAAAGTTAGTTATGAAGACACAAAGAAATGCAGATGTTGGAACCTTGAGCAAAACACGGTGCTGGAGGAACGCGGCGAGTCAGCAGCATCTGGGAGGGAATGGCAGGTGGTGTTTTGGGCCGGGACCCTTCTTCAGGCCAGAGAGGGGAGGGGTGAAATCAGGAAAAGAGAGGTGTGGGCGGAACAAAGTCTGGCCAGTGGATTGGCAGATGGGTGGAATAGGTGGAAAAGGAATCAAAGGATATTGGATAAGGCATGAAATGCAAAGCCAGAGGGAGCTATATAGGTGGAAGGGATGTGTTATATTATAAATATGTGTGTGGGTGGGTGGTCCACAGCTTCTAGCCTTGTAGACACAGTCTGCTTCCACCTCCTCCCCAGATCCACAAGCAGGACGTACTGCTTCAGTTTATTCTGACACTGCAGAGCATATTTCTTTCTACTTTAACTGTCCTTTCATCCCTTGTCCAGTCCCTATCCATTTACATTCTTGACACCTTGAATGCCCGCCGCCACTTTGACAATTCCCCATTTACTGTTCCCAAGCAACTAATTTTCATCATGGGCATCCAGACCGATATCCTCTTCTCTCCTTGGCCAACATCCTTTGTCTTCCATCATTCACTTGGCTGAACACATGCTTACAATAATCAATTTGTCCTACAATTCCATCCACATAACAATGGGATCTCTCAATGGCAGCAGCTCTGCCTGCCTGTTCACTGGTTATGTGGAAACAATTCCTTTCAATCCTGTTTAGACTTCCCTCAACTTTCCATGACTGTACTGTCCCCAATTGTTGTCCATACAATAATACCATGACTGTATTGGTGACGCTTGCTGCTCTAGTACGGAATTTAGATTTTATCTGCTATTTCCATCATGCTGACCGTACATGATTCTTCCATTCCCTTTCTTGACATTTCTAACTTGATCTTGGAATAGGTTACCAGTATCCATTGTAAACCCATTGACGACAACAACTTGATTTTGCCACCTTCGACCACTGTTCCCCACTAGAAACTATTCCATTCTCCAGATTTCTCTGACTCCTTCACTACTGCTCTGATAAGTGACTTTTCACATTGGTACAATGACTTGTATAATGTTTGGGACAAAGACCCATCATTTATTTATTTGTCTCTGTACTCCACAATCTGAGATTTGTAATATAAATAATCACATGGGGTTCAAGTGCACATTGTCAGATTTTATTAAAGGGTATTTTTACACATTTTGGTTTCACCATGTAGAGATTACAGCTGTGTTTATCCATAGCCCCCACCCCCCAATTTCAGGTCACTATAATGTTTGGGACACATGGCTTCATGGGTGTTTGTAATTGCTCAGACGTGTTTAATTGCCTCCTTAATGCAGGTATAAGAGAGCTCTCAGCACCTAGTCTTTCCTCCGGACTTTCCATCATCCTTTGAAACGTTTATTGCTGTTTATCAACATGAAGACCAATGTTGCGCCAATGAAGGTCATTATGAGAAACCATTATGAGACTGAGAAACAAGACTAAAACTGTTAGAGACATGAGCCAAACCTTAGGCTTGCCAAAATCAGCTGTTTGGAACATCATTAAGAAGAAAGAGAGCAGTGGTGAGCTTACTAATCACAAAGGGACTGGGTGGCCAAGGAAGACCCCCACAGTTGATGACAGAAGAATTCTCTCTATAATAAAGAACAATCCGACAGATCAGAAACACTCTTCAGGAGTCAGGTGTGGATTTGTTAAAGACCAATATCAGCAGAAGACTTCATGATCAGAAATACAGAGGCTACACTGCAATATGCAAACCACTGGTTATCTGCAAAAAATAGGATGGCCAGGTTACAGTTTGCCAAGAAGTGCAGATGCTCCTCGACTTATGATGCTTCGACTTACGATATTTTGTCTTTACAATGGTGCAAAAGCGATACACATTCAGTAGAAACCATATTTTGAATTTTGATATGCGGCATGATACTCTCCCGTGATGCTGGGCAACGGCAGCGAGCCGCAGCTCCCATTCAGCCACGCGTTCACGAGTGTAAACAACTGATACTCTACAGCAGGGGTCATCAACCTACGGTCCCCGGACCGAATTCGGCCCGTAACCCAATATCATCTGGCCCGCAGGCGGATTTTTTACCCCGTAATCATCCGGCCCGCCGGGCGACCCAAGCAGCGACTGGGCGCCCCAAGCCGCGGCCGAGCTCTGGCTGTACCACATCCTGCGCAAAGCCGCCAGCATGGCTACGCACTTTCTGTGAACACGTTAAAAAAAGAACTGCCTGTGCTGGGAAAATCAAAGGTAGCAAAAATGCTGGAGAAACTCAGCGGATGAGACGAGTAATGATTTCATGAGGCTGCCTCACCCGCTGAGTTTCTCCAGCAATTTTGTCTACCTTCTGTGTACACGTGATAGATGTGGCCCGCCATCCGCTCACAGACCTGCGTCCCGGCCCCTGTGCAGAACAAGGTTGCCGACCCCTGCTGTACAGTATAATGGGTTGCCAGCATTTTTTGGAAACTTACGAAGTGTACTGTGTTCCCAGTGTGGGAAAAAAAATAGATTCCAAAAAAGTACACAGTGTACTGTGTTGCCAGCGTGGAAATAAAAATAGATTTGTCGTCAATTGGGCAGTGGCTGGTTTTGCTGTGCCCTCGGAACTCATGCGTTGGTGGCCTGTCCAGTGGACAATGTTGGAGGCTGCAAGCGGTTGATAACTGGAGGAGAAGCAGGATGTCATGTCCCACCAACCTGATGTGGGATGTGAGGAAGCACATGCTGGGGCTGGAGGATCCCGGCTACTTCGCTTGTCCTATTTAGGTACGAAGTAGCGACAGGCGAGTGAGTGGGTGAGCTCCAACTCCCGCCCTCCTTCTCTCGTCAGTGAACCCTTGCCTTGGTTGAGCTTAGCCACTGCGTCGTACAACCTTTATTGAAAAAACATTTACGACTTACGATATTTTCGATTTACGATGGATTTATAGGAACGTAACCCATTCGTAAGTTGAGGAGTCGGTGTACTTAAAAGAGCAACCACAGTTCTGGAAAATGGTCTTGTAAAGATAAGTGAAGATTAATTTATATAAGAGTGATGGCAAGACCAAAGTATGGAGGAGAGAAGGAACTGCCCAAGATCCAAAGCATACCACCTCAAATGTGAAACACGGTGATGGCGGTGTTGTGGCCTGGGCATATACGGCTGCTGAAGGTACTGGCTCTCCTATCTTCATTGATGATACAACTGCTGATGGTAGCAGCATAATGAATTCAGAAGTGTATAAACACATCCTACCTGTTCAAGTTCAAACAGATGCCTCAAAACTCATTGGCCAGCGGTTCATTCTACGGCAACACAATGTTCCCAAACATACTGCTAAAGCAACAAAGGAGTTTTTCTAAGCTAAAAAATTATCAATTCTTGAGTGGCCAAGTCAATCACCTGATCTGAACCCAATTGAACATGCCTTTTATATGCTGAAGAGAAAACTGAAGGGGACTAGCCCCCAAAACAAGCATAAGCTAAAGATGGCCGCAATACAGGCCTGGCTGAGCATCACCAGAGAGGACACCCAGCAACTGGTGATGTCCATGAATCACAGACTTCAAGCACTCTTTGCATGCAAAGGATATGCAACAAAATACTAAACAGGACTACATTCATTTACATGACATTCTGTGTCCCAAACATTATGGTGCCCTGAAATGGGGGACTATGTATAAACACTGCTATAATTTCTACATGATGAAACCAAAATGTATAAAGATGGCCTTTATTAAAATCTGACTGTGATTTATTTATATTACAAATCTCAAATTGTGGAGTACAGAAGCAAATAAATAAACGATCCGTCCCAAACGTTATGGAGGGCACTGTATTTCCAAGGTGTCTTTCTTTCTTTAAAATGGCTTATTCTCCACTACAGTTCTCAACAGTATATCTACAATTTCCCATAGTTCTGCTCTGAGTTATACTTCTCATCAGTGATTAATAGATCATGCTTGTCTTTAAAATCCGGTTTCTTCTCTTGTCAAAATGTACCTTTAGCGGTGCAAGCAGTATTGCCCCACCTGAGACCTTTAATTTAGCAGACATAAAACGTTGCCAAAAAAAGCGCTGCTGGAGGAACCCAGCGGGTCAGGCAGTATCTGTGGAGTTTAATGGACTGTTGACATTTGGTCAAGATCTTCATCTAGACTGAAAGAGTAAAGGGGATGTAACCAGTATAAAGAGGTGTAAGGCAAGAACTGGCATGCAATTGGTGGGTACATAAGGAGAGGTTGATTGCCAGATAACAGTCGTGTGCAGTAGAGAAAGGTGGAAAGAGTAACAGGCTGGGGAGGTGATAGGTGAAGAATCAATAGCAGAAAATTCTGTAATCTGATGGGAAAAGAAGATGAAGTGCGGAACCGAATAAGGAGCTTAGTTACCAGTAGCCATTGTAAACCCACTGATTCCCACAGCAGATGGGAATGACAGGGAGGGAAGGGAATCCTGTGAGAGATGTGCGGGCGGGGGGGGGTATAGAAAAGGGCGTAGTGTAGGAAGAAATAGGTGAGAGAACCAGGCTAGAGGGGAGGGAAGAGAAAGTGAAGGAGTATGGATTACCTAAAATGTTAGGGTTCAATGCACATACATTTGGGTTGTAGAGTACCCGGGCGGAATCCGAGGTGCTATTCCTCCACTTCGCATCAATCGGGAAGAGGCCAAAGATAGATAGATCGATATGGGGAGAGGCAATAAAATGGCTGGCAAATCTTATAGATTTAGGTTATGATATTATTGTCACATGTACCAAGGTACAATGAAACCTTTTAGTTTAGAAATAATTTACAGATTTTGTTTGCATGCTATTCAATCAATTTTTCTGGAAGTAAAGCTTTGTAATGCTGACAGCTATATTCTGCACTCTATATCTTTCCCTTTCCTACATCTATTGTATTAGATTGTATTTATGCGTGCTATTATCTGATTTGATTGGAAAGCTTTGCAAAGCTTATCTCAGTACACCAGACAATAATAAACCTAAGATGGACGCATAAGCTGGAGTAACACAGGCAGCATCTTTGGAGAGAAGGATTGGGTGACGTTTCAGGTTGAGACTCTTGTTCAAACCTAAACCTAGTTAGAACAAGGGATGTGAAGAATGGAACTGAATAGTACCATATAATATAAAGTATTTACCCATTCAGTCAGCATATAAACATGATCAATGTTTATTTATGAATCTATGGTATTAAAATGATTACAATGAACATCTTTAAAACATTATTATCCACAGGTTTCTTACCAGGGTACTACCAGTAATACCACTCCAGAACAATTCCTCCCGAATGGAAACTCCAAACCAACAAGGCCTATACTCAAGTTTGATGACAAGTAATTTATTTTCATTTAAATACATTCTTTTCCCTAGCACCAAAACATGTAATAATCTATAACCTAACCTGGCTGCATACATAGTGACCTCTAACCATTTTTGTTTAAGGCAATATTCGGTAGAACATCACTTGCAGGAAGCCAAAAGAATAAAGCACAAAGCTGATGTCATGGTAAGTTGCTGGTAGTGAATTTGTCTTTTTGGGGGGGAAATAATCCATCATTTGTATTGTGTGAAGCGTGGTTTGATTGAATCATTGTCACATTTAGTAGAGCCTAGAGCATAAGAACATGCAAAAATATGCAACTACATTCATATTCACTGCTTGCATTGAACTAGTAAGCCAATTTAAAGATGTGTATCAAAGAGGAAGAAGTAAATTCATTGGAATGTTACCCTGATTAGAAGTAGGTTACAATTGAGAACTGCAGTTCAGTTTATTGTCACGAGTACTGAGGTACAATGAAAAGCTTTTTGTTGCGTGCTAACCAGTCAGCAGAAAGACAATACATGATTACAATCAATCCATTTACAGGATATAGATAGATACATAAGGGAATAAAGTTTAGTGCAAGATAAAGCCAACAAAGTCCGGTCAAGGATTGTCCCTTGATGTCCCTTGGACTATCCTTGACTGTCCCTTGCTGGCTTTATCTTACACTAAACATTATTCCCTGATCATGTATCTATACACTGTAAATGGATTGATTGTGATTATTACTTAAAGCACTTGCGATATGAGTTTGCCACAAAGGTAGATTTCAGCAAAAAAGTAAATCCACCTATCAGTGAGATAATTGAAATATGATAAGAAAGATGAGAGAATTTTTCTTAATTGGAAATTAAACCACATTCGCAAGAGCCAAGAGTGTAATTATCATGTACCAACAGCAGAACAATGAAATTTGCACTTGTAGCAGCATAACTGGCCTGACAACAGTACTCTTGATAACATCATTTTAAAAAAATCAATAAATAACAATACTAGGGCAGAAAACCCAAAGTCCTGAGTTTAACCAAGACACTTCATAGTATAGTTAGTGGTTTGTA
The DNA here is from genome assembly GCA_963514005.1 of Raja brachyura. The sequence goes on along the minus strand of OY740781.1, from coordinate 115,530,656 downwards.
GTGTTTTAGAGCCTGATGGTTGTTGGAGAGAACTTGTCCTTAAATCTGTAGGATTTTAGAACAAGTTCTTGACGCATGAGAGTTAAGGCAATCTCAGACTCCAATACGTTCTTCCCATGGTTAGGAGTGAATTGAGAGCAGGTCCTTAATGATGATGGCTGCCTTTTATGGTAACGCCTCCTATAGATCCCTTTTGATGAGAAGGTCTGATCCTGTGATGGATAGGGCAGTATTCATCGCTTTTGGAATCTCCTTTGTTCTTGGGGAATCGAGTTGCTGAACCAGGCAGAGAAGCAACCAGTTACTTCGCTCTCTACCGTGTTCTCTTTCTCCTCGGTCTTCTAAGCAAGTAGACCTCGCCAACAGTCTGTCTGTCGCTTCCTTCTTTGTTGTTTTATTAATACGTGCCAAATGTATGTTTTAGAGTTCTTTAGCTTGTTTATGGGGGAGGGGGGGGGGGGGCTTTTTTAATCTCTTACCTCGACGGAGATACAATTTTTTTTCCGCACTGCGGCCTAACATCGAGGAGTTGACAGCCTTGCTGGAGATCCTGCTGCGGACTTTAACATCGTGGAGCTCGCGGTCTCTGCTGAGAGACCGACTTTGGGAGCTCCAAGCAGAAGGAGCCCTGACGTGAGAGTTCATTCGCCTTGACGTGGGGGCTTCGATTGCTGGCTGCGGGAGCTTCAGTCGCCTCGACGGATGGTTCAACTGCCCCGACCGTTGAAAAATAAAGAGGGAAGCAGATTGGACTTTATTGCCTTCCATCACAGTGAGGAATGTGGGGGATCCATTGTGATGGATGTTTATGGTAACTTTTATGTAGTTGCCTGTCTTGTTGCTTTTTTGTTAGTATGGCTGTATGATAGTTCGAATATCACTGTACCTTAATTGGTACACGTGATAATAAAAGACCTTTGAAACCTTTATTCTATGACAGTTTAAAAGGCAATTAGATTTCTTTTAAAAAGAATGTTGGGGTGAATGGGAACTGTTCAACTGAATATGATCAAATTTAGATAACTCGTAAATAGAAAAGCACCAGCTCTCAGTTGACGTATGAGATCTGACTGGTTCTGTGATGGGATCATTTATAATTATGCAAATTTTTTTAGAATAGATAACATATTTTGAATAGCAGAATGAAAAATGTAAATTTAGAAGAACAGGAGAAACCTGGCACCAATGCATGCTCACAAGGACAGAAGTGATGAACAACAAAACTTTATGCACGAACAGCAAAGCTTGTGCTGACCTGAAAATCACGGAGGGTAGGAAACTGGCCAAGCAATCTTTGGAGTGTCAGCGACAATAAAGAAGGTTTCAATAATAGATACAGTGAGGTGGGTAGTGGTAAACAATATCAGGATGGAAATTGTGTTAAAGAAGGAACTGCAGATGCTGAAAAATCGAGGGTACACAAAATGCTGGAGAAACTCAGCGGGTGCAAATTCGCTCCATAGATGCTGCTGCACCCGCTGAGTTTCTCCAGCATTTTGCGCACCCTCAGGATGGAAATAGTCGGACGGGTGTTGGGAAGAATGTGGGATTGGGCGCTTACCGGGAAGTCAGACAGGTTAGCATCATTGTAAGGCAGGCGTGGCACTGCTCAGTTATATCTGGGTAAAATAGAACAGACGAATAGCAATATTTGGAGAAGAGGTTAAGGATAAATGCATATGCTTTCCGGTTTTGGATGCCATCGTTTTCTCCCCTATGTAAAACGCATCCATCAGGATCTGACATATTTCAATCAAGTACCCCTCCCACTTCTAAACTTCAGCCAATACACGAGTCATGTGTGCAACCGTTCTTCATAAAACAACCTGCCCATTCATGATATTATTGTAATAAACCATCTCTGAATTGCTTACAACAGTTAACATCTTCCTAAATACTGTAGGGTATCAATACTGTACACTGCGTGAGGTCTACAGACGGAAGCATATCATCCGTACTTTTGTATTAATTTCATCTCAAAATTAAAGCTAATAGAATATCATTTTCAGATTAAATTAATACAAAAGTACGGATGATAGGTTACCGTCTATACCAGCTTACTAGCATTTTGCAAATATTGACACCTGGATCGTTGCATTTCAAAGTCTGTGATCTCGCACTATTTGGCTAATAAAACTTTTTGTACTTTTCCTATCAAAATGGGCATTTCCATATTATACATACCTTGCCAGACTTTTGCATGCTCTATAATCCTTTGTAGCCTCCTTATGCCCTCTTTGCTACTTGTTGTTGAACAGTAATTATGTATGCGTCTTTAAGTAATAGTGCATCTTTAATTCTCTGGTCGAAACCTCTGTTCACTCTCTGTTTAAAAAAACATTGCAGCTTACGATTTAATTTAATCGTTAATGAATCACACCACATGGTTTTCATCTCAGTGCAGTTTTGAAGTAAAATAAAATCGAGTAAATAACTTATTTTTGTATGAAGTTTTGCATCAGGGAAAATTAACTTTTAGCCCTTGTGGATAGTAAGCATTTCATGGTAGGTAAATCGGACAAATTGTAATATCAAGACTATTTCTCCCCACAATTTAGTTGGACAAAATTGGGAAAGCTTTCAACTATTTGGATGCTGCATTGTCCTTTGTGGAGAGTGGAATAGCAATGGAAAGTGAGGCACAGCCACCAAAGTCTGCTTACACCATGTTTTCTGAAACTGTGGATCTGATCAAGTAAGTATGCTTGTATCTCAATTTAATCATCTAATTAATCTCTTTTACTCATTCATATTTTCAATGTAATATGCAAAGTGACAGATTCATTGAGGTATACATTTATTTCCGTTTTCAAGTAGCACTATTTTAACCACAAATACTTATATAATCTTCATTTTATAACTTGCTCACAGGTATATCTTGAAACTAATAAACTACAATGACTCATCAGCAACTCCTGTAGAAAAAATGTTTGTAGTATTATGGTACGTAACACCTTGCACTTAATGTAATAACCCTTCCCAAAACGCCTAACAATGAAAATGAAAGTACCCTTTTAACTTTGTAATTAACAGTATCCGCTGCCAGTCTCTGCTCTCAATGGCAATGTTCAGATTTAAGAAAGATACTGCATTGAAGTACTCGAGGACCCTAACTGAACATTTCAAGGTAAGCACAAGCTGTGAAGAACAGGATTTATTAGGCATTTTCGCATCTCACCAGTTTATTTTTCACCATGTACCCTTTCCTAGATATATTCGTTAACTATTTAAGTCATTTATAATTAAATCTTTAACCTGATTTGTATCTACTAATTGGTGTTGCACCAAGTACAATGCCCTCCATAATGTTTGGGACAAAGACCCATCATTTATTTATTTGCCTCTGTACTCTGCCTTTGAGAATTGTAATGGAAAAAAAATCACATGTGGTTAAAGTGCACATTGTCAGATTTTAATAAAGACCATTTTTATACATTTTGGTTTCCCCATGTTAAAATTGCAGCAGTGTTTATACATTATCCCCCCATTTCGGGGCACCATAATGTTTGGGGCACAGCAATGTCATGTAAATGAAAGTAGTCATGTTTAATATTTTGTTGCACATCCTTTGCATGCAATGACTGCTTGAAGTCTGCGATTCATGAACATCACCAGTTGCTGTGTGTCTTCTCTGGTGATGCTCAGCTAGGCCTGTATTGCAGCCATCTTTAGCTTATGCTTGTTTTGAGGGCTAGTCCCCTTCAGTTTTCTCTTCAGCATATAAAAGGCATGTTCAGTTGGGTTCAGTCCGGGTGATTGATGGCCACTCAAGAATTGACCTTTTTGTTTAGCTTTGAAAAACTCCTTTGTTGCTTTAGCAGTATGTTTGGGATTATTGTCGTGCTGTAGAATGAAACACCAGCCAATGAGTTTAGAGGCATTTGTTTGAACTTGAGCAGATAGGTGATGTCGATACACTTCAGAATTCATTATGCTGCTACCATCAGCAGTTGTATCATCAATGAAGATAAGTGAGCCAGTACCTTCAGCAGCCATACATGCCCAGTCCATAACACCCCCACCACTGTGTTTCACAGATGAGGTGGTATGCTTTGGATCTTGGGCAGTTACTTCTCTCCTACATACTTTGCTCTTACCACCACTCTGATATAAGTTAATGTTCCTCTCATCTGTACACAAGACCTTTTTCCAGAACTGTGGTTGCCCTTTTAAGTATTCCTTGGCAAACAGTAACCCGGCCATCCTATTTTTGGGGCTACCCAATGGATTGCATCTTGCAGTGTAGCCTCTGTATTTCTGTTCATGAAGTCTTCTGTGGACAGTGGTCATTGACAAATCCACACCTGACTCCTGAAGAAGTCCCTTTACAATTAGTAAGCTCACCAGTGCTCTCTTTCTTCTTAATGATGTTCTAAACAGTTGATTTTGGTAAGCCTAAAGTTTGGCTGATGTCTCTAACAGTTTTATTCTTGTTTCTCAGTCTCATAATGGCTTCTTTGACTTTCATAGGCACAACTTTGATCCTCATGTTGATAAACAGCAATAAAAGTTCTCAAAGGTGATGGACAGACTGGAGGAAAGACTAGGCGCCGAGAGCTCCCTTACACCTGTATTAAGGAGGCAATTAAACACACCTGAGCAATTACAAACACCTGTGAAGCCATGTGTTCCAAACATTATGGTGCCCTGAAATGGGGGGATTATGTATAAACACAGCTGTAATTTCTACATGGTGAAACCAAAATGTATAAAAACACCCTTTAATAAAATCTGACAATGTGCCCTGTAACCACGTGTGATTTTTTTCCTATTACAAATCTCAAATTGGAGGCAAATAAATAAATAATGGATCTTTGTCCCAAACATTATGCAGGGCACTATAAATGAGGATGATGATCATCTCAATCATTGAGGTGTTCACCAAATCAAGTGTTACGTTGGGGAGGACAGATTAAACAGTGAGAAGTTATGTTCCTAAGATACTCGTCAACTCTTCTTTGGAAATGTCAAATTGGCTAGATTGGGGCCAGGACTCTGATTTGCTGTAAGGTGCCCCAGACATTTGGTATCTAAGCTGGGACATAACGAATAGACGGTTGGGTACACAGTTGGATTGTCATGTACTAGCACAAAATATGCTTGTCATCATTGTTAGGTTTAGTTGATCATATCACAATGCACCTTCAGAAGAGGTGAGGACCAGGGTATAAACTGTATTGTTGCCAATCTCAAAACTTGCACAGCAAAATTGAGCATTTGTTTTGTGTTCTAGAGTTCTTCCAGGACAGCTCAAGCTTCATCTCCTCGTGTTGCCAGGTAATTAGTGTGTGCAGCTCTAATATTTATCCTCAGACCAATACTTTAAATATTGCATTACCTAAAATATGTGGCATTACAGTCATATATTCTGATATTTCCCCGCATCAGCAACGCTAATCCATCTTCTTGGATTTGACTGTACACTGGATAGATGGAAAATGCCATTGACCGTTATGTACCAGTGCAAAACATGCTTGCCATCACTGTTACCTGTACTGCTTGCTGCAGTTAAGCAGTATGGAAGCAAATGTGACACAGGGTTTCATGAATGTATTAACCATATAACCATATAACAATTACAGCACGGAAACAGGCCATCTCGGCCCTTCAAGTCCGTGCCGAACAACTTTTTTCCCTTAGTCCCACCTGCCTGCACTCATACCATAACCCTCCATACCCTTCTCATCCATATGCCTATCCAATTTATTTTTAAATGATACCAACGAACCTGCCGCCACCACTTCCACTGGAAGCTCATTCCACACCGCTACCACTCTCTGAGTAAAGAAGTTCCCCCTCATGTTACCCCTAAACCTCTGTCCCTTAATTCTAAAGTCATGTCCTCTTGTTTGAATCTTCCCTATTCTCAAAGGGAAAAGCTTGTCCACATTAACTCTGTCTATCCCTCTCATCATTTTAAAGACCTCTATCAAGTCACCCCTTAACCTTCTGCGCTCCAGAGAATAAAGACCTAACTTATTCAACCTATCTCTGTAACTTAGCTGTTGAAACCCAGGCAACATTCTAGTAAATCTCCTCTGTACCCTCTCTATTTTGTTGACATCCTTCCTATAATTGGGCGACCAAAATTGTACACCATACTCCAGATTTGGTCTCACCAACGTCTTGTACAATTTTAACATTACATCCCAGCTTCTATACTCAATGCTCTGATTTATAAAGGCTAGCATACCAAAAGCTTTCTTTACCACCCTATCTATATGAGATTCTACCTTCAAGGAACTATGCACGGTTATTCCCAGATCCCTCTGTTCAACTGTATTCTTCAATTCCCTACCGTTTACCATGTACGTCCTATTTTGATTTGTCCTGCCAAGGTGTAGCACCTCACATTTATCAGCATTAAACTCCATCTGCCATCTTTCAGCCCATTTTTCCAACTGGCCTAAATCACTCTGTAGACTTTGGAAATCCTCTTCATTATCCACAACACCCCCTATCTTGGTATCATCTGCATACTTACTAATCCAATTTACCACCCCTTCATCCAGATCATTGATGTACATGACAAACAACAAAGGACCCAACACAGATCCCTGAGGCACCCTACTAGTCACCTGCCTCCAACCCGACAAACAGCCATCCACCATTACCCTCTGGCTTCTCCCATTCAGCCACTGTTGAATCCATCTTGCTATTCCTGCATTTATACCCAACAGTTGAACCTTCTTAACCAACCTTCCATGAGGAACCTTGTCAAAGGCCTTACTGAAGTCCATATAGACAACATCCACTGCTTTACCCTCGTCAATTTCCCTAGTAACCTCTTCAAAAAATTCAAGAAGATTAGTCAAACATGACCTTCCAGGCATAAATCCATGTTGACTGTTCCTAATTAGACCCTCTTTATCCAAATACTTATATATATTATCTCTAAGTATCTTTTCCATTAATTTGCCCACCACTGAAGTCAAACTAACCGGTCTATAATTGCTAGGTTTACTTTTAGAACCCTTTTTAAACAATGGAACAACATGCGCAGTACGCCAATCCTCGGGGACTATTCCCGTTTCTAATGACATTTGAAATATTTCTGTCATAGCCCCGGCTATTTCTACACTAACTTCCCTCAATGTCCTAGGGAATATCCTGTCAGGACCTGGAGACTTATCCACTTTTATATTTTTCAAAAGTGTCAGTACTTCTTTTACTTTGAAACTCATAGTATCCATAGCTACTCTACTAGTTTCCCTTACCTCACATAATTCAATATCCTTCTCCTTGGTGAATACCGAAGAAAAGAAATTGTTCAATATCTCCCCCATCTCTTTTGGCTCTGCAGATAGCTGTCCACTCGGTCTCTCCAATGGACCAATTTTATCCCTTGTTATCCTTTTGCTATTAACATAGATGTAGAATCCCTTTGTATTTACTTTCACCATTTTGCCAAAGCAACCTCATATCTTCTTTTAGCTTTTCTAATTTCTTTCTTTAGATTCTTTTTACATTCCTTATACTCCTCAAGCACATCATTTACTTCATGCTGCCTATAATTATTGTAGATCTCCCTCTTTTTCCGAACAAGATGTCCAATTTCCCTTGAAAACCAGGGCTCTTTCCAATTTTTACTGGTTCCTTTCAACCGAACAGGAACATAAAGATTTTGTACTCTTAAAATTTCCCCTTTAAATGTCCTCCATTTCTCCTCTACATCTTTCCCATAAAACAAAATGTCCCAGTTCACTCCTTTTAAATCATCTCGCATCTCGTTAAAGTTAGCCTTTCTCCAATCAAAAATCTCAACCCTAGGCCCAGTTCTGTCCTTCTCCATATTGTTGCCTGGTGACTTTTTCTTCTTATGTAGTGAGTTTATTATACTCTAGCCTTCTTGTCTGACAGTTTTTTAAAGTATATGAGTTACTTTAAGTAAGTTTATTGGCCAAGTATTCACATGCAAGGAATTTGCCTTGGTGCTCCGCCCAAGGGATAGGGATGATAGTTGAGGGAATACCAATCGGCCTGATATGTAAACAACTATGTTATATTTGTGGTTCTATGTACATGAGATCAACATTAATTTCCAATTCTTTGTGTTCAGGAGCACTGGCACACCTTCTCCACTGTCTCAGACACCATCCCCTGCCAGCTCTGGAGGCTCCCAGCCAGGATCTGCCAGTAATGGTGGAAGTGTTGCCATTCCACACGCGATTCATCAGCTGGCCTCCACCTATGTCAACATCACCTCCATTTTCCTCCATGGCCATGACTTGTGGGAACAAGCAGATGCACTAGCGAAAAAAAACAGGGGTAAGAAAAAATAACTGGCAGGGAAAAGGAGTTCCATGTGGTTTGCTGAATAAACTTTTTTTCCCCTGCTATTCATGGTTTATATTTGAAAGGTGCAGTTAGTAAAGTGAAAATTGAAATTTACTGATGCAAAAAAAATTATCTATAAAAATAATTCTGTTTTAAAAGTGAGACTAGCACTTAAAGTGATCAATAAAATCGGTTGTTGTATACCAATTTAGAACAAAGATATAATTGTCAGCATTAACATGAGGGTGAAACCTGCATGTAATGAAGCATATACATTCACATAATCCATTCCCCACAAGCACTACAACTAAAGTGCCGGTTTTATGTGGAGCTAAATTTTCAAATTGGACAAACGTTTTAATTTCTACTGTTTTTTATTTACAGCATTAAAATATGATTGAATGAAGGAGTCTGTTTCCATTCATTTGCCTAAACAATTGGTTCTTGTTTTTATTGTATTCACTCTGAAGTTTCCAATTTCATTAGCATTTGTGGGAGTTGAAGCAGAGTGAATGCAACATGTCTTTTTAATTCTATCAAGCAAATACTGAAAATTGTTTTTGAATAAAACTTGCTTCAGATAAAATGGGAATCTCATTGCATTCCATATTAGTCAAGTTCACACTTTATTGGGAAATATCTAATTTTATATTTGTCTCTTTCTTAGAATTCTTCATGGAGCTTGATGCAGCAGTTGGCCTTTTATCCTTGACCAGCAGCATGACTGAACTTGTACACTACATCAGACAAGGTTTACACTGGTTGCGCCTGGAAACTAAATTGCTATAACAAGATGCTGAAAACGATTCTGACATCCGTCTGTGCAACTTCAGCACCCAAATCATGAATGGCCAGTGTTTTTCTTTAAATAAGCAAAAGCAAATTTAAAGGTATTTCTGTGCAACAGAAACTTTAATAGTGTTGGTCGGAAATTAATTATGGAAAAAAATGAACTGACTGTTCACTTTGTGAGCAAAAGTGCAATTTGTTTTTTCTTGACCCCTCCGAAATTCAGAATGATGAATGCACGCTATTTGATATTTCTTTGTTGAAGTAACTCAGAAGGATGAAAGGCTGGGAAAGTCCCCTCTTAACATGTATTATGGCCTGGAAATGGCAGTGGCTGCTCCCTTGCCTTCTAAGCACTGGTGCACATATTGTGTATTAACTGCTTGAATTGAAAAACCATTTAGCAGCCAAAGAATGTTGCAGTCTCCAGAACATTGTTGCAGTGAATTCCCGGAAAGCCTTTGAACACAACGCCTAATGGACGAGGCACATTGGGATGGAGGATTATATAAATGATTAGGTCTCCAACTGTTAATTGTGTTCGTATACTGGGAGCTGTGGAAAAAAAGACTTTACTTTCTTTTGTGTGTTTTTCTCCCCCCGTTATATTCATACTTACTGCCATTTGTCTCCTATTTATTAGAAACAAGTCATTTTATTTTCACACTATGTATTGCTAGCAAGGATATTTAACAAAATCGGGTGCAGATAATGAAGACAGGATGGGTGTTGGGACAGCCCAGGACGGGGGCATTGGAGGGGGTGTTAACATGGAAGTAGTAGTTGGAATATCTTACCAGCCATTATCTGCCCTTTGTGACAGTCTATATCAATGCCGCCTGTAGCTCTGCTCAAACAAACTTCTATTATTGTTCAGCGTGCCTTAGATGTTCTGCTTTGTAAATAAGCAGTTGGTTCAGACCATGGATGGTACTGCCTCATGGATGTGGATTAAGGAAGTGTGGAATTGTGCTGAAATTTATAAGACACAGGTACAGTTTGGTTTCATATACTGGGTCCTTATTGAGCAATTGTAACAATGATCATTATTCACCATCTTCTATTCCCTGCACATCAGACTTGTCCTGAGCAAAGGTGAGCAAATGTTTTGGGTGTGAAATTACCCTTGTGATGATTTTCTACCTATCATTTTATTTTTTATAATTGGGGGAAGGGGGGTTTCTTGGTGTGTTCAGGTAGAGGCAAGGGGACATGGGGAAACCCGAAAATATTGCAATTGTCAAAGATCTTACTTATGCGGGCATGTTCAGAAACAAAAATCCTTAAAACTTGCTAGCAATATGTATAGTTTCAAGAGATCATGGGCAAACCCAAGCTACTGCTCATCTCCTGTCGTTCTCATGCTGTGAATTAAATTGTCCCAGCTGCCTGGGTTAAAAGCAGTAGAGTCGTGAACTCCAACAACTCCCACTTCTCAGTGTTACTCAAATTCATTAATTTGATTTGAAGTTTGTACTTGCACAGAAATTGCATTTTGCTGATTGGAATTGCTGCAGAAATGGCAGATTTTCTGCATTAATGGCAGATTTTCTGCATTACTCATTGCAGTAAACCCAATTAAATTAAAATCCCAACACTGGCTAAATGAATGAAGAATGTACCGAATAACTAATGGCAGATTGAGTATAGGGGCCTTGCCGTGGTTGTGTCAACAAAAAAAGCTGTTACCATTATCAAGAAGTATAGCAAAATGCACTTTGACTAAATTAATTTCATTTTGCACCTTCGATCAAGCACATTTTCATGAGGGTGTGTTTCAAATTAAGGAAACATGAAAGTCTGCTTTATTTTCCTTTCACCTTCTAAAATGTGTTTCCTGTAGCATTTAAAACTTTGTAATGATTTAAATCAATTTCCAAGCAATAATTATGGTATTTAAAGAGAATTGATTAAAGTCTTCAGGAACATCTGTTTACCTGTGTAAGTCGAGGAGAGCTGGGAGGATTGGAACTTTGATTTGCCTCTCGTGCTCTCTTTTAGCTTGTCTCTTAAGTTGGCAATAAGGATGTTTGCTGTTGGCTTCAATACTTCTGTATTGGGGGGAAAAAGCAGATTTCTCCTTCCTCTTCTCATTGCTAATCACCTTCCAAAACACATGGATGTTGGATGAGGATAAGCTCTGGTTCATTAGGATGTTTCCCTCATTTCAACCTTCTGTATTAAATTAAAACATCAGTATGCATCCGAAAGACTAGTCAATTATCAGAGGATGAAAAGCTGGAAGGCGTAAAAGTTATTATTCCTTGCAATAAATATATTGTACGTTTACATAGAATTGTTTCATTTTACTCTGTTCTCTTCACACCAAATTCGGGGACCATGCTTCTGCCATGCAGAGTGCTGCATGTTTCATTAAGACAGTCAAAGTGATCATTCAATATATCCATTTACTACAAGTTAATACTTAATTATGCATTTAAATACTAAGAATGTAGCGCAATCATATATATCCAAACCTTTCCCATTTGTGATGCAGTAAACATTTTGTAGCACATCACACTGAGCAATTGAGTTTGTGTCCTGCAGCTGAAAAGTGCCATTGACTATTTTCTTTTTCTGCTACACTCAGCCTCTCAATTTCTAGATTTGTTCAATATGAAAAATAAACCCCAACGCAGTCAGTCACTAACTTTCTCATATGGTCATAAATTTCCATGAACACAGCTGGACTAATAACTTCTGTTGCTCACATTATGCAACTTTATTTGATTTTATTGCATTTTCTAATATTCAAACTCCTTGAGAATGTTTGAAGGCACGATTTAAATTTGATTTGACTGAACCGTGGTATGTGGAGAATAACCTGGTTTAAGAATGACAGCCAGACAGTACATAAGTTATCCTGCTGTTGAACGAGTGATCATTCTGTGAAAAGCCACTGTGAAGAGCTTAGCTATGTCGATAGTGAAAAAAGCCAAAATGTACTATGTCACTAATTTTATTGTTGGACTAGAATCCAAATCACCCCTCGAATCCAGATACAATCTTTAACCAGGATACCGAACTTGGCCACTTTGTCAAATAATGTGTTTGATAGGCTTGGAAGATATCAAAGCCACATCTGATTCTGTCTTTTCTTAAGTACCATTTGCAGAAGTCATCTGCATCCTGCTTAGACGGGGCAGAAACCTCTGTATATTCTTTGCTTCAGGATCCTTAAAAAGTATTGAAGAGAAGCGGTATCCTTCACCGGCACCTCAACGTAGCGTGGATGAAGATTCAAGTCTGGTGCCTGTGTAGTTTACATGACTCAGTTTCACACCCAGTGGAAATGTTTTATCCTGGTCAAAGTCCTGAATCTATCCCCTTCTCCACAAGGTTTTTGTTCTATGTTAAATTTTACTCTGCTGCTTATCCATGAAGTAGGAAACAGCATTGTGGTAGACTTTCTCACCACAAGCAAAGTAATTTTCATAATAATAAAAATGGTAAATGATTTTGTTACAGGAGGATTACATTTGATTTACCACTGTTTATTCTACTTGATAGATACCCTCCACTTGAGTTTACATGCCAGACAACCTCCGACATATCCACAACTATAATATTTAGTTACTGAACTGAGACAATCCTATAGTTGAAAATCACATTTTTCAATTACCTTTGCAGCTGTTTTTTTAAAAATCTTTTTATTCCACATTTTATTCAGCTATTCAAAAGCTCGGGAGAAAGATGGCCATTCTGTCCTCCACTAACTCACTGAGGTCAAATCATTCTGTAGGAAGCTAACTTTGACAATTTTTCCAGTCACATGTCATTGGTAGTACCATCAGTAGGCTGGCAGTGGCCTAGGTCCTGTTGTCCAGCAAGGGCAGAAACAAAATCATTAAAACAAAGACTGAATCTTGTGTTGGGTTACAATAGATGACGCATTCATCTGAATTTCCTTCATTTTATTTCACTACCTGTATTAGAGGTGGTGTCCTGTATTTGTTTATTTTAAGTTTGTCAATTGTTGATATTGTAGAGTGGAATTTCAAATGAGAATTAAATGATGGTTGCAAGAAACTCACACTGCTATTTATCGGGTACTATTTGTGGTCAAACTTCGGAACCAAATCAATGGAAGCTAACAGCTAAAAGCTTGGTTTTGTTCATTTTCCGCTATTAGTATCTATGCTTATCCACAGAATAATGAACCGTAGAAATTATTGCTATTTCTTTGAATCATAGAAGTACTAATCTCAGAAAGATCCCTAATTGGATTAGCTGGAAGGGATCCTGAGTTATGAAGGGGATAATTGAGAGGTTTTGGGTATCAAATGCGGGAGGGCTGATGCCCCTATTGTTGTCAGTTGTCTCCAATATTAGATTCCAAGTAACAGAGGCCACTCAGACTTGCCCTACGGGTGATTAGTACTCCAGCAATGATTTGAGAAGTGTAACGATTTGACGAAAAAACATTTTTAAAGATGCCTTCACCACCACCAAGTATTGTGCTGAAGTGTAGAATATCCCTTGGTTCCCTTCTTCCACCCCTCCTTTCACACGCAGAGATGCTCAATTATTATTCTAACTGTGAATTGTGGGGGGTTTTTTGGAATCATCTGTAAAAATGAAGAGGAGAAATACAGCAAAGATAGGGATGTTTCTGTTACCTGAAAGAATAGTGGGTGCAAACTGGTTGTGATTTGAATTTATAATTGATGCAGGGTTATTTTTTGAGAAACTGATAAGATGAAACAAATCAAAATAATGCAGGATTTTTGTGTGTAATTGTGTGTATTTATTGTGCCTTTATTGACCGAGCTGGTTTCTCAGATACTTTTATTTATTTAATATGTTGAATGGCAAGCAGAATAGGATCTTAATTTAAGGTAGACGCAAAATGCTGGAGTAAATCAGCGGGACAGGCAGCATCTCTGGAGGGAAGGAATGGGTGACATTTCGGGTTGAGACCCTTCTTCACTCTGATGAAGGGTCTCGACCCGAAATGTCACCCATTCCGTCTCTCCAGAGATGCTGCCTGTCTCGTGGGGTTACTCCAGCATTTTGTGCTTACCTTCGATTTAAACCAGCATCTGCAGTTCTTTCCTACACAGGATCTTAATTTAGTTACTCACTTTCCTCTTGCCTCAGTCAATTGTTCTCGAAGTATGCCCAGTAGAGACATGCCAAATTTCTATTAAAACCAATTAAAGTCTCTGAAGCTCTGGTTGGTACTCTTGTTAAATACACAAACATCTTCATACAATGCCAAGGGACACCTACAATGATTCTAAATCTTGTTTGTTGCACTTTCTATTTAAAATTTAAAAAAAACAGTGTTGGCAACACTTAAAGAGCCTTTGGAGTTTATATTCTGCTTATTTAGGAGAAGAGTAATTTATCCAGTTTAACAGTTGTTGCCTTTGCCAAAGTATCACTATACAATAATTTGGCTACTTATTTCAGAATGATTGGGTTCCACATTTTATGATTTGGTGAACAGTTAATTTTTGGGGATCTTTGGAGTCTCGTGTGATCTAGGTTTCTTTAAAAAGTCATACAATATAGATAATTTCTGTTGGAATAAATTAGAAATATTTTTCTCCATGCTGTCCCCACTGCCACGTTTTCGGAAACTTTATAAGTGGTATGTGTTACTGAATTGTTTTTCTATAACGTAAAAATGTGCTCCTTTTATAAATTGAAGTTTGGCCAATCAGCTCCTTATTTAACAACAGTGGACTATCATTGTGAAATGTATTGGCTTGAAAGTAAATGTATTATTGAAATACTAGACTATGCTTTCCTTATTGTGTTATTGCAAACTTTACATTCTTTTTATAACTGGATATTCTGAAACATTTGCTCTATAAAAATTAAACTTCCAGAAGAACCAAAATCATGCAAGTAATCTTTGTATTTTAGCCTGTTTCCATAAGAAATGTAAACTGGGGCTTGTGTGAATAAATAGCTGCCTCATACAATGCAACAACCTACTGCATGTTTGTGTGAACTTTAATTTTTGTTGTTGGGGGGGAAAAACTAGGTGCTAAAGATTTGTAATTCTCAAATATGGTCTGCGCCACCATTGGATAAAACTGTTAAGTTAAGGGCCTGTCCCTCCAGCATGCAACTCTATGCGATTAGCGCGACCTAACGTGGTCGCTTGAGCCGTCCGGCGTCGCGGGGCCGGTCCCACTTCGATCACCGGAGCCGTGCGGAGTTCGTCCCGACACCGCGCGGGGCTCCGAAAAACCGACTGTCCAAATATTCCGCAGGCAACGGCTTGTCGGCTCGCAGTCGCCTCGACATTTACACACCACCTGGACATCGTGCCTCAGTGAACCTATTTGTAATTGCCTCCGTGACCCTCTATGTGTGTGGCTCCGTGGCCCTGTGTGTGTGCCTCGGTGCCCCTCTCTGTCCTGGCGAACTTACCTTGAACTTCGCTCCAAGTTCGCCTCACTTTGCGCCGCATTGCTCCACTCACCCGACCTCCGCGCGGCCCCTGCTGCCGGTTTGGTTGCGCTTGCCGCATGCAGGCGCATGCTGGTGGGAGCGGCCCTGTACAGGGGATCACCCGACCTCCGCGCGGCCCCCGCTGCCGGTTTGATCGCGTTCATCGCATAGAGTTGCATGCTGGTGGGACAGGCCCTTTACAGATCCATCTCCTTTTGAAATGTTAAAAAGGTCAAAGGGTTTTAATTGTTTTTATTTTCTTTACCGCTTTCTGTACACTATTCCTGGTGCCAGCTTGCTGCCAAGCAACCTGCTCAGCAACTTTTGCGTTACAGTCATGAAAGATAACCAGAATAAGTGATCTCTTTGTTAATTAAGAAGACCAAACAATGAACAGTCACTTGATGCAGTCTCTACCCGTGTGGCCAATGTTATGATAGAAAATCTCTTCCAGCAGCTTTGTTGTAAGTAGCAGGGGGAAATGCCTGCAAAATCATCCAAGGAATTGCAAATTTTCTAGTGGTATCAATGGTACTTGCTTCCAGCTGCAGATTCCTCAGCCATGCAACCGATTCGCCACCTGCCAATGACGCAAATAAATTCTTCATTTACCACTTGGTTAATTCTTGACCCACTCAGTCAGTATTGCTCCCTTTCCTGATATTAGTTCATCACAGTTATGCTCCATGAGGAGTCCAGTCAACAAATTTCAGCCAAGAGCGATCAGTAAGTGTGAAACGTGTGTGTTGGTACTGTAGTCTAGAGTTTCCTCGTTTGGAAGTGTGGTTCACAACAGAACAACCAGCAGTTCATGACAAGGTCTGTCCCTGTGACACTATGGTTTCTCAACTGGTTTATAGTTGTGTACTGGAGAGTAGTCTAGATATTAGGAACTCCCAGGTAAGCCTGAGGGTTGGCAGTCCCACTACAATTGTCAATTCGCTTCAGCCAAACCAGTAGAAGACGTCAACTGTGAACAACAATACTGATCATATTACAAGCCCCACAGAAGTGTTTGGGACAGATTAAAGCACCTGGTTTCTGCAAAATAGTTTCTGTGATTTTATGTGAGATATTGCTTGACATAATGAAATCAGAAATTTCAGTTCCAATGTTCGTGGAATTTAAAGCTACCAAAACGGATAGGTAACTTGCACTGTATGGATTGTTGCACGGAGTAATTACATGATTTTAGAGTCTGAATAATGAAATTGATTGGATCAATTTTACACTAGGTTGAGATCATGGATACCTTGGATAAAAGTAAGTGGAACTTTTTTAGGAGCTTAAAGGGCCTGTCCCACTTGGACGACCTAATCCGTGAGTTCTGGCGAGTTTGCCCTCGACTCGTACTTGTAGCATGGTCTACACGAGGTCGTAGGGGGTCTTCGTAACTCACCTTCATGCTCGAGATTGGTCTCCGCGTACTCGAGGCCTCAGCTAGGTTGTGGCATTTTTTTCAATATGTTAAAAAAATGCCCGTGAGTAAAAAAAGGTTGCCATGGAAAAAATCTATACTTTTATTACTCGTATGATTGGTTGTAGTAGGTCGGCATGTTAGTCGTAGGAAATCGAGGGTAGTCAAAGGTAGTCATAGATAGTCTTCATCATAGCCGAAGGGAGGTCGAAGGAGGTCGCCTTCACTCTCCACTATACGGTGCCCAATTTTCCCGAAGTCAGTCGAAGCTGGCCTTCAACATAGTCAAAGGAGGTCTTCTACATAGTCAAAGGATGTCTTCAACATGTCATTTTTTCAAACTCTTCTAAACTCGCCAATTAGGTCACCCAAGTGGGACAGCCCCATAACTTATGCTAAACTTCCATCTGGAATTTTAAAATATGTAACATAATTTCATTGAATTGTAATTATTATCTGAAGTTTACAAGTCCTGGATTTTCCTGACCCAAAACGTCACCTACACATTCTCTCCAGAGAGGCTGCCTGACCTGCTGAGTTACTCCAGCATTTTATGTCTATCTTTATTATTTTTGGCCACAGCTTCATTCAGGCCAACTAATATATAAAAAGTGAACAAGTAATGAGGAGTGTGGAATGTTGTTAAACCAATTTAAGACACTGCTAAATTGAAACATGTTTGTCTATTACAAGGATTAATTTAATGACTAAATTATAGTAACTTTAGACGAGTATTTCAGAATGTGATTAAATAATGCAAACAAAGGCTTGTTTGTTGAAGTCAGTGAAAAGGCTCCTTTTTTCCACTAGGTATGTGTACAGGTTAAATATCAGCTTTGCCTCTTATTTTTTTCAAATAGATTTTGTAATTTCTGTTTATATTTGTATTCTATATGTAGAGATTATTTAATAAATTAGAAAATGAAAATGAAAATTAGAGAGGGAGATGTTTTTTAATGAATTTGGATATAATTACCATTTTGTGCCCGCTACCCTCGAAGTTTATTGCCTTTTGAAATAACACCGTTCACCTCTGTAAAATGTCCCAAGACACTTCACTGGAGTGTAATTTAGCAATAAACCGCAATAAATATTTGCACAGATGTCGAAAACATTTAGAGGATGCTTGTAAGTAATGTCTTGAAGTAGGAAAGGCGGGCTGAGCAGTTTAGTAAGGAACATGCCGAGCTTAGCACTTTGTCAGCTGAAAGCACAGCCATCAATCATGGAATGATTCATATTGGCAATGCCAAAATAGCTGAAATTGGAGAACTGCAGTTATGGAGGAGCGGAGAGCTGAAGGCAGCCAGGCAATGAGGAATTTGAAACAAATGAGAATACAAGCTAAGATGTTACTTGACCAAGTAGAAATATAGGCCTGATTCAAGATAGTTTATTGTCATGTGTCCCTGATAGGACAATGAAATTCTTGCTTTGCTTCAGCACAACAGAATATAGAAGGCATGAATACAGAACAGATCAGTGTGTCCATATACCATTATATAAATATATACACACATGAATAAATAGACAGATAATGGTCTATTAATGTTCAGGGTTTTGTTTGAGTTGAGTTTAATAGCCTGATGGCTGTGGGGAAGAAGCTATTCCTGAACCTGGACGTTGCAGTCTTCCCGCTCCTGTACCTTCTACCTGAAGGTAGCGAGTGTGTGGCCAGGATGTTGTGGGTCCTTGATGATGCTGCCAGCCTTTTTGAGGCAGCGACTGCGATAGATCCCCTCGATGGTAGGGAGGTCAGAGCCGATGATGGACTGGGCAGTGTTTACTACTTGTAGTCTTTTCCATTCCTGGGTGTTAAGTTGCCGAACCAAGCCATGATGCAACCGGTCAACATGCTCTCTACTGTGCACATGTAGAAGTTAGAGAGAGTCCTCCTTGACATACCAACTGTCCGTAATCTGCTCAGGAAGTAGAGGTGCTGATGTGCTTTCTTTATAATTGCATCTGCGTTCTCGGACCAGGAGAGATCTTCAGAGAGGTGCACACCCAGGAATTTGAAGCTCTTGACCTTTTCCACCATCGACCCGTTGACATAAACGGGACTGTGGGTCCCCATCCTACCCCTTCCAAAGTCCACAGTCAGTTCCTATGTTTTGCTGGTGTTGAGGGCCAGGTTATTTGTGCTGGCACCATTTGGTCAGTCGGTCGATCTCACTTCTGTACTCTGACTCGTTCCCATCAGTGATACGTTCCACAACAGTGGTGTCATCAGCGAACTTGATGATGGAGTTCGTACCATGACCAGCTACGCAGTCATGAGTATAGAGTGAGTACAGCAGGGGGCTGAGCACACAGCCTTGAGGTGCTCCTGTGCTGATTGTTATCGAGGCTGACACATTCCCACCAATACGAACAGTCTGTGGTCTGTGAATGAGGAAGTCGATGATCCAATTGCAGTGGGATGCGCAGAGATCCAGTTCTGTGAGTTTGGTAACCAGCTTGGAGGGGATGATTGTATTAAATGCTGAGCTGTAATCAATGAATAACAGCCTGACATATGAGTTTTTGTTATCCAAGTGGTCCAGAGCGGAGTGGAGAGCCAGCGAGATCGCATCCACCGTTGATCTGTTGTGGCGGTAGGCGAACTGCAGTGGGTGCAGGTTTTTGTCGAGATAGGAGTTGATTTGCGCCATGATCAATCTCTCAAAGCACTTCATCACCACCGATGCTAGTGCCACTGGTCGATAGTCATTGAGGCAAGTCACCTTGCTCTTCTTGGTATAATTGATGCCCTTTTAAAGCAGGTGGCAACCTCAGACCTCAGAAGTGAGAGTTTGAAAATGTCTGTAAAAACTCCAGCCAGTTGGTCCGCACAGGTTTTTAGAACACAACCAGGTATATCATCAGGTCCAGGAGCTTTTCAAGGGTTCATCCCTTTGAAGGATTTTTTGATGTCACCCTCTGTGACTGTAACTGAAATACCATCAGTGTTCTCCCTATCAAAACGTGTGTAAAACGCATTGAGCTCGTCAGGGAGTGATGTTTCACTCCCCTGAAAGCGGCTTGATGCAAGTTAGGGGACAGGCAACACTATTTTTCCTAGATTAGAAGGTTTGAAGGTGGTCTACAATGATTATAACAGTCAAGGTGAAGATATCTTTTCAGGAAGCTTTTCAGCAGCAATCTGCAATGGGGACAACCAGTGGATCTGAACAGAAAATCGGTAGTCTGATTGAAGGTAGAGATACATAAACTGATTTGATCATGTGGGACAATGTAGAACTAGTGAGGAAGTGAATGGAATTGGTAGGTGGAACATTGAGTTTGACAATAACTGCTTTAGTCTATGGGTAAGGCAGCATTAATGGAGCGAAGTAATAGGTGACGTTTCAGGTCGAGACCCTTCTTCGGAGTGATTATAAAAAATATATAGAAGCAAGAGTAGGCCATTGCGTAAGACTTTATTGTCTTCCATCACAGTGGGGAATGTGGTGGAGCCGCTGTGGTGGATGTTTATGTTAATTTTTATGTAGTTTTGTGTCTTTTTGGTATGACTACGGCAAAATAAAATTCTTTGTATGTTGCAAAACATACTTGGCTAATAAATTACGACTACGATTTATTACAAGTTAAATGCAACTAACTTCATTATACATCACCAAACTACAACAACGTCCTAGCAGACAAATTTGCCTCTAGACAATTTTGTATGATTACGGTGCCTCTTTATTCTCCCTGCCATCTTTGCTCTGGCTTCCAGCACCAGGTATGATGAGTCCAAAATGGTGACCATTCACAGCTACTCAAAGCAGATCTCATGCTAACGCTTTTCCCAGTCTTCAGCTACCATGGCTTAAAACACTGGAATTCCCACAATAAAGCATGTTTTATTTTATGGCACTGTGTAAAATCGCATCTGTCGCCAGGTTTTCCATCAGATGCCTTTATGCAACCTTCGTTTCAGCATTCCTGTGAAACAGGTTAAAACTATTGATAGAGGAAATTGTTGTTCTTCTAAATTCACCTCTTTGCATTCAGAACCTTTGCCCAGAATCTTTCTGAGGAGGGCCATTCTGTTAATGGCATATCTGTACCATAATGTTTATAATGTATTATTTTCATTGAGAGGTTGCAGTTTTTATAGGAACTGTTTAGTTAGTGGTCTCTTGACACATTTGTCAGTACTTGTTCAGGTAAGAATTTATGCTATGAAAAATGTCAATGATTTTGAGTGGCTTGCAAATAACTGAAAATTCATTAACTCTCATCAAATGGTATATTATATATTTCTCCAAATGAACATTTGCTGCCTCAATATATCACTGATGAGGTCAGATATCCCCTGGATGACCAAGTATTGAATTTGATTTGGTATCATACTTATTCAACAAGAAAGCCATTGTTTTGTGAACCTCCCTTCACTTAGTCAATTTGGAGTGATTTTGAATCAAATTAATAGTTGTAGATGTAGCTTGTCCTTCACACAAACGAGACTTCCCACCATTGACTCCATCTACACTTCATGCTGCCTTGGAAAAGCAGTCAACATAATCAAAAACCTGTCCCACCCCAGTCATTCCTTCTTCCCCCTCCAGTCGAGCAGAAGATACAGAAACCTGAAAGCACAAACCACCAAACCCAGGTACAGCTTCATCCCCTCTATTATCAAGGTTCTGAACGGTCCTTCCATAAGCTTAGGACACTGTCCAATTCACCTCTACCCATTGCGGACATTACACTATGTATATGGAAATGTGTAGTGCAATGCTGAGAACTAAATTCTGCACTCGGCTCTTTATTCTTCCCCTTTGCGCAACCTACTGTACTTGAGTTTGAACAAATTAAATCTGTATGGTTTATCTGATCTGTTTGGTCTGAATGCAAAACAAAGCCTTTCATAGAAAATATCACTGTCCCTCGGTACATGTAACAATATTAAACCTAAACATCTATTTCCATTGCACTTGCATGTTCTGGCAGTGCATAACAGAAACTACTTTTGCAATAAGCTTAAAAATTAATAGAATAAACTGGATCTTTAGGTGACAGCAGCATGTAAGAGCCTTCTTCACCATTCATCAGGTGCATTTTTCAGCATGGTTCCCAATAGATACCTTAACTCCCTTATTGTTCGGAAAATCTCTTTATCTCTGAATGACTTGACCACTACAGCCTTCTGGGGCTGCAAATTCCTAGATTCGCAATCTTCCGCCATAAGTGATGGGATGTCCCTTGTTTCAAGCCTAAATACCGAAAGCACAACCATAGGTTCAGGACTCTTCAAGTAGGAGAAACATCCTTTCTAGAGAATACGGGCTTAGTCAACTCAATCTCTTCTCATCTGGCAAAGCCGTCATCTCTAGAACCCATCTAGTAAATCTTCGCCTAGCTATTTCTGTTGCAAGTTCATCCTGTTTCAGATTGAAAAGCCAAAACTGCAGATTGTTACTGCAGGAAGATATCTATTTCTGTGCTCACATCTGCTTATAATGATAACCAACAACTCGTTTGCTCTCCAAATTGTTGTAGCTTCAGCTTATAATAACACCATAAGACATAGGAGCAGAATTACGCCTTTTCTCCGTAACCTTTGAGGTCCTTCTAATCCTATCAATCTCCGCTTTAAAAATACCCAATGACTTTTCCTCTAAAGCCATCTGTGGCAATGAATTCCACAGATTCACCATCCTCTAGCTAAAGAAATTCCACCTCATCGCCATTCTAAAGATCCCCAGGATCACTCTCAAAAACCTCCTCTGGACCATCTCCTATACCAACACATCCTTCCTCAGATATGGGGCCCAAAACTGCTCACAATATTCCAAATATGGCCTGGCCAGTGCCTTATGAAGCCAAAGCATTACATCCTTGTTTTTATATTCTCCTGCCCGGGCAATGAATGGGAGCATTGCATTTGCCTTCCTGACCACAGACCCAACCTGCAAACTAACTTTTTGGGAATACTACACCAGTAATCCCAAATCTCCTTGCACTTCTGATTTCTGAATCCTCTCCCCAGTTAGAAAATAGTCTCTGCCTTTATTGCTTCTACCAAAGTACATGATCATACAATTTGCAATGCTCTATTCCATTTGCCACTTCTTTGCCCACTCTCCCAACCTATCTAATTCCTTCTGCAGACTCCCTGCTTCCTCAATGCCACCTACCCCTCCACCTATTTTTGTATCATCAGCAAACTCGGCCACAAAACCATCAATTCCATCATCCAGATCTATAACATGAAGTTGCAAACCCCTAACACTAACCCCTGCGGAACACCAGCAGCCAACCAGAAAAAACCCCCTTTGTTCCCACTCTGCCTTCTGCCAGTCAGCCAATCTTCTATCCATGCTAGTACCTTGCCTCTAATACCATTGGCTCCTGTCTTGTTTAGCAGCCTCACGTGTGGCACCTTATCAAAAGCGTTTTGTAAATTCATGATTTTCGAGTCCTAATGCTTTCACAATCTCTACAGCTACCGCTTTCTGAACCCTGGGATGTTGGTCCATCTGGTCCTGATTTGGTCCCAGCTTCAGACCTTTCAGCTTCCCAAGCACTTTCCCCTTAGTAACAGCGACTGCACTCACTTCTGCACTTCACTAATCAAAGACTTGTCCAACCCCAGTCATTCTTTCTCTCCACTCCTGTCGAGCAGATGATACAGAAACTTGAAAGCACAAACCACCAGATTCAGGGACAGCTTTTTCCTCTCTGTTATCAGGCTTCCAAACGGTCCCCCCCTAAGCGAGTGATTCACCTCTGCCCCATTGTGGACATTGGATTTTGTCCATGTAAATGAGGCTGAGCACTATATTCTGCACTCTATCGTCCTCTTTTCTCTACCTATTGTACTTGAATTTGAAATGATTGTATTTGCGTATGGTATGGTCTGCTCCGATTAGATAACATGCAAAGCCCCGCTTTTCACTGTACCTTTGTACACGTAACAATCATAAACCTAAACAAGTCCCAGACTTTCCAGTCTCTCCTTATATATCAAGCACCCCATTGCTGCTAATGACCAGGGAGATTATTTAACGATAGGGGAAGGAAAAGAGAAATCGCTTGTCAAGACATTAAACATCCATCTAGACTGGGACGCTCAGCTGATATTTCTTCACCTTTGCCACAATAAACAAATACCATTTATAGTTATGCATGGCACATGCATCGGGCTAGCTGAACACTAGAGGGCACACTAATGTGGATAATCGCCTAAACTACCTCCTCTGGCATAGACACAAAAAGCTGGAGTAACTCAGCGGGGCGGGCAACATCTCTGGAGAGAAGGAATGGGTGACATTTTGGGTCGAGACCCTACTTCAGACTGGTTAGGGATAAGGGAAACGAGAGATTTAGACGATGATGTAGAGAGAAAGAACAATGAATGAAAGATATGCGAAAAAGAAACTATGATAAAGGAAACAGGCCATTGTTAGCTGTAGTGTGAAAATGAGAAGCTAGTGCAACTTGGGTGGGGGAGGGACAGAGAGAGAGGAAAGGCCAGGGCTACCTGAAGTGAGATAAATCAAAGGTAGACACAAAATGCTGGAGTAACTCAGCGGGTCAGGTAGCATCTCTGGAGAGAAGGAATTGGTGATGTTTCGGGTCAAGACCCTTCTTCAGACACTTCTTTAGCGAGAAATCAATATTCATCCCACTGGACTGTAAGCTGCCCAAGCGAAATATGAGATGCTGTTCCTCCAATTTGCGTTTAGCCTCACTCTGACATTGGAGGAGACCTAGGACAGAGAGGTCTGTGTGGGCATAGGAAGGAGAATGAAAGTGTCCGGCAAGCGGGAGATCCGATAGGTTCAGGCGTGCTGAGCGAAGGTGTTCCGCGAAACGATCGCCCAGTCTGCGTTTGGTCTCACCGATGTGTAGGCGTCCACATCTTGAACAATGGATACAGTAGATGATGTTGGAGGAAGTGCAAGTGAACCTCTGCCTAACCTGAAAGTTCTGTCGGGGTTCCTGGACAGAGTCGAGGGAGGAGGTGTTGCATCTTCTGCGGTTGCAGAGGAAGGTACCTGGGGAGGGGGTGGTTTAGGTGGGAAGGGATGAGTTCACAAGGGAGTTGCGGATGGAACGGTTACTGCGGAAGGTGGAAAGGGGTGGAGATGGGAAAATGTGACTAGTGGTGGGATCCCGTTGGAAGTGACGGAAATATCAGAGGATTATGTGTTGTATGCGATGGCTGATGGGATGGAAGATAAGGAGCAAGGGGACTCTCTGTTGCCACTAGGGGGAGGGGGAGCAAGGGCGGAGCTGTGGGGTACCGAGGAGACACAAGTGAGGGCCTCGTATATGATGGTTGAGGAAAACCCCCGTTCCCTAAAGAATGGGGACATCTCAGATATTCTAGTGTTGAACGCCTCATCTTGGGCGCAGATGCGGTGTAGACGGAGGAATTAGTAGGAGATAGAGTGGGAAGAAGTGTAGTCGAGATAGTTGTGGGTCAGTGGTGAGATCCTGGTGAACTTCTACCGCTGCACCATCGAGAGCATCCTTACCAACTGCATCACAGTTTGGTATGGCAACTGCTCTGTCTCCGACCGGAAGGCATTGCAGAGGGTGGTGAAAATTGCCCAACGCATCACCGGTTCCTCGCTCCCCTCCATTGAGTCTGTCCAAAGCAAGCGTTGTCTGCGGAGGGCGCTCAGCATCGCCAAGGACCTCTCTCACCCCAACCATGGACTGTTTACCCTCCTACCATCTGGGAGGCGCTACAGGTCTCTCCGTTGCCGAACCAGCAGGTCCAGGAACAGCTTCTTTCCGGCGGCTGTCACGCTACTCAACAACGTACCTCGGTGACTGCCAATCACCCCCCCCCCCCCCCCCCCCCCCCCCGGACACTTATTGTTATTTATCCAAATAATTTGCTGTGTCGCTCTTCCAGGGAGATGCTAAATGCATTTCGTTGTCTCTGTGCTGTACACTGACAATGACAATTAAAATTGAATCTGAATCTGAATCTGAATCAGTGGGTTTGTAATAGACAATAGTCCATTTCTTGTGATGGAGACTGAGATCAAGAAAGCGGAGGGAGGTATGGTCCAAGTAAGTTTGAGTGCAGGATGAAAATTGATGGTGAAGTTGATGAAGCCTATGAATTCTGCATGGGTGCAGGAGGCAGCACCAATGCAGTCATCAATGTAGCAGAGATAAAGTTTGGGGATAGGGCCAGTGTACGCCTGGAACGGGGATTGTGCAACGTACCCGACCAAGAGGCAGGCATAGCTGGGGCCCATGCGGGTGCCCATACTACACCTTGGACTTGGAGGACGTGGAAGGAGTCAAAGAAGAAGTTGTTGAGGGTGAGGACTAGCTCCGCTTGGCGGAGTAGAGTGCTAGCAGAGGGAAATTGGATGATTCTGCGGCGAGGAAGTAAAGGAGGGCTTTAAGGCCTTCCTGGTGGGGGATGGAGGTGGAGAGTGACTCAACGTCCATTGTAAACATGAGGGAATGAGGGCCTGGAAAGCAGAGGTCATTAAAGGGACAAAGGCATGCAAGGTATCTTGGACATAGGTTGGGAGAGATTGGACCAGAAGGGATAAGATCGAGTCGAGGTATGTGGGAATCATTTCTGTTGGACAGGAGCAGGCAGAAACAATGGGTCTGCCAAGGCTGTTGTGTTTGTGGACTTTGGGGAGCAGGTAACAACGGGCAGTGCGGGGCTGGGAAACGATAAGGTTGGAAGGCAGACAGCCAGAAGTGATGAAATCAGTAATGGTATTTGAGATTCAGCTCTGGTGCTCATCTGTGGGATCATGGTCCAAGGATAAGTAGGAGGTGGAGTCCGAGAGCTGGTGCCTGGCCTCAGTGTGGTAGAGGTCAGCGCGTCAGAATTCCACGGCACTTCTGTTGTCAGTGGGTTTAATAATGTCAGGATTGCTGCGGAGGGTTGCTGCAGGGAGGGTGAGGTTGGAGTAGGTAAGGGGAGTGGAAAAGTTGAGACAGTTGATGTCACGCCAGCAATTAGAAATAAAGATATCTAGAGAGGGTAGAAGGCTGTTCTGGGGAGTCCAAGAGGAGGGGGTCCATTGGAGACGGGAGAAGGGGTCATCACTGGGTGGTGAGGACTCCTTCCCATTGAAAAAGGCACGGAGACGGAGGTGACGGAAGAAAAGCTCTACCTCGTGGCGGATCCAGAACCCGTTGAGGTGGGGGTGGAGGGGAACGAAGGTGAGGCCTCTGTTGAGGACAGGCCATTCTATATCAGAAAGCGGGAGTTCAGGAGGGATGGTGAAGACACAACAAGGGTGGGGCTCGGGGTCAGAGAAGGGCTTGGAAGTGGACAAAAGCCAAGGCGAGATCGGGGGGTGGGGGTGGGGGGGAAGAGATGGTGCGTGTTCAGAGAGGAGAGGGGGCGTGAGGACTATTGTTTCGGTGGGGAGTGGTTGGGGTAACCTAGTTAAAAGAGGGAGAAGAGGAAGACCCATCACTACTGAGGTTCCCTGTAGGAGCAATCCCCCCCCCCCCCCCATCTTCAGTTTAAACCAGCACCTGCCGTTCCTTGACACATACTTCATCTGGCAGCTTGTTCCTTTGTGTGAAAAGGTTACCCCTCAGATTCTTATTAAATCTTTCCCCCTTCACCTTGAACTTATGTTCTCAATTCCCCCACTCTGGGCAAGAGACTCTGTGAATCTGCCTGATCTATTCCTCTCATGATTTTGTACACCTCTATAAGATCTCCCCTTATCCTCCTGTGCTCCATGGATTAGAGAGCCAACCTACTCAACCTCTCCATATAGCTCAGACCCTCTAGTCCTGACAACATCCTCGTAAATCTTCTCTGAACCCTTTCAAGCTTGACAATATCTTTTCTATAACATGGTGCCCAGAACTGAACACAATATCCTAAATGCGGCTTCACCAATGTCTTAAACATGATCTCCCAATTTCTATACTCAATACTCTGGTGGATGAAAGCCAATGTGCCAAAAACCTTTTTGACCACCTTTTTGATTCTACCTGCGACTCCACCTTCAAGGAACCATGCACCTGTACTCCTAGATCCCTCTGCTCCACAACACTCCCCAGGGGCCTACCATTCACTGTGTAGGTCCTGCCCTTGTTAGACGTCCCGAAATGCAAAATGTACTTCTCTGTATTAAATTCAATCAACCATTCCTCAGCCCACCTGGCGAATCCATCCAGATCTAGCTTCAATCTTTCACAACCATCTGCAAAACCACACACTTTTGTATCATCAGCAAACTTGCTAATCTTGCCCTGTATGTTCTCATGCTGTCTCTTATTTTCATTTGTACAATCATAACAACTGGAGCGTGGTCTGGGCTTGGAAAATGGCGGCAAAACATAATGCCACTTGCATACGGGTTCAGCAAACTATTTCTGTGCAATTGACAATCAGTGATACTCTACTGGACTGTTTTAAGAAAATAATTTCTCTGTAAGCTTGCACTTCGCACATGTGACAATAAAGCGCAATTGATGATAAAACAAATTAATTTGGGTATTTATTTGAACATAACAGTACTGTGGCAGCAATATCACTTCAGTAATTTCAGTGAACTCCATTTAAATCAGCACAGTCCAGTAATCAAAAGCTAGCAGAGGGTCGGTGTACAGGAAGTTGCAATATCTGCACTTTTTGTATGATTGCACTTGTCTAGAAACCTTCATCTGATAACACCCTGGAGATGCGGCTACTGTGAATAAGGGTCAGAGAGGTCTGGCTTCCACAGGATAACCAACCCCTTGTGGTCAGCTGCTCCTCCTCCTCCTTGGGCTGTCCTTCAGGGTCAAGGATAATTTACTTTCATTCCAGTTTTGAAGAGTGGAAGATGTCTGTGGATTGACGCTGGAAGACAACACAGTGGCGCAGCGGTAGAGTTGCTGCCTTACAGCGCTTGCAGCGCCAGAGACCTGGGTTCAATCCCAACTACAGGTGCTATCTGTATGGAATTTGTCCGTTCTCCCTGTGACCTACGTGGGTTTCCTCTAAGATCTTCGGTTTCCTTCTGCTTCCTTTCCTCCAAAGATGTACTGATAAATTGGCTTGGTAAATGTAAAAATTGTCCCTAATGTGTATAGGATAATGTAGGGGTTGTAGTCAGTGTGGACCCGGTGGGCCAAAGGGCCTGTTTCTGCCCTGCATCTCTAAACTAAACAACAGTGACAGGGTTGAATCTGATGAATGTGCACCAGCGACTTGGTCACAAATATATACAGTACAGTAAATGCCAAGGCCATCAAGCACCAATCTTTATAGAAATCCTATCCTTACCCATTTCCTCCCTCCTCACATTCCCTGCCTTCATTACCATCACCCCCACTCCCCCCCCCCACCCCCCCCCCCACATGGTGATTTCCCCACTCGCCTGCATACTCAGAGCAATAACCTACCGGCCTGCATGTCTTTCAGTGCAGAAGAAACTGGAATAACTGAAGGAAACCCACGTGGTCACAGGAAGAACAAGCAAACTCCACACAGACAGAACCAGAGGTCAGGATTCAACCCTGTCAATGTTGTTGTGAGGCTGCAGCTGTGACATCTGGCCAGCCCATGAGGAGTTAGTGCAGGAATACACTGACACCGTCACAGAGGGTCGGACGGGATGCAAAAATCAAATCCACACTTCGCCTGCAGCTTTGCAAAACGCAGGGTTGTGTTCAGGTGACAGCAGGGCACGATATGTAGTCAATACATTACATGAGATGGAAAGGTAAACGGCTAAAATGCTTACATTGTTCACATTTGTTCTGTTCAAATTTTGTATGAAATTTATATTTGTAATTCAAAACTATTTCCATCATTCACCGAGGCTGTTGGATAGAATGTGCAGCAACTTTTGCGTTACTGAGTCCGACTGTTTGCAGGATCCTGATGATCAACCATTGCACGACAAGACTGAGGGAAGTGTCTGTCAAATGACTGGAAGATCCAAGGCGATCGGAGAGCAGGCGCTGTTGCAATGACTTGCGCACACATTACTGGGCACGCACACACATGGACAATTAGCTGCATTGATCGCAATCACAACTACACACATGGCCACACCCACATGGACCTGTCCACCCTCTTATGTCAAATACTATTTCCTAATCCCATGTCTTAATCCCCTCCCTCCCTCACTCCCCCTCCTGCACTCAGTTCATTTGCTCACCGTTTAAGCCTCCTGCTTCCTCTATCCTCCAATGAATCTCTGACCTTCCACCTTTGAAAATTACAGATTCTCCTGGCTTCATGAATCACCTCATGCAGGGGCACGAAACCAATCAACCAGCTTTGGGAAGTAGGAGAAACAGAGAAAAACTATAGTCACACGGAGAGCATTTCACCTCCGTGCAGCACCCGAGATCAGGATTGAACCCAAGTCGCTGGACCTGTGAGGCAGCAGAAGCAACTGCTGTGCCATTGAGCCAAGATCAAGTCAGTCAAGTTTGGCCTCTTCTTGGGGCATGTTGTGTACAGCCTGCTCCGCGCTCTAGTTGCTGCTTAACCTGGGTGGAGGGTGGAGACATCCCACAGGACTGAAGACTGGGGCAATATTCTCTAGCGCTCTGCATGCTAAGGGGTTAAAAGAACACAGGGAATAATGCAGGAGAATGTGATTAAGGAAGAAAATGAGCCACAATCTTGCTGAGTGGTCTAATACATTGCAGAAGCCAAATGACTAATGTATAATACCTAAAAAAGGATATTCCCTGTGGATGCAACCATTGAGTACACTGACAGCGAGATTATTATCATCTGTTGCATTGGTGGTTCAGTGGTAGAATTCTCGCCTGCCACGCGGGAGGCCCGGGTTCGATTCCCGGCCAATGCAGTTGAAATGTTTTCTTCCTGGCTGTATTCCTCCCCAACTTTTTCTTGGACTTAACCCTCCCCATACTTACTCTGACCCCATCTGTTTATCATTTTACGCTGACAGCTTTTCAATTGCTGCTCAATCTTGCAGCTTACTCGGGTCTCACTTAAGTAATTTGAAAGCAGCACTGATGTGCCGTACTATATGAACGGGCCACCCGCTCTGTCAGATACTTTGCTGCCATCAGATCACGGACCCTCTCACCAACACACCGGCTGCAGACTACCTGTTCGCTATTATCCGCCTGCCTTTGGGAGCCTGAAGCCCCTGTCCCACTTAGGAGACCTAAACAGCAACCACTGGTGAACTTGCCCGCCACCCAAAAAACATCACGGTCGAGGTGACCTGCAACCTCCTACCACCTCCCACACATATGTTGAAAACCTTCCTCGACTATGAAGAAAACCGGCTTCGACTAGACCTGCGACTAAGAAATTATCAATTAAAAAAAAAGCAATCTATTTTTAGTCGAGGCCGGTTTTAAACATGATGAAAAAATAGCAGCAACCTAGATGAAGCCTCGACCGTGCGGAAACCACTTTCAACCATTAGGGAGAGTGACCAAAACCTCCGGCTACCTCATGGAAACTTTGGGTGGTGGCCAAGGTCACCAGAGGTTGCTGTTTAGGTCTCCTAAATGGGACAGGGGCTTGACTCTGCACAAGCTGCCTGCTGCTGCGATGGCAAGAGACCATAATATTTCAGTGCCTGCGAGGCACTGGAGCAATCGTAAGCTTATTGAAGACTTTGTGTCAGTGCAAGTCATGCCTTAGCTTTTTCCCACACGCTGCGGGAAGCACATTTCATATTTATGTTTTCTGATCATTACAAAACGAGGGGGGATTATGATTAGGTGGTGAATCATTGGAATTCCCTACCCTGGTAGGCGATGGAGGCCCAGTTATTGAGTTAATCTAAACCCAAGATGATAGACTTCTGCACAGAGGCAACCCACAGACATGGAAATGATGCTGGACAATGGCGCTGAGTTGTTCCGTCACCTATGATCTTGATGAAAGGTGGGGCGGGGTTGGTTGCTCTATTCCATTTTTGCCATCTTCTGTAAATTTATTCCTTGAATGTTAGAAACAAGTATCCCATCGATCCAAAGGTAACGGTCAATAACGTGTTGCTGGGTGTGCAGAAGGAGGCCTCTGTTTACGTGGCACAGAACTTACTGTGCAACAGGTTTTACCCATCCCAGCATCACTAATCTAGCTCTCCTGCATTGGCCTGGTTATAAACTCAAACCATCACTCGCGTTGATAGCCCGGTCTATGCTGTCTGGAGCCGAGCCTTAAACACTGGCCTGGCCAGGTGCCAGCTGTGTACTAGTATGGAATTTGAACTGTTGTTTCTAAATGAAACCTGTACTGGCAATCAATCTTATCATCTGTCTAAAATCTGAAGCAAAGTGATATGTTGCAATGCATTAGTGAACTTGGGCCAAGATCTCTTTTAGACATGTATGAACAGGTAAACAAAAGCCACAGTGTGAGTGTGTGTATGCTTAGAATCTCCAAAACTAACCCAATAGGCAGAGACTTTTGTTTACTATGTAGGATATGTGGGAGTGGCTGACAAAGCCAGCATTTATTGGCCACTCCATCTAGGAGTAAGAAATAGTGGCAGGTTTCCACCTTGAAACTGTAGTTCTGGCAGAGAAGTTATCCCTCAGGGGACTTGAATATGGAGTTCCAGGCTTCTGACCCAATGTTGAAGGAACAATGTATTTCAAGTCAGTATGAGTTATGTCTTAGAGGACAACAGCATGTTGTGCTGTTTCCATGTGCACGGAGATACCACCAATGCTGTATATTTAAATCCCTCTGTAGAAGGAACACCACATCTTGCACATTGCCTGTCCATTCCCTCCACAGATGCTGTCTGACTTGCTGAGTTCCTGCAGCACCTTGTGTTTTGCTCAATCCCAGCATCTGCAGTTGATTGTGTCACTACATCTGGCATATTATCTATTCACCTTCCACCCATCTCCTCAGCCACCTACTGCCCCATCCGAGGAAGAGTCTGCAGGTCCCACCTTGACTCTTTAGTTACTTCAACATTAGAAAACCAAAATTAAAATAAATCATCCTCAATCCTAAGGAACTGACCCCAAGAAGAAGAAACATTTATTATGGAAAATAATTCTACTTCCAGTGATACAGAGAGAGAATAAATGTCTGAGTATTTACATCTTAACCTAAACTGGCTGGTGTCTCCAATAATGGAGAAACAATGACTGATTGATTGGCTGAGGGAAGGAAGGAAGGAAGGAAGGGAGGGAGGGAGGGAGGGAGGGAGGGAGGGAGGAGGTTAAAATGTTGTGTAACTGGACCTGAAGTGTTTAGATTTGACAGGATCCAGGCATTCACTCAGGACCATCCCCACGTCACTATTCACCACGACTGCTCATCGCTGGTGGGCCACCCGGCCAGATCGTCCTGTGATCACCATGGCTGGGGCTGTGTGAGGCACAGCAGGCACCGTGGGTGATGGTGCCAGCTGAGTGAAGGATCTTTTAATCAGGTGACAGCTGGAGCAAATATAAATAAGAGGAATGAAATCAGAGAATGTGAGAAAAAAAATGAAAAATGAAAAGTGTGGGTGTGAGAATCACGCCTTGGAGCATATTCTCACGCCCTCAAACTCATGACCGAGTTCCCACGCTGAGTTCAGTCCCTGCACCAGTTTGTCCCTTTGCTCCGCCTGCCAGCGATCTGCGCGGTCTTGGGAAGCGCATCAGTTGACGGCTGTGAGTAACGTCACTTCTCTTCTCTTTGGTCGAATGTGCAGCTGCCGACAACATCAACCAGATAAACAGTTGTCAAACATTGGTGGGGGGGTGGGGGGGTGGGGGGGGATGACCATTCCCTGCTTTGAAAGAACAGACTTGGTCAGCGACTCTGAGCAAATCTGGTGTCAGGCTACCCTTGGGGGTCAGTCGTTACAGATCGGAAGCTTTTACCGACCTCCTGACATGAAAACGGAGCCTCTTTTAGATCTTGGGTCGAACATCTCCAGAATTAATGCCTCTGCACGCTCACCACTTATCATCCTGGGGGCGATTTCAATGTCCCGGGTGTAGATTGTTCAGATGGCATACAAAGCGAACCAAAAGGGGCTCTCCCGGAAGCCCTAGCTGACTTTACTCTGGAATATCACCTGTCCCAAAATGTCCCTTTCCCTACCGGGCGTGATGAGACAAGTGGCACCGAAAATACTTTAGATTTACTGTTCACTTCAAACCCAGATTTAATCTCGGAAGTTTCATCGTGTGCAGGAATTAGTGATCATTATATTATCCAAGCAAAATTGCGCTTAAAGCTTAAAGTCCCTTCAAAACCACCGCAAAAAAATTCCCTCTGGAAACAAAATGAACAGCGAGGAATTTAAAATCTTAGCTAAAAAACTGGCAAAAGATTTCTTAAAACTGCAACCAGATAAAAGATCCGTAGAAGACAACTGGGTGTGGCTGAAAAACTCTTTAAATAATATTGTCACAAATCATGTTCCTCAAAAACTAATCAAGGGCCGTATGCGTCCTCCTTCGTTTTTCGGCAAAACTGAAACGTTTCTGCAGTAAGAAAGAGAAGTTTTATATCCGTGCCAAAAAAGGAGGTACAAAATTGGACTGGGACAATTTTACTAGTGTGCGAAAGCAAGTCAATCGTGCAATTAGGAGTGCTTATAGACAACATGTTTCCTCTAGTCTTGGGGGAGAACAACCCAAGGCTTTGTGGAGAAATGTGAAATCCAGACGGACAGACAACACTGGTGTCCAGATGCTAAAAGTGAACAACTGCCTGATCACTGAGGACCAGGCGAAAGCAGAAGCTCTTGCGAACCAATTCCAACACGTTTTCACCCTGGAAGATGTGGTGCCTTCATCATTTCCAGTCCTTCCGCCCAGCCCATATGCTGATATGCCTGCTATTAAAATTGAGGTTGAAGGTGTCGAGAAGTTATTGCTCAACATTAATACCACAAAAGCAATTGGACCAGATCAGATACAAAATCAAGCCCTCAAGATCGCAGCTGAAGAACTGGCTCCAGTGTTACAGTTCATTTTTCAACAAATGCTTGACTCAGGCGATGTACCACTGATTGGAGGAAGGCCAACATCACTCCTCTCTTTAAGAAAGGTTCAACCACCAACCCAGCGAATTATCGTCCTGTTTCACTAACAAGTACTTGCTGTAAATTGCTGGAGCATATCATTATTAGTAATCTGATGCGTCACGTGAGCAAACATAATATTCTTGCCGACAACCAACATGCATTTAGGAGGCATAGATCATGCGAGTCTCAGCTTATCCTGACAACAAATGACCTGGCCAAGCACCTTGACAGTAACGTCATCATGGATTTAGTTGTACTGGACTTTTCTAAAGCATTTGATGTCATCCCACACCAGAGACTGCTTCGGAAGCTTGACTTCTACGGTATTTGTTCCAACACGAAACGATGGATTTCCAGTTTCCTGACAAAACGTCTTCAGTGCGTGTGTGAGAACAGAAAGAGCTCCAATTGGCACCCAGTGTTGAGTGGTACACCCCAGGGCACAGTACTTCGCCCACACCTATTTTTGCTTTACATCATTGACATCCATGAAAAAGTCGCAAGTACGACCAGACTATTCGCTGATGATTGTTTGCTGTATCGTCCAATTAAGTCAGCTGATAATGAAGATGCTCTCCAAAAGGATCTCGATACTATGGTCGAGTGGTCACAACAATGGGGCATGCAGTTCAACCCTTCCAAATGTGAAACCATGCGTGTCACCAGAAAGAGGAATCCAGGCGTCGCATCTTACAACATACTTGGTATCACCCTTGAAGAATCCAAACAAACCAAGTATCTTGGCATCAAATTGCAGAATGATCTAGATTGGAATGGTCAGACTCATCATGTAACAGTGAAAGCAACAGGTGTCCTAAACTTCCTGAGGCGCAACTTCCATCATTGTTCAGCTTCTGTCAAGGAGAAGCTGTATTTCACCCTCGTTAGACCTCATCTGGACTACGCAGTTGCAGCTTGGGACCCATACACAGATAAAAACATTTCATCCATCGAACGTGTCCAAAGACAGGCCACTCGATTTGTTACTAACACCTAGAAGAGAGAAGCGAGTGTCACCAAACTTATGAATTCTCTGGGGGTGGAACCCTCTCCAAGACAGACGTGAAGCTCACCGTTTAACCTGTTTTTACAAAATGTTAAATGGTCAGCTAGACACCAACCCCAAACCAATTAGGAGCAGATGAGGGCATTCGATCCAATTTGTGGTCCCAGCCTCAAAGACAGATGTGTACAGCAATTCGTTCTTTCCACACACTATTAAAGCATGGAATAATCTCCACCAAGCCACGGTTGCCCAGCCAGATGCAACTAAATTTAAAGTGGCACTTTCTTCCCAATAACCCTCTCTGGCTAAACCCCTCCCTTCACCACCTCCAGTTTAAATTCCAGTTGGAATATTTTGGAGGACCAAGTAACCAAGAACCAAGAATGAGGCCAAACATCTAGGACAGGGTTCGGACTACGGGCACACGGCCATAACCCAAAAAAACGCGGTTTTTTTTCCAATTCGTTTTCGCGGGGTCGGGGTAGGCGTGCCGACCTGGGAACTGCAGCCAGTCCCTGGGACTCCAGCTGATCTGGGAACGGCAGCCAGTCCCGGGGCACGCAGAATGCCAACTTGATCAGTATGGACAAATTGGGCCAGCCATGTACATGTTGTATAACTAACTCTAAGCAGATCTTAAATTACCATTTAAGCAAAATTGTCCTCACTTTCCCCATTTTGATTCTTGTGATTAATATCCCTTTGCTCTGTTAACAGCGTTAAAGTACTTAACGGTGTTAACAGAGTCAGGAAAGGGAACATGTTATTTTTTTTTTAGTTTGCTTTAATTTGTTAGTTGATTTTTTGTTGACTGCCATAATTTCTGAAATACTTAAAGTAACTTAAATGTTATAAAGCAGTAATAAGTGATTTTTGTCCAAACAATTGGAACTTGCATAAAATGTTTGAATTATTAGCAAGGCTGCCAACTCTCACACATTGAGCGTGAGTCACGCATTTCACAAAATTCTCTTGCTCTCACGCTGATCACAAAATTATATAATGAGAATAGGACCTGTTTTGCTTAACAAATAGTGTAGGAAGGAATTGCAGATGCTGGTTTAAACTGAAGATAGACACTAAAAACTAGAAAAACTCAGCAGAACATGCAGCATCTCTGGAGAGAAAGAATGGGTGATGTTTCGAGTTGAGACCTTCAGCCTGAAGAGGTTGAAAACCAGCCATAAAACATATTGACACAAAACACAATGTGTTATCCAACTAAGGGCAGAAATCAGAATCATGTGTTCATCTTTATTCACGTGACACCATAATAAATATATTACAGAAAAAATAATTTAATGGGGTGGCACGGTGGTGCAGTGGTAGAATTTCTTCATTACTACCACATGGGTTTTCTCTGGATATTCCGGTTTCTCCCATATCCAAAAGAAGTGCAGGTTTGTAGGTTATTTGGCTTCTGTAAATTGTCCCGGCGTGATGGATGGAATTGGTGTATGATAGATTGCTGGTCGGTGTTGACCTGGTGGGCGGAAGGGCCTGTTTCCATATATATTTTTACACATATATCTTAATTTCATGGAACCATGTATGATTGAATATGTGGCATTATTTTCGTCTTGTTTCTATATTCAAAGGGTAAGGTTGAAACCATCTGAAGAAGGGTTTCGGCCCGAAACGTTGCTATTTCCTTCGCTCCATAGATGCTGCCGCACTCACTGAGTTTCTCCAGCAATTTTGTCTACGTTCGATTCTCCAACATCTGCAGTTCCTGCTTGAACAAGGTTGATTGATTTATTTGTACAGAACAGTCTAACTTTTGCTTTGTTTCTCTGAGTTTTTCTCTATATATGCATAACAGCATGAATATAATCTGATTTCCAGACATGAATATAGTCATTCATGTGCTGCACCTGTTGAGCAGAGTCTGGCTCTATTGTGGAATGTAATTAGGAATGTAATTTAGCCTAAACCTTATTCATACCTAATCCAATTTAAAGCATAAATGTTGCATCCAAGTGTAAGTTAAAAGACTCGCTACAGTATGCACCAGATTGCACAATTTCAAGCTGAAAAATGTAAATGCTCCATACCGTGCTCCACCCTTTCCCCCCCTCTCACCCTCCAAAACTACAAAAGGACTTTGTGACACGCCCTCAGTGGGACAGGCAGCATCTCTGGAAAACAGGGCGAGGTGATGGCTCTGGGCCGAATTCTTCCTCAGACTGATTTCAGCAAGTTGTAGTTGCATGTATTGCGAATCAAAACATCTAATGCAGTCAATTTCTCTATCATTTTGTCCAAACATTCTCGGAGATGGTGCATGTCACCCAGCAGAGTTACAGAAGAGACCGCAGTGAGATCCATGCTGCTCACAGGCAGCGCTTGGTGCTCTCCCTCTAACTTTGCCAGCAGAGGTTTTAAGGGGCAGCACTTTCCAGGTAACGAGTGGTGGAAATGAGGATCTCTTCCTGAATGAAGAGCGGAATTGACTCTGAGGGCTGAGTGGCCTCCTGCACCAATGAGTATCCCACAAATTCTCATTTTCTGTACCTTTTCCTTAGACAGTGTAAAGTCTTGCTAACCCAGCTAACACTGTACATCTATAGATTGAAAATGATAGAACATCATAGATTAGGTTGAATCTGAGCCCTATTTTAGACTGATTCTGTGGGGGGTCGGGGGGGGGGGGGGAGATAGAAAACTGGAAGAGAGGTGAAGCAGGGCTAGGGATTAAAAACTGAGTAGGGAGGAACTGCAAATGCTGGTAAAAACTAAGGTGTGTTCCCCTGGTAACAATTGGAAAGCTTTAGTTTGAACTCACAGCATGTTTCATAAATGCATAGATTCTAACTTGTGATTGAAGCCCAATAGCCATTGATGTTCTTGCACCCACTGGTATTGTTGACACTGATGGTGTTTAGAATTGGGAAGTTGGTGACAATCCACCACAGGCGAGAGTGTCTTTGGCCCCTCTGGCAAACCTTCCCTGGCAGGACTGTGCAACGGGCTAGAATATTTACGCAAAAGCTGCAGTTTATTAAATCACAAGCTGTTCTTGATGTCAGTCACAGTCCGTTGCCAGCTGGCAGTGATTATAAATTAAACTTTGCTTGCCAAGATACTGCTGCTACGTACAGAGGCATTGTGTTATGATGAAGAGTGTTCTTGGCCCGCATGTGGAGTACAGTGACACAAAGCGCAGTGAAAATAAAATAAATAGCTTTGTAATGAAAGTCTCTTTGGAAATATGTGGTTTGTTGGCATCTTGTGTTGTAGCTGAATTCCTATCATGCTGCTCTGGTGAACAGCCAGGTGGGGGATACAGATGTTTGGAACTGGAATGCAGCAGTCGCTCATGGGCTGACGTGCAGCACCCCCTGGTGGCTGTCGCCAGAAGCCAGGCTGAAGCCTGAAAACAGACCACCAGTCAGTCTCCTGCAAGGAGAAAAGGGCCAGGAGTTGAATTCACCAGAGTTCCAACCCCCTTTTTCCAGCTTCTATCCACCAACCATCAGTCTGAAGAAAGGTCTCGACCTGAAACATCACCTATCCATCTTCCCCAGAGTTGCTGCCTGACCTGCTGAGTTAATCCAGCAATTTGTGACCACAATCTGCAGTTCTTTGTTTCTTCAAAAATGTTCTTCAAATTTTAAATGTTCAAATTAATTCACTATATACTGTGTAATGGAAATCCCACCCAGTGACACGGGGAGAATTTACAGAGATGTGTAGGAAGGACCTGCAGATGCTGCGTTATACCAAAGATAGACACAAAGTGTTGGAGTAACTCATCCCTTTCTGTCAAAGTAGGAAGGTCAACCTGCCGATTTCATTTCCTGAGACCCAACTTGTATCATCACCAGAACCAATCTTCCCTTCACAGGTGCAGCAGACTTTTATAAAAAATCTGCCTTACTCCAAATCAATTCCAAATTCGGCCCGTGTCTGCATTATCACAAAGAATGCTGATCCTCCTCCATGTCCAAAATGCCACTCATGTCTCCGCCACCATGATGTTATTATTCCATTAATGTCCCCACAGCCCTGCGACTTTCCCCACTCTTTGACTTTCAAGTTATATAACTTAGCATAAGGGATACCATGGTGGCATTTTACCAAGTTGGCTTTAGGAGCAAAATTAACAGGAAACCATCCAGTGGTTGGAGTCATACCTCACACAGAGGAGATAGTCGTGGTTGTCAGAGGTCAATCATCTCAGCCACGGGACATGAGTGCGGAGGATCCTCATGGCAGTGTCTCGGTCCAACCATCCTCAGCTGGTCTATCAATGACCATCCATTCCATATATCTCCCGTGACATAGAATGAGGCCATTTGGACTATTGAGTTAATTCCAGTTCTCAGATTAATCCCGTCAATTGTAATTCTTATTTTCCCGGATTTCTTTCTCTCATCAACTCCACCCTGACCTTCTATCACCCATCTACACAATGGACAATTAATGGCACCAATTAACATATAGCCAGCACGCCTTTGGGTTGTGAGAGAACATTGGAGCACCTATGATAAACCCACAAGTTCAGAAAGACAACATACCAGATCAAATCTAGGCTGCTGAACCCTGAGGCAGCAACTCTACTTGCTACTCCCCTCTGCTGCCCAGCATTAGGGCAGGAGCTGGATTTACAATCTTCAACTCCAGTCAGAGCAAATAACTGTCTGGTAAATGAAGCAGTCCGAGTCTACTGCAACAAGACCTACAAAATATTCAGGCCCGGACCACAGGATCGCTAGACAATAGCCAAATCTGAAAGCTGGAGGTTTAACCACTTTCCCAATAGCACTGTGGGGGCATCAACAAAAGGATTCCATTAATTCAAAAAGGCATTCTAAAGGCCACTTAAGGATGAACAATGAACTATCAAAACTAGAAATTTCTTATTTATGAATCCATTATTTAAATCACACTATAAATTACTCAGAATGTCATTTTAAATACGAAATTACGCATTTAAAATACGCAAATGCCATTTTAAATATATTTTCTAGAGCACTGGGTCTAAGAATATCAAATTAATACTTTGATATTGCACTACTTAACTTCCATGTCTTTTGTAATTTGGTCATTCGTATCAGGTTGTATCCAGATACGAATCTGGATACAAGTGCTGCCGGAGTTCACCGGATTGCCGCTCCGCCTTGGGCAACTCCATAAAAAAAATGTCGGATAAATTTTTAATAGCAGGTGTGTGGTCGGGGTAACCTGATTAAAAGAAGGGGAAGACCATCACTACTGATGGGTCTTCCCTGTATAAGGGAGGTGGGGGGGGGGGGGGGGGGGGGGTAAGTACTAGGAGCTAGCAGTCAGACCACGTGTTGTCTGCATCAATAGACAATAGGTGCAGGAATAGGCCATCCGGCCCTTCAAGCCAGCACAACCATTCAATGTGATCATGGCTGTTCATCCACAATCAGTACCCCATTCTTGCCTTCTCCCCATATCCCTTGACTCTGCTATCTTTAAGTGCTCTGTCTAGCTCTCTCTTGAAACCATCCAGAGAACTGACCTCCACCGCCCTCTGAGGCAGAGAATTCCACACTCACAACTCTGTGTGAAAATGTTTTTGCTCATCCCTGTTCTATATGGCTTACCCCCTATTCTTAAACTGTGGCCCCTGGTTCTGGACTCCTCCAACATCGGGAACATGATTCCTCTAGCGTGTCCAAACCCTTTATGTTTGAATAAGATACCCTCTCATCCTTCCAAATTCCAGAGTATACAAGCCCAGCCGCTCCATTCTATCAACATATGACAGTCCCGCCAGCCTGGGAATTAACCTGGTGAACCTACGCTCCACTCCCTCAAATTGGGAGACTAAAACTGCACACAATACTCTATGAGTGGTCTCACTAGGGCCCTGTACAACTGCAGAAGGACCTCTTTGCTCCTATATTCAACTCCTCTTGTCATGGCCAACATGCCATTTGCTTTCTTCACTGCCTGCTGTACCTGCATGCTTATTTTCAGTGACTGATGAACAAGGACCCCCAGATCCCGTTGTACTTCTCCTTTTCCCAACTTGATTCCATTTAGATAATTAGCTGCCTTCCTGTTTTTGCCACAAAGTGGATAACTTCACATTTATCCACATTAAACTGCATCTGCCATGCATCTGCCCACTCACCCAACCTGTCCAAGTCACCCTGCATCCTCATAGCATCCTCTTCACAGTTCACACTGCCACTCAGCTTTGTGTCAGCTACAAATTTGCTAAGTCTACCAAAGAACTCTAAATCATTTACTAGATAATTTAAATTCAGCAGTTAAGCAATTATGCAGTTGAAATAAAGAGGTGATTCGTCATTCCAATGTGATTTGACAGTTGAATTATGGAGTTGCTTAAATTGTGTGCCTTTGAATTAACAGATGGAAGCTCTGGAATGCAAAGCATATCTTCACTCATTTACAACAACCCTTTAGTACTCATGTTTCAAAACAATCAATATTACAGTTTTCTCAAAAATTGAGTCTAATAGCCTGCCATGAAGTAATTTTCTCCTAGGAAATCACTCCGTTTACATTGCAGTATTGTGTAGGAAAAGAAGTGCAGATGCTGGTTTAAACCAAAGATAGACACAAAATGCTGGAGTAACTCAGTGGGACAGGCAGCATCTCTGGAGGGAAGGAATGGCTCACCCATCCCTTCTCTCCAGACATGCTGCCTGTCCCGCTGAGTTACTCCAGCATTTTGTGTCATACATTGCCGTACCATCATCCAGCCACCAGTCTGTTTTGGTGCCTGCAACTTGTTTTGTGAACGCACATCTTTCCAGTATGAAGATAAGCTTGAAAAGCTGGTCGTCACACAGGTTTTGGACAGTGATCAAATGTCTCTGACTCTCATATGTTGCCAATCAAATCCTGACCTTATTTGGCACTGAATGTAAGTGAAAAGTGCATTTGTGCCAAACCTTTTACTTATATGGATTCACAAGGAATTGACAGACTGAATTGTGAATGGGTATTTTATAACCAATACCTAATAATTTTTGTGACGCACATGATGGAAACCATAAACACGGCTATCAACGAAACAACAAGGTAATATAAATGGTGGTCATAACAATAAACATGGTAGTTGGACTCAACGATAATGATAAATCTAATCAGATCTAGTTCCAGCTTGGCTCTACAACCACGAATTTTGGGAACATTTCAACTTGTAGTAGAATAAGTTAAGTTATTCTGCACCATTTATCACATTAGATACCCTGGAGAGCTATGAACACCAACAATGGATTCATTAATTCATAAAATCATAGATTCTGAGTTCAAAAATCAGTTCAATTTAAATATGGCCATATTTTCCAGTGATAGTTAAATATACATATATAATATATATATATATATATATATATATATATATATATATATATATATATATATATAGGCCATAGTAAAGAAGAGACTGCAGATATGTGCTTTACTAAAACAAACACTACCCCACCAAAGACATTTTGCCTCACGCTATCTCTGTCAAGGTTGCTTCCACTTCTCCATTATTGGTTTTATTTAATAAGGTGCAGTCCTGCAGGCACCAATTCCCTTGTATCTTTCAGCAAGAAACATCAATACTAAATATAAATGCATTATTCAGGGTACCATCCTGACTAAGTTCATTGTGTAATCCGCTCCCTGGAACTTTCTGGATAGCAATGTGGAAGAGAATCTGTGGTGGATTTCCTTCTCTCTGGTTCAAGGCCTCATCATTCAGTGATTGAAACTAACTTACCATGGTCATGTCAATAGCTCTACCACTTACATATTTCATCCTTTTTATACCCAAAAGAGCCATCCTTTACTCAGATGGGTAAAGATGTTAAATTCATAGTTGAAAGATGGCCACGTGGACAATGCATAAATTGAAAACAGAACTTGGGTGATGAGCAAAAATTGAGAGGAAGGAGCAGAAGAAAAAGCAGAAGAGATTCATCTGAATTTCAAGGTGTTAAGTTGTATGTGGGTCATATTTCCACAAAAAGCTACTCCTAAACTTGGAGTGTTTATTATCACACTGAAGGCTGTCCCAGTGTTTAGGTCTAGAGCCATCCACCAGTATCGGGTCTCTGGTCCCTGAATGCTA
The DNA here is from genome assembly GCA_963514005.1 of Raja brachyura. Next base: position 115,486,767 of record OY740781.1, on the reverse strand, counting down.
AGCACAGCGTCAGACATGGCAACCTTCTTTGGCCAGAGGTGCTGCACTGGCTGGGACACCAAGTAACCCACCCATCTCACCGCAAACACTCCTCACACCTACACCTCATAGTAAACGCTCCTCACAGCAAACACACAAAGTCACTCCAGCTTTGCCCTTCATCACACTGGGGAGTGCAGTCCATTGAAACCACATCTCTTAGACTCTGGCATCACTTCCACATTATTGTGACATCCAGAAACATTTGACCTTCTTCATTAGGTTGAAACTAGTATGTGAATTTCACATTGCAGAAAGGAGGGAGAGCTGTGTTTTAGTTCCCAGGTGCTATATAAAGAGCGGTGAAAGCATCCTCATTAGCATCTTAACTGCCGTGCTGGGACTAAAAATACACTTCTGGGATATTTTTCAAGGACTATATTACCAACCAATATTTAAACAAAACAACATATACTAGAGGGATACAGATAACATGCAGGCAGAGGAGATTAATTATTACTAGACCAAGTAGGACCCATTGGTCCCCAACGCAATATTCCACCACTCACTCATAGCCCCCAACTGCACAGGTGCACCTCATTTCCCCTCATCTCTAGCACTCTCTCCCCACCCTCTTCTTTCCCGTCTCCTCCTCTCCTCCCCAAATCCCTCCCTCACCTCTGTCCCTCTCCTTTCCCCTACCACCAACAGAAGAGAATAATCCGCGCGGTGCTGACTGGCAGGCCCTGTTCCTCAGTGCTTCTGCTCAATGTTCCATGTAATACAAGCAGCAGAGAAACTGGAAGATGATATAAAGAGCAAGCATGGTTTTACACGCTGGTGGGGAACATTGTAATTGTATTGCATTTACTTAAGTGGCTTGCATTGGTGTACAATAAAAAGAGTTTACATGTCCACACAGGTAATATTTGTTTTAATGTGCCATTGATGTTGTTCATGGACAATGTCAGTGCTTGTATTATGTCTTAAATCTGGTGTCCATAGATTATGACATTGCATTGTCCATAGATTATGACATTGCATTGGACGGTCACGGTGGCGCAGCGGTAGAGTTTCTGCCTTACAGCGAATGCAGCGCCGGAGACCCGGGTTCGATCCCGACTACGGGTGCCGTCTCTGTACGGAATTTGTACGTTCTCCCCGTGACCTGCGTGGGTTTTCTCTGAGATCTTCGGTTTCCTCCCACACTCCAAATACATACAGGTTTGTAGGTTAATTGGCTTAGTAAATGTAAAAAATTGTCCCTAGTGGGTGAAGGGGATTGCTGATCGTCGTGGACCCGGTGGGCCGAAGGGCCTGTTTCCGCGCTGTATCTCTAAACTAAACCTCTCACACGTAGCAAGGGATTTACGTGGAACTGGACGCCTCCAAATAAAGCAAAATGTCATAACATTATAAATTTCATAACACAACTATAATTAAACTATTTTGAACAATTCAATGTAACTTTAGACCAGAGCTGTGCAAAACAAATAGTCTCATTGTAAATATTTATAACATTTGATGTTTTAATTTAATTTTTAAGCATTGTTGATGGCTTGTAAGTATCACATTGGAGCTTATCCCAGAGTGAAAACGATTCCCTAAGATAATAAAGACAATTAATTTAGATCATCATATGAATCTCATCAATATTCATTAAGTTGTATTTTTTAAATATAGTCAGTGGTCAAATAACCACATGCGTGTCTTTATCTCCTCCCTAAAATAACAGGCCAGGAAGAATTCTTGGCAAATTAGTGGGGGAGAATTAGGTTTCTAATAAATTAAATCATCAATATAGATGCTATTTGAAGCTTTTGAACTTCACCTTGAATTATATAGCAAATTGTAACCCAATGTGTTTAGACTGTTAAGTGCCAATGCATTTGTTATTGCTTTAATTTAAATTAAAAACAAAATCATAGTTATAAATGCTGTAGATGTGAGCATTCTCCCATCTACTTCCCAAAATTACTTGCAATTATTTTTCTGTGTTTTACCCTTGATTCAAACTTGGAAAATGTCCGTTTTTTCCAGCATGACAAAAAAGTCCACGAGTAAAAAGATAGTCGGGAGGAGAAAAATTGCAACTTTCGTAGATCACAAAAACATTTTTTTAGGGTCCTTTCAACCCAGCAGACGACTTGGGAAAGTGAGACAGGCCCTTAAGTGTTTACACCTCTGCAGTGGACAAGCACGCTAATTTCCTGATGAATCCCAGTATGATCAAGAACTCATTGTGAAATACAATGAACTTTTCAGAATTACTGTGGGAGAAGTACTAGAAATGGTTTCCACTTTTGTTTCACTCATTCATGAGAAACAAGTCATTCCCTTATCCTGGAAAATAATTATAATAATTCCCTTATTCCACAAAATATACATTCATAGTTAGCTCATGTCAATTTGTGCAATGTTTATACATAACTGTGGAATATACAATTTGAGGAGACAAGCCAAGATGATAAGACATGGATCAAAGGTGCTAACGAACAGTCAGTCATTATCAATGTGCACTGTTCTAAATGGGTATTAAGTGAGAATCAAAACTAGAAACCTTAGTTATCAATCTATCTGCTGCAAGCTTTTTGTCTGTAGCTATTAAGAATTCACTATGTCAGGATTTATAAATAATAGCTTTGTTGTAAATACAGTAGCTAATAAAAGGAAGAGTGCACTGATGCTTTTGGCTTCAAAACACTAAATAATTATTGCTTGGTGAACTTGGTGCCAAACTTCCTAGAATTCAGGAAGGAAGAGAGTGGGGCCACTGACGTACCACCAAGGACTGGACAAAATGGGAGCAAATGGACAAAATGGGAGCAGAAGGGAAGAGGCTAAAAGTAGATTTAATGGTTCCTATAAATAGAAACTGCAATACTAACAAACTTTTTTTTTTCAATGTGAAATAAAATCTACAAAGTTTGAGCTTCTCCCTGGCCTTCTTTCCCACTCTACGGTTACTGGCTACATGGAACAGTAATTTTATGTAAGAAAAATTCTATCTTCAATAAACTCTACTGAATTCCGTGTCGATGGTAGAAATCACATGCAGTCGACGACATTGCTGGATCCCAGGCCGATGTCTCTGATTTGGTTGAGCAGGCAAGAACACACAGCTACTCCTGCCCCAGCCCGGCAGTGTGAAATGGATCCAACCAACTCCCACCTGCAATACCGGAAAAAGAAAAAAACAATAAGGCATTGAGGAAAAAGAAAACAAACTAGATCCATTGAATTTCCCCATTCCTGGAAAGAGCTTATCCATACTGCTGCCTAGCATCCCGGTATCCCCAAGTAACATGAGCAGTGTAAAATGTGCGCATCTTTGCGATCTGGCTGCTTTCTTTATTATCAAATATACTTGAACAATCTTCAAAACAATTTTTTTAAGTCATTTCATCATAGCAATGTAGTTCTCAGTAAAAATGGGGAGAAAAAAAACATTTTTTCTTTGAAGATAAGAAGTTGTGGTGCTCATTTTCAAGTCACTGAAAGGTAGCGCACAAACTTAGAGCAATTAGCCTCAGAGCCCTAATCAAATTACTTTGAATCACAGAATATATTTCAGTGAGTGGAGGACAGTTTTTGTTTCCTGAAAATGGGCAGACAAGACCATTTGTAAGAAATTAAGAATCGATTTCTATTAGTACCAGCGAGGAGCAAAGAGATAATTTTCCGGAGTGATTGACGGGCGGAGCTCCCACTTAGTGGCCTGTCCCACATGGCAATTTTTTCGGCGACTGCTGGCATCATTGACTGACATATCAGGTCACCAAAATATACATGGCATGACGACATACGACACGGCATGATGACATATGGCATGGCGGTGACACAGCGTGATGACGTATGACTGCGGTGTATGACGCGCGGTGTTTTTTCAGGTGTCGCAACATTTTTTTTGTTGCCTCTGGATTTTGAAATGTTCAAAATCTTTTGGCAACACTGATATGATGCCGGCAAAATCGCCAAGTGGGACAGGCCCTTTATACTTTGATTACAAAGTGCAACAGCCTTGAATTGCATTATGCTGTATTTTACCCAAGTAAATTTTATTGTGGGTATAAATCCTCAGTAATGAGCTACACTACAAAAGCCAACAACATTTTATTTAAATCAGTACAAAATATGTCATATTTGTCCCTGCTCATTAGTCACAGAGCTGCCGGATTGACACATCTCACCTGTTCATGATCGGATCATAGGCTTCCACAGTATTTAGATAAACGTTGCCATTGTGGCCACCAACTGCAAAGATCTTCCCCATTAGAGATGCCACTCCAACTCCACCGCGGGGTGTTGTCAGCTCAGCCACATATTCCCACTTGTTTGTACGAGGATCAAATTTTTCCACAGAGCTGAGCGGCGAGTTATCGTCAAACCCACCTAAATCAGACACACAAACCTTCTATGAGCACAAAATAATAACAATAAACCACCTTTTGTAATGTTGAAGGTGCCGAAACATTGCAACATGTAGAAATGTTACAAAATTTTGAGATTTTAAAAATCAAGTCTGCAATTTATTCCATCAGATAAAGCATAAAAAGACGTTTAATTTGACACCTAATTTACTTTCATATCTTCAGTATTAAGAAAGTTATGGCCATTTTCATACTCGGAATGAGCATCTTGCTTCCCATTGCCTTTCAATTGACTTAACTCAAAAGCTTTGATCTGGAAAAGTTAAAAGTCCACAACATTCTTAAAAATTAAGAGAACTCAATGAAATTTTCAGTTATTATAGATTGAAGCATTCTGAAACAAATATTAAACAATCTTACTTGGATTACCTGAAATTAAAGCATATAATTAGTTAGTTATCTAATTGTAGCTAATTACAAAATTCAATGAGTAGATCTAAACATCTATCAATTTCTTAAGAAAAGATAAACTTTTTTTTAAATTGCCTAAGTGTCCAAATAACATTCACACAATAATCCACAATATAACATCATTTTTAAATCTCATTTTCATGAATTTCTGGGCCAAATGGAAGGAATTTAGTGTTTTATGCCTGTAAATTAACGGCAATTTAAATCAACTAGCGAGTGGGTTTTAGTGGAATGCGGTGGATTGGAACGTTGCGGTTAGCTGTGAAGTCGGGGGGAAAAATACTGTTTGTTCATACATTTTTTGGGGACCCCATTTCGCAACATAAAAATATTATTAATGCCTCCCGAAAAACCAACTTTTAATATAAAAATAAAGTATTTACCTTTTTTTCTCCCCTACGGAAAACGCTTCCGGTTGTCTGCGCTCACGGCTTTTGAAGGTGATTTTTAAATTACTCTAGTTAATAAATAATGTAGAGTAATTTAAAAATACCACCATTCATTAAATGTCGGAGCGATTTTTCTTCAGCAACCAAATCGCCCGACATTGATAGATTTGTCCTGCCTGTTGAAAAACGGCACTTTAAGCCCGCCCCCCTCTGCAAGGCGCGAAAGTCACGCACACGGGGAGCGGCAGAAGTGCAGCGCCGGTAAAGGTAAGTTTTGTAACATACCTACTACATGGCACAATACAAATTGCACCCATTTTCAGTATCAGAGACTGCCAATCTCAGCAAATCACCCATTTTAAACTAACTTATTCTTTTCCAAACTACAGTTGTACATAACATGATACCAACTGATAGGTCCTTACATCAGTGAGCTACATCCTGTTTCCTCACAAATGGGAACGCAAGGCATAATGTTTTAAAGGTAGAAGTGCTAATATGGAGACATTATAGATCTTTATCATTAAAATTATGGAGTAAAAGAAACTAGGGAAATTCTATCAGTCCATTAATGGAAATTAATAGTTCAATACAGCAGCAGCTCGGGAATCAATTCGGGGAGATATGGTGGCTTAGCAGTAGAGAGCCAGAGACCCGAGTTTGACTACGGGCGCTGTCTGTGCGGAATTTGTTTGTTCTCCCCGTGACCTGCGTGGGTTTTCTCCGAGATCTTCGGTTTCCTCCCACGCTCCAAAAACTTATAGGTTTGCAAGTTAATTGGTTTGCTATAAAAAATAAAATTGTCTCTAGAGTGTGTAGGGTAGTGTTAATGTGCTGGTTGGCGCGGGCATGGTGGGCCGAAGGGCCTGTTTCTGCACTGTATCTCTAAACTAAACTAAATTCAAATACCACCTCACCCAGTCAATATGGTGCATTTTCTTTTATTGGCACAGTGCAATGAGCAAAATGTACTATGTACTTCACATATTCATTTTCACTCCCAATTTTTTGCAATAAATAGTTGAAAATAAACAGTAGTATTTTTTTAAAATCAGGAGCTTGTAATTGTTTGGCATAAATAGCAACAATTATTTCACAGCACATTTGCTTTTATTGGTCAACAGTGCAGTCTAGAACAGTCTAACATAAAGGTACAAGACATTTAAGTCTGAGGTGAAAGAATTCTTAGGTGATGAACCTTTGAGCTTCTACAGAGCTCAGGGATGGAGAGCTCCAGTCACCGAATTATTTTGAAACAGAGATTGATGCAATTCAGGATATTAAGGCACGGAGGGAACATGTGAACAGTGCTGCAGGAAAGAGGCATGGAGGTAGGAGATGAGTATCATCCTGATGCATGCTACAGCAGTCTTGAAAGGCCAAATGATCTGTTCCTGTTCCCATTTCTTACTGCTCCCGAGCAAATAAATAATGGAAGATTAGTCACATGGATGTACATGATAAGTGGCAAAGATGGTAGTGGGGGTGAAATGTATTGGGAATCCAGTTGCGATGTTTAAATGTATCTGAGTTGACTGTAAATCAGCCCTTTTTCCATCTTTTTCTCCAAACTGCAGTTCTTCCATATTCTCCATGGTCTGCCTACAATTAACCAGACTATTTACTGCCGGCTTTAAGCAACATCATCCTGAACCAGCCATTGGCCAACTGGATAATTTAGAAAAAAAACATTGTATATTTCAATATGAATAGGAATCATTTTCTGAAAGTGTCCCAATTGTGCAAATGTAGCACTCACCAACTATGTACAAGCAGCCATTCAGTTCACCAACTCCATTTCCAGCCCTTCTCTGTCCCATATCCTTAATTTCCATCCATTTGTCTAAGTATGGATCATATCTCTCGACACTGGACAAACTTAACATTCCGTCATTTCCACCAACTGCATACACGTAGTTCTAAAAGTGTAGAGATGTACAAAGTATTACACTCAATCACATGAGTAGAGAAGAACAAGAGATGCAATGGGAAGCTAGACAGTGGCACAAATCACCTCTTCAGGGCAGGATCGATGGCAAGAATACTCCAGCCTGTTCATTTTATCCCTTCAGTTGTAAACACTCAGATCTTTTACAACTTTCTAGTAAAATAATTTCTGCACCCTACATCCTGGGCGGCACGGTGGCGCAGTGGTAGAGTTGCTGCCTCACAGCGCCAGAGACCCGGGTTCGATCCTGACTACAGGTGCTGTCTGTAAGGAGTTTGAATTTTCTTCCTGTGACCGCGTGGGTTTTCTCCAGGTGCTCCAGTTTCCACCCATATTCCAAAGACAATGTTTATGTGAAGGAACGAACTACAGATGCTGGTTTACACCAAAGATAGACACAAAATGCTGGAGTTACTCAGCGGGTCAGGCAGCATCTCTGGAGAAAAGGAATAGGTGACGTTTCGGACAGAGACTCTTCTTCGGATTCAACGTGAATAGGCTTATGTAAAGATTGTCACTAATGTGTAGGATAGAACTAGTGTAGGGGGTGATCGCTGATCAGCACAAACTCAGTGGGTTGAAGAGCCCGTTTCCACGATGTATCGCTAAACAAAACTGAAAAAGTAGAATGTAAAACAGTTTGAAGACTGTTTCTGCACGTGCTACCTGATCTGCTGAGTGTTTCCGGAATTTTGTGATTTATCTCATATTTCCAGCAACTGCAGATTTTTTACGTCTTAATTTTCACTTTCCTCAATATCCTATATCATTTTAAAAATGTGGAGTACAGATTAGTTAACACTATTCCAAATATGATTTAACAGGGTTAACAAAGAACTGAAGACCCAATGAATTATCCCGAACAAATGAATACCAGTGTTTTTTCTCCTTTATCACTCATTTCCCCATTATATTGGGGTAGGTGGGACCTGTACAGAAAGGATGGTTTGCACTTGAACCCGAGGGGGACCAATATCCTGGCGGGGAAATTTGCAAAGGCCACTGGGGAGACTTTAAGCTAGAATGGTTGGGGCAAGGGATGCAAATAGCAAAAGCTAGTAGACAGAATGGGAGGCAGGAAGCAGAAAAGGAAAGCACTCGGACACAAGAGGAGAAAGAAAAAAAAGGTAATAAACAGAGAATAAGAGATGGGGGGTTTCTTAAATGGGCATATTTTAATGCTAGGAGCATTGTAAGAAAGGTGGATGAGCGTAGAGTCTGGATAGACACCTGGAAGTATGATGTTGTGGCGATCAGTGAAACATGGTTGCAGGAGGGCTGTGATTGGAAACTAAATATTCCAGGATTTCGTTGCTTCAGGTGTGATAGAATTGGAGGGGCAAGAGGTGGAGGTGTTGCATTGCTAGTCAGGGAAGATATTACAGCAGTGCTTTGGCAGGATAGATTGGAGGGCTCATCTATGGAGGCTATTTGGGTGGAACTGAGAAGTGGGAAAGGTGTAGCAACACTTATAGGGGTATATTATAGACCGCCAAATGGGGGACGAGAATTGGAAGAGCAAATATGTAAAGAGGTAGCAGATATTAGTAGTAAGCACAAGGTAGTGATTGTGGGAGATTTCAACTTTCCACACATAGACTGGGAAACACATTCTGTAAATGGGCTGGATGGTTTGGAGTTTGTAAAATGTGTGCAGGATAGTTTTTTGCAGCAATACATAGAGGTGCCTACTAGAGGAGGGGCAGTGCTGGACCTCCTGTTAGCAAATGAGACGGGACAGGTGGTGGAGGTATGCGTTGGGGAGCACTTCGGGTCCAGTGATCACAATACCATTAGTTTCAATATAATTATGGAGAAGGACAGAACTGGGCCTAGGGTTGAGATTTTTGATTGGAGAAAGGCTAACTTTAACGAGATGCGAGATGACTTAAAAGGAGTGAACTGGGACATTTTGTTTTATGGGAAAGATGTAGAGGAGAAATGGAGGACATTTAAAGGGGAAATTTTAAGAGTACAGAATCTTTATGTTCCTGTGTTAAAGAAGGAACTGCAGATGCTGGAGAATCGAGGGTTACACAAAAAGCTGGAGAAACTCAGCGGGTGCAGCAGCATCTAAGGAGTGAAGGAGATAGGCGACGTTTCGGGTCGAGACCCTTCTTCAGACTGGTCAGGGATCAGGGAAACGAGAGATATAAACAGTGATATGGAGAGATAAAGCAAGAACAATGAGTGAAAGATATGCAAAAAAGTATTGGTGATAAGGAAAGCAGGCCATTGTAAGCTGTTTCTGGTGTGAAAATGAGAAGCTAGTGCGACTTGGGGGGGGGGGGGAGATGGAGAAGGAATGTCAGGGCCCGAGGGCTGAGGGAGAGGTGGGGGGGGTGGGGGGGGGGGGGTGGGGGGGGGGGGGGGGGAAAGGAGCAGTCTGGGTTAACAGAATTGAGAAAATTCAATGTTTAAGCCCAGAGGATGCAGACTCCCCAAGCGGAATATGAGATGTTGTTCCTCAAACTTGCGGTGTTGTTCACTCTGGCCATGGAGGAGGCCCAGGACCGAGAGGTCGGATACGGAGTGGGAGGGGGAGTTGAAGTGCTGAGCCACCGGGAGGTCGGGTTGGTTATTGCGGACCGAGCGGAGGTGTTCGGCGAAACGTTCGCCTAGCCTCCTAGGCGATCGTTTCGCCGAACACCTCCGCTCGGTCCGCAATAACCAACCCGACCTCCCGGTGGCTCAGCACTTCAACTCCCCCTCCCACTCCGTATCCGACCTCTCGGTCCTGGGCCTCCTCCATGGCCAGAGTGAACAACACCGCAAGTTTGAGGAACAACATCTCATATTCCGCTTGGGGAGTCTGCATCCTCTGGGCTTAAACATTGAATTTTCTCAATTCTGTTAACCCAGACTGCTCCTTCCCCCCCCCCCCCCCCACCTCTCCCTCAGCCCTCGGGCCCTGACATTCCTTCTCCATCTCCCCCCCCCCCCCCCCCCCCCCAAGTCGCACTAGCTTCTCATTTTCACACCAGAAACAGCTTACAATGGCCTGCTTTCCTTATCACCAATACTTTTTTGCATATCTTTCACTCATTGTTCTTGCTTTATCTCTCCATATCACTGTTTATATCTCTCGTTTCCCTGATCCCTGACCAGTCTGAAGAAGGGTCTCGACCCGAAACGTCGCCTATCTCCTTCACTCCTTAGATGCTGCTGCACCCGCTGAGTTTCTCCAGCTTTTTGTGTAACCCCCATCTTTATGTTCCTGTTCGGTTGAAAGGAACCAGTAAAAATTGGAAAGAGCCCTGGTTTTCAAGGGAAATTGGACATCTTGTTCGGAAAAAGAGGGAGATCTACAATAATTATAGGCAGCATGAAGTAAATGAGGTGCTTGAGGAGTATAAGGAATGTAAAAAGAACCTTAAGAAAGAAATTACAAAAGGTAAAAGAAGATATGAGGTTGCTTTGGCAAGTAAGGTGAAAGTAAATCCAAAGGGTTTCTACAGCTATATTAATAGCAAAAGGATAACAAGGGATAAAATTGATCCATTGGAGAGACCGAGTGGACAGCTATCTGCAGAGCCAAAAGAGATGGGGGAGATATTGAACAATTTCTTTTCTTCGGTATTCACCAAGGAGAAGGATATTGAATTATGTGAGGTAAGGGAAACTAGTAGAGTAGCTATGGATACTATGAGTTTCAAAGTAAAAGAAGTACTGACACTTTTGAAAAATATAAAAGTGGATAAGTCTCCAGGTCCTGACAGGATATTCCCTAGGACATTGAGGGAAGTTAGTGTAGAAATAGCCGGGGCTATGACAGAAATATTTCAAATGTCATTAGAAACGGGAATAGTCCCCGAGGATTGGCGTACTGCGCATGTTGTTCCATTGTTTAAAAAGGGTTCTAAAAGTAAACCTAGCAATTATAGACCGGTTAGTATGACTTCAGTGGTGGGCAAATTAATGGAAAAGATACTTAGAGATAATATATATAAGTATTTGGATAAAGAGGGTCTAATTAGGAACAGTCAACATGGATTTATGCCTGGAAGGTCATGTTTGACTAATCTTCTTGAATTTTTTGAAGAGGTTACTAGGGAAATTGACGAGGGTAAAGCAGTGGATGTTGTCTATATGGACTTCAGTAAGGCCTTTGACAAGGTTCCTCATGGAAGGTTGGTTAAGAAGGTTCAACTGTTGGGTATAAATGCAGGAATAGCAAGATGGATTCAACAGTGGCTGAATGGGAGAAGCCAGAGGGTAATGGTGGATGGCTGTTTGTCGGGTTGGAGGCAGGTGACTAGTGGGGTGCCTCAGGGATCTGTGTTGGGTCCTTTGTTGTTTGTCATGTACATCAATGATCTGGATGAAGGGGTGGTAAATTGGATTAGTAAGTATGCAGATGATACCAAGATAGGGGGTGTTGTGGATAATGAAGAGGATTTCCAAAGTCTACAGAGTGATTTAGGCCAGTTGGAAAAATGGGCTGAAAGATGGCAGATGGAGTTTAATGCTGATAAATGTGAGATGCTACACCTTGGCAGGACAAATCAAAATAGGACGTACATGGTAAACGGTAGGGAATTGAAGAATACAGTTGAACAGAGGGATCCGGGAATAACCGTGCATAGTTCCTTGAAGGTGGAATCTCATATAGATAGGGTGGTAAAGAAAGCTTTTGGTATGCTAGCCTTTATAAATCAGAGCATTGAGTATAGAAGCTGGGATGTAATGTTAAAATTGTACAAGGCATTGGTGAGACCAAATCTGGAGTATGGTGTACAATTTTGGTCGCCCAATTATAGGAAGGATGTCAACAAAATAGAGAGGGTACAGAGGAGATTTATTAGAATGTTGCCTGGGTTTCAACAGCTAAGTTACAGAGCGCAGAAGGTTAAGGGGGGACTTGATAGAGGTCTTTAAATGATGAGAGGGATAGACAGAGTTGATGTGGACAAGCTTTTCCCTATGAGAATAGGGAAGATTCAAACAAGAGGACATGACTTTAGAATTAAGGGACAGAGGTTTAGGGGTAACATGAGGGGGAACTTCTTTACTCAGAGAGTGGTAGCGGTGTGGAATGACCTTCCAGTGGAAGTGGTGGCGGCAGGTTCGTTGGTATCATTTAAAAATAAATTGGATAGACATATGGATGAGAAGGGTATAGAGGGTTATGGTATGAGTGCAGGCAGGTGGGACTAAGGGAAAAAAGTTGTTCGGCATGGACTTGAAGGGCCGAGATGGCCTGTTTCCGTGCTGTAATTGTTATATGGTTATATGGTTATATTTCAGGGGATGGTGGAAACCATTGTTACTGCATTATTGTACGTTGTACATATCAGTCGAAACCTAATATCAGATCATCGTCAGTTTGCAAATTAAGATATCTATGTACACAAAACTGTAGTGTTTAAGAAATTCTTACCCCAAGTGCAACTGAACCTACGCCACCTCTTGGTGTATTCATTGCTGCCAAAGAACTCCACACATCCGAGCCAATATCGTATCTTTCAACATCACTGAAACACGTATGATCATCTAGACCTCCTATGGCATAAATTGGCCCCCCGAGGGAAGCCAGAGAAATGCCTCTCCTGCAGATATTAGAAAAATCATATTGACATCAAAAATCACAATAACTTGTGTACATACGGTGACCCACACAAAGACCCATCATTTATTTATTTGCCTCTGTATTTCTGTTCATGAAGTCTTCTGCGGATAGTGGTTATTGGCAAATCCACACCTGACTGCTGAAGAGTGTTTCTGATCTGTCGGACGGGTGTTTGGGGATTTTTCTTTATTACACAGAGAATTCTTCTGTCATCAACGGTGGAAGTCTTCCTTGGCCTGCCTGTCCCTTTGTGATTAGTAAGCTCACCAGTGCTCTCTTTCTTCTTAATGATGTTCCAAACAGTTGATTTTGGTAAGTCTAAGGTTTGGGTGATGTCACCAAGAGTTTTATTCATATTTCTCAGTCCCATAATGGCTTATTTGACTTTCATTGGCACAACTTTGGTCCTCATGTTGATAAACAGCAATAAAAGTTTCCAAAGGTGATGGAAAGACTGGAGGAAAGACTAGGTGCTAAGAGCTCTCTCTGGTACCTGCATTAAGGAGGCAATTAAACACACCTGAGCAATTACAAACACCTGTGAAGCCATGTGTCCCAAACATTATGGTGCCCTGAAATGGGGGGACTATGTACAAACACAGCTGTAATTTCTACATGGTGAAACCAAAATGTATAAAAATACCCTTTACAAAATCTGACAATGTGCACTTTAACCGCATGTGATTTTTTTCTATTACAAATCTTAAATTGTGGAGTACAGAGGCAAGTAAATAAATGATGGGTCTTTGTCCCAAACATTATGGAGGGCAATGTAAATACACCTACAGGCTGACAACCTATTTTGGCTTATCCATTTTGCCAGACCTACAGAGGTCACCAGCCTTTCTGGTTTATCCATTTTGCCAGACCTACAGAGGTCACGACTTCAGAGAGGAGTCTAACGAGGGGCCAACGGTGCAAAGTCGGCTATGGAAATGGATCTGCCGGCTCCAAACGGGTCGGAGTTCCAGGGGGCATATTCGACCCGCCGATCGCCAACAGAAATCCTGATGAGGTCAGGTTCGGCCGCCTCATCCTGCCTAGGAGCCACATTTTTGGGTGGACTTCCAGGAGGAATTCCAAGTACACTCTTGTAATTTTTCTGGATTAACAGAAGTGCCAGATATTTGGTGATGGACCGGGACTATAAAAACACACACGGCTTTGGATGAAGTAGCAAGGTTCCTCCCTCAATAACATCAGGACAGAGAGTACTTGCAATCTCCACCACAGTGGGAAACGGAAAAATGTACAATGTAATTGAGCAGCAGACAATTAGAAGGATGATATTTATCCACAAACTAGAACTGTAGAATATTTACTGCTGAGTAGAGGTTATTCAATCCAACATGCTCACGTTACCTCTCTAACAGCATCTCTCTGCTTCCACCCACTGGCCATTTCTCCATAGCTTTATGAAATTTAATTTCACCTCATTTATCCAATTCCAATGATGGGACATTGGTTTCAGAATTTATAGGACAAGCTGGAGGTCCTCAAACTTTCCACACTCCAAAGACGTACAGGTTTGTAGGTTAATTAACTTTGGTAAAGATTGTAAACTGTCTCTGCTGTGTAGGATAGCGTTAGTGTACATGTGATTGCTGGTCGGCACGGACTCGGCGTACCAAAGGGCCTGATTCCGCGCTGTACCTCTAAACTAAACTACATACAGGAATGGTTTCCGGTTGAAATGGCAGATATAATTAATGCTTCAAGTTATACAAATGACCGGGAGCACCATTTAAGATACTGCAACCTTCAGGGAAGGGAAATTTTTACGGGCAAATTTGCAGATGTGCAGGGAAAAGATGGACTGCAGACGGATCGCTTTATGGGAGCTAGCATGGTGTTAATGGGCGGAAAGGCCACTTTCTGCTTTGTTATAATTCTACCAGCTGGAGAAGTATTAATTATAAAATGAAGAAACTCATAGTTTTGAGGCAGAATTTAAAGATATCCGTACCGTTTAGTGTTCATAGAAGCTTTCACCATCCATTTATTTGTCATTGGATCAAATACTTCCATGCTGCCCAAATGCTCATTTCCATCATGACCCCCAACTGCGTAGATTTTACCTGCGGTTCAAAGAACAGGAAATATTAGAATTCATACGCTGCTGATCCACATCTTTCAGCGCACCAGCCTCCGCATTCAATACATCATTTCCGTCACCTCCAATGTGATCCTACCGCCTGTCACATCTTCCCATCCCCACCGCAAAGACCACTCCTTCTGCAACGCCTTGGTTCACTCCCACCCAAATCGCCCCTTTCCCAGGTATTTTCCCCTGCAACGGCGGGGATGTAACACCTGCCCTCCTCCCCCACCTGCAATCAGGGGCCCCAGCAAGTGAGAGAGGTTCACATGCACTTCCTCCAACCCAATTACCGCAACTGGTGTGCCCGACGTGACCTCCTGTACATTGGCAAGACCAAGTGTAGACTTTCATGAGGCCTGCTGAACACATTTCTTCAGGTCAACTGGATCTCCCGGTTGCTAACCATTTTACTTCCTCTTCCCATTCTGAACTTTCTGTCCTGGGCTCCTCTGTTGCCAGAATGATGCCACGCACAAACTGGAGGAACAGCACCTCATATTCCGCATATGTAGCCTACAACCCAACAGTATGAGCATTGAATGTTCCATAATTAAGCAACTACCAAATCACCACCCCACCCCCACACCCCCTTCTTCTCACCGCTCTCTCCTCCTCCTTACCTGGACGCAATTTCTCCCCACTTCCTTCCTCTCGCACTCACCTTCCACCTAGTCCTTCCTCCACCTTCACAATTCACAACTCTTCAATCCTTTTGACTCACACCTTATGTCCTTTCATCTCATGCCTTCGTCCAACCATCTGCCAATCAAAACTCTCCTCACCTGTATCCACCCCTTCTCTCTTCTAGCTTTCACCACCCCCCCCCCCCCCGCAAAATCAGTTTAAAAAGGGATCCTGATCAAGCACCTCACCTATCCATATTCACCAGTAATGCTGCCTGACCCACTAAGTTACTCCAGCACTTTGTGCCTTTTTGCATCTGAACCATGGTGTCTAGTTGAGCTAGTTCCACTTGCTTGTGATGTTACTTCCCAGTGCATGTTAAGGTGGGTGTTGCAACCTTTCCAATTCAATGACATCCTTCCTATAGCAGGGCAACTGGAACTCCTTCCACAGATGCTGCCCGACCCACCGAGTTATTCCAGCACTTTGTGCTTCTCCAGCACTTTGCGTCTTGCACTGTATTCAAAATGTGGCCTTACCAATGTCTTGTATGTAAATGGGATTATTATCCAAAATACTATTTACCATCCACTGAGATGACTCCGACGTGCCGTCGCCGACTGTTCATTTCAGGCGCAAAGAACCAGCTGTTTTTGCTGATTGAGTAACATTCAATGCTGCGGAACGGGTCTCCTGCTCCTCCTCTTCCACCCACACAGAACATGATGCCTGCAATGAGGACAGTAAAGCACGCATGCGCCAACTTTACCCAGGTCAATGTAAAATGTTAAAAAAACAAGGAAATTCACTCTACAGTTAGAAAACAACGTAGTGGGGAACAAAGGAATGGAAGAACTATAGGCAGTGGCGTAGCGGTAGAGTTGCTGCCTTACACCTCCAGAGACCTGGGTTCGATCCTGAGTACAGGTGCTGTCTGTATAGTTTGTACATTCACCCTATGACTGCGTGGCTTTTCTCCAGGTGCTCTGGTTTCTTCCCACACTGCAAAAATGTGCAGGTTAATTGGCGTCTGTAAATTGTAAATTGACCCTAGTATGTGTAGGATTGTGCTAGTGTACAGGGTGATCGTTGGTCTGCTTGGGCTCGGTGAGCTGAAGGGCCTGGTTCCATGCTGTATCTCTAAAGTCTCCTCAATAATCCCATATGTGTGTTTTAGACTTTACTGCAAATTACAATAGTGAAGCAAAGTTAGGTGGGAAAGGGGTTAAATGGGTGGCAGAGTGGCCCACAGTTGAGCCACTGCCTCTAATCCCAGCCATTTACAATTTACAATTATGTGGGAGGCATTAGGCGATGCAACGTAAAGAAAACAGACATTTTTTTTAAACCAAGAAATCAGAAAACGTCGGTGTACAGATGTCTTCAGAAAGTAAAAATTCAGGTACAAGAAACAATTAAGGAATCGGGTGTGAAAGGGTTCATGAACAAAAGAAAGTCTTGCTAAGATTGGACAGGGCTTTAGTCAATCTTCAAAGGAACTGGGTGTAATCTTGATCGCCATATTTATAAAACCCTAGGAGGAAGGGTTTGGCTCATGAGGGGTGAATGAGTAAGAATGCCCCTTATTTGGAGCAAAGATGAATAAGAGGTGATCTCATGGACTCGTATTCAATCCCAAGAGGGTTTAAATAGCTGGAGAGTCTCGACCCAGATTATACAGGTCCCCATCATGTACTGAAGTGCAAAGTTTATATTTTAATGCAGCAGTTATCTGGAGTGCGTTATCCAAGAGGAATATGCCAAACACAGAAAGCCTGGCATGGAAATGGGAAGAGGAGTTAAGATGTTTAACAACCAGGAGATCTAGCAGGCCTTGGTTGCTAACTATTTTAAGTTGGTTCCTGGTTGCTAATCATTTTAACTCCCATTTCCATGAGGCCACACACAAACTGGAACAGCAACTCGTATTCCATTTGGCTACCTTAAAACCCAAATGATATGAACAACAAATTCTCCAATTTTAACTTAATTTTAAGCAAGTTTCTTTGAAAAAATAAACGGCTTTCCTTTACCTGACCCCTACGTAAAATCCGTCCCCGTTGTCGGCGTTCACGGCATTAGGAGCTAATTTGTATTTTACTCCAGCGCTGAAATAGTCGGGCGATTTAAAAAAAATGTTTTTCAAATACCGGCAGTTGGAACAAATCTTTAGCAAAAGCTCGCACCCCGAGAAAATATAACTCTGGAAGGCAGGGGAAAACCGCATTTTAACCCTGCCCCCCCCCCCCCCCCCTCAAAGGCGCCAAAGTTGCGCACACGGCCAGTGACAGAACTGCAGCGCCGCTGAAGGTAAGTTTTGTAACATACCTACACAGATGCTGCCTGACCTAGACTGGATTTGTTTTGAGAGACTAGATAAAAAGAGTTCATTTTCCTTGGGAGCAGGAAGAAGAGGCAGAAGCTTGAACTGACTGACAGGATTATGAGAGGCATTGATCGCGGAGATGTTAGGAAACCTCTTCCCACAGCAGTGGCTTCTAAAATGAGTCGGCTGATGTTAGGATAAGGAGAAAAAGCTTCAGAGGGGATCCGAGGAAGACCTTTTTCACTGAAAGAGTGATTGGAATCTGGGATTTAGTGCCGATTAATGAAATTAATGAGATTAATATAAATAGGTATGTTAGGGTCAGCATAGACACGATGGGCCAAAGGGTCTGTCAGCCCATGGCTGTATTGAGGTGTTTCCTACACAATGACAGAACCTGTTAAAATAGAATCTGAGATTTGCCCACTTAATTTGAATTACATCGCCAAGTATAAGATAAACTAGAATTATAGTGCTGTCTAACAGTCAATCCTGCCAATGTTTTCCCTCTTAAAACAACTATGTTAAATAATTATGTCTTCCACTGAACCATCAAATTACCATAAAACTCAAGAAAATAAATCATTTAACAGACATGAAAAAGTGTAATCAAAATTAAAAACATAATTGATAGAAGGATCATTCATTATGGAAAATCCTCTCGGGTAATACATTCTCTAACCTGACTAACAAAAAAAATTAAATGAACTCTCAAACCTTGTCATGTCCCCATGTGCTTCCAAATGTCACAGAATTCCTCAGCTCCCACTGCTGTTCAGGATAAATGCAATCACAGCTGCTATGATTGGAGTTGAGGTAATCACTCATTGATATATTCCTCTTTCGCATATTCAAAGGTTTACAAGGTCAAACGTATTTTATTGTCACGTGTACCAATTAAGGTAATGATATGCAAATTACTCTAGTCATACGAAATAAAAGCAACAAGGCACACAACTACATAAAACCTACATTAACCATAAACATCCACCACAGCGGATTCCCCACATTCCTCCATGATGCAAGGCAAAAAAGTCCAATCTTCTTCCGCTTTATTCTCCAGCGGTCGGGGCAGTCGAACCATCTGTCGGGGTGATCGAAGCTCCCACGTCGGGGCGGTCGAAGCTGCTACGGCTTAGAGTTCCCGGTCGGTCTCTGACCAGAGGCCGAGGGCTCTGTGATGTTAAAGTCCGCAAGCACCCACGGTTGGAGCTCCGAGATCGATCCGCAAAGGGATCGCAGGCTCCGCAATGTTAAAGTCCCGTAGGCTACCCGTGGTGGAGCTCTCAAAAGTCAATCTCCAACAAAGGCCGCCAACTCCTCGATGTTAGGCCGCAGTGCCGAGGTAAGAGTTTAGAAAAAGGCTTCCCTGACCCCAAAATAAAACAAGCTAAAGAACGCTAAAAACATACATTTAACACATACTATTAAAGCACCAAGAAGGAAGGGACAGACAGACCGTTGGGGAGGCAGCCATTGCTGGCGCCACCCGATATTGTGTGGAATTGCAGTCATTGTGTATGGATGCCACATATGAAGGTTCCAAATATATTATTTATTTAACAACGTAGAAGATTCTGACCATTATAACAGAGATCACATTAACCTATTCATCCCTCACTAAACATACTGCCTCAATTCACTGACATCCCAGGAACCAGTCTGATGAACCTTCTCTGCACTTCCTCTATGGCAATAATGTCCTTCCTCAGATTTGGAGACCAGAAATGTACGCAATACTCCAGGTGTGGTCTCACCAAGACCCTATACAACTGAAGTAGAACCTTCCTGCTCCTATACTCAAATCCTTTTGTTATGAAAGTTAACATACCATTCGCTTTCTTCACTGCCTGCTGCACCTGCATGCCTACTTTCAATGACTGGTGTACCATGACACCCAGGTCGCGCTGCATCTCCCCTTTTCCTAATCGGCCACCATTTAGATAATAGTCTGCTTTCCTGTTTTTGCCATCAAAGTGGATAACCTGACATTTATCCACATTATACTGCATCTGCCAAACATTTGCCCACTCACCCAGCCTATCCAAGTCACCTTGCAGTCTCCTAGCATCCTCTTCACAGCTAACACTGCCCCCCAGCTTAGTGTCATCCGCAAACTTGGAGATATTGCCTTCAATTCCCTCATCCAGATCATTAAAGTATATTGGGGGGTGGGGTGGTGGGAACTTTAAAAATAAATCTCTTTCCTGAATGGAGATGCAACTTTTTCCATATTGTATCTCTGTCTGCGCTGCGGCCTAACATCGTGGAGCTGGCGGACTCTTGATGGGGACCAACCTCGGGAACTCCAACCGCGGGGGCCTGCGGACTTAACATCGTAGAGCTCGCTGTCCCTTGGTTAGGGACCGACTTCAGGACCTCCAAGCTGCAGGAGCTTTGACCGCCCCGACGCAGGAGCTTTGATCGCCCTGACGCGGGAGCTTCGATCGTCTCAACTGGGATGGTTCGATTGCCCTGACCACGGGAGGAAAAGGAGGACAGAAGATAAGACTTTACTGCCTTCCATCACAGTGGGGAATGTGGAGGAGCTGCTGTGGTGGATGTTTATATTAAATTTGATGTAGTTGTGTGTCTTGTTGCTTTTATGGTATGACTGTATGACAAATCAAATTCTTCGTATGTTGCAAAACATACTTGGCTAATAAATTATGATTATTATGACAGCAACTCAAAAAGATGAGAAAGCTATTATGGATCCAGTCACCAAATCAGAATGAGATTTGGATTAGTTCCACTGCCTACTGAATTTGGATTAAAGTACCTTTAGACAAATGCAAATTCTACTACTGCACCAGCAGTCAATCCTACCTATATATATACCTATACTATTAAATGTGTGTGTATATATATATACATACACACACACACACATTTAATAGTTCTATTTGAAATGAAAAAAAAACATAACTTTTCCAATGCAAAATGCTCATATAAATGTGGAAAGAAAATAGTTCATTAAAACTCAAAAATTGCACGTAGTTGGAAATGACCTAACCAAGGAGAAAACCAAAACTATCTGTAGATTTCTCTTTACATGGAATAATAAAATACATGTTCCTATTTTGCATTGGAATCCACCTACTCAGGTCAAGAAAATGAGAAGCAGCGTTACCTGCGGTGTATTTTCTTGATGTTGTGCGTACGGAGTATTCAAAGTCTGGCACTGGCTTGTTACTCAACTGAAGATGATAGTTTCTGGCTTCATCCAACAGGTCTCTGCACTTCAGATTCTGGCGGATTATGCTTTCTTTAGCCACAACCCCCATGAGAACATCGACGGACAATAATGGCAATCGGACCTGCCAGCAAAGCACAAGAGTTCATAGTGGACACCAGACGTGGGTAGAGTGATACAGAGTGGAAAACAGGCCCTTCAGTCCAACTTGCTCACACCGACTAACATGTCCCACCTACACTAGTCCCACCTGCCTTAATGTTACTTAAACGTTGCGATAGTACCTGCCTCAACTACCACCTTCGGCAGTCGTTCCATACACCCACCACTCTATGGAAAAGCTACCCCGCAGATTCCTGTTAAATCTTTCCCCTCTCACCTTAACCCTATGTCAATAGTGGAATCAATTCATTTTTAACCCTGTTACTGTACTTCAAAAGCAAATCTATATGCAAAAGGTTGTTACATTGTTACTGTCACATAAGATAACAAAAAGGCTGGCTTGCTCCCAAATTAGTAGTGTTTTTTTAGTTGTTACTAAACTGGGACAGTTTGCAATTCCATTTTCCTTCCCCTTGTTTATCGTTACCCATCTAAATCGGAAGCAGATTTTACGTGTAGCGGCAAAAACAAAAAGAAATCCGCTGGCAGAGCAGCGAGTTCTCCCTTTCTATAATTAGTCAGCAATGGCTCGGTTCCAGTTGTTATTGATATAAACTTACAACAATTCCTGTGGAATTGAACACAACTCCTACAAAGCAGTGGAAGGATTTCATAAAACAGAATTCTAGAAATTTGTAAATAATTTTAAAACAACTAAATGCTGAAAATACAATTAAATTAATCAGTATGTGAGAGAAATTAAGATTGAAACCTTGTGTCAGCGATAATATTTCCTTCTAAAGCATATCAGATACCAGCTTCCAGGGGGTTCTCACTTTAAGTTCTTTGGAAACATTTTGAGAGCTTCATGCACAAGGATAAATCTGCTTGCCTCTGTATTTATCATTTCACTCAATGTCATCAAGCTGGTTGCATTCCCCGACCCACTTTTATCTTCGAGAATCCTTTTAACCTTGGTGAAAGATGCAACTTCAACATATATTTCCAATGGCATGTCATTTTGCAAATACAACAGCATGTGTCTAATTGTTTTGGTAAGGCAATATTAATGTTTTGTCATTTGAAAATCACTAGTTTCTGTGGATTTTGGAAGAGCACAATTAGCAAATTCACTATTGCTCTCACTCATGTGTGGCACGGTGGCGCAGTGGAAGAGTTGCTGCCCTACAGCGCTTGCAGTGCCTGCGACCCGGGTTCGATTCTGACTATGGATGCTGTCTGAACGGAGTTTGTATGTTCTCTCTGTGGCTGTGTGGGTTTTCTCCAAGATCTTCTGTTTCGTCCCACACTCCAAAGACGTACAGGTTTGTCGGTTAATTGGCTGGTAGAAGTGTAAACTGTCCCGAGTGTGTGTGTAGGATAGTGTTAGTGTGCGGGGATCGCTGGTCGGTCCGGATCACAGATAAGCACAAAATGCTGGAGTAGCTCAGCATGTCAGGTAGCATAGAAACATAGAAAATAGGTGCAGGAGGAGGCCATTCGGCCCTTCGAGCCAGCACGCCATTCATTGTGATCATAGCTGATCGTCCCCTATCAATAACCCGTGCCTGCCTTCTCCCTAAATCCCTTGACTCCACCAGTCCCTAGTGGAGGCATCACTGGAGAAAAAGGATAGATGATGTTACAGGTCGGAACCCTTCTTCAGACTCCAGCAGTTTGTGTCTATCTTTGGTATAAACCAGCATCTGCAGTTCTTTTCTACACATCAGATCACAGATTCCTGATGTCGAGCCCATTTTGCTCTGGCAGCTTATCCAGGTTGAAAGAATGGGCTATCTAGTCACCACAAATAGTTGCCTAACTCAAGCTATTATTGAACCTAATAGGCCTGAAGAAAAGGTCTCCTTCATGTGTCTTCATTCTGACTGTTAATGACACAAGGATGCGCCAGTGTCAAGTAAAGATGGACATCTTATGTCCACAAAGCCTCCAAAGATACTTCATTGAATAAAGAATGTATGATGTGCCTACAACATGCACTTTGACCCTTCAATATGAACACAGCTCTCGAGGTGACCGGGTGCTGGCACCAGATAACTGGTTGCCACCCACTGTCAACAACCCTCAAACCTCACCTGCTGCCACATAGTGGAGAGTGCACCAGCAACCCATGATCGGATCTTACTGTCAGGCCATCAAACATTAATCATGAAATTAGAAATGCGTGCAACAAAGGTAAAACAGTTATAATGGGTGGCTTCAATCTGCATATAGATTGGGTGAATCAAATTGGCAGGGTTGCTGAGGAAGAGGGTTTCGTGGAATGCATGCGGGATAGTTTTCTAAAGCAACATGTAGAGGAACCAATGAGAGAGCAGGCTATTCTAGACTGGGTATTGATTAATGAGGAAGGGTTAGTTAGCAGTCTTGCTGTGCGTGGCCCCTTGGGCAGGAGTGACCATAATATGGTTGAGTTCTTCATTAGGATGGAGAGTGACATTGTTAATTCAGAAACAAGGGTTCTGAACTTAAAGAAAGGTAACTTTGAGGGTATGAGACGTGAATTGGCCGAGATAGACTGGCAAGTGATTAAGGGTTGACGGTGGATATGCAATGGAAGGCATTTAAAGACTGCATGGATGAACTACAACAATTGTTCATCCCAGTTTGGCAAAAGAATAAATCAGGGAAGGTAGTGCATCCGTGGATAACAAGGAAAATCAGGGATAGTATCAAAGCAAAAGATGAAGCGTACAAATTAGCCAGAAAAAGCAGCCTACCAGAGGACTGGGAGAAACTCGGAGTCCAGCAGAGGAGGACAAAGTGCTTAATTAGGAAAGGGAAAATAGATTATGAAAGAAAACTGGCAGGGAAAATAAAAACGGACTGCAAAAGTTTTTATAAATATGTGAAGAGAAAAAGTTTAGTTAAAACAAATGTAGGTCCCTTGCAGTCAGAAACTGGTGAATTGATCATGGGGAACAAGGACATGGCAGACCAATTGAATAACTATTTTGGTTCTGTCTTCACCAAGGAAGACATAAATAATCTGCCAGAAATAGCAGGGAACCGGGGGTCAAATGAGATGGAGGAACTGAGTGAAATCCAGGTTAGCCGGGAAGTGGTGTTAGGTAAATTGAATGGATTAAAGGCCGATAAATCCCCAGGGCCAGATAGGCTGCATCCCAGAGTACTTAAGGAAGTAGCCCCAGAAATAGTGGATACATTAGTGATAATTTTTCAAATCTCTTTAGATTCTGGAGTAGTTCCTGAGGATTGGAGGGTAGCTAATGTAACCCCACTTTTTATAAAGGGAGGGAGAGAGAAAATGGGGAATTATAGACCAGTTAGTCTAACATCGGTAGTGGGGAAAATGCTAGAGTCAGTTATTAAAGATGGGATAGCAGCACATTTGGAAAGTGGTGAAATCATTGGACAAAGTCAGCATGGATTTATGAAAGGTAAATCATGTCTGACGAATCTTATAGAATTTTTCGAGGATGTAACTAGTAGAGTGGATAAGGGAGAACCTGTGGATGTGTTGTATCTGGGCTTTCAGAAGGCTTTCGACAAGGTCCCACATAAGAGATTAGCATTCAAACTTAAAGCACACGGTTTTGGGGGTTCAGTGTTGATGTGGATAGAGAACTGGCTGGCAGACAGGAAGCAAAGAGTAGGAGTAAACGGGTCCTTTTCAGAATGGCAGGCAGTGAATAGTGGGGTACCGCAAGGCTCAGTCCTGGGACCCCAACTATTTACAATATATATTAATGATCTGGATTAGGGAATTGAATGCAACATCTCCAAGTTTGTGGATGACACGAAGCTGGGGGCAGTGTTAGCTGTGAGGAGGATGCTAGGAGGCTGCAAGGTGCCTTGGATAGGTTGGGGGAGTGGGCAAATGCATGGCAGATGCAGTACAATGTGGATAAATGTGAGGTTATCCACTTTGGCGGCAAAAACAGGAGGGTAGACTATCATCTGAACGGTGGCCGATTAGGAAAGGGGGAGATGCAACGAGACCTGGGTGTCATGGTACACCAGTCATTGAAAGTAGGCATGCAGGTGCAGCAGGCTGTGAAGAAAGCGAATTGTATATTGGCATTCATAGCAAAAGGATTTGAGTACAAGAGCAGGGAGTTTCTACTGCAGTTGTACAGGGTCTTGGTGAGGCCACACCTGGAGTATTGCATACCATTTTGGTCTCCTAATCTGAGGAAAGATATTCTTGCCATAGAGGGAGTACAGAGAAGGTTCACCAGACTGATTCCTGGGATGGAGGGACTTCCATATGAAGAAAGACTGGATAGACTCGGCTTGTACGCGCTGTAATTTAGGAGATTGAGGGGGGATCTTATAGAGACTTACAAAATTCCTAAGAGGTTGGACAGGCTTGATGCAGGATGATTGTTCCCGATGTTGGGGAACTCCAGAACAAGGGATCACAGTTTAAGGATAAGGGGGAAGTCTTTTAGGACCGAGATGAGAAGATCATTTTTCACACAGAGAGTGGTGAGTCTGTGGAATTCTCTGCCACAGAAGGTAGATGAGGCCAGTTCATTGGCTATATTTAAGAGGGAGTTAGATGTGGCCCTTGTGGCTAAAGGGATCAGGGGGTTTGGAGAGAAGGCAGGTACAGGATACTGATTTGGATGATCAGCCATGATCATATTGAATGGCGGTGCAGGCTCGAAGGGCCAAATGGCCTACTCCTGCACCTATTTTCTATGATTCTATGATTCTAGGACACAATGCAACTCAGCGCACTGCAGCTGCCATGCCATTTGCCCTCTTTGCCTCTCACACTCCCATCTAGCAAGGCTCTGTGCAAGGTCATGTCCTCACTGATTTATGCTCTCCATACAAAATTAGCACAAAAACAGATGTGGTCAAGAAAAGTACAACATTTCAGCTGTCAACTTTAAATCCCCATCAGCAATATTGAATATGCATTTTTGTTTAAAAAAAAACTTGGGAGGCCAGCCAGGCATAAATTCAATCAACAGAACCTACTGCTATATGGAAAAAGCTGACAAACAGTTATATTGTTCACTTCACTACTGGCAGCTTGTCCCATAACTACGGGACATCCTCTAATGTGCATGTTAGAGGCAGGCCATGGATGGCATTCTAAGTAACATTCACATTTTTGCTTGGATACAAAAGTATTTCAAACTAATGAATCCTTTCATACAGACCAGCAGTACGAGTTAAACATCAGCAATTAGATGGATGACTCAAAGCTCTGTTGTAAAACAGCTATGATTTGAATATCAAGTCAAAGCTTCGGGCCTCCGCTAAAAGGTTGTAAAAGCTGCAGGAAAAATGCATTCTGTCAAACTGACTTGCTAATTCATATTCAGAGTTTAATTTTAAATGACGTTTTGCATCAATAGAAAGCCATCTGTGCAGGAGGAAAAGTGCACTGGCATTACCATCTAACACACACATTTTCATCCAGGATCCACTCTCACCAACTATCACTAGTGACATGTCCTGTTCAGAAATAAAATAGCACAAGATCATAATTTATTTATTTTTTAACTGAAAATGGTGGAAATATTTAGTAGGCTGGGTAGCAATTGTGGAAGGAGAAGCAGATTTCACGTTTAAGGTCAATGGCCCATCAGAAACTTATCATTTGCAAATACCTGTATTTGCCTCAGAGACCTATTGTGGTACTTCCCAGATGACAGTGAGGACTTCTGACTATCATCCTACCACATGTTGTCCCATCATCTATTCCACAAAGAAGGAGTGGCTGCTTCCTAGGTGGCAGACTGGCACATTTACACTATTAAGAAGGGTGGGCTGCACTAACTCAAGCTTTGGAAGCATTTCCCAATTTTCAAGTTCTAATCAGAGTGGGATTGCCAGTTCCATCAGATTGCTTTGGATAGGTACATGGATAGAAAAGGTTTAGAGGGAAATGGGCTAAACATGGGCAAATGGAAACTAGCTTAGATGGGACATCTTGGTCGGCATTGTCGAGTTGGGCCAAAGAGCTCGTTTCCATGCTGTATGGCTGTATAACTCGCGATAACCTGGTAATATTTAGCTTCCAGACACTTCCAGATGATGTGAGCTTGACCCAAAAATCTCATGTCTACTTTTGATGTCAGTGAAGCAGGTGCCTCCCACTTCTATTTGAAGTGTACAGTAGGCAGCTAGAAGTCTGTTGTAAAATGCGTTCAGACCATCCACCTTGTGCGCACAGCTGAAATGCTTCCAATGGGACATTATATTCCACGTTTAAACTTCAAAGGAAAATACAGGAAGGGGTTTTCTTTGAGTTTTCATTAGGTAAAGCAGATACAATGACACATATGAGAAGAGAGCACATTGACTTGCTCTAGAGCATCTATAGTTAATCCTTCCATCTGTGACTCCAAGGACCAAAGCATACAAAGGCATCCAGAAAAAGTAGACGTTATCACCATATCAACGTTGATTATTCTGATACTTGAAATGTTATTAATCTGCTTGTCTGACCTTTTGTTCACTGCAATATGACCTCTAACTCCCTGCTGCTCTTAAAAACCTGCACATGCTCTTTGGATAAATCTGTTCATTAAGCTTTGCATTTTAAACAGAAGCACGTGGATCAATCATGATCTGAACTCTCTAAAGGGCTACAACAACAATGGTCTTGAAAATTAATCTACACTGTATAAAATAACAATTTTGCACGTAATCTGCAGTTAAATCTACACTGACCAACGGAACCTCCAATTTACCTGTGCAAGAACTTGGTCCAACCACTTGGCATGATGTTGCGGATTTGAGTGCAGCCACTTCATAGCAGCATTATACACTTGCTTTTCTTTTTCCACATTCAGATCACTGGATGAAAGAAGTGCAATGAGGTGCCTTGGTGAAACATTTATAAAGTCTTCACATTCTACTACTTCGTTAAAATGTTCGCAAGCATACTTATCAGCCATGCTCATCAAGTCAACGCGATTGTGACTCTCAGCAAATGACCGGACTGCAAGGCAGTTTGACGGGTGAAAATGAGCTTTCATGTATTCACAGCATGCCTTGGCCACAAGCTCTACCTGCAGAATGCATGCCGCATACAGAAGAGGTTGCACGTTGTCCACAGTAAGTTTAATCCTCGAGCAATAAGCAAACTTCACAAGGTCATCCATTGCATTGCCGTCAAAATCTTTAATCTCTATCAAGTCCTGTTTGGCTTCAGCCATTTCAGAAAGAAACATTGCCTTAAAGTATGGAATCACGCACGCCAGCACTAGTTTGTGGCACGGGATTAGTTTAGGCCCAACCTAATGGAAAAACGGAAAATAAAACATTGCTTTAGTAACACAATTTAAAATTAATCCAAATTAACAAAGGCTGCTTAAGAAAATTACTATTTATACTAAATTCGAAAAGTCAAAACATTAATTCTTATAATTTAATTCATTATTTATGGAGATTAATATTAAAATATACACAGCTGATTTCATTAGTAACACCAGCATTTGTAAACTACATTAACAATTAGAGTGGATGTACTAAGACACCACATACAGTTACCGCTATTGAAGAAAGGAGACTAATGGTTGAAGAACAACTTTAACTTGATCTATTACTGGTTAGTTATCCATTACTTTCATTACTGATAATATTTGAAATAATGCTGCCCAGGAGAGAGCCAGGCATTAGGGTATATGTCACAAATTATACCAACTCTGGATGTTTAACAAGGGCGAGCGTGGACAATTTTATCTTTTGTGTCAACACCAATGGAATTGATCCACCAGAAAACCTCCACACTGATGAAGTGAACATACATGAATGAACCTTGGAGACCGTCCAAAGGAACTCCTGCAGTGATATATTGGAGCTCACATGATAGACATCCAACATCCACAACCAGGTTCTTTCTAACCAAATAGGACTCAATCTAATGGAGAACTTTCCTTTTGATTCACATCGACTTTAGTTTTACATAAAGGCAACATTTAACTGAATCATGAGTCCTCGATTCCTCGTTCAGTCACATTCTGCCTTGATGTCAAGGACAGTCGCTCTCACCAGAATTCAATTATTTTGTCCAAACGTGAAACAAGTCTATGGTGAGGTGTTGGTGAAACCCAAGCTGAGCCTCAGTGAGCAAGGCTACTGGCAAGTTCCTCTCGATAACACCACAAATAGCATCACCTTGTTGATGAATGATGGTGCAGTGACTAGGCAAATTAGATATTTCCTGCATGATTGACTTTGGTAACTCTCACATTGCCAGGTAGATCGCAATTTATTTTAGCTGTATTGGAATAGCAAGATCCAAGTCCAATCTTTAATCTCAAATGAGAACGTGGAAGCTGCTTTCCATACTCTCAAAACAGTACATTTGTCGGAGAGTGATTGGATATATTTATATACGCTGACGTAAGGTTTCCTTGGATACACTGGGGCAGTAGGATTCAGATACAACCTAGAATGCAGAGCTGCTGGACATTGGCAAAAGTAATAAAAGTATACCTGGAGGCAATTGCACCAAAGACATGTGGGTGAGAAAATTAACCCTGGTAGTCCATCAAGTAGATGGTGTAGGACGAATATGTCCTCACAGCAGCACATAGTAAAACAATTGAGTGGGAAGTGAAAATATATTTGCCAACATTTTTACAGTGACATTAGTGACATATCTAGGCTCATCTCAACAAGCAACAAAGATATGCCTCTAACGCTGTCGCCTCCCTAACCTACTTTGGTGATGACATTTAGTACAACTGCTACATATTACTCCAACATGCATGAACTTTGTAATGTTGGGTATTACACCATTGCATTCAAAAGCAGAATATTCCTACAGCTCAGTCTTTTCTACATGTTTAACACGCAAATTGTTGCAAAAACATGCAAGAAAATGCTCCGCAGATCAGGAAACATCTGTCAAGACAGAAATAGGGTTTGACTTTCAAGTCATCCACCATTCCTGATGAAACTCTAAACTCATTAAGAATTCTGTTTCCCTCATCACAGGTGGTAACTGACCTGCTGAGCATGTCCCACATTTTTCTTTTAGAAACATAGAAACATAGAAAATAGGTGCAGGAGTAGGCCATTCAGCCCTTCGAGCCTGCGCCGCCATTCAATATGATCATGGCTGATCATCCAACTCAGTATCCTGTACCTGCCTTCTCTCCATACCCCTGATCCCTTTAGCCACAAGGGCCACATCTAACTCCCTCTTAAATATAACCAATGAACAGGCCTCAACTACCTTCTGTGGCAGAGAATTCCAGAGACTCACCACTCTGTGTGAAAAATGTTTTCCTCATCTCGTTCCTTTTAAATTCTGATTTCCAGCATCTACAGTATTTTACTTTCACACTGGTGAATTGTTGTGATAGCTAGCCCACTAAAGCCCACTGAATCTTGCAATCCAAATGACGATATATGTGGACACTTTACATCAGCTGCTCACAGACAAAGGGCGGCATTCTCCTCACCTTCAGTGTTACGTCGCACAGTTCTTTGCCCTCATAGAACTGATAGAGAGCACGGTGATATTCCTTCCAAGCTTCTTCTGCTTCAAAAATAAAACAATCATCTGCCTCAGCGTCATGGTCAATGGAGCTAATGGGAAGCTTCCTGCTCCTTTGCTGATGATTCTTCAAATTTTCTGGAATCATATCACTTGAAGCCATTTCTTTATATGTGTGTCACCTCCAAGCACCTAACTGAAATCTTCAACACATTACTGTTCGTCGATCTAAAATCTTGGTAGTGTATACAAATGTCTCCCTTCCTGCAAAAAAATAACAGCATCAATTATTTAGTAATTTCTCAAGCCGACTTCCATATCAACACTGTTTTTAACTGAAAAAATACTGAAAGCTCTTAGTTGTAAAATTAACACTGAATACTGATTTTAACTATAGTGTGTGTTTTTGCTTTACTGAGATGTATTTAATATTCCAAAGAAAATGTGGCTATGTGTTTCTAACATCAGATGCAATAACTCAGATTTCCATACTCTTGGAGATTAATGAATTTATGAAATCATCAGATTCACCATGGTATTATTTCTATAAGTTGCAATGAATATTTCCTTCAATACAAAATAGGTCATCCTTCTCACAGATGATGCATTCTTTTGGAAACACAGATCAGGCCGTAGCAGGAAAGCAATTCTCTATGACTTCAATGAATAATTCTTTAAGCTGCCCCTTGAAGAATTAATGTAAAAAAAGATCAATTTGAAAGTCTTCCAACATGAAAACCATTGACATCCATTCCTCAACAAGAACTTAAGAGTTTACTGCATTTTAAATTCATTAGAACCAACTTCACACACAAAGAAACATCGAACAAAGAAAAATTGAGGGTTTGTGTGCAGCTGCTGACAGGTTACCATTAGTTGTACGTGACTAAAGCAGGAAACTTTTAATAAAAGATAGCTGACCAGGTTTCATCGAATGTTCATGTAAAGGATTTCTCACTCACTAAATATGTCTATTTAGCCCAATGCTCCCAGCAGAGCAATCTCATCAGTTCCATTCTCTATTTCCTTGTAGCCCTCCAAGTTATTTTCTCATCATCTCGTGTTTTAGATTTGTTTGTCATTCTGCATCAGTGAGTACTCTACAGAGGCCAATTAATCTCCCAGCTCACCCATGTAGTTGCAGGAAGGTGTGAAAACCACACAGCGCCTGGAGTCAAGGTTGAACCCAGATTGCTACAGCTGTGAGTAGCAATGTTACAAAATTTTTAGATTTAAAAAATCAAGTCTGCAATTTATCCTATCAGATAAAACATAAAAAGAAGTTTAATTTGGCAACTAATTCACTTTCATATCTTCAGTATTAAAAAGATTATGGCCATTTTCATACTCAGAAATTAGCATCTTGTTCCCCATTGCCTTTCCATTGACTTAACACAAAAGCTGTGATCGAGGACAGTCAAAAGCCCATAACTTTCTTAAAAATTAAGAGAACTCAATTAAATTTTCAATTATTATAGATTGAAGCATTCAAAAACAAATATGAAACAATATTACTTGGATGACCTGAAATTAAAGCATATAATTAGTTAGTTACCTAATTGTAGCCAATTACAAATTCAATTACTAGATCTAAACACCTATCCATTTCTTAAGAAATGATAAACGTTTTTAAATTGCCTAAGTGTCCAAATAACATTCACACAATAATCCACAATATAACATGATTTTTAAATCTCATTTTCATGAATTTATAGGCCAAATGGAAGGAATTTAGTGTTTAATTCCTGTAAATTAATGGCCATTTAAATCAACTAGCGAGTGGGTTTTAGTGGTTTGGTAGATTAGAACGTTGCCGTTTGCGGTGAAGTCGGCAGGAAAAACACTGCCGGTTCATACATTTTTTTTGTCCCCATTTCACAACGTGAAAATGTGATTAAAGCCTTCCTAAAAACCAAGTTTTAATGTAAAAATAAACTGTGCACTTTATTTTCTCCCCTACGTAAAATCCTTCCCGTTGTTGGCGCTCACGGCTTTAGAAGATGATTTTTAAATTACTCTAGTTAATAAATAATCTAGCGTAGTTTAAAAATACCTTCATAAATCAAATGTCGGAGCGATTTTTCTTCAGCAACGAAATCGCCCGACATGGATCGATTTGCCTTGTCTGTAGAAAAACGGCACTTTAAACACACCCCCCTCCGAAAGGCGCCAAAGTCACGCACACGGGGAGCGGCAGAACTGCAGTGCTGCTCAAGGTAAGTTTTGTAACATACCTACTGTGAGGCAGCAGTACTAACTAGTGCATACCACTGCAGCTTCACCATGCCAGAAGAAGAGAAAACTATAAAGTACATGTATAATCGAAAAAGAAACAAACCATTGAACAACAAACAAACCTGGGAATCAGTGTTCTTCGCAAGAACCACCGACCAGAAAAAAAAAATGCAATGCAATAAACCTTTATAGGCACTTGGAATCTCTGTGCATTGTTCATACACCTTGAACAAAATAATCCTTATTTAAAAACATCTATGATAGAACACTAAATCAGATCACCTTACACACACACACGCCACACATACAGCCACCCACCCACACTCACTGGGGCCGCCGCTGTCGTCGATCTTCACTGTCTCCCCGGTGCCACCGATGCTGCTGCCGTCCACCGGCGGGCCAGAACCGTCACCTCACCAGACTTCCAGGCTCAGCACCAGGCCCACAACCTCCAAGATGCAGACAGCACATCATCTGGCTCTGCTGGTTTCCCAGTGTTTTTTTATTTTTTTTTATTGAGGTGCCGGAACTGTGCTCCGGTGAACTCCGGCTGCACTGCACCCCTAGGTATTCGTCATGTACAACT
The DNA here is from genome assembly GCA_963514005.1 of Raja brachyura. The sequence goes on along the minus strand of OY740781.1, from coordinate 115,453,414 downwards.
AATGGTAACCTGTCAGCAGCTGCACACAAACCCTCAACTTGATAGCCTACCACAGACTGACGTGCAAGTTCCCACGCTACCACAGAACCCACTAAATAGCCCGCCGCACGGAACGTGTTAAGAGCTTGCTGCAGGCAGGATAACATCTCATGGTGGGCCGGATATGGCCAGCGGACCATAGTTTGAAGACCCCTGATCTAGATGAAATGAACTTATTATGCTCCAGTTCATTTCATCTAGATCAGGGAGCTAGGGATTCATAGGAGCAGAATTAGGCCATTCGGCCCATCGAGTCTACTCGCCATTCAATCATGGCTGATCTATTTTTCTTCTCAACTCCATTCCTCTGCCTTGTCCCCACAACCCTCATCCACTCACTCCCTCCTCCCCTAGAGTATCTCACTCTGACCCTGCAATGCTACACACCATCTCCATCAACTTATGCCTACATTCCAACGGAGTCACTCGCATTGCCCAAGTTTGCAACCTCTCCACCAAAGCCACTGAACTTCACTGCTGCATCCAGAACCACCCCCTCGCCCTTGGGCTACTTCATCTGGACTCCACTGGATTCCTTGCCTCACGGTGCCAACTGATAGCTTTTACCATGGCAACAAGAGCTTATGCATCAGGTTTACACAAAATGCTGGAGTAACTCAGCGGGACAGGCAGCATCTCTGGAGGGAAGGAATCTGTGACGTTTCGGGTCGAGACCTTTCTTCAGACTGTTGTCAGGGGAGTTAGCGGGAGAGAGAAAAAATGTAGTCAGAGACAGTAAGGCTAGTGGGAGAACTGGGAACTGGGAAGGGGGAGGGGAACCGCAGGAAATGCAACACCTCCCCTCTCAACTCCATCCAAGGACCCTGACAGTCTTTCCAGGTGAGGCAGAGGTTCACTTGCACCTCCTCTAACCTCGTCTAATGTATCCGCTGTTCCAGATGTCAACTTCTGTACATCGGCGAGACCAAGCGCAGGCTCGGCGATCGTTTCGCTGAACACCTCTGCTCAGTCCGCCTGAACCTACCTGATCTCCCAGGGACAGGTGTTGCATCTCGTGCGGTTGTAGGGGAAAGTATCTGGGGAGGGGGTGGATTGGGTGGTAAGGGACGAGGGAGTTGCGGAGGGAACGGAATCTGCGGAAAGCAGAAAGGAGCGGAGATGGGAAGATGTGGCCAGTAATGGGATCCCGTTGGAGGTGGAGGGGGAGCAAGAGCGGAGCTGCGGGATAGTGAGAGCTTTATCAATAATGGAAGAGGGGAACCCCCGTTTCCTAAAGAATGAGGACATCTCCGATGACCTAGTATGGAACACCTCATCCAGGACGCAGATGCGGCGTAGACGGAGGAATTGGGAGTAGGGGATAGAGTCTTTACAGGAAGCAGGGTGGGAAGAAGTGTTGTCTAGATAGCTATGGGAGTCAGTAGGTTTGTAGTAGATGTTGGTCAATAGTCTGTCTCCTGCGATGGAGACAGTGCGATCCCGAAACGTTGAAGGTGGTCCAAGTGAATTTGAGTCCAGGTTGGAAATTTGTTGTGAAGCTTAGGTACCGCTTGGGTGGCTTACACCCCACCAGTATGAACATTGACTTCTCTAAGTTCACATTGCCCTTGCTTTCCCTCTCTCTCCATCCCCTCCCCTTCCCAGTTCTTCCACAGTCTTACTGTCTACGACTACATTCTATCTTTGTCCCACCCACTCCCCTGACATCAGGCTGAAGAAGGGTCTCGACCTGAAACGTCACCCATTCCTTCTCTCCAGAAATGTTGCCTGTCCCGCTGAATTACTCCAGCACTTCGATTTAAACCAGCACCTGCAGTTCTTTCTTACACCTTATGCATCAGGTTGATGGTTTCCCAATTCAAAATCAAGGAACGGCATTTGTCATCGGGCCCCACTATAAGCTATGGCCCCCAGAATTTCCCAGGCATTATCGGGAAGGGGAATCGAGCGATGAGCATCAGCTCCGATATGTTGGGGCGATTGGGGGTATCGACAATAACCCGCGAGATCCGAACCACACACCCGCCAGACCAAGCGCCTCCTACCCACCTGTGGCAGTCTGCTGATCCCATTCCCAACACTTCAGCCATCTCCCACCCCACGCAAGTCGCAACCAGAAACAAAATCACCATTCACCCCATTAGGGATTGCCTTTGAAAAGACATTGCGGCAACTTGAACCAAAGCAGGACCTCTCCAGACAAATTGACCGGGAAGTCGCTGAGAACGGAGCCTGTCGCATTCCCATTGAGGGAAATATTCGGACGAGCACTGCAAATACATCAGGCATCTAGTTCAGAAATAGAATCGATGCCGATTCAGGAGACCGCCTGCGAGTTTAGTCTTTATACGATATTTAGCAGCCATTCTATTCCCGAAGTCTAAAATAATCCCAAATTGGTCACCAGTCTAAATATTACAATGAACTAGTTTGTTCGTCGATTTAAAAACATCTAAACTAACTTAAACTCTGTGTCACAGTCCTTACATTCTCGCGCATACCTTTCCCTGTTCGGTTTTTGCAGCAGTTATTGGCAGATGTAGGAACTTGGGCGAGGAGCCAAGAGATCAGCTTTGGCTTCTTCCCCTCGCTGCCAATCCAGTCCCGTCCCGTCCCCTGAGGAGACTCTCTTTGCAATACTGGCTGGAGCCCACAGCACTCACTGCGAACACTTCCGGGTTGGCCTGGCGATGGTCTGTTCCGGGTAGGTTTGCAGGCTGTCGCTCTCTCTCCCTCATTCCCTTCCCCTCTCCCTCCTTCCCGCCCGCCCGCCCGCAACCGGCACGCGCCTGCTCCCGGGAAACGTTCCAACTTGGGGCGGGAGAACCTGACCCCGGGGAACATTCCAATCCCAGCGCCCGCCCGCCCGCTCTGCACTCGGATCCATCCCTCTCACCAACACCATGCACGCACAACGCTGCGGGAGGCAGAACACACTGTTCTCTATTTCAAAAGAGAAGATAAGAGTCAAGAGTGTTCTGTTGTCATATGTCCCAGATAGGACAATGAAATTCTTACTTGCAGCAGCACAACAGAATATGTAAACATAGTACAGTAAACAATATAATAAACGGGCTCAGCGTGTGTATATATACATATGCTCACAAATACAATGCCCAAAAATAATGTTTGGGACAAAGACCCATCAATTATTTATTTGCCTCTGTACTTAACAATTTGAATTGAAAAAATTGCATGTGGTTAAAGTGCACATTGTCAGATTCTATATTCAATGGTATTTTTATACATTTTGGTTTCACCATGTAGAAATTACCCCCATAACAAGCATAAGCCAAAGATGGCAGCAATACAGGCCTGGCATAGCATCACCAGAGATGACACCCAGCAACTGGTGATGTCCATGAATCGCAGACTTCAAGCGGTCATTGCATGCAAAGCATATGCACCAAAATACTAAACATGACTACTTTCATTTACATTATATTGCTGTGACCCAAGCATTATGGTTCCCTGAAATGGGGGACTATGTATGAAATTGTAATTTGTTGTAATTTCTACATGGTGAAACCAAAGTGTCTAAAAAATGCCTTTATTAAAAATCTGACAATGTGGACTTTAACCACATGTGATTTTTTTCTATTACAAATCTAAAATTGTGGAGTACAAAGAGGAAATAAATATATGATGGGTCTTTGTCCCACACATTATGGAGGGCACTGTATATATACATGCACACATGCATATGCAAAAAAAACAATAATAGTGCAATAATAACAATAATAGTCTATGTAGTTCAGAGCTAATGGGAGGTTGCAGTGTTTAATAGCTGAATGGCTGTAGGGAAGAAGCTGTTCCTGTACCTGGACATTACGGTTTTCAGGATCCTGTACCGTCTTCCTGATGGTAGGGGTGAAATGAGTGTGTGGCCAGGGTGCTGTGGGTATCTGATTATGCTGGCTGCCTTTTTGAGGCAGTGATTTTGGTAAATCCCTTCGATGGTGGAGAGGTCAGAGCTGGTGATGGACTGGGCTCTGTTCACAACTTTTTGCAGTCTTCGCTCTTGGGCATTCAAGTTGCCGAACCAGGCCATGATGCAACTAGTCAATATGCTCTCTCTATTGTACACCTGCAGATGTTCAAGAGATTCCTCTTTGACACACCAAATCTCCATAATCTTCTCAGGAAGTAGAGGCATTGATGTTCTTTCTTTATAATTGCATCATTGTGCTGGGTCCAGGAAAGATCGTTGGAAATATGCACGCTCAGGAATTTGAAGTTTTTGACTCTCTCCACTCTCTGTTGATACAAACAGGATCAGGGGTCCTCAACCTTCCTCTTCCAAAGTCCACAATCAGTTCATTGGTTTTACTGATATTGAGAGCCAGGTTGTTGTGCTGGGCCCATTTGGTCAATCGATCAATCTCACTTCTATATTCTGACTCATCACCATCTGTAATTCGTCCAACAACGGTGGTATCGTCTGTGAATTTGAAGGTGGAGTTTGCACTGTGTCCGGTTACATAGTCGTGAGTATAGAGTGAGTAGAGCAGGGACTGAGGACACAGCTTCGAGGTGCTCCCATACTGATTGTTATTGTGGAAGACGTGTTTTTCTGCCAATTCGGACAGACTGTGGTCTGCGGATGAGGAAGTCGAGGATCCAATTGCAGAGGGATGCGCAGAGACCCAGTTCCGTGAGCTTGGTAACCAGCTTTTAAAAAAATGTTTAATCAAAAATATTTATTCAACTATTAAAATAATATATACAGTACAGTAAAAAACAAAACAGAACCCACCACCATAATACACGACAAATGCTAAACTATTGTACCACCTATTATGGCACTCTTTGTCAAGGATGCATTAAACCCCCCGCGGTGCCCAGCAGTCCCGGAATACCCCCAGGGCGCCCGTGGACAGCGCATAGTCCCTCTCGAACACCACCTGGGCATGGATGTAACCCCGGAAAAGGGGCAGGCAGTCGGCTTGGGCAGAACTCGCTTCCACCTGGTGCCATGACTCGTGGTTGGTCAGCTTGGCCAGGCCCAGGGGCAACCCAACCAGGACATCCTCAGCCCTACCCTCTCCCCTACACACAGGGTATCCGAAGATGAGGATGGTGGATGAGCAGTGCAGCCAGAAGGCAAGGAGCAACCCCTTTACATAATGGAACAGGGGATGCAGTCTCACAAACTCCATATACACGCGGCATACAGACTCTTCCAGCCCGTAAAAGTGGGAGGAGGCTGGCGAGTCTGAACCGTGAGAGAAACAGGTTGTAGGTGATGATGGTATTCAACGCTGAGCTGTGGTCTATAAACAACAGCCTGACGTACAGTATGTGTTTTTATTGTCCAAGTGGTCCAACGCAGAGGAAAGCCAGTGAGATCGCATCCTCCGTTCACCAGTTGTGGCAGTAGGCAAACTGTAGTGAGTCGAGGTTCTTGTTGAGGTAGGAGTTGATGTGCCCCATAAGCAACCTCTCAAAGCACTTCATCACCACGGACGTTAGTGCCACTGGTCGATAGCCATTGAGGCACGTCACCAATGACAGATTAAAACAAAATCTTTGTAATAATCCCCACACACCAAATTATCCAAAATTGAAATGATTTGAAGTGTTACTATATTAATCTACTCTAGACATTTTATTTTGTTCTGAGACAAAATTGTGTTAATTGCAGCTGATCACACTACTTGTGCTGTTTGTGGAATTTGTTGAGAATTGTTTCACTATGATTTATCACCTGCCCAAACTTGTAAAAATGAAATATTTTGTGAGTGAAGCTTTAATTGAAGTGTTAAATCAATACTACTATAGTAGCAGTCTTAGAAAGAATGGTGTGCTCTTTATGGATTTTTTTTTCTTTTGCAGTATAGTTGCTCAAGAACATATGGAACTGGAGCAGATCACTTGGACCTTCAAACCTGCTCCAGTATCAACCAAGATCAGGGATTATTTTACACCAATACCACCATCCCACACTATCCTTAAATCCTCATAAAATCCAGGAATTAACTGAACCCTCCACTGAATCTCAAACACAGCGGATCCACGGTCCTCTGGGAAAGTAGATTCCAAAGATTCACAGCACCTTGAAGAAAGAAATGCTTGTGTACGTAACTAGCACCCAAGATATATTGTACTCTGGTATTTTAATGTAAGAGACCTGTCTCCCAATGTGGCACAAGTGTAATATATCAACAAATGTGTAATCAATACTATAAGCTGTTTTATGGTGACAAACCAATGCCCACTATCATAGTCTAGCGCTGTACTTGGATCTGGACTCCAGGGCATAAGATCAGATCGGATTTCACATAGTCTGTTTCTTGGCCTTGCATCGCTGGCAATACCCAAGTTGCAAGCTGCAACAATGGAGACAGTGAATGCAAGCTGCATTGATGTATCCCATGGGCTGGACAACGTCATAGATCAAGTGTTTTCAGCCACAGTTTGAGCAAATCTACATTGTGTACTCATTAATTTCTTTCCTTAGGCAAGAAGCCCAAAACTACACATGCTATTCCAGATGTACGCATTCCAATCCTATATAATTATGGCAAAACTTTATTTGTATGGTCAAATCCAAGTTACCGTGCCATTTGTTTTCCTAATTGCTTCCTGTATCTATATGTTCATTATTCTTCTATAAGGACATTCAGCCTCTCTCAGTCTCTTGCTGGTTAAAAATAATCTTCCTTTTCGTAACAACGGAGTTAACTTCACATTTTCTGCACCATGCATCACATTTGCCCACTCACTTTATCATTCTGCAGTCATTTTGCATTCTCTTCACAGCTTCCCACCTAATATTGTATCTGCAGCAGATTTGGATGCTTTAAACTTGAACCACTCGTCTAAGTCATTGTTGATAGATTGTAAAAATCGAGTCTCAAGTATTTGTGCTATCAGAGCCTGCCAACTGAAAACTAACTACTGTATTTTCTTTTAATTAACCAGTTGTCACTTCATGCTTGCATTAGTATCCTGGCTGCAGAACTGAAGACATGTGAGCCAGAACCAAGTGTGCCTCTTGGCAAGCGGTTCAACATGTGGAAAATTGCCCAGATCTGTCTGCGCCATGAAAAGCAGCTCAGTGGTATCAAAAGGAACGTATTATTAATCCACTGGCCCAAGCACAGTTTGCATTTCAAAGAGCCTCTTAACTGCAGATGTCAACATGAGACCAAAGAGTTCAATTCATGGTAAGGATGAATTTATCTTTTGTGGATGACCCATTGTCAGCCTGAATGCTTATTGGCAAACTTTAGGACCTGGAGGAGATAGTATGTTGGGCACTGCAGTGCTCTTGGTGGGGATGCCAAAACATGTATCACTCACGATACAGCTGAGGAAATAGCTGCTGGTGGTCAAGCCTTTTTGGTTAACCCAGTTGTCAAACCTACAAACCTGCAAATCAAAATGGCACAACAGCTGAGGAAGCACAATCTGCCACAGGTAATGATGGTCCAATTCTACACGGCCATCATAGAGTCTGTTCTCACCTTCTCCATCATGGTCTGGTTTGGCTCAGCCACCAAGCACGACACCTGGAGGCTGCAGCGAATCGTCCAATCAGCAGAGAAGGTTATTGGCTGCAACCTTCCCTCCATTGGTGAACTGTACACTGCAAGGGCCAGGAAGCAAGCGGGCAACATAATCTCTGACCCCTCTCACCCAGGCCACAAACTCTTTGAATCACTTCCCTCTGGAACGCGACTCCGGACTGTCAAAGCTGCCACAGCCAGACATAAAAACAGTATGAGTAATTGCTCTACTCAACAGCCAAAAATCTGTAGCCTCCCTTTGATCTGGTATTTTGTTGGTTCACATGCTTGATCAATGGTGTTTTATCATTAATGTTTATTATTATTAATGTTTAGTGTTTTCTGAGATTCGTAACTGTCACTGTATGTCATGTTGTTACTTGTGGGCGGAGCACCACGGCAAATTCCTTGTATGTGAATACTTGGCCAATAAACTTACTTACTTACTAAAAATTATGATGTTTCTGAATGTGCCTGGCAATCAGATACAATCAAAAAGTTCAGTTAACAAATATAAAAAACTGCAATATAGATTCATGCATTATACCAAACTTGATGCAGGTCCTCTCAGCAAATTCCCAGGTGAAAGTGCTGGAAATTGCCGCAGCTTCCTGTCAGTCTGTGAAGTCCAGCATCAGAGGGTATTTGTGGAGATGCAGAAGAGGAGAAACGGGCAAATTCAGTTTCCACATTCGCTAATGGAGGAATCGAACCCGGGACGTGTGGAACTGCCAGCATTTCCTGGTAAATCTAGGCCAGAATCTACAGAAAAATGTTCCTGCGGCCTGCATTCTTTTTTAAAATCAACACCATTGTCCTTCATAGCTTTGTACCATCCTAAGCAGTGCAGATAAATGCTTTGTGCAACATCATTTCTAAATATTGTGAATTCTGTTAAAAAAGTTATTAAATAAGAAATAGAATGTAAGATATATTTCCAAACTAATTTTAAACTGGATAACACTGATGATCTAATCCTGAAGCTTAGCAAATTATTAAAATATTTACTATAATTGCCAGTCTGCATTTTGCATTTTAACTGCAAATTATATTTTTATTAAGATTAAACTCACTTTAATATTTCCAGTTTTTCTTTAATACTGCACAGAGTAAGATAGCAGTTTAGTGTTCGGATACTGCATTATCTTTTTTGATATTTTTTAATACAGTCATTCATATACATTAACTGCAACAATATTTGCTGTAAAGGTAAATGCCTTTGTGTAATGTTACAACTTTGTATTAATGCCGTTATCCATCTCTCTGTTTCACTTGACCCAGAGTGATATTCCTGGGGAAATATTAGTTCACAGAGTCACACTCTCTTGTATTCCAAATTTAACATCAGCGCTGAGCAGTTTCCACTTAGGAGTAAGCTAAACCTGCCAAATAAAATCTAACCGGCCATGCTTTTGCCTGCCCCACCCCTGCAATCAATCTGAACACAGGTCCTGACCTGAAACATCACCTATCCATGATTTCCAGGGATGCTGCTTGACCCATTTAGTTACTTCAGCATTTTGTGTCTCCCAAATAAAATACAACCTGATCTTAACATACATATCTTATATTATTGCTTTCTTTTTCTGGTCCCGACTATATATTTCAATTTAAATTAGGGTTCACATCTGAAAGGTAGATTACATAACTCATAAAACCATACTAATAGTTTTTCAATATAATTCAGTTATGTATAAAGCAAGTTTTCTTTGGAACCAAAAAATAAATTAAAATGTACACATTTTAATTAACCTTCATCTTGAATGCATAAAATACTTTATTTTACAAGTTACCATATAAACAGAATCCATTGTGTATTACTATTATCCTCCATTTGATCAATCATTGTTTTTAGTCTGAGTTAGACAATGCACTGGCGCAGAATCAATCCCCAGTTTCCAAAAACTATATCAGGTTGATGCAGATTATACATTCAGGTTGACATTAAGCATACCTGCATTACTTACTACTTTATTTCCTTTATTTAAAAAATAGTTCTCTGAATACATCCAAATCCTTTGCAAATTTACTAACATTGTCATTAATACAGACAACCACTGAAAAATGCTTATAAAATTAAGTTTTATATAATCTTCTCAATTTCTGTGCAGTTTTCTACTAACATAGAATGAATGAATCCACTAAATATTGCAAGAGAGAAAATCAAATAGCTGCTTGATATTTCTATACTCACCCATATGATATTCTGCAGTCAAAGATATTCATATATAGAGATGAAAGATAATAACAACTGGGCTTAGGTTAATCTGACTTAAATGTAAATGTTAATACTTTTGTTGTTAATAATAGTCTCTTATTTGATTAGATGAACCATTTTAAGGATTTTCTGGGAAATTGTAGCAATTTATATTTCACACTGTTACCATGGCCACAGACTTCTTCACCCACGTATCCTCATTAAGCTGGGAAAGCATGAAGCGAGCAACATCTCCCCGTGTCACTGCATTTGTAATGGGATTTCCATCTTGATCCGGAACAAAGTAGCCATCATAAGTTAGCATTTCTTTATCTATAGAAAAAAATGTTAAGGGATAAATAAATAAGAAATGCCGATTCATTTGCAGCCACTGTATCAGTGGAATGGAACAAAAGTCAACTAATGGAAGGCATAATGAGGAATTAGGATTGAAATCATTGATGCCATAGTATTTTTAAATACACACAATGAAGAATCCCTTTATAAAAGGATATGTACATGCAATTATGCACTATTTGAGATTAATTCTTGTCAGGATATAAGAAATGTAGTGTTCAAATGAATGATTAATGAGCCTCAACTATGCCCACTCACAGATTTCGCAAATGCTCATTAGGATGCCAGGAAGAAATCTAGTTACCCAAGTGGTGCACATGGTTGAGTTATTATTGGCGCACTCATCATCCATAAAACACATGGATTCATACAATGGGTGGCACAGTGGCACAGCAATAGAATTGCCGCCTTACAGCGCTAGAGGCCCAGGTTCAATCCTGACTACGAGGGCTATCAGTACAGAGTTTGTATGTGCTCCCGTGACCTGCGTGGGTTTTCTCCAGGATCTCCGGTTTCCTCTCACATTCCAAAGATGTATCGTTTTGTAGGTTACTTGGCTTGGCATAATTGTAAATTGTTCCTATTATGTGTCGGATAGTGTAAAGGGCCTGTCCCACTTACGTGTCATTGGCACGCAAATTACGCGACCTCGTGGTCGTGTTGAGCCGAGACGGTCAAGCGTAGGTTGGGCACGATTACATGCATACAGCCGTCTGGAGCGCGTGACGTCATTTGAAGATGGACACAAAGCTGGAGTAACTCAGCGGGACAGGCAGCATCTCTGGAGAGAAGGAATGGGTGACATTTCGTGTCGAGACTTCTTCAGTCTGAAAGAAGGATCTTGACCTGAAACGTCACCCATTCCTTCTCTCCAGAGATGCTGCCGGTCCCGTTGAGATACTCCTGCATTTTGTGTCTATCTTCAATTTTCTTGGCCCCGCTCTGGGAGTAGAAGTGGGGGCGGATCCGGACTGCAACGGCCGTGAGCCCCAGGCCGAGTTCGGCGATCGTGTGCCTGCTTCTGCTGCTGTTGAAGGTGAGACGTTGCGTCGCGCCAGGGTCTTGGGCCTGTCTCACTTTGGCTGTCAGTTCCGCGGCAGGCTGTTGGCGCGCGAAGATTTAGTTCACTGCAAGAATATCAGAGACCCGCGCGATGTCGGGACCAGCCCCGCACAACTCCATACCCCTCCCCGCATCTAAGTGGGACTGGCCCCGCGCGGCCATGCGTGCCCGTACGCCTCAAGCGACCACGATGTCGCATAATTTGCGAGCCAAGGACGCGCAAGTGGGACAGGCCCGTAAGCGTGCGGGATCGTTGGCCGGCGTGGACTCAGTGGGCCGAAGGGCCAGTTTTTGCACTGTATCTCTAAACATAACTGCCTTCCAATTTATAATGTATCCAAATCAGTGGACAGGATTGTGTCACTGAGGTAGATTTTGTTGAACTATGGTTCAGCCATTGTAGCTGCCAGCACAGGCCTCCTTGCGTCACCGTGCCTGGGCCAGGGAAGAGGAGACCGGCCTCAGCAGGGCAATGGGCAGCACTTTTTCAGTGTTTCACCTGACCCTCGGTCCGAAAATCACCTTCCAGGTACCGGAGGTGGAAAACAATGCTGGAGAAACTCACTCCAGCATTTTTTCCACCTTAGATTTTTCCAGCATCTGCAGCTCTTTCTTAAACATTCCAGGTACCAGCGATGACGGACGTTTTCTGGCCGGATGATTGAGGAAAAATATATGCCTGCGGGCCAGATGATTTTGGGTTACGGGCCGGATTTGGCCCATGGGCTGCAGGTTGCCAACCCCTGATCTACATGAAGCGCTGCCACAAGGCGGTGGCATTCATCATCAAGGATCCCTGACTTTGGGCAACACCCTCTTGTTGCATCTAGCATCAGGCAGGAGGTACAGAAGCTCACTTCACCAGATTCAGGAACAGCTACTTTCCTCCAAATATCAGGTTCTTGACAAGACCTGCACAATCTTGATACTGCCTCAGCAACAGACCAACTCTTGCACCACCAAGTTTTCCCAATTGTGTTTGCACTTATGTCTTGTTCATGTTTTTGCAGAGTCTTTTTCAAGTTACTCCAGCTTTTTGCATCTATGTTCAGTTTAAACCAACATCTCTAGTTCCTTCCTACTCAACTTTACCTGTGTAAAGAAGATGCCGCACAACTTAGCCCGGAGGGAATGACCCACGTAGGAATTGAAGGGTCAGGGTTGCTCAAATGCATGGACATTGATAGTAAAGTCATAGCAAGTTGGTGCCTTAAGCATAGGTTGTAGTTAATTCAGGAAACCAACATTTCCTCAGAGAATGGGGCAATTTAACCATTTCCTGTACTGAATCCAAGATCTGGACAAAACCATTTTGTCGCTCTCCACCTCAGCTACCCCAACCATGTATTTGTAAATGGAGTTGCTCTATGCTTGTGAATCATGGACAGTGCACAGCAGACATAACAAGCAGCTGAACCACTTCCACGTGGCTGTTCTCTGTAGAAAACCTTCCATCAAGTGGCAAGACAAGGTTCCAGACGCACAGATTCTGTTCCAGACGTACCTCCCCATCATCTACACATTGCTGAAAGAATCACTAATCAGGTGGGAAGGATGTGTTAGAAAGGATGTTCATAAGTGATAGGAGCAGAAATAGGCCATTCCATTCATCACGTCTACTCCGCCATTCAATCATGGCTGATCTACCTTTCCCTCTCAATCCCATTCTGCTGTCTTCGCCCTATAACCCCTGACAATCTGTCAATCTTTGCCTTATAAAAGCAGTTACCATGGGTACCACTTAACCAAAGGTTACTTGAAGTTAGAAAAATCAATATTCATACCACTGGGCTGTCTGAAAGCAGAACACTGAAGCAGCTGCTTTATGGAGAGCCGACTGATCATGTGGTGGACAGAAACATAGATTCAAAGACTCTTTTCGACCATCCCAGCAGAGTTTCAACATTGACACACACCACTAGGAACAACAGGAACCAGGTTGCCCTGTGTGGTTTTCCTGCATACGATGCAGTGCTCATTCATGTGCAAACGAGGAAACAAAGAGGAAAGGAAACATATAAAATAGGTGCAGGAGCCAGCACCGCCATTCATTGTGATCATGGCTGATCGTCCCCAATCAATAACCCGTGCCTGCCTTCTCCCCATATCCCTTGATTCCACTAGCCCCTAGAGCTTTATCTAACTGTCTCTTAAATCCATCCAGTGACTTGGCCTCCACTGCCCTCTGGCAGGGAATTCAACAAATTCACAACTCTCTGGGTGGAAAGGTTTTTTCTCACCTCAGTCTTAAATGGCCTCGCCTTTATTCTAAGACTGTGGCCCCTGGTTCTGGAAAGAGAATCTAAAAAATCAAGAAATAATGAGGCTACAGCAACCTGACACCTCTATAAACTGTGTGGAAGGAACTTTCAAACACACGTTGATACATTCAGCCATCTTCATTCACATCGCAACACTATAGTCACGATGTCACGTTCCGACTCAAGAATGAGTGAAGAGCATCAGCAACAACACAAGTTGCTGGCTTCTGCGCATTGCTTGAAAATGTATTTTACTGCTGCTCCTGACTAGTTCCAGGAATAAATCAGTGGTGTGTCACTGAATATAGAGTACACCTCCAATTTCCACTCTCCTTTTATCTAGTCATCTTAGGGATGCAAAACCCAGAAGCCAATATTATATTTATTTAACGTAATTGCAAATCCAGATTCTATATCACAGATTTGATCTTGGATATCCACAAATAATCACAATCCCCTTTCAAGGTCAGGGGTGCCTTCAGATTACGTTTGTGCCCAAGCAATCACTACATGACAAGCGGCCAGATTTTGCAGAGAAAATACCATCAACTCCATGCAGAGCTGCCCGTGGCTTCATTGCAAGAGCCAGCACATATAAATAAAGTAACTCTGGAGACTGCAGACAATTTCCCGACTGCTTTCATGCTGCCCTAAAGCAAAGTAGATGTACTGAACAGATTGCTTGAAGCACCTATGCCAGGTCAGACCTGCTGCAGTAAGTTCTCTCCCAGATGTCAATGGGGAACTGCTGGGAGGCATTAGGAAGTGACAGATCCAATGTTTATAATTGCTTGAGTGTGTTTCAATCTATGTTTATTTGTTTGATTTAATAGTTTTGTAAAGTTTTTGAATATTTCTGAATGGTTTTGACAGCCTGAGGCAGGGTTTAGTTCTTTCAGTATTATGGCGGGCAGTTGTTTTGCTCCCATCTTCCTTTTAGACAGGATTGAATAACAGGAAGGCCGTGTCACAATGCTGGGCTGTGCTACTGAGCACAGCTGTGGTAATATTGAAACACTTCTCATTGAAGAAACAATAGCGATATTTTCCCTCACAAATTATGTACCAACAGCTAACAGCAGGAATTCCAATCAACCAACGTAACCTGCCCTGCGCATCTTTGTGGTTCAGCTAGAGGTAAATGGGTGCTACACTGTAAAAACATTCTGCAGTAAATGGAACAAATGTTCTCTTTGCAATCCCAAGTTATTACCAATGATAAATTATCTCATTTCTGAGCTGAGAACCATACTATTCACCTGATCCCTAAACTGAACCCAAACCCTAAATTAAGCATCAAGTGGATATGTCAAGTTTTAATTTGTTTCTTTTATTTCATAGTTCATTTTTATTCTTTCCATTTTGTCATTACCAGACTTTTTCTTCACATCTGCGTTTATATTCTTGGTGACGTTTCTTAATCCAATCTTAACTGCGTAAGTGCAATCAGAACATCCTTAGAATGTCTTATCTTGTCCTGTTTGCCCAGATGAGGCAGTAATCCAGGCTCAGGGCATATTAATTTGCAGACTAGTACAAAGAGTAAACATTCAAGAAGACCTGCACATAAATGTTTAAGCAAGTTCCTCCTCTCTAAACTAATTGTCAGTTAAGCCATGTCAAAAAACCAAAGTTTGACGAAATCGTGGTCATCTTTGATAAATAATGAAACACAGGATATTCATATAATTTGAAGAAGACATTTAAATTTTGTTAGAGCATTGAATGAGTCTTTATGAGAAGTATGTGCTACATCCAAAAATGATCAAACATTGGTGCTTCTCACAGAGCAAGGTTGCAGTGCCAGCAATTGCTTCTCCGATTGCTGAATGTAACATATGGGTGACAATCCTGTCCATGTGTAGAGCATGTCAACACACGTGTTTTACTAACACACAAAAATCACACAATATCAATGCAGGTGAGCTATCAAGAACATTTCAGAACCTTTTCTTAACAATTATAGTATTGCTTCATCATCCGATGTCAATTAAGTTTAATTTTTAAGAACTTACGAACAGCACAAAACTGATTCATTCATCGCTAAATTTGATTGAAGCCTCATAAAGTAAAAATAAATCCGTTGAGATATTCTGAACTCCATCACAGTTTTATTTGGTGGGCAGAAGCAAAGATTCAAGGATATTCTCAAAAACACCTTCGGAAAAAAAAGGGTTGCTTCCTCTGTGTCACTGGCGCAGGGCTGCTCAAAATGGGAAGGAGCACAGGATGGCATTGAAAACCTAGGGTACATTTTTTCAGAACACAAAGGATGGATGCCCAACATAAAAAAGATAAAATAATTATGGAATTTAGTCTGTCAATGAGGCACACTTGATTATGCTTGGAAAAAGCTCCTAGTAAAGTTATGTAATTTTGTAATTAATATATAAATTGTTCAGCTCAACACCTCATGCTTTCACAGTAAATACAGCAAAACTAATTAGCATTTCACAGCCAAACATGACATTCATCAACGCAAAATGAAGGAGAGAGTGTGAAAAGAGTGTGAGGTCTGAAACCATCAGCCGTGATGTTATGAGTATCTGAAAATGCAGCAAAATGCAAAGAAACAAAGAAAGATGGAGAAATGAGCAGGGAGTTTCACAAGAATTCTACAAAATAATTCAAATAGGTTGAGTAAGTGGATGAGATGACTGGAATAATGCGGATAAATGTCAGCCTTTTGTCTTTGGTGGGGGAATGAGCAAAACAGAATATATTTTGAATGGCTCGATTGTAATGTATTGTCTTTCCGTTGACTGGTTAGCACGCAACAAAAGCTTTTAATTGTACCTCGGTACACGTGACAATAAATAAACTAAACTAAATATTAGAAGTTGGCTGGGTGGAACGTACTGGGATACTGAGATGCAGAAATCTGCACTTACAAGTAATCAGAACACAAAAATAAAGGGGCTGGTCTACAAAAGTAAGGCTGTCTTGCTGCAGTTATACAATAAGTAACATGGGCAGTAGTTACCTGAGAGACACTGTGGCATCAGTTTGTATGGTCCCTAGGATAGAAGACTTGTTCAATTAAGGTTGACTTTTATTTACTGCCATTTAAAAGAATGAAGGGTAAAGGGGCTGTCCCACTTGGGCGACCTAATCCGCGAGTTCTGGCGAGTTTGCCCTCGACTCATACTCGCAGCATGGGCGCCACGAGGTCATAGGAGGTCTTCGTAACTCCTTCATGCTCGAGAGTGGTCTCTGCGTATTAGAGGCCTCAGTTAGGTCGTGGCGTTTTTTTCAATATGTTAAAAAAATGCCCGTGGGTAAAAAAAGGTCATCATGGGAAAAAAAGATACTTTTTTTACTCGTAGGTTCAGTCGTAGTAGGTCGTAGTAGGTCAGCATGTTAGTCATAGGTAATCGAGGGTAGTCGAAGGTAGTCAAAGGTAGTCGTAGATAGTCTTCATCATAGTTGAAGGAAGGTCGAAGGGAGGTTGAAGGAGATCGTCTTCACTCTCCACTATTCGGTGTCCAATTTTCCCGAAGTTAGTCATAGCTAGTCGAAGCTGGTCTTCAACATAGTCGAAGGAGGTCGAAGGAGGTCTTCAACATGTCATTTTTTCAAACTCTTCGAAACTCGCCAAGGTCGCCCAAGTGGGACAGCCCCTTAAGCATATTGAGATTTACAAGATCCTCAGGGCAATGACAAGAGGAATGCCTGGAGACTTTCCTTATTTGGATAATCTAAAATCTTGAGAGATAGTTGCAGATTAGGTTCTTCTTCTTACGTATGGCATGCACAGCCAAAAGTACAGATTTGATTAATCCAAATAAGGAGAAAAGGGAAGAGAATCTCCTTTCCTCAAACTGTTGTAGAATTTAATTTTTTAATTCTGCGACCATTGTGAAAAATATACACAGCAGTCACTGATAGGAACTGTACAAACTCCCAAATTGAGAAAAAGGCTTGTTGGTGCAACGGTAGAGTTGCTGCCTTACAGTGCCAAAGACCCGGGTTGGATCCTGAATATGGATGTTGCCTGTAAGGAGTTTGCACATTCTCCCCGTTACCTGCCAGGGTTTCCCATGGGAGCTCCGGTTTCCTTCCACACTCCAAAGACGTACAGGTTTACAGGTTAATTGGCTTGATAAAATTGTAATTTGTCCCTAGTGTGTGTTGGATAGTGTTAATGTGCGGTGATTACTGGTCAATAGACAATAAGTGCAGGAGTAGGTCATTCGGCCCTTCGAGCCAGCACCGCCATTCGCTGTGATCATGGCTGATCATCCGCAATCAGTACCCCGTTCCTGCCTTCTCCCCATACCCCTTGACTGCTATCTTTAAGAGCTCTGTCTAGCTATTTCTTGAAAGCATCCAGAGAACTGGCCTCCACCGCCCTCTGAGACAGAGAATTCCACACTCAGAACTCTCTGGGTGAAAACGTTTTTCCTCATCTCCGTGCTAAATGGCCAACCCCTTATTCTTAAACTGTTCTAGACTCCCCCAACGTAAGGAACACATTTCCTGCCTCTAGTGTGTCCAATACCTTAATATTCTTATACGTTTCAATACGATCCCCTCTTATCCTTCCAAATTCCAGTGTATACAAGCCCAGTCGCTCCATTCTTTCAACACATGACAGTCCCACCATTCCGGGAATTAACCTCATTAACCTACGCTGTACTCCCTCAATAGCAAGAATGTCCTTCCTCAAATTTGGAGATCAAAACTGCTAACAATATTCGAGGTATGGTCTCACCAGGGGCCTGTACAACTGCAGAAAGACCTCTTTGTTCCTATACTCAACTGCTTTTGTTATGAAGGCCAACATGCCATTAGTTTTCTTCACTGCCTGCTTACTTTCAGTGACTGATGTACAAGGACACCCAAATTTCGTTGACTCCTGTTACTGCTATCCAAATGTGCCACTATTTCATCTTTTATAATCGACTCCAGCATCTTCTCCACCACTGATGTTAGGCTAACTGGTCTATAAATCCCTGTTTTCTCTCTCCCTCCTTTCTTAAAAAGTGGGATAACATTAGCTACCTTCCAATCCACAGGAACTGATCCTGAATCTATTGGAAAGTTATCACCAATGCGTTCATGATTTCTAGAGCCACCTCCTTAAGTATGCTGGGTTGCAGAACATCAGGCCCTGGGGATTTATTGGCCTTCAGTCCCATCAGTCTACCCAATGCCATTTCCTGCCTAATGTGAATTTCCTTCAGTTCGTCAGTCACCCTAGGTCCTCTGCCCACTAGTACATCTGGGAGATTGTGTGTGTCTTCCTTAGCGAAGACAGATCCAAAGTACCTGTTCAACTCGTCTGCCTTATTCCCCATAATAAATTGACCTGTTTCTGTCTTCAAGGGACCCACATTTGTCTTAACTAATTTTTTCCTCTTCACATACCTAAAGAAGCTTTTACTATCCTCCTTTATATTCTTGGCTAGCTTACCTTCATACCTCATCTTTTCTCCCCGTATTGCCTATTTAGTTATCTTCTGTTGCTCTTTAAAAGTTTCCCAATCCTCTGGCTTCCCGCTCATCTTTGCTATGTTACACGTTTTCTCTTTTAATTTTATACTGTCCATGACTTCCCTTGTCAGTCACGGTCGCCTCTTACTCCCCTTAGAATCTTTCTTCTTCTTTGGAATGAACTCATCCTGCACCTTCTGTATTATTCCCAGAAATACCTGCCATTGTTGTTCCACTGCCTTTCCAGTCAACTTTGGCCAGCTTCTCCCTCATGGCTCCATAGTCCCCTTTGTTCAACTGTAATAATGACACTTCTGATTTTCCCTTCTCCCTCTCATATTATGGTCACTACCTCCTAATGGCTCCTTTACCTCAAGTTCCCTTATCAAATCCGGTTCATTACACAACACTAAATCCAGAATTGCCTTCTCTGTGGTAGGTTCCAGTACAAGCTGTTCTAAGAATCAATCTTGGAGGCACTCCACAAACTCCCTTTCTTGGGGTCCAGTACCAACCTGATTTTCCCAGTCTACCTGCATGTTGAAATCTCCCATAACAACCGTAGCATTCCCTTTGCTATGTGCCAATTTAAACTCTTGATTCAACTTGCACACTACATGCAGGCTCCTGTTTGGGGGGCTGCAGATAACTCCCATTAGGGTCTTTATGCCCTTACAATTCCTCAGTTCTGTCCATACTGACCACATCTCCTGATTCTATGTCACCCCTTGCATGGGACTGAATTTCATTCCTTACCAACAGAGCAACCCCACCTCCTCTGCCCACCTGTCTGTCTTTTTGATTGGACGTATACTCTTGAATATTCAGTTCCCAGCCCTGGTCCACTTGCAGCCATGTCTCTGTAATTCCCACAACATTAAACTTGCCAATCTCTAACTGAGCCTCAAGCTCATCCACTTTATTTCTCATACTTCGCACCTTCATATACAACATTTTAACTTCAGTATTCACCTCCCCTCTCACACTGGTCACTATTGCCACTGACCTTACTCTCTTATCCCTTCTCGAACTTTCTTTCCCATTAATTCAGGAATCTTTTGTAACTTTTCCTGTACTCACTTCCCATTTAACTCCATCTTTAAACTCCCGATTTGTCAACCCCTCCCCTCCGCTATTTAGTTGAAACCCACACGTGTAGCCCTAGCAAACCTGCCTGCCAGAATGTCGGTCCCCCTCAAGTTAAGGTGTAACCTGTCCCTTTTGTACAGGTCACCCCTAACCCAGAAGAGATCCCAGTGGTCTATAAATCTAAATCCTTGCTCCCTGCTCCAGCCTCCCAGTCACACATTCAGATCCCCTATCTCCCTGTTCCTACCCTCACCAGCACGAGGCACCGGAAGCAATCCAGGGATAACAAACCTAGAAATCCTGTTTTTCAGTCTTCTTCCTATACTCAAACTCACGTTGCAGAACCTCTTTCCTCTTCTTCCCAACATGCTTTGTGCCCACACCACATGTATGGTCCGCGCGGACTCGGCGAGCCGAAGGGCCAATTTCCACGCAGTATCTCTAAACTAAAACAAACTAAACTAAAGCTTGTCAACAATCTCGAGATCACAGAATCATCGTTTTGTAGTGTTTGTTACATTATGTGAACAGCATATGAATTTGTGAAAAGATGCTTATTCATAGATGGGAATCAGGCAACATTGGGGGAAACCTTTATAGAGGTGAATGGAATTGAAAAAAGCAAGATTTTAACCTGTTTCTGGAGCATTCTGAAGTTCCGGAGGTCTGACTGTAGTCCAATCCAGATCCATACACTCCTCGGTCAAATAATTTTCCATCTCATACATGTTGTTCAGTAAGGTACGGATCATGGGGATTAGCAGCCACCGAACCACCCAAGAGGCCTGTTGTGCACTCTCAGCTGTAAAACATGGACACTGCTTTTATTGGAAAAGCTCCACAATCCTTGCGCGGCATAAGAATACACAAACAGAAGTTGTCACATTGGTCTCCCACACCTACTCCATCATTCAATGAGATTGTGACTGATCCTTTACCTCAGCACCACTCTCCTACACTTCCAGATCTATTCCCATTGGATATGCTCACTGACAATGCCTCCATACCTGTTCAGCACAAAGGATTCTAAAGAGCCACTATCCTTTTGATAAAGAGTGGCACAGTGATAGAGTTGCTACCTTACAATGCCAGAGACCCGGGTTAGATGCTGACCATGGTTCTGTGCGGAGTTTGCACATTCTCCCCGTTACAGTGTGAGTTTTCTCCGGGTGCTCCGATTTCCTCCCACACTCTAAAGACCTACAGGTTTTTAGGTTGGCCCTAGTCTGTAGGATAGTGGGAATGTACAGGGTGATCGCTGGTCGGCACTGACTTGGTGGGCTGAATGGCCTGTTTCCGCACTGTATTTCTAAAGTAAATTCTAAAAAAAAGGCACCTCTTCTCTGTCCTAAATGCTGGACCCCTCATTTTGACATTGTAGCCCCTGGTTCCAGAAACCCCAATTAGTGGAACCAACAACTCAGTTTGTATCCTTTCAAGCCTGCCAAGAGTTTTATTCATTACAATAATTAGTCCTCATGGGAGTAGAGCTGATATGTTTGAGTCAACTATTCTTGTCATATCAGTGTTGCTATTTGGACCTAGTATTTTTCCCACTCACAACTCTGGTAAAGTATGATGGTGACACATTTAGTGAAATCACAGAAATGTTTGAAAAACATTCTAATGGTTCGGATGATCAAATTTATGATAATTACCAAATATGAAGGCATACAAGAGTCCCGTCAACTCTCTGAATTACATAATATTGTGTAAATATAATTACAGAGATCAACTTTGTTTTCAAGACCGTATATTTACATTAACAAGGTACTCTATAAAAACTTTAGCATGCTCATATTCAACTGGAAAGTTAATTGACAAGCAAATGTTGGTGGCAGTCGTTGATCTGTGAATTAAAAACACCGGTAAAATATCGCCTGTGCTTTTTTCTGAAAGATATTCTTATAGGAGCGGAAGGTACCCATAAGATTAACTTCACAAAGTATGTGGCGAAAAAATTCATACACAAATAATTGGTACTATATTCCTCTCAGTGAAGAAGTCTAACTGATAGAGGTGTGGGATAATGCTGGGAGTTTGCGAGCATGCGTAATCAAACCACATTCAAAAAATGGTTGATAATAAAATATGAACTCAAAGTTATGGATAAAATAATAATATGTAATAATAACATGCCTACCCGCAAAAGTATTAAAGGTATCTTGCTCCCCCTCACAGTGCCAGAGACCCGGGTTTGATCCTGACCTCAGGTGCTCAATGTGGATTTCTCCCTGTGGCCACATGGGTTTCCTCTAGATGCTCCAGGTTCCTCCCGCATCCCAAAGACGGCTGGGTTTGCAGGTGGATTGGCCTCAGCTAGTTGCCGCTAATATGTAGGGTGATTTAAGAAAAAATAGGGATAAGCTAGAACTTGTGTGAATGGCCACATAAGGCAGAGGAGGCCAATTCACTGGATATTTTCAAGAGAGAGAGAGATTTAGCTTAGGGCTAAAGGAATCAAGGGATATGGGGAAAACGCAGGAACAGGGTACTGATTTTGGATGATCAGCCTTGATCATATTGGATGGCGGTGCTGGCTCGAAGGTGCCTACTCTTTCTACTACTAGAGAATGCACCTATTTTCTATGTTCTATGTTTTCTATGTGATCGATGGCCAATGTGGACTTGATGGGCCAAAAGGCATGATTCCATGCTGTTTCTCCAAACTAACTCTTGAACATCACCAAATATAGCAGAAATAATGTGAGTCTCTCTATAAATCATTTATAATTTATACAAATAATGTGTATATGAGTTGCATGCCATATGACATTCCACTCTGACCTTTGTGTATATTTATATATATAAATTCTTTGTATAAATTATAAATGATTTATATAAATTATTTATATAGAATAGTAAATAGTTTTCATACTATATAAATACTAGTAAATCATGTGAGTCTCTGTATACGAGGGCACAATGTAAATACCCTCATGAGTAAATGAATGGAAGGATAAAGAAAATTGCTGAGATATGAAATCTGAATAGAGAAAGTCAAAGAAATACATCTTTCATAATTTAGGCTATATTAATGTACTTTAATTCAGCATTGTGCGTTTATGCTTACTGTGCAAATCTCAATGATTGGTATCTTTGTTCTCGATCCTCCTGGACATATAGTTTCTTTACGAGTGACATAGGTCACTCATATAGAAACTTTTATCAGTGACTTCTGTACTATCTTATGAAGACCAGCTTGATTTGGTCCAGGGAATGAATCTTCCTTGTAACGGATGCATTGGTTTCACCAGACACTCTCACCACCACTGCACTCCCCCCTCCTTTGACTCAACCTCACCTCACTGTAGATGCCCTTCTGAAACCAAGCCCATTTAAATCTCTGAGTTCACAACTCCGACATTCCTTCCCCAGCTGAGCCCATCCCTAATCCTGGATGCTTTGTTCTGACCTAGCTGAATCCAGCCATGGATCCACCGATGAGATTTATGTAAACACAAACAAAACACGAGTTGATTGCCATATGACATTCCACTCTGACCTTTGTGAACTGGTTTATTTTTTCCATAACCCGACTGAATACCCAACCTTACTCTGTGCACTGATCCCTGGTCTCTCTCTCCCTAACAATCTTTGTATTATCCTTACTTCACATCTATGTCTTGTGCAACCTCCCCACTTCGCAAACTATTACTGCTCCTCGATGGTAGAGCAGATGAAGGAGAGATCTTTGTCCATGTAAGACCCAAACTACTGCACATATATTTTGTGGGCATGGAGTGCGATAGAAAAACATGTATAAACCACATGTTGGCACGGAATTATTTCTAGGCCACATTGTAGTAGAAAGCAAGGATAGGAGGGTCAACGCTGTTGACTAAAGATTTCATAGATATATGTATAGAGCTATACAGCATGGAAACAAGTCCTTTGGATCAACCTATCAATGTTAACCAAGGTGATTATCTATGTTAATCCCATGATTATAACTATCTAACCCTCATGATTTTATAAATCTCCATAAGGTCACTCCTCGGCTTCCTTTGCTCCAGGGACAACAGTCCCAACCTGTCCAATCTCTCCTTACAAAACAAACCATCCTGTCCATCCATGACTTTCTTGTCAATCTTTTCTGCACAATCTCTACCTCAATTTCATCCTCCCTATAGTGTGGTGACTAGAACTGCACACAGTACACCAACTCAGGCCCATCTAGTGTTTTGTACAACTGTAACATGACGTCCCAACTCCTACACTCAAAAAGCCATGGTTGATGAAGGCAAGCATACACACCTGCCTTTCTTCATCTACACTTTCAAGCAACAATGTAAGTACCCCAAGATCTTGCTGTTTAATAACACTCCACAGGGCATCGCCACTCACTGGGTATGTCCTGGCTTTCTTTAACTTCCCAAAACTTTGCATATGTCTGAGTACAGTTCCATCAGCTATTCCCCATCTTCACTTTCCCAGTAGATCTAGATCCTGTTATAACCTTGGACAATCTTCCTCACTTTCCACTATGCCACCAACTTACATTATCTTTGAGGTCACTAATATATATGACAAACAATAAAGGACCCAGAATCATTCACTGTGGTCCACTATTAGTTACAGGTCCCCAATCTAAAAGTCACTCCCACCTTCTGCCTCCTACTACCAAGCCAGCTTTGTATCCAGTTTGCTATCTCACCCAAGACCCCATGGCTAGTCAAGAACAGTTCTCACATCACATTTCAAATGGTATATGAACCCATCCTTCTTCCATAATGTTCATCAAACTGCTGAGCAATTCCAGCATGTTCAGATTTCCCTTATAGTTTGTATTGTATGTATAATTTATGTTCACACGGTAATGTTCTCACTTCTAAATCTTTACTTTTCAGATGATACTTCATGCGCGGTATTATTACTTCATATGATATCCATGGACATTGGCTTGGCTAAAACATTTTTTTCTAGTCTTTAAATGTAATAAATGCAAATTTAATGAAAATGTAAATAGGAACAGCGAGTTCTTGCTTTCATTTACTTTACTCCCATTAAAGTCAATGTACGATATGCTGTGCTTGTTTGCAGCCACTGATAGACTTGCAATACCTCACATATATCCTTCACTATTAATTGTCAGTATGCCATTCAGTTTTCTTGCCTTCTTTTGTTCTTCCAGCCATGTGAACTCCTATTGAGGCGTGGCCTCTGTATTCTTCCTCAAAAATGTAACAATCACATTAACTTTTATTCACATTAAATTTGTCAATTACTCGCCTGATAAATGGAAAGCTTACAAATGCCATTCTCTTGTTTGTTCCATTTTTCCTCTACATTCAAAATAATTCCCAACCCTCTTGCACCAATTTTGTGCCATCCACAAATTTTGAAAATATAACTAGGGGTCAACATAGTGGCACAGCTGGTAGAGCTGCTGCCTCACAGTGTCAGAGACCTGGGTTTGATCCTGGTCTCGGGTATTGGCTGTGTGGAGTTTGCATGTTCTCCCTGTGACCGTGTGGGTTTCCTTCGGGTGCTCCAGTTTCCTTCCATAATACGTGCGGCAGTAGGCAGAAGATAGGGATGTAAGAAACATCCCTATAGGGATGAAAGGTTTTGGTGAACCTTTGTAACTTTATCAGTACCGGAAACATGGTGACACTTGTATACTGTTACGTGAGGTCTGCTAAGCATTTTACTGTACCTAGGTGCATGTGACAATAAAGCATCATTGTATAATTGAACCAGGACAGGTAGGTATCCAAATTATTTTTTCATTCTAGTTTTTCCATTCCATTCTGTCTGAAGAAGGGTCTTGACCTGAAACACCACCCATTCCTTCTTTTCAGAGATGTTGCCCGTCCTGAGCTACTCAACCTTTTTATGTTTAAATTCTACATTTTTCCATTCGAAATTCCTATACTCCATTTATAATAGAACATTCACATTATATTCACTACCTATCAAAATAAATAATATTGCAATTCTATCGTGATGTGTTTAAATAATGTGTTACATTCCAATGTGTTACATTTATTGCACATATACAATGGTCTAAGGACTCACTTTGTGTGTACCAGGATGTCATTGCGATAATTCGTTTCACTTTTGCCAGGCGCATTGAAGCAACAATAGCTTTCATTGATTCTGTATATCGAGTAACTTGAGAAAATATGCTTATTGGGAAACCAAGGCAGGACATGACAACATCCTGCTCATTAAAGTGCTCCACAAGGCTATCGGCGGAGAAGATATCTGCTTGAACAACCTGCAAAAGAATTGATAAATGCATAAGAAGCAGTTTGTATCAGGCTGCAAGTTGTCATATATAGAGGGAATTCGAAGCACAGTATAATTTTCTAATTTGAGGAAGATACAAATGTAAATTGCAGAATACAGAAATGTCTATGATGCCAGAAATACCTTCAGGTCGTCATGATGAATGGTGAGTTTGCTGGGAGTCCTCACCACAGCAGTCACCATGTGACCCTGCTGCAGGGCTTGCCTCACTAGAAACTGCCCCGTTTGGCCGGTGGCACCAAGCACCAAGACTTTCATTCTTCAGTCTGAAAGAGACAAACAATAAGCAACACAGTCAACAGATGGTGGATATTTAGAATTTCAAATGAAATTCAAGGACAAATAACTTCCTTGTGCATCCCAAATGCATTTTCACAGTTCTGACTTCAATTATGAGAACTCACATGTTCACTCCACTCCAAACTACATGTATGTATGTTGCCAGAAGTAAGTTGGGAGCTGCAAGATGCTGCGTCTAAGATACTCACTTTTGGATTTTGGCTTTAGAAAAAGGCGGAAAATGGTAAAGACTGGAGTGACTAAGTGGGTCAGGCAGCCTCTGTGGAGGGAATGGACAGATGACATTTTGGGTTGGGACCTTTCTTCAGATTGATAGAATGGAGGGGGAAGGAGGGGGGTGAAAGCTGGAAAAGAGGGGTGGGGTGGGTAAACCCTGGCAAGTGATAGGTGGATACAAGTATGGAGGGTGTTTGATTGGCAGATGGGTGACGCTAGTGACAAAACTTAGAGGTGAAAAGGAGACTTAATATCCCATGTGTCAGATAAGGAAAGAATAGGAGTGAAATGTAAAGCCAGAAGGAGGGATGTGGGCTGGGGGGGAATGGGTGAATAAAACGGGAAATAAGAGACCCTGGGGAGGGGGATGAGTGTACAAAGAAGAGGAAAGGAGTAGGGTGACTAGGGCAGTGGGAGAAAAATGTACACCAATGTTGGAGAGGGGCAGAGGAAAGGGAGGAGTAGGGAGAAAATGAAGGATTCAGTGGTGGAGGTGGGGGACTATTACTTAAAATTAATGTTCATAACATTGGGCTGTAGGATGCCCAAACAGAATATGAGGTATTGTTCTTCAACTGGCCAAGACAAAGGCCAGATTAATGGGAGCAACAATGCCTTTAAATATGTTCTTAGTGTAATTGGTTTGTAGACTCTTCATTTAAAATCCCCTTGGTGTGTGCCCACTGAACATAATTAAGTGGTTTTCCCGCCAAGGTCTGAGAGACATGGTGTGTTGTTCTCTGTGCTCCCCTTAGAACTGGGCTGGAACTCTACATGTTAACTATCAGGCTTGTTTATTCCATGGCTCATGTCACATTTACTATTGATTATTTTGTAATTTATTCTTTCTTCATCTTGGCTGAAACCAAAAAAAATAAACATGTATTAACAAGTGCAATTAAGGATGATTTGTCATCTTCTTGATTTATATCTCCATCAAAAAGCCACACAATAATGTTCATTAATGGTGACCATCTCGAATCGCTCATGTTCCAGAACAAAATATGATGTAACTTTTGGATAATTAAAGGTATAACTGTCACAAAAAAAGAAAATTTATTGATGCATAAAGTAGCAATTCTGATTGACCTAGAATTTTGAAATGTAATTCTATTCCTATTTTTTTTTCAAATGTACCATTTAGTTACAACTAGACTAAGTGGGACCCATTGTGTCCCTGTCACACGGGAGGCCTGGTCCCCCAATGCAACCCGTTCGCCATTGCAATATTCCACCACTCACCCGTTCCCCCAATGCAACACGTCCCCACAACGCAATATTGCACCACTCACGCATAGCCCCCAACTGCGCAGGCACGGCTCATTTCCCCTCATCCCCCAGCACTCCCTCCCCCTCCTCTTCACCCTCCCTCTTCTTTCTCCTCTCCCCCTCCCCTCCTCCTCCTTCTCCTTTCCCCTACCCTCAGTCACCTCCTCCCTCCCTCCATTAAGTACATAGGAATGCAGTTGTAGGGCACATCAAGGTTTGGCTGATGAACAGAAAACCAAGAGTGGAATAAATGGGTCATTATTTTTGGTCTAGCTATAACGTGGCACACTATGAGGTTTGGTGCTGGCACCACAACTATATCAATGATTTTGGAAGAGAGGACTAAATCTATTAGGGAAAGAAACTCCATCAATCCAGCACTTGAAATAGGAATGAGGTAAAACCTCTGTAACCAGAGGGTGGTGAATCTGTGGAATTCATTGCCACAGACAGTTGTGGAGGCCAATTCATCGGGAATTTTTAAGGGGAAAGTGATAGGTTTGTTAGTGAGGGCATCAAAGGTGACATGGAAAAGGGGGAAAATGGGTTTGAGGGGGAAAAATGATCAAATCGCAGGGCTGACACGATGGGCCGAGTGGCCAAATTCTACTCCTATGACTTATGGCCTTGTGGTTACCTTTGTGGTGCCAGACTATCAGGTAATGTGGACTATTGAACATTACTCATTTTGGGGTCATTCAGCATGAACACAGGCCCTAAAGCCCAAATTGTCCATATTGACCAATATGTCCCATCTATGATCAACTCATCTGCCGGCATTTGGCCTATGTGCCTCTTAACCTTTCCTGTTCATGTACCTGTCCACTTAATACCCAAACACACTTTATTTCTTTTTTTTTACACACATGTTACACCATCATATTATGCATTTCCTGGTTAATCTGGAGCATTGAAAGGGAGCAGGAAATCCAAGTTCCTGACAACCCTGGCTCTGACTGCAATTTGGGCTCCTCGAACATTTTCTGTTCTAATGACTGAGCCAGATGCTGAACTGACATGGTTTGAAACAAACAGATGCTGTTTTAAAGGTTTCCAATTTTGCCGATATAATAATACATTGTGATGATCGATCTTGTGTGTTGAGAGAAGGGTGCAGAGAGATTTTGAGGGAATACAGACTGGATGAATGAATGGCAGATGGAATATCACATGGGAAAAATAAAAAGGCAGATATTTTTTTAAATACAAGATACAAGAAACATTTATTTGTCACATGTGCCAGATGGCACAGTGAAATGTGATTACCATACAATAAATGATGAAAGAACTGAAAAATATTGGTGATCAGAAGGACCTAGGTGTTCTTGGGCTTGTATTTCTATAAATTAAATGCTGGTACTTCAAGTAATTAGTGTGGTATGCTGGTCTTTATTGTTACATACATAGCCAATAGGTGCAGGAGTAGGCCATTCGGCCCTTTGAGTCATTCAATGTGATCATGGCTGATCATCCACATTCAGTACCCCGTTCCTACCTTCTTCTCATAGCCCTTGATTCCGCAAGCCCTAAGAGCTCTATCTATCTCTCTGAGAAGATTAGAGTTCAGGAATAATGACTGCAACTACATAGCATCATCTATTCTCTTGGAAATGTCTACCTTACCAGTTCTCTTTGAAATACATACACAAGGGATTACAGATGCCGGTTTCTAAAAAAGACACAACGTGCTGGAGGAACTTACTGGGTCAGCGACCACCTCTGGATTACATAGATTGATGACATTTATGGTAGGGACCCTTCTTCAGCCTGATCATAGTAGGGGAAAGAAAGCTGGTAGAGAGGTGGGAACAGAACAAAGCCTGGCAAGTAATAGGTGGATACAAGTATGAGGAGTTTGATTTGCAGATGGTTGGACAAAGCCCAGAGATGAAAAGACAAAAGGTCGTGAGACAATAGAGAAGAGGCATAATATGTGAAGCCAGAGGAAGGAATATGTGGAAAGCAATGGCCGAGGAGGGAAAAGAGGAGCAATATTGTGGGAGAAATTAGTGCGTATCCAGATGGGACAGAGGAAACAGATTGGGGGGGGGGGAAAGGAGGTGGGTTGTCAGTTGGTTACCTAATATTGGGAAATTCAATGTTCACAAAGTGCTGGAGTAATTTATCAGGTCAGGCAGCATCTCTGGAGAACAGGCAAAGGTGATGTTTAGGATTGGGACCCTACTTCAGACTGATTGTAGTATACATGGTCTCACCAATGACCACTTATACCTGCCCTTGTCCTCCCCCCTCACCTCCATCCAGAGACCCCAACACAGCACTCCTTCCAGTTGAGACAGAGGTTCATATGCACCTCCTCTAACCTCATCTACTGCATCCAGTGTTCCCAATGTAGGCTCCTGTACGTTGGCGAGATCAAGCGTTGACTCGGCGACTGCTCCACTGAACTGCTGTGCTTGTTCCAAGACCCAGGGAATCTCCCAGTTGACAACCATTTTAACTCACATTCCCATTATCATACTGACCTTGCTGACCTGGGCCTCCTCCATTGCCAGAGTGTGGCTATATGTAAATTAGGGGAACAGCTACTCATATTTTGCTTGGGTAGCCTACAACACAGCGGTATGAACGTTGAATTCTCTAATTTTAGGCAACTTCTATAAACACCTCCCTCTCCCTTCCCCCCTGCTCTCCCCCTCTCCTGCCATCCTCCATTACAAGTCAGTTAACTAGTTCCACAGTTCGCATGCATCCCTCTTGGTCTCCAGCCAACAGGCAGTTTATCGGGGAAACTCCTTGCCAAAGTTTAGCTGTTGCCAGCCCCAACTTGTCCTGTTTTTTTCTTCACTTCCAGTTGTTTCCCCTCTCTCCCTACTACAATCAATCCGAAGAAGGGTCTGGACCAAAAACGTCACCTATCTATTTTCTCCAAGGTCATGATGGGAATGGGAGTCAAAATGGTGAGCAACTGGGAGATCCAGCAGGCCTTGATGGACCAAGCAGGTTTCGACGAGCACAGACCTTTCCGTCCTGTCTTTCCTTTAATGGGTTAATTTACTGTTTTTCAGCTCTGTCTTGACCATTCATATTTTAAAAATATCTTATCAGATCCCCTCACAACCTCCTCTATGCCAAGGGAGAACAGTTTCTTCCTTGAATCCACTAGCTGTAATGTACATGCATATGCAGATCTTCACTTCAAATGTGACACATTGTAAACGACAGGCACTCCCTAACTTATATAATGGGCCTGTCCCACTTGGGCATCATTTGCTTGTCACCCAGGTGGCACGCAAGGATTTTGTGAATCCCAAAATCCTGGGGAGTCACGCGCTAGCGCGCGTCACTGCCTACCCCAGAACATCTCACCACGCGCCATGCGCACGTAATGCACGCCATGAGGATAAGGGGGAATTCTAAGGATAAGGGGGAATTCCTTTAGGACCGAGATGAGGAAAACATTCTTTACACAGAGAGTGGTGAGTCTCTGGAATTCTCTGCCACAGAAGGTAGTTGAGGCCAGTTCATTGGCTATATTTAAGAGGGCGTTAGATGTGGCACTTGTGGCTAAAGGGATCAGGGGGTATGGAGAGAAGGCAGGTACGGGATACTGAGTTGGATGATCAGCCATGATCACATTGAATGGCGGTGCAGGCTCGAAGGGCCGAATGGCCTACTCCTGCACCTATTTTTCTATGTTTCTATCTTCATCGTCCCCAGGCGTTGAAGTTTCTGAACCAGGTTGTGGTTCAAAAGGCATTGGGCAGACCACATTTTGAATATTGTGAGCAGTTTTGGGCCCCATATATGAGGAGGGGTGTTCGGTAGGGCCCCTAGGAGTTTACCAGAATGATCCCAGGGATAATTGGGTTCATGTAGATAGAGCGTTTGATGGCTCTGGTTAGAAGGATGAAGGGAAATCTCATTGAGAGCTACCGAACAATGAAAGGCCTGGAAAGAGTTAATGTGGAGAGGATGTTTCCAGTAATGGGAGAGTCTAGGAGAGCACAGCCTTGGAATAAAAGCACGTATCTTTCGAATGAGGAGAAATATCTTCAGCCAGATGGTGGCGAATCTATGGAATTCATTGCCTGTCACTGCCAAAATAACTGCCGCTTCCAAGGTTACTCCACATGGAAAGTTAACCCCCCCTTGGTGTATTTTCCCGGCTGCAGACTATAATTTTAGTACACTCTTTGTTTCTTTTCCCTCTCGGTCCCAGCAGAGTGTGTTTGAAGTGTTCTTAATTTTTCTTTTACCATGTAAATTGAGGTCATATACACTCCTCGGAAGACCTATGGACAAATTTAAACTACACATTGCTCTTTTTCAGATGTGGAGGACGTTATTGCCTTAGATGTCGATTTGGTGTCTTCGAGTAATTTCTCTTTGGTGTCAGAATTTCAGCGAAGTGATATCATACATGAAAAATAATATTAATAGATAATTTATCAACGCCTGCAAGAATCACTGCCAGAAAAACAGGATCATTGTTCCTTACTCCTAAATCCATCATGAAATACAACTTATAGCGTTCAGAAAAGTAATAATCCTTCCACAGCACGCATAGTAAAATGTTTCAATGTGTAACAAAATAAACAACACAGTTTAACAGGACATACTCACTTTGTTGAAAAAACACGCTGTCGCTCAGTTTCCCCCTTGACGGCAGTTGCAAGGGAATGATTGAACTTGTCAAGTTCTGTGTACTCTATTTTGAAATCAGTGGCTTTCAAAAGAAGTATTACACAAACAGCTCTTTATCCGGGTGCTGGAGCCCAACCCCAAAACCTTATCGCCCTATCCAAGTAAACCACGGTATTTACATAAACGGCGTCAACTACAATTCAATTAAGTGGCCGGCGGCAGTTTACAAGCGTTGTACTGTATTTCCACGATGCCGCAGAATGTAGGCAGTGAAGTTCAGTAACAAAGTTCATTTGTTATATGTGACCCCGTGGAGGAACGCACTCCTGTTACAGCATGTTCCAAAACATATCTATCTCAAAGACTTAAACACTGAGGGTTACACAAAAAGCTGGAGAAACTCAGCGGGTGCAGCAGCATCTAAGGAGCGAAGGAGATAGGCGACGTTTCGGGTCGAGACCCTTCTTCAGGGTCTCGACCCGAAACGTCGCCTATCTCCTTCGCTCCTTAGATGCTGCTGCACCCGCTGAGTTTCTCCAGCTTTTTGTGTAACCCTCGATTCTCCAGCATCTGCAGTTCGTTCTTTAACACTTAAACACTGAGGGCGGTTCGGACAGAACCGCCTTCGGAACAAAAAACCTTTTGGCTTTAGCCCTGTAATCCGACTATATACCTCCCGGCACCTGCACACCGTAATTTTTATGTTTGGTTATAAAACGCTCACCTCAGTTCAAACAAACAATTGACCTTGCCCCACCCCGTGTGGACGAGTCTCACATTTCTACCGCACTTTGCTAGTACTGTACTCGAACGAAACAAAAAGCGCTGGATGAATTCAGTGGGACAGTCAGTATCTGTGGAGGGCAAACAGCCAACATTTCTGTGTTAAGGAAATGCAGATGCTGGAGAATCGAGGGTACACAAAAGGCTGGAGAAACTCAGCGGGAGCAGCAGCATCTAAGGAGCGAAGGAGATAGGCGACGTTTCTGGTCGAGACCCTTCTTCGGACTGGTACTGGACTCAGATTTTGAATCTGAAAAGGGGTCCCGACCCGAAACGTCTCTGGCCATTTCCTCCGCAGATGTTGCGTGGCCGCTGACTTTCCCCCCGCAGTTTGGGCTTATTTTTATTGTTGGAGTGCAATATTATTTCTGCACCTACAGGTGGTGAATTTTATTATTGTCGCAGATCAGCTTAAAGTACACGGATAGAATTGTTGTACAAAACAAAAATTGTGTTTAAGGTATGAAGTTCGGCGTGCCATCACATGTAACCCAATACACGTCAAAAAAGTGAAATAGTCACATGGATAACAATGTTGTCTACAAGGATTCAGCACATTACTGTTGAAAAAACAAACTTGGTTTAACTTTTAGTAGTTGGTTCCGAATTCAAGGTACTCTTTGCAGGATCGGGTTGATTGGGGACCAACTGACCAATGTTTCCCAGTCAACAACCTGCATTACTTCATAGAAACATAGAAATTAGGTGCAGGAGTAGGCTATTCGGCCCTCCGAGCCTGCACCGCCATTCAACATGATCATGGCTGATCATCCAAATCAGTATCCCATACCTGCCTTCTCTCCATACCCTCTGATCACCTTAGCCACAAGGGCCACCTAACTCCCTTTTAAATATAGCCAATGAACTGGCCTCAACTACCCTCTGTGGCAGAGAGTTCCAGAGACCCACCACTCTGTGTGTGAAAAAAGTCCTTCTCATCTCGGTCCTAGAAGTTGAACGTTGGCTTTGCCAACTACACACCTTAAACTATATGATCTTTGCCTTAAACTACAGCTCCCATTTTCTTCCGGTGTGTAGGTACTGACAATGCGGAATAGGGGGCGTTGACATGGAATGGAATACTTTATTGTCACGTGTGACTAGGCACAGTGACGTTTGTTGCTTGCATACCCAATGTATACAAATAGCAACCAAAGTTACAAAGCACACCGACTCCCCTTTTGATTGGGTACTTGTCCATTGGAAATCCATGAGATGGATGGCCTACAGTAACACTGTACACATGTTTATCCCAGTCTTTGTCTAGACTGCTAGGACACTGGAACCTGCTCCACCGTGCCAGCGTTAACAATGCCTATTTGATTGGCACCCCAACAACATGAACCCCATTCACACTTAATCCACAGCTTCTATTGCCAAGAAGGACAAGTGTTTGTAGTCCGTGAGAACACTTCCACTTGGATACACAAGGAACAGCAGGTGCTGATTTACAAAAGAAAAGCTCAGAGTGCTGGAGGTAATTTAGTGGTCAAGCAGCATCTCTGGGGCATGTGGGTCGGGGCCCTTCTTCTGACTGATTGTAGCGGGGGGGGGGGGGGGGGGAAGCTGGATAAGAGGTGGGGGCAGCACAAACCCTGGCAAGTAATAGGTGGCTACAGGGAAAGGGGTTTTATTAGCAGATGGGTGAAGAGGAGTGAAATGTAAAGTCTGAGGGAGGGATATAGGTAGAAAGGTATGGAGGAGAAAATTGAAATGCGGGCACCAATCTCTCTCCTGTGCTCTACCTATACTCACATCTATTTTTCTCCTTCCCTTCAGCTTACATCTTTTCTCTGGCTTCACAATTTGCAACTCGTCAATCCTTTTGTCTCACATCTTTGTCTCACATCTGGTCTTTTGTCCAACCATTTGCCCATCACCCCCCCCCCCCCCCTTCCCCACTACTCCTCTCTTCCAGCTTCCAACCCCAATAATCAATATGACCCGACGCGAAACGTCACCCATTCCTTCTCTCCAGAGCTGCTGCCTGTCCCGCTGGGTTACTCCTGCATTCTGCATCTATCTTTATTGTAAACTAGCATCTGTGCAGTTATTTCTGACACACTTCTCCGGGGGTGCACTTTGTTTCATGTATTTTGTGTTTGTGTTTTTATGACAGTTGGCAGATCAATTTCCCGCCTGGGATAAATAACGTTTTTTAAAATATAAATAAACTTGTTTTCTCGTTTATTGTATTGTTTACAATGTACGATGCTTACATTTTCTGTAGTGCTGCTGCAAGTAAGAATTGAATTGTTCTATCTGGGACATATTACACTTTAATTTCATGTGTTTTGTATTTTATGACTGTTGGCAGATCAATTTCCCTCCTGGGATAAATAAAGTTCTATCGTATGGAATCGTAGGTAGATAAAAGTGCTGGAGAAATTGGGTGAGGTAGCATTTATGGAGCGAAGGAAATAGGCAACGTTTCGGGCCGAAGCGTTGCCTATTTCCTTCGCTCCATAGATGCTGCCTCAGCACCTGAGTTTCTCCAGCATTTTTGTCTTGCCTTCGATTTTCCAGCATCTGCAGCTCCTTCTTAAACATCGTGTCGTATTGTGGAGCTTGCAATGTCGAAATAGCGTTGGCTCCGCCGTGCATTGCGTGTCCCCGTCAGCCGCCGTAGGGGGTTGGAACGCGGTGCTGGCGGCAGCGTGTCCGCGCGCTCCGGGCCGGGACAATCAGCACCATGTCCGCGAGGAACAACAACAAGCTGCCCGGGAACCTGCCGCAGCTGCAGAACCTCATCAAGCGGGACCCGCACTCCTACACCGAGGAGGTGAGTGGCGCATCCGCCGCCGCCGCCGAGCCTGCACCACCACCTACTCCAACAGATAGATGCTAAATACTGCAGTAACCCAGAGGGTCAGGCAGCATCTCTGGCGAGAAGG
Source organism: Raja brachyura (assembly GCA_963514005.1). Next base: position 115,417,176 of record OY740781.1, on the reverse strand, counting down.
AATGGGTGACGTTTCGGGTCGAGACCCTTCTTCAGACTCAACTTCAGTAGAAGGGTCTCGACCCGAAACGTCACCCATTCCTTACCTTCTCACCAGAGATGCTGTCTGTCCCGCTGACTGAGTTATTCCAGCTTTTGGGGTCTATCATCGGTTTAAAGCAGCATCTACTTCCTACACCGACTCGAGCCACAGTGAGTAGGCAGGCAGTGGAGGCCAATTCACTGGATGTTTTCAAGAGAGATAGATTTAGCTCTTAGGGCTAAGGGAATCGAGGGATATGGGGGGGAAAGCAGGAACGGGGTACTGTGAACCTAGCCGTTATCATTAGAGCGTCAGATTTGTTTTAAACTAATTCTCCCAGTTTGCAGATCTATGGTTTAATGTGCCCATGGTATTTTAGGATGTCACGAGCTCAAAAGTGAACGTGGCCCTTGTTTTGGTGCTTCTTAAACTTCAATGAGCTTTGTTTGCCACCACGCTTTGGTCCTGCGTTGTGACATAGAACTGTACAGTGTGGAAACATGGAACTGTAGATGCTGGTTTACACTAAAAGACAAAGTGCTGGAGTAACTCAGTGGGTCAGGCAGTATATCTGGAGAACATGGATAGGTGAGGTTTATGGTCGGGACCCTATTTCTGTGCAGCACATGAACACACTTTCCGGCCCATAATATCTGTGCTGAACATGATCCCTTTAAGCTAAACTCCTCCCCCTGCACGTGATCCATAGCCTTCCATTCCCTGCATGTCCACGTGCCTCTCAAAGTCTCTTTAAATGTCATTATCGTATCTGCCTCCACCATAACCCCAGCAGCGTGTTCTAGTTATTCACCACTCTGTGCAAAGAAAAACCTGCTATGGTTTTGGTTTCCTGTTCCTCCAAAATATTCCAAATGGAATTTAAACTGGAGGTGGTGGAGGGTGGACTTAAGCAAGAAAGGGTTCTTGGGGGATAAAAGAGCTACCTTAAATTTAGTTGCCTCTGGTTGGGTAACTATGGTAGGGTGAAGACGATTCCATTGCTTTAGTTTTCCCTGCATAATTCCCAGCATATCTCCTTTGACTTTGCCCCTCTCAGCTTGATGCTATATAGTCTTTTTATGCTTCTACCCTGGATAATTTCATAAACCTCTATCAGGTCTCCCCACGGCTTCCGATGATCCAGGGAAAACAATCCAAGTTTGATATGTACATTTGGGAAAACAGTCGGGAAAAGGGTTCTTGATCTGTCACATCGATTGGTTTAAAAATATGCCCTAACTTGACCTGTGTATGATCTCATTCCCATCCCCACTGAGTAAATGGTTTCAACAGTCGGCTTGGAAGTCATGGGCTGAAGAGTCTCTTTCTGTGGTGTTTGTCTTTCCACATCTCTGAATTTTAAATTATGTGTTCTGGTGATTTCTGGGAAATCTTGTCTCACAAATGTGATAGAGTATTTCACATAGAACAGAAAGTCCAGGAGTAATTAGTGGGTCAGGCAACGTCTCTGAAGGACATGGACAGATGACGTTTCAGGTTGTGACCCTCCTTCAGACTGGAGTGTTGTGTGCAGTTCTGGAATTATGCCACTAGGAATGATGCAATTAAGCTAGAAAGGATGCAGAAAATATTTACAAAGATGGGACTCTTTGTGGTCTCAAGGACATGAATTGCAAAGAGGCTGGATAGGCTGGGACTCTTTACCTTGGAATATAGGAGGCTGAGGGGTGACCTTGTAGAGATATACAAAACCACGAGGGCATGGTAAGATGAAAGGTCACAGATATTTTTCTCATGGTGAGAGGGGACTAGATTTATGGGGCAATGGTGGAGAGAATTTGTAGCTTCCAATTTCAGGGCATTAATATCTCTGACTTGTCCTGGGCCCAGCACTTAGATGTAAGTAGGTGGGGTTAGAGAAGGTGCATGTGAACCTCTGGTGGGCCAGGCCTGTTCTTTCTTGGAAGTTTAAAGAGAATTCTATTAATATTTGCCGATGTACTATAGAACGTATCCTGACAGGTTGTATCATGGCCTGGAACGGTAGTTCCAGAACACAAGGGGCTGCGGAGAGTGTTGGACTCGACCCAGTCCATCACGGGCACACCCTCCTCTCCATCAAAAGCATCCACATGAGGAGCTGCATCAAAAAGCGACTTCTATCCCTACCATCCCTGAGTGAATGGCAGAGCAGATGGGAGTAATGAAGCTTGGGCAACGAGAGAAATTGAAGCTCTGGTCAGGAAGAAAAAAGAGACATGGGACAGGTGTCAAGTGTAGCCCTGGAGGAGTTTTGGGAACTGAGGAGCATAGTTAAGAAGAAATCAGTTTCAGAAAAAGGGGGCAGGAGATAGTTCTGGCAGATAATATAAAGGGAAATCCAAATAAATTTTAATATGCACATTAAGGGAGAGATGGTGACTATAGAGAGAATAGGAGGCCTTAGAAACCAAAGCGAACAACTCTGTGCAGAGCCGAATGAGATGGGAAGGTCCTTATTGACTATTTCTCCTGTGTGTTTACAGCCAAGAAAGATGGGATCTTGAGGCGGTTAATAACAATGTCTTGAGAACAGTCAGTATTTTAGTCGAGGAGGCGCTGAACATCTTGGGGTGTATGAAGGTGGATTAATCCCCAGACCAGATCAAAAGCTTTTCACTATAGCTCGGTACACGTGACAATAACTAAACTGAAACTGATACATCTGAGGACGCTGCGGGAAGTTAGAGAAGAAATTGCAGGCACCCTGGCTGAGGTGTATGAATCATTATTAGATATGGGTGTGGTGTCAGAAGATATTGTGCCTCAATTTAAGAAAAGTTGCAAGGAAAAGCCTTGGAACTATAGATTAGTGATTGTAACGTCTATGGTAGGCAAGGTACTGGAGAATATTCTGGGGTACAAGATATATATGTATTTGGATAGACTGGGGCTGATGAGGGATTGTCAGCATGTTTTTGTACATTGGAGAACGTGTTGCACAGATCTAATTGAGTTTTTTGAAGAAATAACTAAAGAGGTTGATGAGGGTAAAACATTGACATTGTGTTATATGGAGTTAAAGAAGGAACTGCAGATGCTGGAGAATCGAGGGTTACACAAAAAGCTGGAGAAACGCAGCGGGTGCAGCAGCATTTTTTACAATGGCGATGCTGGATGGGCCTGGTGCGGCGATGAGGTTAGGTGGTCCCGGGGGGCGTCGAGGTTCGGCGGTCGCGTTGTGCTGGTAGGAACGCGACCGAAGGGTCTGAAGAAGGGTCTTGACCCGAAACGTCGCCTACCTCCTTTGCTCCTTAGATGCTGCTGCACCCGCTGAGTTTCTCCAGCTTTTTGTGTAACCCTTGTGTTATATGGACTTCAACAAGGCATTTGTTGATTTTCCGCATGTTAGGCTGATCTAGCAGGTTGGATCGCATGGAAGAGCTGGATATCAAGGCAGAGATAGATTCTTGATTAGTACTGGTGTCATAGATTATGGGGATAAGGCACGAGAATGGGGCTAGGAAGGAGAGATAGATCAACTATGATTGAATGGCGAGTAGACTGGATGGGTCAATTGGCCTAATTCTACTCCTATTCCTTATGAGCTAGCTGACTGGATAGAGAATTGGCATCATGGAAGGAAGATTTTTTTTCAGCCTGGAGGCTTGTGACGAGTGGTGTGTCTCAGGGATCAGTGCTGGGTCCTTTGCTGTTTATGGTTTATGTCAATGATTTGTATAAGAATGTAAATGGCACGATTACCAAGTATGCAGATTGCACTGAAGTGGGTGGCATCGTAGATAGCGAAAATGGTTTTCAAGAATTGCAGCAGGATGGTTAATAGAGTTTAATACAGTGTGAGGTAGAAACATAGAAAAATAGGTGCAGGAGTAGGCCATTTTGCCCTTCACCGTCATTTAATATGATCATGGCTGATCATATAAAATCAGTACCCAATTCCAGTTCTTTCCCCATATCCCTTGATTCCTTAAGCCCTAAGAGCTAAATCTAACTCTCTCTTGAAAACATCCAGTGAATTGGCCTCCACTGCCTTCTGTGGCAGAGGATTCCACAGATTCACAACTCATTGGGTGAAAATTGTATCCCTCATCTCAGTCCTAAATGGCCCTGGAGAAACTCAGTGGGTGAGGCAGCATCTATTGAGCAAAGAAATATTCCTTCACTCCAAAGATGCTGCCTCACCCGATGAGTTTCTCCAGCACTTTTGTCTACCCCTTATTCTTAAACTGTAACCCCTGGCAATGCAAGGATCATTTCCCCTGCATCTAGTCTGTCCAATCTAAGAATGTAATATGTTTCTATAAGATCCCTTCTCATCCTTCTAAATTCCAGTGAATACAAGCCCAGTCGAGCCATTCTTTCATCATATCTCAGTCCTGCCATCCCGGAAATTAACCTGGAGAACCTACGCTGCACTCCTTCAATAGCAAGAATGTCCTTCCTCAAATTAGGAGACCAAAATTGCACACTACTCCAGGTGCGGTCTAAACAGGGCCCTGTACATCTTCAGTAGGACCTCCTTGCTCCTAAACTCAAATCCTCTAGCAATGAAGGCCAACATGCCATTAGCTTACTTCACTTCCTGCTGTACCTGCATGCTTCCTTTCAGTGACTGATGTACAAGCACACCCAGGTCTTGTTGCACCTCCCCTTTTCCTAATCTGACACCGTTCAGATAATAATCTGCCTTCCTGTTCTTGCCACCAAAATGGATAATTTAACATTTATCCACATTATACTACATCTGCCATTCATCTGCCCACTCACCCAACCAAGTCACCCTGCAGTCTCATAGCATCCTCCTCATAGCTCACTCTGCCACCCAGCTTTGTGTCATCCACAAACTTGGAGATGTCACATTTAATTCCCTTATCTAAATCGTTAATATATATTGTAAATAACTGGGGTCCCAGCACCAAGCCTTGTGGCACCCCACAAGTCACTGACTGCGTTTCTGAAAAGGACCTGTTAATGCCTACTCTTTGCTTCCTGTCTGCCAACCAGTTCTGTATCCATGTCAGTACCCTACCCCCAATACCATGTGCTCTAATTTTGCACACTAATCTCTTGTGTGGGACCTTGTCAAAGGCTTTTTGAAAGTTCAGATACACCACATCCACTGGCTCTCCCTTATCCATCCTACTTGTTACATCCTCAAAAGATTTCAGAAGATTAGTCAATCATGGTTTTCTCTTCATCCTCGTATCCACGATGGCAGCACACGTCTCCTCCTGTCTCTAACTGTGTCTGTTTTACATATTTGTTTTACAAATATGACTGAGTGATTTTTCTGTAAGTCATCTGCGAGCATTGTCATTCGAATTATCATTCCGTCGGGGAACCACGGAACAGATTTTTTTAGGACTCTCCCTGCACTAATGTGTGGTGTCGTTGGTTGAGGTGAAATAGTCTGGCTGTTTTTCTCCTCGATTTTCGGGTTCTCAACGTACAATGTCGCTGCTCGTGGCTGCTCTTTTCCTATTAATTTGGAGCGGCACTGGGGGAAGCCCCCACGGGACTGAAAACCCCTGTGCAGTCAACTCTACACTGGTTTTACCATGCCGGGGGACATGCGCTTCTGGCAGTCCGCTGGGCATTAGTTTATCACCTATGACTCTTCTGCCCCCCGCATCTATGGACTTGGCCCATCTGGTCAGCTTGATGGCCTTACAAGACAACTTTATTATTCCTTCAAGTTGCCTTCGTGACTTTTTTATATTTTTAAACACTAAAAAAGATCATTCAAGCAAATCTATAAGGTCTGATTATAGGTGTATAATTGTTCTATTGCTGCTGATTTCAGGGAATGTTCAACCTAACCCAGGCCCAGGCTCTGCTGAGTCTGCTGTTAATTTTAACACCCCTGCTGAATTTGAATCAAGGTCTGGACTTGGTTTCATCCATTTGAATGTGCGCAGTATGATTGCTAAAATGGATATGATTCGTATCTGGCTCATTCAACTGATGCTGATGTTATTGTCATATCTGAAACTTGGCTAAACAAAGCAGTTTTAAACAAGGATATCAACATTGACGGCTACAATGTGTATAGGACTGACCGACCCAAGAAGGGCGGAGGGGTCGCAGTCTATGTCAAATCTAAGTTTCATGTGAAGATCCGTCTCTCTACATCAGTGAGTAAGCAATTTGAACTTCTGGCTCTTGACATGGAAATCTCAAAAACTCTCCACATCACTGTCGTCGGTTACTATAGGTCACCTTCAGCTATCAGCTGCACCTTACCATCTTTAATGTAGCTTTTATCCGGGTTGAACTTTAATGAAATTGTCCTTATTGGTGACTTAAACTGGAACTGGCTGCTACCAGCATCAGATGATTTTAAAGCATTTTGTGATTCGTTTAATTTCTTTCAGATTGTTGATTGTCCTACTAGACCTAATCTGAAATGTCCGGAAAAATCTTCTTTAATTGATCTTATCTTAACTAATGTTCCTCATAAATATTCTGCTGCTTCTGTTTTTGCCAATGACATCAGTGACCACTGTGTTATTGCAACAGTAAGAAATACAAAAGTTCCTAAAACCAAACCGCATGTCATCATAAAGCGGGACATGAAACATTTTGTGGAGCAAGCATTTTTTCATGACCTGTTTATCTTTGGCTGGGGAAAATGAATGTCATTCCTGATGTTGAAAATGCCTGGACATTCTTTTATGATGGTTTTATTGAAATTGTTAACAAGCATGCTCCTTTTAGGAAGTATAGAATAAAGGGCAGGGATAATGCATGGTTCACGTCAGAGTTATCCAATTTACTCCATGAGCGCAATGCGGCATGGTCTAAAGCCAGGAGTACTGGTCTTGGATCAGACTGGTTGCTCTTTAGGCAGCTGCGAAATGCAAGCACAGTTGCAATTAGAAAAGCCAAAGCTGATCATTTCCTTACTGAAACTTCAAATAACCTAAACAATCTGTTGAAATTCTGGAAAACCATTAAATCAATAACTGGAAATAAAAATGTTATTGAGCTACCTCCATGCATTGTCAAAGACTCTACCCAAATGTATGAAAAGGCCAACATGCTTGGTTGTTTTAATGAGCATTTCATTGCCTCTGGTTCACTTTTTAACTCTCAGAACACAGCTCAAGGCTCCTCTGCTTGCTCTGATAGTAGTTGTTTTTTTGAGGGACAAGCCTTTATTTTTGACGCTGTTATACTTTCAGAGGTGCGTAAGACCCTGAGATGTTTAGACACAAAAAAATCGGCAGGTCCCGACATCCTTGAGCCTTACTTCCTAAAGTTAGCCGCTGATTTTATTGCATTGCCTCTGACTTATCTTTTTAATCTATCCCTGGAGACAAACAAAATTCCCCTTATTTGGAAATCTGCCTTTGTTCTCCCACTGTTTAAAGGGGGGGACCCCACTGTGCTTAACAACTATAGGCCTATCTCCAAACTGTTTTAAGTAAGGTGCTGGAATCTATTGTAAACCAACAACTGATGGACTTATGTGTTAAAGAAGGAACTGCAGATGCTGGAGAATCGAGGGTTACACAAAAAGCTGGAGAAACTCAGCGGGTGCAGCAGCATCTAAGGAGCGAAGGAGATAGGCGACGTTTCGGGTCGAGACCCTTCTTCAGACTAGCAGTCTGAAGAAGGGTCTCGACCCGAAACGTCGCCTATGTCCTTCGCTCCTTAGATGCTGCTGCACCTGCTGAGTTTCTCCAGCTTTTTGTGTAACCCAACTGATGGACTTATTATCAACTAACAGTATTTTATCTGAATTTCAATGTGGTTTTAGGAAAAAATATAGTACACAGCTGCTTTAAAAGTAGTAAATGATTTTATTGAATTTTTAGACAATAAGCAACACTGTGCAGCCCTTTTCATTGACCTATCAAAGGCTTTTGATACTGTGGATCATGCCTTATTGTTACAAAGACTATGCAGCATCGGTTTGTCTGATCAAGCTGTCTGTTGGTTTAAAAACTATCTCTCAGGCAGATCCCAGTGTGTGCGAGCAGAAGGTATTACTTCTAGCTCTCTTAATGTATCCAAGGGTGTGCCACAGGGATCGGTTCTAGCACCTTTATTATTTACTATTTATATTAATAGTCTAGATCATAAAGCAGCGAACGCAAATTTTCACTTTTATGCTGACGACACAGTGATATATTTCTCTGCGTCTATCCCAAATCAGGCTCTCTTTCAGCTCCAAACTGCTTTTAACACTGTGCAACGTAACCGGTTTGATTTAAAACTTGTTTAACAAGACAAAGCTCATGCTGTTCACTAAAGCCAAATCAAAGCCCTCGGACCTCCCTTCTATCACCAGTTTGCAGGGCTCTGTGGTTGAATCTGTGTCTCAGTATAAATATCTGGGAATTATAATTGATGATTTTCTCTCTTTTAAATCTCATATCCAGCAACTTGTGAAAAAACTAAAGATAAAATTAGGTTTTTACTTTAGAAACAAATCTTGTTTTTCATTTGAAGCCAAAAAAAGACTTGTTGCTGCAACGTTTATATCTGTGTTTGGACTATGGTGATGTTTTATATATGAATGCATCTTCAAAATGCCTACATTCTTTGCACATTGTGTTCTTCCTTCATACCTGCAGAAGTATGTAATTCGAAAAAGCACAGGAACTTATCAGCTCCGCTCTGAGGACTTGTTCTTACTAACTGTACCTATTGTCTGTACTGAACTGGGGAAAAGGGCATTTAGTTATGCTGTTCCCTTCGCATGGAACCAGCTGCAGAATGAACTGAAACTTAAGGAGCTGGTTTCTATAAACAGATTGAAATCTCTTCTTAATGATGTTGAAGCGGGCTCTTCTGTCTGTACATGCTTTGTTTGATGATGTTATGACTGTGACTCTATATGTTCTCTGTTTTTAAATTATTGTCTGTAACTGGGGAACTGTGCTGCTGCCTGTCTTGGCCAGGACTCTCTTGTAAAATAGATTTTTTATCTCAATGAGACTTCTCTGGTTAAATAAAGGTTAAATAAAATAAATAAAAAATAAATAAATCCATGCTGACTTTGACCAATCCGGTCACTGCTTTACAAATACGCTGCTATAACATCTTTAATAATTGACTCGAGCATCTTCCCCATTACCGATGTAAGGCTAGCTGGTCTATAATTCCTGTTTTCTCTTTCCCTCCTTTCTTAAAATGTGGAGTTGCATTAGTTGCCCTCCAGTCCAGAATCTGAGAACATTGGAAAATAATCACCAATGCAGCCGCAATTTCTAGGGCCACCTCCTTGAGTGCTCTGGGATGCAGACCATCAGGCCCTGGGGATTTATCTGCCTTCAGTCCCCATAGTTTACCTAACACCATTTCCTGGCTAATGTGGTATCCCTTCAGTTCAACTCTCCCACTAGATCCTTGCCCCCCTAGTATTTCCAGGAGATTGGTTGTGTCTTCCTTGGTGAAGACGGAACCAAAGTACTCGTTTAACTGTTCTGCCATTTCCTTGTTTACCATTATAATTTCACCTGTCCCTGATTGTACCTACATTTGTCTTCACTAATCTTTTCCTTTTTACATATCTAAAGAAGCTTTTAGAATCAGTTTAATATTCGCTTTCATGCTCTTTTTTACCCTTCTTAATTGACCCTTTTGTCCTCCTCTGTTGAGTTCTAAATTTCTCTTGGTCGTCTGGTTTGCTGTTTCCTCTGGCCAATTTATATGCCTCTTCCTTGGATTTAACACTATCCTTGATTTCCCTTGTTAGACACGGCTTCCCCATTTTATTTGTTTGCCAGACAGAGATGAACAATTTTTGAAGTTCATCCATGCAGTCTTTAAATCTTCGCCATTGCATCTCCACCGTCAACCCCATTAAGTATAATTTGCCCATCTATCCTAGCCAATTCCTGTCTCATACCTTAAAAGTCTCCTTTCTTCAAGTTCAGGACCCTAGTCTCTGAATTAACTGTGTTACTCTCCATCCTAATGCAGAATTCCACCATATTATGGTCACGGTTGCCTAAGGGGCTCTGCACAAGATTGCAAACTGTCTGCCCTCTAGTCGGTTCTTCTACATATTGATTAAAAAACCCCATCCCATATACATTCCAGGAAATCCTCCCCCTCAACACTGTTCCCAATTTGGTTTGCCCAATCTATATGTAGATTAAAGTCACCCATTATAACTGCTGTACCTTTGCTACATGCATCCCTAATTTCCCATTTGATGCTATCCCCAACCTCCCGACTGCTGTTTGGTGGTCTGTATACCACTCCAACAAGTGTTCTCTGCCCTTAGCTATTTCGCAGTTCTACCCATACCAATTCTACAGCATCCCAGCTAATGTCTCTCCTTGCTATTGCATTAATCTCCTCTTTAAACAGCAATGCCACCCCACCTCCTCTTCCTTTCTGTCTATTCTTCCTGAATATTGAATACCCCTGCATGTTTAGCACCCAGCCTTGGCCACCCTGGAGCCATGTCTCCATAATTCCAACTATATCATATTCCTTAACTACTAACTGCACAGTTAATTCATCCACCTTATTACGAATGCTCCTCACATTTAGGCACAAAGCTTTCAGGTTTGTTTTTCTCATCTCCCTTCTACCTTTTGCTTCTGTCCTCCTTTCATGGCGCTCTGTCTCCTGGTATTGGTTCCCATCCCCCTGCCCTGTTAGTTTAAACGTGACATTTCCTATACTCTCATTTCCGTTAACTGCACGCATACGCTTCCACGTTGTTGACTCCACCCCCCCCCCCCCCACTGTTTAATTTAAACCCACCCGCCGGCCAGAATGTCAGTCCCCCGCCAAATAAGGTGTAAACCCGTCCCTTTTGTACAGGGATCCCTTTTCCAAGAAGAGATACCAGTGATCTAGAAATCTAAATCCCTGCCCCTTGCCCCAACCCCTCAGCCACACATTCAGATCCCCTACCTTCACTAGCTCGAGGTACTAGATGCAACCCAGACATAACCACCCTATAAGTTCTTCTTTTCAGCCTCCTACCTAATTCTCTATACTCACGTTGCAGAACCTTCCTCTTCTTACCCACGTCATTTGTGCCTACATGTACAACAACCAGAGGAAGTAGTGAGGCACTTGGATAGATTAGGTTTAGAGGGATATTGGGCAGGCAGGTGGGACTAATGTAGATGGAGCGTGTTGGCTGGTGTGGGGCAGAAGGCTCACACCCCCCCCCTCTCCCCAAAGCCACCTACACCATAGCTCCAACTCTGCTTGAATGTACTTTTTCCCCATACTGGCAATTCTACAATAACACATTCCCACAACATGAATTCAATATAATGCGAATGGTGAGCCAGGAGAACACTATTTGCATGAACTGATTATAATGTGATTTTGATCAGGAATGGGAGAACCATTTAAAAGTTACTTTGGAAATTGACAAGCAGTAACAAAGCTATGTTGGATTTTAACTGTATTGGGAGGAAAACCTATTTCTATGGAATCTCCCTGCGATAACCTGACCCCTTTATCTCTTAAGAGCACAACTGCTCCTTTAACTATGGGTGGTCATTGAAATTGACAAGCAATGGCTTGTATTCACCCTTGTGAAATAATACCCAATTAAACATGGTAAAATACAGCCTTTAGAGCTTTTAGCTAGCTATAACAAAAATAAACTTATTTCTATTAAAACGGCTTTTTTTTTGAAAATCTGGCAGGAACAGTAACTTTATTGTGAGTTGAAATAATCTAGCTTCTAACTCACTTTTCCCCCCATTGATACAATTGCCTCACAATGCAATTTTCTATAACACAAGTTTCTTTGGGAAAATTACTATCACTTTACAGCAGAACTACCGGTACTTGGGTCCAAACCCATCTATGATCTCACCTACTACATGTTGCCAACATCCTTCAGCCTTACCACCCTTGAACATCTGTACCTTTGGTCTCCTGCACACCTTTGATTTCCATCCCACCATTGTTTGTATTGTGGCTTTAGGTGCAAAGGTCCAAAGAGCTCATTTAAAAAAAAAATGTTCTCCCTTTCTAGTTTTAACAATCTCCTTAAAATAAAATGGACCAGATTTTGGATCAGTTGACCTCTTGCCTCTTTGTGGGTGTTTGATCATGTTTGATAACTCCAGTGGAGAAAACTTGATATTTGGAGACATTAGGAACAAGTAGTTGAAGCTTTACTGCAGGATCCCAGACCGCAGATTTAAATTGCATCGTCAATCAGAAATATTATATCTAAGCAGATGTTTGTGGGAGAGGCTAAGTCAAAACATTAGTGAAGGTATTCAAAGAGAGCATAACGTGGTGGATGCATGGAACTATGATATGTAATCTTACATTTCATTTTTATTTTGTTTAAAAACTTGTTTTGGATATTGCAATGCCATTTGCAGATGCAGATGGCAAAATCTACTGATAGAAGTCTGATATTGTGTGAATCCAAAGACCAATCACATGCTCCTTCAGTGTGTAAAATAGATGACATGCTTAAAATTAAAAATTCCTTTGAGAGTCACCTACGATAGTGATACCTACAAAGCTTTCCCAATGAACCATGTGTTTCTTGCACAGCATTTAATATAAAACTTTTTTTTCTCAACAATTTAATCTGCATTTATAATTTTTTTTTTTTTCTCTCTTACAGTTTCTACAGCAGTATAACCACTACCTGTCCAATGTGCGTATTTTCAAGCTGCAGCCAGACAAACCTAGTAAAGAACTTTCTGAACTGGTGATGTTTCTTGCACAGGTAAATTTACTTTTGTAATTAACATGTGAACTGACTGAAAACCATCTAGCTATCTTATTTTTCATGAAAATTGGCTATTTACCTTCCATAATGCAATGTAGCATTAGAAAACTTGAACTCTACTGGTCAAGACAAGTTTGTGAAATTATAAAATTGTGGGGGAAATAAGCATGTTATTTGTTATCAAAATCTAAGTGCCTAAATATAATATTTTCACTTGATTCAAGGTTGCACATTGTTACCCTGAGGAGCTGTCTAACTTTGCCCAGGAATTGAAAGAGCTTCTTTTCTCTCACCACACAATTCTGAACTCAGATCTGCGGATGGTAAACTATTCTTAATGCTATTTATTGTTTCGCAGTAGAGGTAAAACATGTTGTTTTCTGTTTATGTGATGACTAATTGAGCCCCCTTTGCTATATGGCATCAAAATAAATTTCAATTTGTGAGATTTTCATAACGTTTTATTGGGTTTGGGGGGTTTGAAAGGGTTAAAAGAATTGCAGCATTTAATGTTCATCATGAGGACATATATTTACACATTACATCTTTGTCTAATTAAATATTTAGGATTTAACTAATTCTACTTTTAGTTTCTATTTAAAACTCTAGATAAATAGTGAATGCAGATTAATCTTGGGTCTGGCTAATTATTATAATTGTCCATGTTTAGTTTTTAGAAAAAAGTGTTTTTTCCAGGAATACATTGTCTCTAATTTTACAAATATTTTATATCACTGAGTTAGAATAGTATTTAACCCGCATTGTTACTATTAGGATCTATTGGCCTACCTGCTGTAACAGTGACTGATCTAGTCTACTCCAGCTGCAGATGTTTATGGCCACAATTTGTTACAAATTGTCGCGGAGAGTTGCGCACGCAAAGGGAGTGTCCCTGGGAGTCGCGCGAGCCCGATTCACCTGCAGAAAACAACTAGGGCGGGCGCGTTCCGGTTGTCGGTCTGGTCGTCGGTGCGCGGTTGCTCGGCCTGACTCGCCCCACAGGCCTCCCAGGGAACTGCGGAGAAGTCTGGCGGCGAGGCCTGTCTGGGCTGAAGGAGCCTCGGCGGCGGCGACAGCGATGGGAGCCTCGGGTGCAGCGATGGGAGCCTCGGCGGCAGCTTGAGCCTCGACGGCTACGGGATCCTCAGCGGTGGTGAGGCCCCAGTTGCAATGGAGCCTAGGCGGCAACGGAGCATCGGCGGCAGTGGAACCTTGGTGATGGTTGGGGGGGGGGGGGGAGGAGAAGACAATGGGGACCCGGCGTGGGCGGGCTGCGGTGAGGGACTGTGGGAGAACAAAGGGGGACCTGGTGTGGGGGGGGCACTCTAGTTTAGAATCCTCTGCCCAGGGGATTAGTCTGCGTTTGTTTGTTTGTTTGTTCATTTGTTCCGGTGAAAGCGCTGTGCACACAGCAGCCAGACAACAGTCGCTTGTCTTTTCTTTTTTTTTCCATTTTTAATTTCAAGTTTTTGTGTATCTTGTGTGTTGTGACTGTTGGCATAACACACAACACTCAAGATACGATAAACTTTATTCATCCTCCGGGGATGAATAAAGTTTATCGTATTGTATCGTACACCAGTGGAAGAAAGTTAAACTTTAAAAGCAAAGCAAAGCAGATAATAACAACCAAAACCCTGTTTAAATGACACCCAATTGCAGCTGAAGTTGAATTTATTCTTCATTGTCTTTCAACCAGCTGGAATGGAGAGATGCTACAAAGCCATGTTTCTCTATCAGAGAAACTTGTGCAACAGTCAATATTGGGTCACCGACTGAAATATTCCTGGAACATGGATATCTGCCCACTTTCTTAGTTGATGACAATGTGGAATGAACCTGTGGAAAAAGGTTCTAAATTAGCATTTATTATTGTGCAATGCATTTGACGTCCGTGCATTAATGTTTTGTATTTCCCTTACTTTTCATTTAGACATTTTGTAAAGCTTTGATTTTACTCAGAAATAAGAACCTCCTGAATCCTACAAGTTTGCTGGAATTATTCTTTGAGCTCTTGAGGTGTCAAGACAAACTCTTGCGTAAGGTATGCTACTTCTATGCTGTTTCAATACCAAATAAGTGCAGATGACTTGGTCAACTTGAAATCTGAGACGCTCTTTTTATATATTATCAGACCCTGTACTTGCATATAGTGACTGACATTAAGAATATCAACGCCAAACACAAAAACAATAAAGTGAACACGGTGAGTAACTCAAATAAATACTCAAATGTGCAACAGCACGACCTGTTTTGTGGGAGTATTATGCAAGGTGGTGGTGCTGTAGTTTGTCAGTAACATGAAGAATGAGCCATATGTACTTCATCGATGATGGGACCTCACTCCCATCCCAGTGTAATGTGCTTGTATGTACAAGTGCTTATATTTATTAAATATGTAATTTAATACAAGTGTTCCCGAAGACTGGATTGAATCAATTTGATAGAATCAAATTATTTTCACTTCCAAAATTCCAAATTAAATCAAAATCTAAAATATATATAAAGGTTATATTTTTCAATGCAAAGCATCCATGAAATAAAAAGGAGATATTTAGGAGCATATATCACAACTGAAATTTACATATTCACAACTGAATATGCATCGGGTTAACATTTGGCTGTTGCTCTTTGCAGTGGTACTTGCTACTTGGGTTGCACCTGCCATACAATGTCATACAATGGTTTCCCAAGACTGGTATCTGCCAGCCTACCTCAGATTGTCTCACCAAAAAAAAAGTAGAAACAAGTCAGAAATGTACAGAATAGAGGAGGTGAAAAGAATCATAATTGGATGAGACAAAATTGATGTGGTCCAAAGTTCCAATAAATGCATGTTAAATTTGGAGTGCAGCTACAATTTTATCAGGAATGGTTTTAATCTAAATTTTATATCTGCACTGATTTTTTTTTTTTTACCTGGAATGGCTACTCCCACTTTTATCTTTTTTAGAGATGAGCAGCAAAAATCTCGTAGTGTATAACAATAGTGCTTTTGGCACCTAGGACAGCAAAATTTCCTAAATTTGCTTTTTGCTTGTTCTTTTCGACCTAAGCTGGTGGCAGTGGAAGAGCTCTCAGTTGATCCTCTCAGTAGTTGTGCACATGTGTGTCAACGTTTCAATGCCACTGGCTTCATAGACATGTTGTCAACCTGTCTGCAGGCAAAGCAAAATTTATGCAATTTTTCTACATTTGCAATGGAGAAAAAATTAAAATATATTTATAACTGCAGTGAAGATGTGACCTTTACTTAGAGAGCCATTATTATTTTTTTCCTTGCATATACCAAGGACTTTAACCAATAACACCATATTTCTTGGTTTTATTATACCTGACTAGTTCTGGTGCTGGTTAGTAGGTATGACATCTACTAATGCCATGGAGGGCTACATTAAAAACGTCTATTGGTGGCAGCAAAAGATGGTGTAACAGATGCTTTTATTCCCTGTCGTAAAATGTACGAGTACTTTGAATAAAAGTAAAGACAATGTAGACTGTTCTTGTAAAACAAAGTGTTTAAATAATTAATTAAAAATAATATTATTTGTGTGAGTATGTGACTTTTTGCATGTTGTCAGGTTTTACAAAATTTTATGTACACGATGTTGAGGGACAGCAACCCCATCGCAGCAAAGATGTCCCTTGATGTGATGATAGAACTGTACAAAAGAAACATCTGGTACGTTTGGATATCATTGTTTGAGTAGTTACCAGTTAGGTTACTTAAAGCAATTTTAGTGCATTTAAAATATCTATTGAATCATTTAGTGAATTTCTTGAATTACTACTATTTGAACAGACATTATTTAGTGTTCTACAACAACTGGCCATTTGGAAAGATTTAGAATTCTCACAAGCTCAAAGTTTGGTACCGGCCCGTTTGCTGATTAAGCTTCAAGGGAGTTCTAAGATGTTCTGATCTTGATCTATGCATAAGAGGATTCATTTCATGTTATCATTAAAGGAAATAAGTGGGCAACATAAATATATTAATAGATGATGTACACCCTATTAGATGATGCTAATTGACTATTAGCATTTTTGAAAATAGATAAAGTACAAGGCCCAGTTGAAATATGTGCCAAGTTGTTAAAGAACCAAGAGAGAAAGTTATAGAGGCACTAATTACAATTTTACAGTACGTTACTGCTACAGTTATGATGCTAATTATACTGTTATTAGAACAAGTAGAAAGGATAAAGAAAACAATTGCAGGCCAGTTGATTAACTGCACTGGAGGGCAAAATATTGGAATATTTTAAGGGAGAGTGAAAGCCTTCATTTAGAAATGCAATTAGCTTTCCTGGTACTGAAAAACTGGCACATCATAGACAATAGGTGCAGGAGTAGGCCATTCGACCCTTCGAGCCAGCACCGCCATCAATGTGATCATGGCTGATCATCCCCAATCAGTACCCTGTTCCTGCCTTCTCTCCATATCCCCTGACTCTGCTATTTTTAAGAGCCCTATCTAGCTCTCTCTTGAAAGCATCCAGTGAACCTGCCTCCACCGCTCTCTGAGGCAGAGAATTCCACAGACTCACCACTCTGCGAGAAAAAGTGTTTCCTCGTCTCCGTTCTAAATGGTTTACTCCTTATTCTTAAACTGTGGCCCCTGGTTCTGGACTCCACCAACATCGGGAACATGTTTCCTGCCTCTAGTGTGTCCAAACCTTTAACAATCTTAGGAAATTTCCAGTACCAGGAAAGCTAATTGCATTTCTAAATGAAGGCTTTCACTTTCCCTTAAAATATTCCAATATTTTGCCCTCCAGTGCAGTTAATCAACTGGCCTGCAAGTTTCAATGAGGTATCCTCTCATCCTTCTAAACTCCAGAGTGTACAAGCCAGCTGCTCCATTCTCTCAGCATATGACAGTCCCGCCATCCCAGGAATTAACCGTGTAAACCTACGCTGCTCTCCCTCAATAGCAAGAATGTCCTTCCTCAAATTAGGGGACCAGAACTGCACACAATACTCCAGGTGTGGTCTCACTAGTGCTCTGTACAACTGCAGAAGGACCTCTTCGCTCCTATATTCGATTCCTCTTGTTATAAAGGTCAACATGCCATTTGCTTTCTTCACTGCCTGCAGTACCTGCACGCTTACTCTCATAGACTGATGTACAAGGACCTCCAGATCCCTTTAAACTTCCCCTTTTCCCAACTTGATGCCATTTAGATAGTAATCTGCCTTCCTGTTTTTGCTACCAAAGTGGATAACCTCACACTTATCCGCATTAAACTTCATCTGCCATGCATCTGCCCACTCCCCAGCTGCCACCCAGCTTTGTGTCATCTGCAAATTTGCTAATGTTACTTTGAATCCCTTGATCCAAATCATTGATGTATATTGTAAATAGCTGCGGTCCCAGCACCGAGCTTTGCGGTGCCCCTCAAGTCACTGCCTGCCATTCTGAACATGCATTCAGGAGTCAGGTGTGGTGTGTCTCTTGTCTGTATTAGTACAGAGCTATAGTTGCTCAGATGTTCTAATGTCCCATCAAATGTAAAATATAAATTATATGTTGCAATTCTGAAATAAAAACAGCAAATACTGAAAATGCCCAGATCAAGTGGTTTTGTGTAAAATAAACATTAATATTTCAACTTGACCGCCCCAGTGTGTCTCGAATTTTGCTTTTTTATTCTCATTCCCCATGTTTGAATAGGCAGCTGATGCTGATTGTCAGGTACCAGTATATCTTCTTCTTGCGTATGGCGTGCACAGCCTAAAGTTATATGTTAACTTGTTCTATTTGATCTTGTTTGTGCACGTAGGGTTGATTGAGGGTGGACCACGTGAAGGTTGCAATCTCCCACCCCGTACTAGTATGTGAAATGCCCTCTTTCATGGATGGTTCAAGATTCCTTTGCGCGTAAATTTGTTGGGTGTCAAAGAAAGGTCCAGAGGAAATGGAATCATTACTGAAGCAAAGATTTTGATTTACTTGCAGGAATGATGCTAAGACGGTGAATGTCATTACTACAGCCTGCTTCTCAAAAGTGACCAAGGTAAGAATTGACTGGCAATTGTACTAAGACAGGATGTTCTTCCAGTGAGCAAATTACATAAACAGACCTGTGTATTTGAATTTTTTTAGATTGTGTAGAAAGAGACTATGCAAAAAAATACTTTTTTTAAACTGTAATTTGATTTAACAAGATTGCACATGGATTTGAAAATAATATGATTAGAACTTATAAATGAATACACAATTGATTTGATTAAGTAAGCAATGGAGGGGAGGCAAACAATATTGCTTTAAGCATTGCATTCACAAATACATCTGGGGTAAGTCTACACATTTTATTTTAAAATTAATTTACACTGGAACTGAGATTGGATTTGGATAATATATTTAAATTTAGCTTTTATTTATTTAGAAGCAATATTTGCTAGAGAGTTCAGCTGGAGGATAACTCCGGGACTGGGTACATGTTACAACAAGCAGTGGGAATAAACAGCAGACCCTCCTGCCAAATTTAATCTTAGGCGAATGGAACTAAATTGACCTTTTTGTTTAAGATAGAAGGTGTAAGAAATTGAGGCCTCACTAATTTTCTGCCAATTTATTTTTAATTCCTGGGACTATGAAAATGTAACCAGTCTTTTTCTCAGCATTGGGAGGGGGCAGACCAGAGTCATGAAGACTTGTTCTGTTTTGCTTGCATCTGCTCTAAAAGCTCTGTAACCATTGAGATTGACAAACAGAGGAAATATATATATAACGCTAAAGGTTACTTCCAAATGTTTCTCGTAGTAATTTTCAATGAAGATAAATTGGATAAAGAGATGAGACTGGGCTTCAGGGTAGACTGCAACAGCGCCACCTTGGCTTATAATTATTGTGCTGCGATCAATCGCATCCATTACTTGTGGTTGAGGGTTAATCGAATGATGGAAATGGACACGTGAACATTTCAGGGGAAATTAATAGAATGCTGAATAAGCCTGGTTTTCAGAAGATGCTTCAGAGTGTTAAATCTCTGTTTGATTTTGACCAGCTTTGAAGCCATGCTGATAGGCAGACATGGCTCCCAGTCATGAGGGGAACACTGGAGTAAAGCCCAGGTGCTACCAGGGAGATTTAGGAGCTTGGGCATTGTCATTGGGCAGAAACCCACACCCTCATGGGATGGGAAAGTATTTTACATCAAAAGCCTTTTGTGAGCAACAGGGTTTATCGAGATATAGGGAAACTGGTCAGCTGGGCTAATTTGAGACTATTTATTACTTAAATAGCCTGATGGCATTTATGAAACATGTTAAACTCTACTATAGGTAGTTAGGTCAGCTCTGATGTTTCTATGCTGTGAAAAACCTATTGACACCATGGCATTGCCTTCAGCACATGAAGTGTAGGATGTTGGGGAGATGAGACGCCACCCACCTTCTCAAGAGCAGTAAGAGATGGGAATAACCTTGATATAAGGGGAAATACTAAATAACAGAATGCTAACTGCATGTTTTAAAAACGTTTTTTCAGTGGCTTATAGTGCCGGTTATCAATAAATCCTGAGTGTGCAATACTGTTGGGTACAAGCCCATTTAAATTGTGTGGCATCTTCTGTTTCTGATCATATTGCATTCCCGTTCTTCCCTCTGGTTGACAGATTACCAGCATGCCTCTGTGTTGCAACACTGCTGCTTTCTATGTTTCATAAACTCCCAAGAAAATTCAATTTTCCATTACTTAATCTGCAGTCGAAGAACTCACGACCCGTCAAGTACACATCAGGCACTTACTAAATGTGCAGAGTTTCTGCCTCAACCATTTTTCCAAGCAGTGAGTTCCTGACCCGTACCACATTCTTGGAGAACTCTTTCTATTTGTCTCCTCTAAAGCTTCTGCTAATTGCTTCAAATCGTTCTCACTCGCCCCCAAAGCCTGTCTAATCTTTCACCCTAGCTAAACATTTCCCACTGCCTGCAACATCCATGGAAATATCCTCCTACAGTTGCATCTTTCCTCTCATCACTTGAAAGTGCAGAAATAGAAGATGCAAACGGAAGAAGTTAATAGGCAAGATATCACCTGTGTTAATTGTCATGTGCTTGCTTCTAATGTGACGAATGCGTAAATTTTTGAGTTTTCCAGCCTTTTGAATGTTTTCTTGTCTCAGTATGTTTCTATTAAATTCATTTATTTCCAGATGGAAATTGCATTTCATGTTCCAGCCACTAATCGCCTCTGATGAATGTACTTTAGTATCGGATATCTGTGTGTTCTAGCCCTTTGAACAATGAAATATTGTTTCCAAATAACCAACTGTATTCAATGTATAAATTATAAACTTTGAGATTTGAATTTCATTTGGCCATCATAACTTCCTTTGTTGCTGAATTTTCAGATTTTGGTTGGAGCCTTGAAGTTCTTTCTGGGTAAAGACATCGATGAGAAAAATGACAGCGATTTGGATTCTGAGGTAGATCTGAAATTTAATTCTTAAAACACTTAAGGGAAGATATTTATGAACGATTGGAGATAACTACATTCTGCTGTGAAACCACTTCAGCTAGATGGGTGTTTACAAAGGAACTGCAGATGCTGGAAAAATCAAAGGTAGATAAAAATGCTGGAGAAACTCAGCGGGTGAGGCAGCATCTATGGAGCGAAGAAATAGATGACGTTTCGGGTCGAGACCCTGCTTCAGACTGTTCTTCATGTTTGCAGTTGAAGAAGGGTCTTGACCCGAAATGTCACCTATTCCTTCGCTCCATAGATGCTGCCTCACCTGCTGAGTTTCTCCAGCATTTTTATCTACCTTCAGCTAGATGGGTATCAGTAATTGGTTATGAGTTGTGTGGACTGGAGTCCTCAGCTGTAGCCATTAACAAAATATGAACGGTAGCTGGTAATTCAAACACCAAACTATAATAAGAGTAGTGGAAGTTGAGGGTACTGTGAGACATTAAAACTAACAGCTCAGGAGGATGAGGCCGTTAATCAGAAAACTGTTGGAATACCTTGTGTCATAACAACAAATGCAAAATTAAGAAATTGTGAAATAATGTGTCCTCCTAAGCTTATAAAAGTTTAGACTCCACGCTTTAGAAGAGAAGTTGAGCTGCCTTGTGTGAGGAAATGCAACTGCGAAATTTGGTGCAGCTAGACTTGGAACAGGAGAAATTAAGAGCAATTTGATACGGTTGCATAGTCATTGGCTTAATAGGAGAATGATGTTGCCAGTGTTACAAGATTGGGTGTATAAATAATTAAATGGAAGAGACTTGGGTCAGAGCACAGGGGTATTGAGAGGCACTTGTAATCGAAGCAGAAGCCATGTCATTTTTCAGGAACAGATGATGGAAAGCAGGCACGTGCCGTCAGGGTAGGCAAGGTAGGCACTGCCTACCCTGACTAAAATTATAAAATGGTAATTATTAAATATAAATAAGAGATCAATCTCTTAGGTAGGCATAATTCTCCGTGCCTTTCATGCGCAGCACTTGCAACATGCGAAAGTCTGTGCAGTTGACGTGCTGTTGGTGCTGCTTCAAGCCTTCAATTTCAAGGGGAGCTGAAGGCAACTCAAATTCTGTCTTTGCAGTACTGCACATGCGCAGCAGCCTACTGCGCATGCGCAGCACAAGTTTCTTGACGGGTTTTCAAATGTGGATTGTCATTATCTTAAGAGTATCTTAGGAAACAAAGAGGGAAGAATGGAATATGTGTATCAATAATGTGGTAGGTAAATCTCTTGGTGCTATATGTTTTTAGAAACATAAAAACATAGAAAAATAGGTGCAGGAGTAGGCCATTCGGCCCTTTGAGCCTGCGCCGCCATTCAATGTGATCATGGCTGATCATCCAACTCAGTATCCCGTACCTGCCTTCCCTCCATACCCCCTGATCCCTTTAGCCACAAGTGCCACATCTAACGCCATCTTAAATATAGCCAATGAACTGGCCTCAACTACTTTCTGTGGCAGAGAATTCCAGAGACTCACCACTCTCTGTGTAAAGAATGTTTTCCTCATCTCGGTTCTAAAGGAATTCCCCCTTATCCTTAGACTGTGACCCCTTGTTCTGGACCTCCCCAACATCGGGAACAATCTTCCAGCATCTAGCCTGTCCAACCCCTTAAGAATTCTGTAAGTTTTAAATACCGTATTTCCCAGAGTGGGGGGGGGGGGGGAAGAGCTCCTTTCACAGCGTTTGGAGAGTCTGGCCCGGGGTAAAGTTGCGGGGAGGAGGGGATCGGGAATCATGCCAGTGACCCACTTGCGACGCTCTGGGCACAGAGCCACCGCATTGTGGCCGGGGAGTGAATTAGCTCGGGTGGCTGCGAGCGGCCGCCGGGACCGGACAGTGCCTTCTGCCGGCCCCCGCTCACCTCTGGCAATGCTCTCCGTCTGAAAACCTCTCGCCGGCCTCGCTCATGTCAGCCGCTTCCCACAGATCCTTAAATTCCAACAGCGCGATCAAGGGACCAATTGAGGTTACTCGGCTGTCGGAATTTAAGGATTTGCGGGAAGCGGCTAACACGAGCGAAGCCGGCGAGCAGCAGGTGAGAGAGGTTCAGCAGCAAAGCACAGCCAGAGGTGCGGTCCAGCAGAAAGAGCTGAGGTCCCGGTGGCCACTCGCAGCCAGCCGAGCTACTTCCCTCCCCGGCCACAATGCGGTGGCTCTGCACCTGGAGCGCCACAGCAGCAGTGAGTGAGTTACTGGCATGATCCCCGACCCCCTCCTTCTCAACACTCCTGCCCTCCCCGCATCTTTAACCCCTGGCCAGACTCTCCACATGCTGTGAAAGGAACTCTCCCCCGATTGGTCCCTTGAACAAGTATTGTCATTCAATAAGATCACAACTGATTCAACTTGCCCCGGTGTGCTCCCGTTTTTCCCACCATCACTCCACCTGACATCACCTTCCACCTCCCACACATTCAGTATTTCAAAATGAAGGAGATTTGGAAGCCTTGGGGAAAATTGAATTGTTACTTATTTTTATTTTTTATTTTTACAGAGAGGAGAACAATCTGCGCATGCGCGGTTTAAGTTTTTTTTAAAGCCGACTGACTGCCTACCCTGAGTGCCTGATGGAATGGGCTACTGGCATTGTATTCTTTAGGATATTCCAGCATGTTTCCATGATCACATTGAATGGCGGTGCAGGCTCGAAGGGCCGAATGGCCTACTCCTGCACCTATTTTCTATGTTTCTATGTTTCATATTTTTGATGATCATGGGGATCAACTAAATTGAAGATGCATGCAACATCTGCCTTCCAACACCGAGATTGGAAAAGGGATGTGTGTGATACTGTGGAAGTTTGGAGTGGGAGCCTCGATGTTGATATTTTTTTTATGCTTAAAAAATTTCTTATTGTCATTTTCCCTTAAGGATGAAGGACCCACAGTGCGAGATCTAACCGTAAAGTTTTCAACCGGAAGGAAATCATCAAAAAATAAAAAGAAACTGGAAAAGGCTTTGAAAGTGCTAAAAGTAAGCAATTATTCTTCAGCAGTGATGTTTTTTGTGAAATGCTGACAGAATGGGGATTAGTAATGGAGACATTTGACATGTGTCTTTGGGAATCCGAGGCAGTTTGTTGTGTCCCATAGTGTCGCAGGCATTCTGGATGAAACTGGCTTCATGCCTGATAACCTGTTAGCCTCTCACATGCTATTCCCAAACAAAATAAAACGAGTTGTGCCTTTCACCTCTGCTTCCTAGATTTGGTTTGATTAGTCTCGCGTTCATTCTGAATTGACAGTCGTAGAGAGAAGTTTCAATGATGTCAAAGTTTTCAAATGTTCTTCTAAATTTGGGGGTGGGAATCTAGTTAAGAGAGGAATAAAGGAATAATTGCATCATATTGACATAGGATTATCAATGGAAAAACATTAGTGTTCCTCATCAAAGGTCAAAACAGAGAAGAGCAGAAACATTCAATTTTATAATTAGACCATATTCTGATTTATGCTTATTGAAGAACAATAAGCATCTCAAATGCATCAAACCCTTGACTGGATTTACTTTAAAGGCCAATTGCGTTGGTGTGAGCTTGGCAATAAATTTACATTTCATGATTTTAGCTGTAATCACTTTTATATGCTTTTTTTTTGCAGAAACATAAAAAGAAGAAAAAGGCAGAAGTATTTAATTTTTCAGCTATTCACCTCATTCATGACCCACAGGGTAAGAAATTAGCTTGTGTTCAGTTTACTGTGTAAGGTGTTCACTCGCAGCCAGGCCTCCTTTACCAACGTGCACGGTCATCTACAGGTTGTCAATTTTAGAAGTAGGAAAAAGCAATTGGTGCCAACATATTTGTTGCTTTAACATAAAATGAGAAGGCTGCATACTTAGGATTGACTTTCAGACTTTACAATTCTCAAATAATTAAGATTTTTGGATATTTGACTCGCCCCATCCATGGCTCAAATTTAAGACTTACCTATGTCGGAAATTACTTGTCATGTGATGGCTTTGGTCAAAGTATTGCTGAAGATGTTCCTTGGTATAGAAAGAGAATCGTGTAACGGGAAACCCTATTTTCATCTCTATATGTGTTATAAGTGGTTATATACAATAGGTGCAGGAGTAGGCCATTCGCCATTCAATGTGATTATGGCTGATCATCCACAATCAGTACCCCGTTCCTGCCTTCTCACCATATCGCCTGACCTTGCTATCCTTAAGAGCCCTATCTAACTCTCTCTTGAATGTATCCAGAGAACCGTCCTCCACCGCCCTCTGAGAATTCCACAGACTCACAACTCTCTGTGTGAGTTACATTCATATGGAATGTTTATGACTCAATGGTAATGATTTCTGTAGCTGTTGGTTTATGGTGAGGAGTCCCTTAATAGATTGCTTTAGATGGACAAAAATGTCTAGAGTAACTCATCTCTGGAGGAAAAAAGATAGGTGATGTTTTGGGGTTGGGGTGGGAGGGGGGGGACGAAGGACCCTTCAGACTGAAAGTAGGGGTTGTGGGAAGGTTGAAGAGCTGGAGGTAAGAATAAACCTGGACTAATCTGGGCTGTCAACTAATGACCTCGGGCGGTGGGGGGAGTGTTAGTAGAAGTTACTTAAAATGAAAGAATTCTACATTAATATCAGTGGGTTATAAACTATCCAAGCAAAATATGAGATTGCCGTGTCAGTTTTCAAAGCAAGTCTCTCAAGTGGCCAAGACCTGCGTTTTGAGACCGGAGCAACTGCAGACTGTAATGTAAAGGTGAGACAGATAAGGAGGAAGATTAAATCATGGCAAATGGATCTAGGCGGGAAGGGAAGGATGGCAGGGGAAGGAGCAGTCATCACCTTCCAACCTTCAGTCTAAATGGAGATATACACTTTTAAACGCATATCAAGTAGTTAAATAGTTTAATTATACAACTCACAACAATAAACAGTAAATAATATGGAAAACCTGGGTGGATAAAACTGTCAGGTAGCAAAATGAACCTTCGGTGCAAAAAAAAGGTCTCATTATCTACACGTCAAAAATGTGAGTTTAAAAACCCACAATATTTGTTGTTTCTTTTGCATTCTGCGATTATATTTAAATTGTATAAGAGCAAATTTCAGTATCCTGAACAGCCGTAATGTGGGAGGTACCTGTGCTGTAGGTTGCTCCGTGCTGCTATATATTTTGTGAAAAATATAATCTATTCTTCATGGGTAGAAGTTTACTAGAATACATTTCCAGTAATCACAATTATTTTTATTGAAGGCTTTGCAGAGAAACTTTTCAAAGAGTTGGAAGGTTCTAAGGAAAGATTTGAAGTAAAGATGATGATGATGGATCTAATCTCAAGGTTGATTGGAATTCATGAGGTGAGTTTTTAATCTAACTTCAGCAAAACGTTTAAAAAAAAAAAAAAGATTTGGAAATGCATTGCAGTCAGTTTTATATTTTTACACATAAAATCAACGTTCAACAGCAGGAATGATTTTGGCTCGGCTAGAAATTGAAGAATTGAGGATCTCTGTCACGGTAGCTTAGTTGCACGTGCACGTCTTTGTCACAAATTGCTACATTCCAGGATTAGATGGTATGATCTCAGGACGTAGTGTGAAGTACTCAGGTACACCATTGTTGAACATGCCCCCTTTTGAAATTGAGATGCCCAATAGGTATGGTCAGTGAGAGGGTCAGAACTAGAAGAGTGCAGAGAACTTACAGAGTTGTAGAATAGTACACTTGGAGAAGCTGAGAGATGTGGGAGGACAAACCATTTATTCACATGTTCCTAACCAACCATCGAATCATTGATAACATGCACGGGCCTCTGTAAAGAAGTTCAAGTTTGCAATGGCGCTCTAAATTTAAAGAAAGCTAGTAGCTAAATTTAGTTGATACAGAACTTTCCATGTATTCTTAGGCAGTCTTTCTGGATTGAGGACCAGTTCTAAGGTGACTGAAAATTATGTGCAACTTACCAAATGTTAGCATGTTGAACAGGAGTTGTTCGACAGGCAAGCAGTTGGATAATTTGGGAGGTAGTTTACCCCGCCTGCCATTTACACTGAGCTTTTGTGTGTTCCTCCCATCACACGGTATTGAAGCTCTCATTATGTAATATGGTCCTCCAGGTGATGCTGTTGCTGTTTTTTTTCTGAATAATGTTTGAGAACATTATTTTGTACATGCACTCAGTAATTTGGATAAGAATTGGCCTAGTCAACTGTTGAGCATACAAAGCCTATTTCTTGGCTGCAATTAAACTAAATGTATATACATTTTGTAAACTCATTCAGATTTAATTGTTGACTGTGTATTTTACAATAAGCTGATTTAACGACAAAAAATTGTGTGCATTAATGTTCACGCAATACTTTTTACATTTTCGTTTTGCTATAACATTGTTGTTCCCGCCATAGCACCTCAGATAACACTTTAATATTTCGGATCTTAGTAAAACTAAGATTACTTAATATTACTAAATCTTAGTAAAACAATTTTGCATTATTGACAGTCTTGGTTATTTTATGATACTTTTAGATTTGATGTAATGGAACTGTCAATTTCCTGAAATTCCAGTCATGAAATAATTACTTCACAATTTAACATTGAAGTTTGATTAAAAACCTGTCGGTTTTAATAAGTTACACAGAAATGTGATAATTGTGTTGGTGTTGTTTCTTTCTTTTTTCTCCAATTTTACATTCATTTGTTTAAGGCAGCAATCTTGACACACTTGTGGTTTGTTGTAAAATCATGAAGTAGACCAAGAGGAGTAATTCATCCTGCAGTGCTGCTGGATGTGGAGTTTAGTTCTAAATATTGGCAGCAGTCCCGTGTGGGAAGCATCACTATTGATTCTTGTCCCTTTTATCACCCTGTGTCCTTCCCTATTAATAAGTTGCACGGTATCCACCATTGTTAAAACTAGTTAATTGTGTGCAAAAGAAAGACTGACTTCTTGACGCTTATCTTTCGGGCTGTAAATTCCATTTGATGTGGTGCATTTTTCCATTCCCCATTGGATATTTCTTCAACATAGAAATAACTATTCTACAACTAATGCCTTAAAATAGTTATAGAATAGTCATGTGAGTAGTCATACTGCTGATTTACAAAATAAAACTGGCGGTATTACTTACTAAGCAGGTTAATCGTGTTTTAAGTACAGAATTTTAAACATTAACTTATAGACACTGCATGTTCTCAACAATTTCTGAAATTTAAATGAACATTTTGTTTTGGGTTTCAATTAACATTCAGAGAATTGACTTGTTAGTCACAAATCTCGAACAAATGGTGAAAAAGTAAAATGCATGGTGGCGCAGCGGTTAGAGCTACTGCCCTGCAGCGCCAGAGACTCGGGTTCGATCCTGACAATGGGTGCTTGTCTGTACAGAGTTTGTACTTTCTCATAACCTGCGTGGGTTTTCTCTGAGATCTTCGGTTTCCTCCCACACTACAAAGACGTACAGATTTGTAGGTTAATTGGCTTGGCACCCAAAACATCAACCATCCCTCTGTCTCGACAGTCTTGCTTTACCCACCGAGTTCCTGCAGCAGTTTCTTTCTTACTCTAGATTCCAGTGTAAGCAACCTCGTGTCTCACCTAAAAGGAGAGTGGCTACATCATAATAATCCTTTAGTAATCTCTATAGTCCGAAAATTTGGTTGTAAAGACATTGCCACTGATTGAAATATTTAAGGCTGGTTATGATTACTAAGCTCAAGTTTTGATAATGATTTTTGCTCAATGTGATGGAAGCAATGTGGAAGAGCCTGAAAAGTCATTAAGAATTATCTTGTACAATGTTATGTTAATTGTTTTTACTTTTTCCTAAACAGTTATTCCTCTTTAACTTCTACCCGTTCATACAACGCTTCCTCCAGCCACATCAAAGAGGTGAGACTTTCTCTGACATTAACTGTGTGAAATTGTACCTTTTATTGCATTTACTTGTAGTTCTTCACTGTTCCCCTTTTTAGAAGTGACCAAGATTCTTCTCTACGCTGCACAGGCTGCCCATCAGTTGGTTCCTCCAGAGGTAAAGATGAATTACTTTATCACTTTGCTCCCTGGATGTTTTAATAAAACATTTTGCTATAATTTTCAAGTTTTGAATTAGACATTTTGGATGTTTTTGTAGATATAACATACAACATTTTCTGAGTAATTTTTTTTGTCTTGAACAGCCAGGGTGTTTTCTTTTATTTAATGGCTTTTATTGTGGGTAGGGAATAGTAAGATTGAACGAGAACTTACCAGTTCGAAGGTTGATCTTTATTTCATGAGGAGTTGCGGTGAGGGATTTCGTGAAGAGCCCGCCGGCACGCATGCGCGACATTCTTCAAAGTAGCGGTGTGGAATCACAGAAACCAACAACAGAAATTACTTGGCATAGGAAGATTGAAGAGATTCGAATTACCAGTTGATTATGATCGAGGGTTGGGAGCGGAGGGCACGAAATCCCTCACCGCAACTCCTCATGAAATAAAGATCAACCTTCGAACTGGTAAGTTCTCGTTCAATCTTACTATTTCATTTCGGAGTCACGTGAGTGACTTCGTGAAGACTTCAAAGCTTCTGTGATTACACGCCCTGGACCACGTCCATGCTGACACACCACTAGCAAGGATGGATGGGAGTAAACAAGTTGCTGAAAACAGGTTATACTGAAAAACAAAAGAATATTTATTAACAACAAAGCAAAACCCCTTAGTCGGGGACATCCCCACGTTCTTGCCCTGCGTTCAGCACGGCCTCCGCGAACTGTAGGGGAGCAGCAACAGGCTTATTGTAGAATCACTGAAACACAGCTTCATTCGCCCATCCTGCTGTGGCGAGAATATGGTCCATGGGCACCTCCATGACCCTCGCCGCCGACGTCGATGCAGCCCTGGTGGAATGAGACTTGAACACATTAGTGTCAATACCTGATTTACCCAAGACGATCCGGAGCCACCTGGATATCGTCTGGACTGTCACTCGATGGTGAGGTCTCTTGTGAGTGACAAGCAGGTATTTCTCCATGCCTCTGATGTTTTCCGTCACCTCGACATAGTGACGGATATGGGCGGCTAAACATAGCCTAGCATCTGCGGGGTATGCCGGGAACTTCAGCTGCAGCCCTGTGCACCCAGGTCTATGCTGCTTGAGTAGCTCATCAATAAAGAAGACTACTTCTCCAGGGGTAGAGATCATCCTGTCGACGCGGAGTTTATGTAGCGTCTGTACCCTCTGTGCTGAAGTCAGCGCTAGTAACATCACCAATTTCATGGTGAGTTTGTCCAGCTGTAGCCCTTGCATGGGTGACCACGTCCTGAGCAGGGTTAGTACATCCCTGACATCCCAGGTGATGTTATAGCGTGGTGTAGGCGGATTCATATTAAATATACCCCGCATGAGTCTGGACACTAGCCTGTTGGATCCTACCTCAATCTTGAGGTAGAATGACAGCGCGCTTCTGGCGCTGTTGATGGCACTGTAGCTTAAGTGTGCATCATGGTGCAACCCCGCGAGGAATTCCAGGACGTCAGCTATGGATGCATCGTCATAGGTGATGCGAGAGCGGCTACAGTAGGCTTCCCATTTCCTGATGTGGGAAAGGTATCTTCGCCTGGTCGACTCTTGGCACGACGCTCCAATGGTATCCATGGTTTGAGTTGAGAGGCCATACCGCAGCAATGGCCTGGTTAAAACCTGCAAGCCAATAAATTTAAGTAGCGATGGCAGGGATGTGGCTCCCCTGACACAGGGTGAGTAACCAATTGTGGGCAACCCTCTAAGAGGACCTAAGGCTGACTGATCATGTCAAGGACCACCGGATACCATGGCTGCGTGGGCCAGTCGGGTATAATAAGAATGCCTTTGGCAGCATCCATCTGGATCTTGCGCAATACCCGACTGATGAGGCAAAACGGGGAAAATGCATAGAAAAACCACTTCCCCCAGTCGAGCGAGAATGCATCCATCGCCATTGCCCCAGGATCTGGTTCCCATGAAACATATGTTGGTACCTGATGGTTCAACCGCGACGCAAAGAGGTCGATAGCCGGTTGACCAAATTTGGCTGTAATTTTGGAAAAAAATTTGAGGATGCAACATCCGTTCGATATTGTCATTAAACTTGCGTGACCTGGTGTCCGCCGCAGTATTGAGCTCACCTGGTAAATAGGTAGCTGAAATCCAAAGATTTCTGTCAATGCACCAGAGCCAAATTGTATTAGCCAATTCATCACATGAAATCGACCTGGTACCGCCCATATGGTTTAAATATGCCACCGCCGTGGTATTGTCTATTTGGACACGGACATGAGCATCAATAAGATGGGAACAATAAGCACGAAGTCCGTGAAACGCTGCAAGCAGCTCCAAATAGTTTATCCCGTGTGACAACAACATAGTAGATTCAAGGGTGTCCCATCTGCCCCCGCAACTAGAACAGTTATCCGTAGCTCCCCAGCCATAGGAGCTTGCATCGGTTTGCAAGTATACCATCGGATTGGGCACAATGATGGGTTTGAATGAGCTACTGATATGGAGCACCCACCATTGTAACTCAATTTGAGCTTTAGAAGGCAGCCGCATTGGTCTATCAAAATGACCAGCGTTCCGCTTTAACGCGGAGATCTTGGCTCTTTGCAAATTTTGATAATGCAAAGGCCCGTATTGGGCTGCTGGAAACAATGCTACGATTTTGCCAATCACCTTAGCTGTTTGTCGAATTGATGGTGTACTGGCGCAGGCCAAATCCTGACACGCTTGGGTGACATCCCCAACCTTATTAGTCGGTATGGTGGCCCTCATGCAATTGGAATCCACCGTAAACCCCAGATAATCCATGACCTGGGAAGGGCAGAGCTTTGACTTGTCTGGATGGACAATAAACCCCAGCCGCTGAAAAATCGCGACAGTGGCTGAAACACCCCGTTCAGCTGCCTCCAGGGTTTTGCCAACAATCAGGATATCATCCAAATAGGCCATTACGATATGCTGCTGCTTTCGTAACTGGGCCATAATAGGTTTTAGCAATTTAGTAAATAGTCTAGGGGCTGTAGTAAGCCCATTTGGCAAAGCCCTGTATTGCCAGAGCTGACCCATCCAAACAAATTTTAAGAACTTCCGGTGATGTTTCCGAATGGATACAGAATAGTACGCATCTTTTAAATCAATGCATGCCATAAAGCAGCCATGCGAAACCAATGACTTGGCTGTCTCAAAAGTGTCCATTTTAAAATGGGTGTATGTTACAAAAGTATTCAAATGGGTCAGATCAATAATCACTCGACAACCTCCATCCTTTTTTGGTCTGGTAAATATATTTGAGACAAATTCAATTGGCTCGTGCATAGTTTTTTCTATCACGCCTTTTTGTTCTAACCTTAAGATCTCAGCATAGCCTGCTGCCTGTTCAACGGCAGACAGCGTAAACGTCCGATTAGGCATATGCTGGGATGGAGGAATGTCCCCGTTAATAAACTCAATATTATGACCCCGAATACTCTGCAAAATAAACGCATCGGAAGTAATAGTCCCCCATGCCCCCAAAAAGAAACGGAGGCGCCCACCAACATGTGATGTTAAATGTACAGACAAATGAAAACCAGACCGCCTCACCTCCGCGGTTACCGGCGGTCCTTGACATGTTTGGGTGGTCGTGGAGGTGCTGGGTTGGGCTGATAGTGTGGTGTCCTCATCTTCCACTGGGGCCGCTGCGGACCTTGCCCTAAAAAAGCCCGCTGCTGCTGGGCCTGTTGATAGCGAGGCGGAGCTGGAGGGTAAGTTCTTGTTGATGTGGCAACCGGGCCTCGTGGCCGAACAAGTGGAGCTTTCGGGGCCGACGGTCTGGGGGCGATCTGCGACCGCATGAGTCCCACCGTCTTGGCATGCTCGTCGAGCTCTTTGACCCTCTTTGGGAGGTCTTCTCCGAAGAGCTGTCGGGGCGGCGGTGGTTTGCACAACCCAGCAAACTTCGGGTTGAGTGACAGGCGGATGCTGTTTTTACGAAAGGCATTTATTTCATGTTGGGTGGCACATAACAGTGCCAGCGCATCCTCCTGGTCTAGATTTAGATCTTCCCCGTCGACCGACCGCACAAAGGCGGTAATACCAGCCGTGAGGAGCTTCAGGATCCGTTGGAGTTTCAACTCCTGATGACGGATAGCCACGCCGATGTTGCCCCATATTGGCGTATTGACCACAGGCACATTGAGGGCGTTGCAGTTGGACGGAGCCTTATGCCGATGGATAGCCTGAGAGAGGACTTCCTCCTGGAGCTGATGGTTGGTGAGGAAGTCCACAGTGGCAGCCAGTTTGGGATTGAGAGGAAGCCCAGTCGTGTGTGGAGCAGCGAACTTCGCCGCCACATCGAGAAGTTCTTCCGGCGGTAATTCCGACGGAGGTGGTTTAGGGTCGACAAATCCTTCCTCGTCTGGCTGTTCCAGGCTGGCGATGGAGGCTGGTGAGACTGCCCTGTGCCTGTCGATGCTGGACGCTTGCTGCTGTTGGCTGTGTAGCAGAAGCTCCAGTAGCCGCTCCATGCGGTCAATACGCCCTTCACCCTGAACACTCGGGTGGTCGGAGACCTCCGGCTCAGAAATATTGCCGGGGCTCCTCTCATCGGCCCGCACCTCGTCGAGGTGAACCCGGTGCCGGTAGTTGTCGCTGCCAGCCGCCGAAGCGAAACCGCGCGATTCCCGCGCGGGAGATGTGTTCAACCGCCTCCGTTTGGCGGGAGCTGAAGCCGCTGCCACTGAGGGCAAATGCGGCGGGGAGTCGGCACCAGCCGAAGCATGGAGACCTGACGCCCGCGCGGGCTTGCCGGCTGCCCACGTCGTGGACCTTGCCGACGCATGGTCTCGTCCCCCCCATCCATGGGGGACTCGGCGACCGTGGCGAGACCCTACCCAAACGACCCGTCCCGGCGTCGAGGGTTGGGGGGTGGACACTGGACCTCACAGTGGACCTGGGTCCCGCCGTTGAAGCAGACCGCAGCTCGGCGGCAGGTAATGCCTTAGCCCCAGAAGGGTTAGGCTTGCGGGCTCCTCCCCTCCCCCTGCTCGGAGGGCTGAGGGAGGAGGGCCGTGCAGCTGCACGGGACCCCTTGCCCGAGGCCGCCAACGGAGCTGCGGTGTGTCAGCGGGTCCGGACCTGCAGGAACAGGGCTCCCCGGTTTCCCCGCCTTCCTCCCGGCCTGTTTCACAGGTGTAGCCGATAATGAGGGCTCCGGGACAGATGGCCGGCGACTCCAAACGGACGTCTTTCGGCCCTTCGTACTCCCGTCCATGTCCTTGCTGAAAGAGAAAATCAAACAACAAGGACCAACCAAATTAAGGTTAGTTCACTCACCTAAGCGGTCCCTTATGAAGGGCTGGCGGGGAGCGCACCCCACCGCCAGCCGTCGGCAGCAATGCGTTGCGACGATATGTCGCGCATGCGTGCCGGCGGGCTCTTCACGAAGTCACTCACGTGACTCCGAAATGAAATATACTTGAGCAATGGCATAGTGACACAATGGTGGCGTTATTGCTTTACAGCACCAGAGACCTGGATACAATCCTGACTACGCTGTCTATAAGGAGTTTGCATGTTCTCCCTATGACTGCGTAGGTTTTCTCCGGGTGCTCCGGTTTCTTCCCACACCCCAAAGATGTATAGGTTTGTAGGTTAATTGGCTTCAGTAAAATTGTAAATTGTCCCCAGTGTGGAGGATAGTACTAGTGTACGGGGTGATTGCTTGTCGGCACAGGCTCGGTGGGCCGAAGGGCCTGTTTCTGCTCTATCTCTAAAGTCTGAAGCCAATGACATTTTTCTCTGTGGCGTTTGCTCCAATCAGATTAAGATTGATTCCTGAAATAAAAGGTACAAGATTCAGAGTGAGTAAATATAAAACAGGAGACATTGGCTCAGGAAAAAGTATCTCCCACTGATGCCGTACTCGATAAAATGCTGCTTTGATGTCAAGGGCATTTACTCTCATGGAAGTTCCTGTGGAATCTGATCCTACCAACGTTCAGTTCCGTTAATTTCATATAAAATGTTCTCGTTTCCCTCTTGTTCTTATAATTATTTTAACAGTGACTTCCAGGTTATTGATCTACGTCCATACTATGCATCTTTAGATCTCTCTTGATTCTTCTCCTTGCTTCCTTTATTTTGAGAAAAATACCTTCAGCTTCTTCAGGCTCTCTAGTAACTGAAATCTGTCGTCCCTGGAATTGTCCCGATAAACGTGCTTTACAAAGGTTCGGAAGTTCTTCTGGAATTTTGATGCTGTACATTGTACTCCATCTGAAGCCTGGGGTGGTTTATAAAACGTTTGCGTGACTTCATTGTTTTTGTATTCAGAACTCCTATCTATAAAGCCAAGATTCCTTTATGCTATGACAATCTCCTTTCAACTTGCCATGGCTCCTTCAAAGATAGGATCTCTTTCATCCTTCTCAAAACAGTGCCACTTTGTTTTAGCTGACTCTCCCAAAATGCACCACACCAGATAAGTTGTAATTAAAAGGCATCTACATTATGTTTACCCATTTCCCCCTCTATCTGTCTTCTTAAATGTGGGTCTGCAGCCATCATGTTTGCAATTTCTACTACTCAAAGTATTTGTGTCATCCGGAGACTTGGTGCTGTCTATTCCACCCAGCCCCAAAGGAGAAAGAATTTGCAATTATATTATCACTGTTCATGACTTCAGGCTTTTCAAATGACTTTGCAACCAGTGAAAAACTTTTTGTGCGCAGTCTTTGTTATATCATTTGAAACCAATATGCCTATAGTAAACATAGAATCATAGAAAATAGGTGCAGGAGTAGGCCATTCAGCCCTTTGAGCCTGCACCGCCATTCAATATGATCATGGCTGATCATCCAACTCGGTATCCTGTACCTGCCTTCATGGCAATATAATATTGACATCCTGATAATATATCCTGAACATCCCTCAATGGCAATATAATATTGACCATATAATCTCTTTTTAATGGTATTGATTGAGGGATAAACATTGGACAGGCCACAGACCAGGAATTCTTGGTCTTTTTCAAAATAGTATTGCGAGATCTTTGCATCTTGCATATAAAAGCATATTGCTTGTATGTGTTTATCAGTTGTATGTATATATATGTCTGTATGCATCTCTAAAAATTGTCTGGGGTACGTCTACGGTTAAATTGTATCTCAAATGAATAATTAGCTATTGTAGATTATATATTGTATATTATGTTACATATTGCATTACTATTGATTTATTATTATTATAAGCAATGTTATTAATTAATTATTAAATATGGAAGAAGGGTTTAGGGAGAAGGGGTGAGATTAAATAAGTTATTCTTCTTCTCCTTTTCGAGCTTGTAAAGAAAAAGTGTTGGACATTTAAATTTTGCTTTATGCTTTTCATTGCTTTGCAAATATTGCCTGGAATGACAAATTGTTTGACTATTTCCATTTTGTTGTTGTTATTTATTCCTATTATTGTCTTTACTTGCTCGGAACAAACAAATAAATAGATAAATAAATAAATGAATGAATAAAGCGGGTTGATTGGACTGTGGTTGTGGTACATCTCATCTGAAAGATGACAATGCATCGCTCCCTGACTTGTTCACAGGAGCGTCAGCGTAGGTGTTTGTGCTGAGTTCTGTAGAGTGGAATTTAGGTGCCCAACCCACTGACTTGGGTATCAACTCAGTCCCAACTTGATGGGTCTAAGTCAGTTATTGCTAATGCCCCTGTCCCACTTAGGCGATTTTTAGGCGACTACAGGCAACTAGGCTGTTGCCACATGGTTGCCGGGGTGTTGCCTGTATGATCTCCTCAGTCGCCCAAAGAGTCGTACTTTTTTTGGTCGCCGCTGGATTTTGAAATGTTCAGCCACAGTCGGCACCCGTGGGTTTGACGCCAACGATCGTAGCTTGATGGAGTGCTGTCGCCAGGATGACGTAGGTTGTCTCCGGTGGTGACTTCGGTGAATTCCATAGGCAGCCTACGTCAACCTACGTCATCCGGTGACAAGTACCGGCGACTGAATTCTCTTACCTTGTCGCGGGTGGTCGTAGGTTGTTATAGGTGGACGTCCTATGGGTCGCCGATTGGCGGTAGCTTGACGTCGACTAGGAGGGAGGCTGTTGTAGACATTGTCGTAGATATTGTAGTTTTTTTGGCGACCTGCTATGACTATGACAATCATCTAAAAAAATTGCCTAAGTGGGACAGGCCCATAAGTCAGCTATAATGAAAGTGAGTGTCCTGATTTCCATTCCGGGGAATGTCTATTGTGTGTTTCTCTGATTGAAATGACATCTATTCACTTCTATTCTCTGCTTCCTGCTGTCCAATTGTGTCCCTGGTTTTCACCACCTCTTTAATGCGTTGTGCGTCCCTTTCGGTAATATCTGACCTGAAGCGATTTTTAAAGATTTTTTTTGAAGACCATAACTGCCCCCATTTTCTCAATCAAAATGTTACTTTTCAGTTTAGTCGGACCTGATTTGGTCTGACAAGCCGTGTTGTCTATCTTTTTATTAATAAGCGAGTTCGGTATTTCAATTGCACATGCCCAGGTCATAGGTCACTCGAGATGAACATTCTCGGCAATTAAACTGCTGCGTGTATACAGACCTGCGTTTCATCCGTGGTCAGGATCGAACCCGGGTCTCCGGCGCTGCAGGTGTTGTTGAATTGCTACTGGAGTTAGTGACACTATTTCTCCCTTCCCCACTGGTCCATGCAGAAATCTCAGCATTGACAATCTAATGTGCACAAACTGCATGTGACAAAAACGTGTGTGAGTGGGCCAATTGCTCGGCATTAATATCAGAGTTTGGGCAGAGGTGATGACATGCCAGATGGTGGGGACTATTCACAGAAAACCCGAACGAATATATTACAAAGCATCAAACGCTCTGGAGTGCAGGTGTTGATGATGTTACTGTGAAATGTGCCGATTGGTGGTGGTTTATTTTGTGAGCATATGTGGATGTGGTGAGGAAAATCTGACCAATTCCAAGCCCCGGGTTCGACCTTGACCTGGGTCACTGTCTCTGTGGAGTTTCAACGTTCTCCCTGTGCAATATAACGTTGGTTTCCTCCATATTCCAAAGATGTGCGGGTTCGCAGGTTAATTAGCCTCTGAAAATTGCCCCGAGTGTGTAGCGAGTGGATGTGAAGTGAGATAGAAATAAGATCAAATTAATGTTCATAAAAGAGCCACGCCCGTCCACTATTGAGTTGACAGAATTCTAGTTTAATTCATTGGTAGAATAGTTAACAATTTTTACACCGTTTATACAGGCAGTGCTTTGTTCCCTTTTTCTTTATCACAATTTACCTTTGATAAATCCCATGATTCCTTGCGATTTTCAGAATACGGGACTTGCTGAAAATGTGAAATAAAGAGAAAATGTTGACGATGCTTTGTCAGAAGATGAGTCGCTTGCTGCAGGATACCTGGCTTCTGACATGCACTTGTAGCCACGGTGTGTTTGTGGCTGGTCCAGCAGAGGTTTCTGGTCAATGGTGATATGCTGGGATGTTGACAGTGCAGGATGTGGCAATGGTAATGTTGTTGAATGTCAAGAGCTGGTGGCTCGGCTCTCTAGTTGAGGCTGGTCATTGGTTGCTGTGAATGTTACGTACCACTTATCAAACCATGTCTGTTTTTATATGTCCTTGTATTAACCTTTCCTTATTCAAGTGAAAATCAATTTTCACTTTGACAGTGTTTCTGGCAGTCAGAGCGCACACAGCTCTGATTGATGGAGGACATGCATCATCAAATCCGTATTTTTCAGCATTCCTGTAATCAATAATGTTGTCAAAAAATGAATTGTTTGTTTTTATTTCTAGATTGTTCAAACATTAGTGATGACAATAGCAAACAACTTTGTCACAGACAGAAATTCCGGTGAAGTTATGACTGTCGGGTACGTATAGGTAACATTAAATGGTTCATTCTTCATGTAAGTATGGAATGTAATCGGCTCCATTTTAATGTAGAGCAACTGTATGCTAAAATAACGGCACTTTTCCACTTTTAAGTAGGCTCCTGATAGTCAAGTCAAAGTCAAACAAACTTTATTGTCATTTAGAAATACATTGATATATGCAGTTCCAAACGAAATTACGTTGCATTTGGCTCCCTGTGCAACACAATAAATTAACCGAAGGATAGGTATGTATGAAAAGGGTAAATAGACAATAGTGGCAGCCCATTTACATGGCATTCAGGAGTCTGATGGCTCGTGGGAAGAAGCTGTTGCGGAACCTTGATGTTCTGCTCCTCATGCTGCGGTATCTTTTTCCCGAGGGCAGCAGAGTGAACAGTCCGTGATGGAGATGTGTGGGGTCCTTTATGATACTGCTGGCCTTAGACACACAGCGTTTGGTCGCAATATCCCCGATTGAGGGGAGAGAGGTCCCGATGATTTTTTCCGCTGTCCTCACCACTCTCTGCACAGACTTCCAGTCGGAGGCTCTACAGTCCCCAAACCAGACAGAGATACAGCTGGTCAGAATACTCTCTATGGTGCCCCTGTAGAAAGTAGTGAGGATGGGATGGGGGAGATGAGCTCTACTCATCCTGCGCAGAAAGTGCAACCGCTGCTGCGCTCTCTTAACAGTTGATGAGATGTTAGTCGACCAGGTCAGACTGTTAGTGACCTGCACCCCCAGGAACTTTGTGCTACTGACCACCTCCACATCGCTGTCATTGATGTGAAGTGGTGTGGGACTGTGCCCGGTTTTCCTGAAGTCGACGATAATCTCCTTTGTTTTCTCGACATTCAGGATCAGGTTGTTCGTATTGCACCAGTCCACCAGTTGTTTCACCTCCTCCCTGTAAGCCAGCTCATTGTCGTCCCTGATGAGGCCCACCACTGTTGTGTCATCTGCGTACTTCATGATGTGGTTTGTACTAAACCTGGCACAACAGTCGTGAGTCATCAGGGTGAACAGCCTGATGATTCAATCATGCATGTTAAAAATCTCCAGTTGTCAGCTGGACTGACCCGAGAATGCAAGGAGCTTCATTTTTCGGCTTCAGTTCACCTGAGCCACAGAGGAAGATGATCAGTCAGAGTCCTGCTGGCTTGCGCGCTGGTCTGTGGATGTTAACTGAACAAGGACTTGAATTTAACTTCCCAAATGAAAGAAGCCACCCAGTCTTAAGTCTTCAGCTTGACCTGTAATGAGCCACTTTAGGCCAACGGAGATATTAGTTTTAATCTCCGCAAGGTAATGTTGCCAGCTTGGTAAAAGCAGCAGCACCGTGGCAAAAAAAAATCTGTTGTCATTATGCAGCAAAGGAATTAACAGGCAATTAGATCAATAAAGAACTGGTGGTTAGACTCTATTGTTGGCAGATGATGATTGCCTCCTGTGAATGTTATCAAGCCATGCCTGATTTTCTATGCCCTTTGTCTTGAGCCTCACCTCTTCAGTGAGAGTCAATATTGTCATTGACAAAGATCTCTGACAGTCAGAGCACAGCAAGACCCTGGTGTTGGAGGAAATGCATCACCAAAGTAATATCTGTGGGCAGAGATTTACAGATCACAAAGTTTGATGACGTTGCAGGCCGACAGGTCTCCAGATTACCAGATTTAAAAAAAAAACTGCAGGTTTGTGGGCCATTATCCTAAAGAAGATCTCTTCCCAAACAGGATTAACACCATCAAAGAAGTAAGTGCGCGATGCCCTCTTGCCATCACAGAAGATCTTCTCCAGGACCTCTCTCAATACAAAACCCATAAAGACAAAAGTGAGTGACTAATGTAAACACTTTTAAAATTATTTTAAAAATAGCACTACCATTGTCATCAACTCTAGCAAACGTGTGCTTTTGGTTGTATAGGGTAATATGCACTTTAAGAACTATTTTCTCCCTTTGAAGATTTGTACAAAACATTTGACCAATTGTGATAATGAATGCTTTGCCCCCATTATTGCTTTCCTTCTTAAATTTAATAGCATTTAATCTTCTTTGCACTGCAGATGCTCAAGATCAAAATACTTTGACTCTGGCTGCATGTCACACGAATGAATATTGGTATTTTGGACTCTGAAATACTGTTGTGTTAATTAGCTGCTTCATTGTCCTTATGAAAATCCATGTTAAAATTAATGTTTATATGGGAAATTAAATGGCAATTTCATTAGCGGACATTTCAGACTCCATCTTTAAAATTTTGACAAAAAGATGCTTTAAAATATTTCTCATTGTAACCTTTTTACTTTGGAAATTTTGGCCAATCTCACTTGGATGAATAAGAGCCCACACTGGTGCAAATGGCCAGGACTAAATAATGCAGAATCATGATATTAGGAATGTTGGCGTTGATGCACCAATTTCTCCTGAGATTAAATTGATAGAAAACACCTTGGATTTACACCCTTGGACTTTAGGAGTGCA
The DNA here is from genome assembly GCA_963514005.1 of Raja brachyura. The sequence goes on along the minus strand of OY740781.1, from coordinate 115,375,667 downwards.
TGATTACCAGATGTTTAGTTTAGAAGGATGAGAGGGGGGATTTCATTGAAACCTACCGAATTATGAAAGGCCCAGATGGAGAGGATGTTTCCAGTAGTGGGAAGGTCCAGAGGGTGTACCTTAAGAATAGAGGTGAGGAGGAATTTATTTAGCCAGAGGGTGGGAAATCTATGGAATTCATTGCCTCAGAAGGCGGTGGAAGCCGAGTCATTAGGTATTTTTAAAGTGCATGGCCCAATTATGGCCTAGCTGTTATCAGCTCCTATGTCAAACAACATAATATAGAGGCACAAACGCCATGAATAAATGGATTCTTTATTCAGGCATTGTAGGTTGGAAATACATTAGAGTGTTATGTTAGCACTCTAACATAATAGTCGTTGTTGTTGAGAGGCTGTTGCCTCGTGGGCTCGGTTGAGCTCCTGCTGCGGTAGCAGGACACTCTCATGAGAGGAAGCGGAAGAACAAGAGAGCGAGAGAGGAAAGGTCAGTTCATATGTACAAAGGCACACCCATATATCCCGTGACTCCTTCCCATGACTGCCGAGGATTCGCATAGCAGGAGTGGCCTAACCACTAGGTGCCGCTACAATAAAAGCTTTTCACTGTACCTCTGCCCACATGACGGTAAACTAAACGAAAAAAGTTACTCCTATGAAATCCAGGCATATTTTTAATTCACTTTTTTTGATGCTCAACGGTAGAATGTCACATTTTCCAGCGAACCTTGTGTGTTTAAAGGCAATGTTGGAAAATGGGACCTTGAGTGTTTAAAGAGAGTGCAGGAAACAAAGCGTTCTTGACGGAGCTTATCAGAATTTTACTGTATATGGAGCAAATCTATAATCCTGCAGAAATGATGAAAGAAGTATAATTTTCCCTGTTCGCGCATTCATGAGCTCCGTTCTTATTTCCTAGATGTGATGATGTCTGCCAGGTGCTTGATCCAGCTTTTTAGAACAATGAACCCACAGATGCTGCTCAAGAAAGACAGGGTAAGAAGTATTACTGCTCCTGTAGCCGTGCGCTGAGATGTTCTTCACGCAATGTGGTAAATGGGTTCTGACTTCGACATGTGGTGCAGAGTGACTGCAAACGGTGGTAAACCTTCAACTACCCTTCCCGGATTCTCAGGCAGGTTGTCGGCAATACTTCCTCTGCACCACAGTGGTGCAGCAGTAGAGTTGCTGTCTCGCAGCGCCAGAAACCTGGGTTCGATCCTGACTGCGGGTGCTGTCTGTGACCATATGGGTTTTCTCCTGGTCCTCCGGTTTCCACCACATTACAAAGACCTGCATGTTTGTAAGTTAATTGGCTTCTGTAACATGGCCCTAGTGTATGGGATGCAAAGCTCTGATAACATAGAACTAGTGTATGGGTGATTGACGGTCAGCATTGACTCGGTGAACCAAAGGGCCTGTTTCCTTGCTGTATCACTAAGCTAAACAATCAAGGAATCGATCAGGCACAGAATGTAAGCTGCTAATTAAAAGTATATTCTAGTTGATATGGTCTGAGGAGATGCCTAAAATGAAATTGGATCCATGAGAGCCAGGTTACAATGTACAATGCCCTCCATAATGTTTGGGACAAAGACATCATTTATTTATTTGCCTCTGTACTCCACAATTTGAGATTTGTAACAGAAAAAATCACATGTGGTTAAAGTGGTCTTTACCAGATTTTATTAAAGGCCATTTTTATACATTTTGGTTTCACCATGTAGAAATGGCAGCAGTGTTTATACATAGTCCCCCCCCCATTTTAGGGCACAGTGTTTGGGACACAGCAATGTCATGTAAATGAAAGTAGTCATGTTTAGTATTTTGTTGCATATCCTTTGCATGCAATGATTGCTTGAAGTCTGCAATTCATGGACATCACTATTTGCTGGGTATCTTCTCTGGTGATGCTCTGCCAGGCCTGTATTGCAGCCATCTTTAGCTTATGCTTGTTTTGGGGGGTAGTCCCCTTCAGTTTTCTCTTCAGCATATAAAAGGCTTGCTCCATTGGGTTAAGATTGGGTGATTGACTTGGCCACTCAAGAATTGACCATTTTTTAGCTTTGAAAAACTCCTTTGTTGCTTTAGCAGTTGTTTGGGATCATTGTCTTGTTGTAGAATTAACTGCCGGCCAAGGAGTTTTGAGGCATTTGTTTGAAGTTGAGCAGATAGGATGTGTCCATACACTTCAGAATTCATTATGCTACTACCATCAGTAGTTGTATCATCAATGACGATAAGTGAGCCAGTAACTTCAGCAGCCATACATGCCCAGGCCATAACACCCCCACCACCATGTTTCACAGATGAGGTAGTATGCTTTGGATCTTGGGCAGTTTCTTCTCTCCTCCATACTTTTCTCTTGCCACCACTCTGATATGTTAATCTTCGTTTCATCTGTCCACAAGACCTTTTTCCAGAACTCTGGTTGCTCTTTTTGGTACTCCTTGGCAAACTGTAACCTGGCCATCCTATTTTTGCGGCTAACCAGTGGTTTGCAACTTGCAGTGTATCCTCTGTAATTCTGTGCATGAAGCCTTCAGTGGGCAGTGGTCATTGACAAATCCACAACTGATTCCTGAAGAGTGTTTCTGATCTGTCGGAATCAGGGGATTTTTCTTTCTTGTAGAGAGAATTCTTCTGTCATCGGCTGTGGAGGTCTTCCTTGGCCTGCTTGTCCCTTTGCGATTCGTAAGCTCACCAGTGCTCTCTTTCTTAATGATGTTCCAAACAGTTGATTTTGGTAAGTCTAAGGTTTAGCTGATGTCTCTAACAGTTTTATTCTTGTTTCTCAGTCCCATAATGGCTTCTTTGATTTTCATTGGCACAACTTTAGTCCTCATGTTGATAAAAGTTTCCGAAGGTGATGGAAAGACTGGAGGAAAGACTTCTTCTTCGTGTAGGATTCCGGCAGTGTAGACGCTGCTAAGCGTATTACTGCCCTCCACAGGTCAAAGTTTGAAATAGATTCTTACAAACAGTCCTGTAACATGCAGGAATTGAAGAACAGCCCTGGATTTCAGTTGATGTTTCTCACTGTGTCCAAACAGAGATAAAACAGAAAAAGCCTCAACTCCAAGTCCTGTCAGTCTAACAAACAATACTTTTCTTTCTACCCTATACTTTTTACATTCTAGGAAAACATGCTTAACTGTCTCATTACTCCCACATTCACACAAGCCAGAAACATGTTTCCCTACAATGCACAAATAGTAATTTAACCCACAGTGTCCCAACCTCAATCTACAGTTTACCCGAGTCTCTATGGGACAGAGATGTACAGAAACATATTTTCCTAACTTCAGATTGTATAGAAAAGTAGTGTCTACCCCCGACTTCCTTTTCCCATCCTCTCTGCCATTCTTTTGTTAAGCCCTCTTTAATTATTTTTCTCAGTTCCACTCTCACCAATGATACATGGATATCTATTTCTCTTCTTAAACTCTCCTTTGCTATGAGGTCCACCTGCTCATTCCCCCTCACCCGAGTATGCCCGGGAACCCAGCAAAAAGTGATGTTACGCACAAACCCAAGTCTAGAAAACACACTCAAGATTTCATTTAGAATGTCAGGCCGAGCTTTAGATTTCCCTACTCTTAAAGTTTCAAGAGCAGCTGCAGAATCAGAACAGATAATGACTTCTCTAAAACTGGCTTCCTCAATCCACCATAGAGCCCATTGAATTGCCATTAATTCAGTCGTGAGAACAGAGCTTCCATCAGAAATGCGTCGGCCAATCTTCAACCCAAACTGCTCCACATACACTCTAAACCCAGCTCTCCCACAAACTGGATCTTTAGATCCATCTGTAAAAACAATCAAAGTGCTCTCACTGATTGATTTAAGATATTCCACTATTCTTGGAGTCACCTCGCGCTTATCTTTTTCCTGAAGAAAAGCAAGCTCAATAAACAGTTCAGGAAGAACCCAATAGGGCCCAGGTAGCCCTATTGTATGCTCTATAATACCCCCTTGTTCCAAACCCAGCTTCCTAGCCCACTGATTTATAATGACAAAAAATGTGTTATATTTATTACCATCAACAACCTCTTGCAACAAACACCTTGCTGGGAAGGTATCATTACACCCACAAAGTTTAGCCCAGTAATGTAACCCTAGCTTAATGCGCCTTAACCATAAGGGCATTTTTCCCATTTCAACAATCAGGGCAGGAACTGGGGAAGTTCTGAAGGCTCCACAGCAAAGCCTTTGCCTGCAACACATCTAGCCTAGCCAGAACAGTTTTAGACACAGACCCATACACAAAACACCCATAGTCAAGAGAAAATCTGGTACTAGCCTGATAAATTAGCATCATTGTCTCCCTGTTGGCCCCCCACTCACACCCAACCAGACTTCTCATAACATTCAGAGCTTTTTCACATTTCAACACAATTTTACCTACATGCACAGTCCGTCATACGCTCTTCAAACCAAACACTTAAAAACCTTTACCTTCCTGGAGGAAAAACTTGGTGCTGAGAGCTCTCTTATACCCGCATTAAGGAGCCAATTAAACACACCTGAGCAATTGCAAACACCTGTGAAGCCATGTGTCCCAAACATTATGGTGCCCTGAAATGGGGGGACTATGTATAAACACTGCTGTATTTTTTTTATATGGTGAAACCAAAATGTATAAAAATACTCTTTACAAAATCGACAATGTGCACTTTAACAGCATGTGATTTTTTTAATTTTTTTTTTGTCCTATTACAAATCTCAAATTGTGGAGTACAGAGGCAAGTAAATAAATGATGAGTCTTTGTCCCAGACATTACGGACTATAAGTAGTGTAGATGCTTGTAAAGTGTGACAGGCATTTTATTTTAAAGGAAATAAATTCTTGTTCTTGTTCAACACATTCTTGTTCAATGTGCTCAGTCGCTTTCGTTCACAATCGCGCTCTCTCCTCCTTTAAAACAATTGTTCCTACTGGGGCAAGAATGTAGCTGTTTTCAGCAGATTTATTTATTCCTCCACCAAACATCAAGATGCATTTTTTTTAACAGGGTAAACCTACAGAAGCCTCAATGGAAGCACGAATTAATGAATATGGTGCATTAGATTCTAAAGACTACATCCCAGGAGCAGAAGTGCTGGAAGAAGAGAGAGAAGAGAATGATGGTAAGTCTCCATAATTTATCTGTTGGTGTTAACAGAAGCCACGTGATACCAGCATCATAGATAGGGACATGAAGTGTTTTGGTCATTAAATGGCTATTGATATTAACTGCAGTATATGTAATCGCACGTTGGCTGCTCAAGCAACTTGTGTTTCTCTTGAGTATTACAAGGTGTGCATTGGTGAGCAACACATTTTAAATAGTCCTTTACATTTTTAAGCAGCTCTAGTCATTAGAAGAGCAGAGTAAAAACAAAATAAATGGCGTTGGAAGATGGAGATCATGCTCTGAGGAGGAAGCTTGAAACTTGTCGATTGAGTTCCAGTGTGTCCGTTATTAGAGCCAGTCAAAGTGGGTTGATAGAGGAGAGATTGATGGAACAAATGTAGCAATGGTTAAACGTAAAGGGTCACATCAGAGTGGACATCATCCTGGAGGCGCCGGCCTGCTTCCTCAAACGTTTGGCCTTCCAACATTTTCTTTTACCAAGCTCTATCTTTACTTGGACCAAGTGTTGTACTATGATTTCTGATTCATGTTTTCCTTCAAAGTCACCTATGTCTCAACTCACAGCCAAATAAATTCTACCTTTCCAGTTGTAGTGTGCACAGCTTCCAAAGACCTGTGCAGCTCATTGTTAAGTAAACATGAAACCTTATCCCAACTGTCTTATTATATTAACATATTTTACATTATGGCTTCTCCTGCAGTTGTATAGGGCTCTGGTGAGACCACATCTAGAGTATTGTGTACAGTTTTGGTCTCCTAATTTGAGGAAGGACATCCTTGTGATTGAGGCAGTGCAGCGTAGTTTCACAAGATTGATCCCTGGGATGGCGGGACTGTCGTATGAGGAAAGATTGATAAGACTTAGGCTTGTATTCACTGGAGTTTCGATGGATGAGGGGGGATCGTATAGAAACTTATAAAAGGACTGGACAAGCTAGATACAGGAAAAATGTTCCCAATGTTGGGCGAGTCCAGAACCAGGTGCCCCAGTCTAAGAATAAAGGGGAAGCCATTTAAGACTGAGCTGAGAAAAAACTTTTTCATCCCGAGAGTTGTGAATTTGTGGAATTCCCTGCCACAGAGTGCAGTGGAGGCCAAGTCACTGGATGGATTTAAGAGATAGTTAGATAGAGCTCTAGGGGCTGGTGGAATCAAGGGATATGGGGAGAAGGCAGGCACGGGTTATTGATTGGGGACGATCAGCCATGATCACAATGAATGGCGGTGCTGGCTCGAAGGGCCGAATGGCCTCCTCCTGCACCTGTTTTCGATGTTTCTATTTTTATGGTTTGACCGAGTTATCAGCAGTATTAACTCTTCCATGTAAGATTAAGAGAACTCTCCCAATTTCAGATGGATGGGAAAGTGCAAGCATTGATGAGGATGATGATGATGATGAAGGCTGGATTGATATTCATCATTCTTCAGATGAAGAGCAGCAGAAAGAGGTGGTAAGTCTGAAATGTTCCTCATTGTAACCTCATGTACCTCATATTAGCAAAAAAGCAATGGGCCATATTATTTAATTATTTTATTTGTTTGAGGCGGGCATGTTACCCAAACATGTGTGCCCTTGGGACTAATTGGGACAATGAAGATACTGCCACAGTGCCCAGCTTGCCTGGCCATATCTGTGGACAGTTTACAGTGGGACACCTGTGGGACACCAGGCCTGTAAAAAGCCAGACTAGAGAAGGACAGCAAATTTTCTCCTGGAACCAGTAATAAATGAGCCGCAGTGACTTGCTGAAGTTTACTTTTGCAGGGATGGTGGTTATTGTGGTTGTGGTAAAACCTTGGCGTTGTGGCCAAGCAAGTCCCCCAATGCTGGCTGATTCCATGTTTATGGGAATGTGGGTTGGCCCTTCCCCATTAGGTTCCTGTAGCAACACAGTGTTCTGTAGGCATCTTCCCTTAATATCCTCTTAACTTCCTTTGCTGTACGTTTTATTTATATTCCATTTCTATCTTCTTCCCCCATTTTGTGAGTTATTCACATTCTCGACTGCTGTTTTATGTCTATTTCGTTTGAAAGGGTGCATTCAGTATATGATGGAACAACCAATCTGTTCCAGTAAGTTCATGAGAATGACCAGTTATCAGACAGTGACAAAATAAGAAGGGCAAAAATGTTAACTGTAAGAAAAGGGACTTCCTAGTAAAATAAAAAGCCTGAAAAAAGGCCAGTGAGTAAAATAACAGACTGTCAAAGCTGTTAAAGGTGAAGACTGAACTACATGCATCACTGATTAATGGGTCATGACAGAAAATCTACCAAGCTCATATTTTTCAATATGTTTGATTTCACCCCCAGCAGTGTTTGATTGAAGGACTTCAGATATTGGAATCTGGGGCATGAGGGGATGACACTTTCAGAGGAGCATTGGCATATACACTCTGGTCTGTGGGGAAAGTGAGGTTAATTAATTGAGACAAAAGTGATTCTGAGAGGGACCGAAGGCCAGAGGATGTTTCCCCGAGCTGGGATGTTGAAGACTAATTGTAGCTGGAAGCCACCATATGTTCCGAATGACAAGAGACGGGACGAGTTGGGGAATGCTGAAAAAGCATCAAAGGTTAAGACTAATTGTTATATGTATAAAAAAATTATTACTTACTGCAGCACAACAGGCCTGTAAACAAAATACACATAGACAATATATGAATAAATTCAATAAATTAATAACCCCAATACTAACGCACGGAAAGCTCTGAAGTCCTTATGGAACGAAAGGCTGTCTATAGTTCTTAGATGAGATTAGCATCATGTAGCGTTCAACATGGTTGGAGGGAAGAAGCAATTTTTAACCTGGTGGCCATGGCTCAAAATACCACCTTCCCAGTGGTAGCAAAACGAGAGTGTGGCCAGGGTGATGTAGTTTCCTTGATGACACTGGCTGTCTTTATGAGGCAGCGTCTCCTATAGATCAGTTCAATGGTAGTGAGGTCAGTGCCCATGATGGAGCAGGCAGTGTCCACCACTCTTGGTAATCTCCAAACCAAGTTGTGATGCAACCAATTGATGTGCTCTCGACCGCACATCTGTGCTCCCTTGGATTCTGAAAGGGGCAAAGGTAGATTCCACTAGGGGTTGTTTTTACGTTGATTAACAGCTGCAAAAATGAAGCTCTGGTTAGTTAAGAATTTTCTTGTAGATGGTTTCAGTGAATGTCTGTGTTTCAAAAGATGGAGAAGATGAAGAGCATGCCCACAGAAGAGCGCAAAGCCAAAGCAGCCATTGTCAGTGCCAGCCGCCTTCTAACACAGGACGACTTCAAGAAGATACGACTGGCACAGATAGCCAAAGAGATTGACCCTGCCCCGAGCAAAAGTCAGAAGAGGACAATCGAGGAGAGCAGTGACGATGAAAGCAAGTATGTACATTTTTAATTCATAATAATTTGTGTGAAAAATGTCTACACTGAGCCCTTGAATTGTCTGCATAAATAACATTTTAACATTTGGAAAAAAATGCTTGTGATAAAGCCAATGTATTTCAGTTATTTGTAATAGTTTAAATTGTAGCTTAAACTATACTACAAAATAAGACATTAAAACATGAGAAAAGAAGCAGAGATAGGACACATGGCCTCTCGAAGCTGCTGTCATTTCAATAAATCTGCAACAAATGTTCAGCATTGGTGATAAGCACAGTATTCTAATCTGAACTCGACAACCCCAGTACAGTCCCAGGAAAACTTCCCTAATTTTGTGCTCAACCCCCTTGTAATAAATGCAAAAATAACTTTTGGCTTTGCAACAACTCATTTTGTCAGGGTGTTTCTCTCCGAGTCATGAACCAGCACATGAAGGTCCCTCGCTACCAACATTTACTGATTCCTCACAATTTAAAACAATTTACTTTGTGCCCTACTTGCTAATAAAGTGAACATTTTCCCACTTTATTTTTCCCCGCTTGCTTAACTTATCTACATACCATGTAATGGAAAGCAAATAACATGGCAGATGCTGGAGTCTGAAATAGAAGCAAAAATGTCGGAATATCTGAAATTCCGACATTTCCGGCTATGGAGGCCTGGTCTAACCAGTTAATATGTACAATTTCACTGTTTGTGCCTGATTGATGTTTTAAACTCCCCACTTCTTCCCATTGCATTGCAATGTCTTTAACTGTAACTTGAATGTAATGAAACATCGGAGTACCTCCACCTTGAAGAACCTTTGACTGCAAGAGCTTTCTGTACCTTGGTACATTTGCTAATCGGGGATCAGGGGCATGGCAATACTCTACTGGACTGCTTGTAAGGATAAGTACAGGGAAAGGTATGTCGCTGTGTTGGCACTTGGCACATGTGACAGTAAAAACACCATTAAACATAGAACAATTGAACATTAAAGAACATTGAATAACTGAAGAAGTCTGAAGAAAGGTCTCGACCCGAAACGTCACCCATTCCTTCTCTCCAGAGATATTGCCTATCCTGCTGAGTTACTCCAGCTTTTTGTGTCTATTTTCGGTTTAAACCAGCATCTGCAGTTCCTTCCTACACATTGACCTTTTCTCGCTCATCTCTCCCAATTGCCACAAGCTGCAGCCACAGCATATTAATACACGCCCTGCCAGTCACATCTTACTTAGATGCTCAGTTGGACAATTCTGCTCGCTTGGTATTAAATTTGCTAATAACTAATTTGTTTATACTGTATATTAACTAGTACATAATCACTTAGACCTTTTAACCTGAATAGAGTTTTGTTAAGAAAAATACCCCTAGCACTAGTTTAGACTATTTAACGTTACTGCCTAAAACGCTAAGGGAGGGAGAAAGCAGCACCTTCTCTCTCAACCAGATTGTCTTGCTGACCAAATTCTTAATTTTAATAATATGTGACAGAGGTAGAAATGAGCCTTGTGCCTGCACCTTGGTGGCACCAATCTTAACTCTTAATCCTTTCATTTAATATGTAAAATTCTGCATTCCATTTTCTGTATCCCTGATCCTCTATCTAGGGTGCCACTGCGTTCTTGAGTTCCACTGCCTTCCCAGTGGGAATTTCTTCTCATCTCTGTTCTAAATGGTTGACTCTTAATTTGATATTGTGACCGTCCACTCCTTTCTAGACTCCCCCCCCCTTCCCTCCCCAGCGAAGGTACTATGTCAGAAACCGTACCAAACTTGTACGCACTGCTAAAATTGTACCCAGTTTAAGTTTCACCTGAATGGGAAGGTCTAATGCTGGGTAGGTGTGCTTATTAATTACAGTCCAGTATTTAGGGTAGCACAGTAGTAGAGTTGCTACGCCCAGATTTGATCCTGACTATGGGTGTTGTCTGTGCAGAGTGTGTACATTCTCCCTCTGACCGCGTGGGTATTCTCCAGGTACTCCGGTTTCCTCCCACATTCCAAAGCTGTGCAAGTTTGGAGGTTAATTGGCTTCTGTAAATTATCTCCTGTGTAGGATGCGAAAGTGGGATAACATAAAACTAGTGTGCGTGTGATCGATGGTCGGCCTGGAATCAATGAGCCAAAGGTCCTGTTTCCACGCTGTATCTCTAAACTAAACTCAATTTAATTTGCTTGCATGCAAAGGAGATGTATGAGCTTGGCAAGATGTTTAATAGACGCAGATTATTTTTTGTTGCAACGTGTAATCAGAATGAGCCAAAGTTCATTCTTTCAACTTTCCTTTCAGGTGATATTAAACAAAGGGAATCTTTGGTGGCCAGTCAGCTAAGTGTCATTGCTGGTCTTTGGTTCAGTGTGTGACCTGTTCTGCATGCCAGCATCGATATTTGTTTCCTGCTTGGGGGGGGGGGGGGGGGAGAGGAGAGGTAAGCAGGAACGGGGTACTGATTTTGGATGGTCAGCCATGATCATATTGAATGGCGGTGCTGGCTCGAAGGGCCAAATAACCTGCTCCTGCACTTATTTTATATGTTTCTAATAAACGTTCTGTTTTGAATGTGTAATTGTAAAATGCTTAAACTTTCAGAGGAGAGCTGCTTTCACTGCGAAATATAGAACGGCTGCATAAAAAACCAAAATCAGATAAAGAAACCCGACTTGCAACAGCCATGGTAAGTAACTGGTAAATTTTCTTGGCGATGGCATGACTGTTTTTTTGAGGTCTAACAAAGACCTTCTTGCTACGCAAAATATTTTTGAGTTTACTTCCTTAAATATTCCTGATATTTAACATTTTATATAACGATTGATTTCTTTCATTTTATATAATCTTGATGCCTCTGTTCAATGTCCCCATTGTGCCCAAAGCACCATAAATAGAATCTAGACTATCTTTAAAAAGCCCCATAAGACTACGTTTTTTTGTGGTCATATTTCTGTGCCCTTGAAAAACAGTAAACAACGCAAGTTCTTGGGAATTTAGTTTGCTTGAGTGGTTAGGCCAAAAGAATTATGTTGCGAGTGATGTTTGTTCATAATACTGCCATGAAAAGGGAGAATAAAGAAAAGCAGAGTAACATCAAACATCGTCCCAAATGCGTGCGGGTTGGTGGGTTAATTGTCTTCTGTAAATTGCCGCTAGTGTGTAGGGAGTGGATACGAAAGTGGGATAACGTGACAAATGGTCGGTGTGGGCTGAAGGGCCCGTTTCCATGCTGTTTCTTTAAATCTATCAGGACAAGAATCCTCCTGTAACTTGTCCTTTTGCAGCATGACTGTTCCCGGCTTGTTGTGGAGAGTATGTTCGGCTCCTTCTGCCAAAATCTCACTTTGGCAGAAGCGGAAGGGTCCAGGGTCCATGCTGATGAAATGACAGATGGCATTGACCAATAATAGCTGACCACTAAGGTGTTAAGGAGGCTGTAAAATTCAAGCTTTTTATAAGGGAAATGTAACATGCAGCAGAAGAACAAGAAGCAAGCAGGCTTCACAGCCAATCAAATTCAAAAATATCTCTTGGGTAGCAACAGGGAGTTCATTGCATTTCAAGTATTGTACAGAAATAATTTAGTAATGCAAGAAAAATGTTTTGTTTGAATCTGGTATATAAATACATTCTGGAGTTCTGTGACCAGTGGAGTTCAGCAGGGATCGGTGCCAGATCTCTGTGTTAAAGAAGGAACTGCAGATGCTGGAGAATCGAGGGTTACACAAAAAGCTGGAGAAACTCAGCGGGTGCAGCAGCATCTAAGGAGCGAAGGAGATAGGCGACGTTTCGGATCGAGACCCTTCTTCAGACTGATCTCTGCTGTTTGTGATGCATATCAATGACTTGGACATAAATGTAGATGGGTTGGTTAGTAACTTTGCAGATTACACCAACATTGGTGGAGTTGCAGACTGTGGGGAACGCTGTCAAAGTATGCAGTGGGATGCAGATCAGCCACAGAAAAGGGCAGATAAATGGCAGAGTTTAAACCGAGCAAGTGTGATGTGTTGCACTTTGAGAGGTTGAATGTAAGGGGAAAGTGTAGAGTTAATGGCAAGAATTGCATTGATATATAGAGGGATCTTGGGGTCCAAGTCCATAACTCCTGAAAGTGGCAACACAAGTAGATGAAGTGTTAAGGAAGGCATATTGTATGCTTGTCTTCAAAGGCAATTGGAGAAGGAGGTCTCTCTGCAGCTTTATAGGGCTTTGGTTATCCACATTTGAACTAATGTGTGCAATTCTGATCACCTCATTACAGGAAGAATTTGGAGGCTTTGGGAAAGGTGCAGATTTATCAGAATGCTGCCTGGATTTGGAGGGTATTAGCTAAAAGGAGAGGTTGGACAACCGATGTGTTTTCTCTGGAGCATCTGAGGCTATGGGGAGATGATTGGGGTATTTAAAATTGTGAAAGGCATAATTTGATGGGGTAGACAGTCAGAACCTTTTGACAAAGACTAGAGGGCCTGGCTTTAAGGTCAGAGGCGGAAAGTTTAAAGGAGCTGTGTGAGACAAGTATTTCACTCGGAGTGGTGGGTGCCTGGAGCGTGCTGGCAGATGTGGTGGTGGAGGTAGACATGATAGTAGCATTGAAGAAGCATTTGGATATGCGCATGGATATGGAGGGAGTATGGATCACGTGCAAGCAGAGAAAAATAGTCAAACTTGGCATTGGGTTTGATATGGACATTGATATGTTCCTGTGCTGCACTATTCTTTGTTCTCAGCGAACCTGATCGGGCCTGGCATGAGAATACGTGCGACCTATCCTCCGGAAAGCTTGAAGTCAGTGATTTTAGTGCCAGACCTCTGACCATAACTTTGGCAAAAGTATTACTGCTACGACCTTGATGATCTGTGAGGTGATTGGCCTGACTTTGCTGATAATGAACCTCTGTACTCTTCCTTATCTGATTACGTTTGTGTTTGTTTAAAACTATCTCCTAGGCTGGAAAAACTGAAAGAAGTGAGTTTGTGAGAAAAAGAACCAAGTTGAATCCATTTGCAAGCACAACTAACCAGGACAAGAGAAAAAATAAGAATTTTATGATGATGAGATACAGCCGAAATGTGCGATCAAAAGGCAAACGATCCTTTAGGGACAAGCAGGTAATTAATTAGTCACGTTGTTATTACAAACAATTGCTGAGAACTTTAGCAAAGGGTGGAAGCATTTTCCAACGGAAAAGATGGAGTGAATAAAACACATCCATAGAAGGACTTGCTCGGGAGCTGATAAACAGTGCATTAGGGTGGACGCCCTAATTGTTGATTGTTTACTCATGTAAATGGTGTGCAGGAAAACCCCTAACCATGTGCATGTATTTCATCCGCCTGTTGCACATGAACAAAGACTCGTAGTTAGGTTAACACTTGGTTAAGAACAAAGGATTTTAAGGGTTGATACAATGATAATTGTAAGAGATGGGAGCAGAATTAGGCCATTCGGCCCATCAAGTCTACTCCACCATTCAATCATGGCTGATCTATCTCTCCCTCCTAACCCCATTCTCCTGCCATCTCCCCTTAACCCCTGACACCAGTGTGAATCAAAAATCTATCTTTCTCTGCCTTAAAAATATTCACTGACGGCCTGCACAGCCTTTTGTGGCAAAGAATTCCACAGATTCACCACCCTCTGACTATAGAAGGTCTAGTTATATCGTTATTTAGCATGCTAAGTGAGAGTGACAGTTGTACGAAAGGGACCAGGATGATATCGTGAGGGAACAGCTGATTTCAAAAGTAGAACGTGGGGACATTAGAATGGGTAGTAATTTTCTGTGAAACAATGACAAAATTGTGGTTAATAGAGCAGAGCAAATAATAAATTAATAATGAGGCACTTTCAATAAGGGAAAGAAAAGGAACATGCATAAAGTACATTCACACAAAGAAGAGGAAGACTAGAGAGAATTCAAACTGAAAATTATTTTAAAATAAGCGAGAATTGAAGAGTGATAAAGTTATATGGAAATGGAATTAAAGCGCAGTTGGCTTCCACTGGAGTATGGATTTTAGCTTTAGTATATTATTGAAAGTAATATTGAGTCATTGGGAAAGTATAAACTGGATTTGCATGGATACATGGAACCTTATCAAAGACCTTGCTAAAGTTCATATAGACAACGTTCACTGCCCTCATCAATCATCTTGATTACCGCTTTTTTGTTTTTAAAAACTCACAGATTTGTGAGACACGATTTCCCACACATAGTCATGCTGACTTTCTAAAATAAGTCCCTGCCTACCCGAATGCTGGGAGATCCTGCATCAGCATCCCCTCCAAAAAACGTTCCCACCACTGACTTCATGCTCAACAGCATGTAGTTCCCTGGCTTTTCTTTGCTGCCCTTAAATAACAGTACAGTAGCCACTCTCCAATCTACCAGAACTTCACATGTGGCCCAAGATGATGCACTTGGTCGGGCTCTGGAGAATTCTCCACCTTAATGCACTTAAAAATCACCAATACCTCTTCTTTGGCAATTCATATATGATCTAAGACATCACAATTTGTATGGTTGTACAGATAATATTCATCTTCCATGGATAAGTTAAAGCTTCTGCAATGAGATATGATGAGAGCCTAGATTGAGGGAAATTGGAACTACATAGTAAAAACTTAGTTGATAGATAGTGGCAGCTCAGCATTCCTGGATACAGATGCTTCAGATGTGACAGAGAAGCATGCAAAAGAGGAGGGAGCATTGCATTGCTGATCAGGAAGAATATTAGTAGTGCATCTTGGAGAGCTCGCGAATAAGAAAGGTGCAATCACTATGATGAGACAATACAATAAACTACAATAGCCAGCGGGAGCGACTTTAGTTTAGTTAAGAGCATAGGAACAGGCCTGTCGGCTTACCGATTCCATGCAGACCATTGATCACCCGTTCTCACTAGTTCAATGCGTTCCCATTTTCTAATCCACTCTCCACACACTAGGGACAATTTTCAGAGACCAATTAACCTGCAAACCCCTCATCTTTGGGATGTGGGAGGAAACCCGCGCAGTCATAGGGAGAACTTGCAAACTCCACACAGACGGTATCTCGGGCAGAGCAAAGTTACAATAACAAAAGGTGATTTTTAGTGTCCCAGTGTTGTGGGACTCCCTCAGTGCTCGAGACTTGGAAGGGGGAGAAAGTATGAGGTGCAACCAGGGGGGTTTTGAGGGAAGGGGTGTACTTTTATTAGGGAAGGAGGGATTGCAGTTTCAAGGCAGAGCATTTTGAGAAAATGATTATAATTTTGTAAGTTTTTAGATAGTTTTGCATGAGGGCAAAACTAGTCCACGGGTGAAAATGCTAAATTGGGGGAGCCTAACTGCAACAGTATTGGGCAGGAGCAGGAGAAATTGGGTTGGGAATGCTGCTTGAAGGCAAATCCATATCTGATGTTGGAATCGTTGAAAGCCAGTTGATTGGAGTTCAGGACCAACATGTTCTTGTGTGAATGAAAGATAAGGAAGGCAAGGTTTAAGAACCTTGATGACAAGAGATATAAGTTAAGACGAAAATAAGGAAGTATATATAAGATTGTTTACTTGCTAGAACTATATGAGATTATGAGAGGGTAGATAATCCGTCTTTTTCCTCGAGGGAAAATGTCAAATAACAGAGGTTTAAAATGAGAGGGGGAAAGTATTTTCTTCACACAGAAAGTGTTGAGTATCTAGAACCATCACTAGAAGTGATAGAAGCAGACATGGTACCAACACTGGAGGCATTTGGACATATGCATGAACAGGCAAGGAAAGAAGGGGATACAGACCATGCGGAGGCAGATGGGATTAGTTTATATTGGCATCATTGTCATGTGTAGACATGGTAGGATGATGAGCCTGTTCCCATGCTGCACTGTTCTATGTTCTCCTGATGATGCATTTGTCATGGCCTACTATGGCGTTTAAGAAGCAAGTGGCAACTGCAAAGTATAATCTGTTTGGGAGATCCATTTCACCTGGAAATGATGCATAGATCATTCTGACTAAAGTTGAAATTTGATGAAAAAATGTCCACTATGAGATTTCCATGTTTAGCTCATGAGACGAAGGACAAGCAATTTTGTTCCTGTTTAGATTTTGTTTTTGATACGAGGAAATCCAAATACAACAAAAATAAGTACAAAACAATCAAATGTTTGCTTTCTATGCAGAATATTGATGATTAATCTTTTAATCAGAAATTGGTGTCGTAAGCAGACCAGTGTGAGCCTAATGGAATATACCAATGAGTATCATGTATTAATTTCATCCTGAGTTTAAGATGGTGCTATGCACAATTTAATGATTGTGATTTATGTGTAAATTTGTTTTAATATTGTATGTGTGTCTGATTTTTTTTTTTTCAAATGGGAGGAAATGATAGAAATCTTTCCTCCAGGTTTTGATGACTGCATTGGTGGAAAGGATAATCGATGTGGTGAATTATAGTGTTGTTGTTCCATTAATAATTGTGAAATATTTTTTTGAGTTTATCGTAAGGACATGAGCAAGATTTGTTTTTGGCAGCACCCTCCAGTTGGTGTTTTTAATCGCCAAGTATTTTTGCTAAGTTGTCGCTTTGATTTGGCTCCTGAAGAATGTATTTATTTATTGGATGACATTTACTTTCTGCTGAACTGAGAAGGCAGTTAAAAGTCAACATCATTGGTGGGTCTCGAGCCATATGTGTGGCAGACCAGATTTCCCTCGGTTCTGGTGCAGAATCTTGACTCCGATGGATAGACCCTGCTTGAATTGCTGAGTTCTTCCATTGTTTGTTTTTTATCTTGTGACCCATTTACTCCACTGCAAGGTATTGATGAACAGATGGGTTTTCATGCATGTCACAATCATGCCTGCACTGCATGATTTTGACATGCATGAATTATGTTAAGCACAGGTTTTATAATAAACGTAGACATTAAAACGGTTTCATTTCCAGAATCTTTTAGATGTGCAAGATATGAAAAATGCTGTGTACACATAAATGTTGTCATTTTAAACTGCAACATTTTATTGCGTTGCTCACAATTTTTGGAGGGTGCGAACACTGTTCCTGGGTTTGTTGCATATTTAATTTCTGTTTCTTTCAACAGATTGCTTTACGGGACGCTCTCTTGAAGAGAAAGAAGCAGTTGAAATGAGTGGAGGAATTTGTCAACACTTATGAAATGTTATTTTTCCATATGTAGATGAGGATACAATAACGTAAAGCCAACAGCAACAACGCATTGCAGCCACACGTTTCACTGTACCGTGACCCTCCAGTAGGGGGGGTTTGAATTCCGAGACAGTGATCCATACTGCGGTTTCTCATTCCCAAAAGCAGTGCGTGCTTCAAGAAATGCAAGCTAAAAAAAAGTATTTTCATTATTATTTCTCGGGTTCTGCGAGAATATAATGTTTTCAATTTCTTGAATTTTAGGATAACAAATTGTGAATTCTGTAAAAGCAAATATCCCTTACCCGGGTGTAATCTTGTTCTTAATATTTTATATACAGTAAATGGTCTATAAAGTTTTCAAAGTATGCCAAATCACCTCTTATTGTGCTCTTTATCTTAATTTACAAAAGAAATGAAGCTTAACACAGGCTGCTGATGGAGGGAATGCACTTTCCGCTTTGCTCCAACTCCAGCTCCCTTGGTCTTGGTGTTGCAGTGTGATGTGGACTTGGAACAATCCATCTTGTTTCCAGCCAGTATTTGAAGGGAGCACTATTTGTCATCAGTTAGGCAGTTGTATTCAGCAGGACCACATAGATGAAAATGTCACAATGATGTAGCACTAACATTTCACAGCCCATTTCAACCACATATTTCTCTGCGTGCTAAGACGGCCCTCCGTATTATCAGCAACTCCACTAATCTATGTTTCATCTCCAACTTTATTGATCATGCCTCCTACATGCAAATCATTCATGTACATTGCAAACAGCAAGGGTCTCGGTACTGACCCATGCCACTAATCACCGGCGTTTATTTGCAAAAACGGCCATCTACAATCACCATCTGTATCTTATTGCCATGGCAGTTTTGGATCCAATGTGCCCAGCATCCCTTTGACCCCAACCTTTTGTGCCTGTCTGTCATGTGGGACCTTGCTAAGCATTCATTGAGATCCATAAGCGAATACAGGCCCTGTGCTGATAAAAGCTTATATGTTAACCTACTCATTCCTGGGATCATTCTTGTAAACCTCCTCTGGACCCTCTCCAGAGCTAGCACATCCTTCCTCAGATATTATGCCCAAAATGGCTCACAATATTCCAACTGTGGCCTTACCAGCGCCTTATAGAGCCTCAACATTACATCCCTGTTTTTGTATACAAGCCCTCTTGAAATAAATGCTACCATTCAGTTTGTTTTCTTTACTATTGATCAGATGTGTGTGTATCGTTTGTCTTTTATTAAGAATTTTATTCCATTCTCTCATCATCGTTGTCAACTGCAAACTTCTGAAAGATCAAAATAATTTCTGGAATATTCTCTGCGAACCTGTTTACACTGACAACTGTTGTGAAAGGAGAAATCTAGATCTGCTTTAAAACTGAACAACAACATTTTTCTAAATACCCCCTGCAGAATGAGCTGCACAGGTTTGTGTCGGAAGGAACTGCAGATGCTGGTTTAAACCGAAGATAGACACAAAATGCTGGAGTAACTCAGCGGGACAGGCAGCATCTCTGGAAAGAAGGAATGGGTGACTTCCATCCATTCCTTCTCTATGTGTGGCTTTGACTGCTAATCCTGCTGGTCTTTCCTTTGGTAGCTCTTCTGGGCCTGAGAATGATCACAATGATAGAGAGGGTACAGAGGAGATTTACTAGAATGTTGCCTGGGTTTCAACAGCTAAGTTACAGAGATAGGTTGAATAAGTTAGGTCTTTATTCTCTGGAGCGCAGAAGGTTAAGGGGTGACTTGATAGAGGTCTTTAAAATGATGAGAGGGATAGACAGAGTTAATGTGGACAAGCTTTTCCCTTTGAGAATAGGGAAGATTCAAACAAGAGGACATGACTTTAGAATTAAGGGACAGAGGTTTAGGGGTAACATGAGGGGGAACTTCTTTACTCAGAGAGTGGTAGCGGTGTGGAATGAGCTTCCAGTGGAAGTGGTGGCGGCAGGTTCGTTGGTATCATTTAAAAATAAATTGGATAGGCATATGGATGAGAAGGGTATGGAGGGTTATGGTATGAGTGCAGGCAGGTGGGACTAAGGGAAAAAAGTTGTTCGGCACGGACATGAAGGGCCGAGATGGCCTGTTTCCGTGCTGTAATTGTTATATGGTTATATCTGCACATTGATCGAGGCAGTTTGGCTTTCAACAAGTAGCTGCACAACTCCATGGATCTATGTCCCAGCAATTTCTCCATGTTCACTGTGGGTGAGCGGGAAGACTTGCAGTGAAAGGGTGCAAACCATTCAACAGATGCGTTTGAACAAATGTGGGCGGCACAGTGGCACAGCGTTTGAGTTGTTGCCTTGCAGCGCCAGAGACTCTGGTTCGATTCGGACTACAGGTATGGCTGGTACGGAGTTTGTACATTCTCCCTTTGACCACGTGGGTTTTCTCCGGGTGCTCTGGTTTCCTCCCATACTCGAAAGATGAAGTTTTGTAGGTTAACTGGCTTTGGTAAAATTGTAATTGTCCCTCGTATGTCTGCGGGGATCGCTGGTTGGTGTGGGCTCGGTGAGCCGAAAGGCTTTTTTCTGCGTTGTATCTTTAAACTAAAGATTTTGATGATTCCCAACTCTGGGACTCCATCGCCATATGTTGCTAACTATTTAAATACATCAACAATGACATTTATTGCAAATACATTATAATTTGCCCATTGAGTTTGGTGAATCTAATTGATAATGGGACGACCAGTGAATACAGGATAAGGGAGAACCATAGGGGAGACTACACTGCTCCACTGCAGCGTTGAGTAGTGGAGCAAATTCACTGAGTAATATTTCCTGCTTTTTCTGTCTACTGCAGGTTTTTAGTGTGTAAAAGCAAAACATTTGCACATTAAATGAATAAGGGGGGGTGGGGTATCAAATGGGATAGTCGAGGACGGAGTTAGAGGGAAAGAGAGTAAAGCGATGGTTAATGACCCCAGAATTAACGGGGAAGAAAGCTCACAAAGGGATAGGAGAGTATGGCCAAGTGTAATAGGGATCGATGTGAAAGGGGCCACTTGTCAACATAATTGTATAAGGAGTAAGAGTGTTGTAAAAACAAGCCTGAAGGCTTTGTGTCTCAATGCGAGGAGCATTCGTAATAAGGTGGATGAGTTGAAGGTGCAGATAGCGATTAATGACTATGCTATAGTTGGAATCACGGAGACTTGGCTCCAGGATGACCAAGGCTGGGAGCTGAACATCCAGGGATATTCAATATTCAGGAGGGATAGACGAAAAGGAAAAGGAGGTGGGGTAGCGTTGCTGGTGAGAGAGGAGATTAATGCAATAGAAAGGAAGGACATTAACGTGGAGGATGTGGAATCGATATGGGTAGAGCTGCGAAACTCTAAGGGGCAGAAAACGCTAGTGGGAACTGTGTACAGGCCACCTAACAGTAGTATTGGAGTTGGGGATGGCATCAAACAGGAAATTAGAAATGCGTGCAACAAGGGTAACACAGTTATAATGGGTGACTTCAATCTGCATGTAGATTGGGTGAATCAAATTGGCAGGGGTGCTGAGGAAGAGGATTTCCTGGAATGTATGCGGGATAGTTTTCTCAACCAACATGTGGAGGAACCAACGAGAGAGCAGGCTATTCTAGACTGGGTATTGAGTAATGAGGAAGGGTTAGTTAGCAGTCTTGTTGTGCGTGGCCCCTTGGGCAAGAGTGACCATAATATGGTTGAGTTCTTCATTAGGATGGAGAGTGACAAAATTAAGTCAGAAACAAGGGTTCTGAACTTGAACAAAGGTAACTTTGAAGGTATGAGATGTGAATTGGCCAAGATAGACTGGCAGGTGATTCTTAAAGGGTTGACAGTGGATGTGCAATGGAAGGTATTTAAAGACTGCATGGATGAAGTACAAAAGTTGTTCATACCAGTTTGGCAAAAGAATAAATCGGGGAAGGTGGTGCATCCATGGATAACAAGGGAAATCAGGGATAGTATAAAAACAAAAGATGAGGCATACAAATTTGCCAGAAAAAGCAGCCTACCGGAGGACTGGGAGAAATTCAGAATCCAGCAGAGGAGGACAAAGGGCTTAATTAGGAAAGGGAAAATAGATTATGAAAGGAAACTGGCAGGGAACATAAACTGACTGCAAAAGTTTTTATAGATATGTAAAGAGAAAGAGACTAGTTAAAACAAATGTTGGTCCCTTGCAGTCAGAAACAGGTGAATTGATCATGGGGAACAAGGACATGGCAGACCAATTGAATAACTACTTTGGTTCTGTCTTCACTAAGGAAGACATAAATAATCTGCCGGAAATAGCAGTGGAACGGGGGTCAAATAAGATGGAGGAACTGAGTGAAATCCAGGTTAGCCGGGAGGTGGTGTTGGGTAAATTGAACGGATTGAAGGCCGATAATTCCCCAGGGCCAGATAGTCTGCATCCCAGAGTACTCAAGGAGGTAGCCACAGAAATAGTGGATGCATTAGTGATAATTTTTCAAAATTCCTTAGATTCTGGAGTAGTTCCTGAGGATTGGAGGGTAGCTAATGTAACCCCACTTTTTAAAAAAGGAGGGAGAGAGAAAGCGGGGAATTACAGACCAGTTAGTCTAACATCGGTAGTGGGGAAACTGCTAGAGTCAGTTATTAAAGATGGGATAGCAGCGCATTTGGAAAGTGGTGAAATCATTGGACAAAGTCAGCATGGATTTACGAAAGGTAAATCATGTCTGACAAATCTGATAGAATTTTTCGAGGATGTAACTAGTAGAGTGGATAAGGGAGAACCAGTGGATGTGTTATATCTAGACTTTCAGAAGGCTTTCGACAAGGTCCCGCATAAGAGATTAGCATACAAACTTAAAGCACACGGTATTGGGGGTTCAGTATTGATGTGGATAGAGAACTGGCTAGCAGACAGGAGGCAAAGGGTAGGAGTAAACGGGTCCTTTTCAGAATGGCAGGCAGTGACTAGTGGGGTGCCGCAAGGCTCAGTGCTGGGACCCCAGCTATTTACAATATATATTAATGATTTGGACGAGGGAATTCAATGCAACATCTCCAAATTTGCAGATGATACCAAGCTGGGGGGTATAGTTAGGTGTGAGGAGGATGCTTGGAGGCTGCAGGGTGATTTGGATAGGCTGAGTGAATGGGCAGATTCCTCCCACGTCCCAAAGATGGTGTTTAGTTTAGAGATACAGCATTGGATCTGGCTCGTCAGCCCAATGAGTCCAGACCGACCATTGATCATTCGATCACACTAGTTGTATGTTATCCTACCTACGCTTAAACTGCCTATGCACGAGGGTTGGTGGATCAAATTGTCAGGTTAAATTTTATGCTGCTCTTCGTAGTTAGTGTAAAGTCCAAGAATTAAGAATTGTTGCAATCCGAATAAACTTCACATTATAGAACATTTTGCTGTAAAATGAATTGTGACAATAGGTGCAGGAGTAGACCATTTGGTCCTTCGAGCCAGCACCGCCATCCACTGTAATATATATTAACTGCGGCACTGCTGTCAAATATTAATCCAGCTTACATTGTGGACAGTTAATCACAATTTAAAGAAAACCAACGCCATTTGATCGCCAAAAAAGGTTGAAGTACTTTTAGTCAACGTGCACCTTAAATAGAAAATGATTTAATCTTCTGAAAATGAGCTGATTTTCTTGGACATATATATATATAAATGCACTGCAAATGTGCAACAAATTGCTTTTTTTTTGCAAAAAGCTAACTGTGATTTCCACGTGTCTATAAGAATGGCAGGATTATTGGACGTGGGCACTCTGTTTTGTCATGCAAATGAACAGTTAATTAAGAGATTAATTCACAAAAATGCTTTTCCCTTCATCCCATTTACATCCGTTTTATCCTGAACCTGGTGAATCATCAACAGGTTGGCCGTTTATTGTTTGTCACTTGTAATATTCAAACTAAACCAATGTTTGTTGTTGCGCGTGGTTTGCCAGAAGGTTATGTGGATTTACTGTAACAAATCCCGTCCTATATAGAGTCATAGAGTGATACAGTGTGCAAACATGTCCTTCGGCCCAACTTGCCCACACCGGCCAACAATGACCCAGCTACATTAGTCCAACTTGCCTGCACTTGGTCCATATCCCTCCAAACCTATTCTATCCATGTCCAGTACCTATCTGTTTCTTAAACAATGGGATAGTCCCAGCCTCAACTCCCTACTCTGGCAACTTGTTCCATGCACCCACCACCCTTTGTGTGAAAAAGTTACCCCTCGGATTCCTATTAGATTTTCCCCTCCACCTTAGTGGAAGATTGGAAGATTGCAACCTTCACTTGGTCCACCCTGTTTCGACGAATGCAATCAACCCATAGTGCACAATCAAATAAGATCCAATAGAACAGGTTGTCCAACAACTATAGGCTGTGCATGCTATACGCAAGAAGAAGAAACCTATGTCCTCTGGTCCTGGATTCCTCTGGTCCTGGATTCCCCAACTCTGGGCAAAAGACTGTGCTTTTACCCAGTCTATTCCTCTCATGATTTTGTATTCCTCTATAAGATCTCCCCTCATCCTCCTGCGCTCCATGGAATGGAAACCCAGCCTACTCAACCTTTCCCTATAGCTCACACCCTCTAGTCCTGGCAACATCCTCGTTAATCTTTTCTGAACCCTTTCAAGCTTGACAATATATTTCCTATAACATGGTCCCCAGAACTGAACACAATGTTCCAAATGCGGTCATCACCAACGCCATACACAACTGCAACATGATCTCCCAACTTCTATGCTCAATACTCTGACTGATGAAGGCCAAAATGCCAAAAGCCTTTTTGACCACCTTATCTACCCACGATTCGACCTTCAAGGAACCATGCACCTGTACTCCTAGATCCCTCTGCTCTACCACACTACCCAGAGGCCTACCATTTACTGTGTAGGTCCTGCCCCTGTTCGACATCCCAAAATGCAACACCTCACACTTCTCTGTATTAAATTCCATCAACCCTTCCTCTGCCCACCTGGCCAATCGATCCAGATCATGCTGCAATTGTTCACAACCATCTTCACTATCTGCAAAACCACTACTTTTTGTATCATCAGCAAACTTGTTAATCTTGCCCTGTATGTTCTCTTCCAAATCATTGATGCAGATGACAAACAGTCACGGGCCCAGCACCAAACCCTGAGGCACACCACTTCAGACTGATGTTGGGGGGGGGGGGGGGGGCGAAAGACCCCCCACTCTCATATCAGTCTTAAGAAGGGTCTTGACCTGAAATTTTGCTTATTTTCTTCACTCCTTGGATGCTGTCTCACCCGTTGAGTTTCTCCAGCATTTTTGTCAACCTTTTTGGTCACGTCTTCAAAAATATCAATCAGATTTGTGAGACACGTGAGACCTTACACGTACAAAACCATGCTGACTATCCCTAATCAGCCCTTGCCCATCCAAATGTCTGTATAACCTATCCCTCAGAATACTCTCCAGTAACTTACCATCTACATATGCCAATAGTTGCCAACAATTTCCCTGCAGCCCTTCTTGAAAAGAGGCACAACATTTGCCTGCTGCTTTGTTTATAACTTCTCGTTCTCTAAAGAAAAAAGTAGGAAATGGAATCATGAGTTTGTTTTGCAAAAGATGAGGGCTGTGTTGAATCTGCTCAGGCTATATAATTTCAGTTCCCCTTTCTCTGTATGAGGCTCCTAATGTTACTCATAACTTTGTGATCCCCATATAGTGTAGAAGAGTGAAAGTGCAGAGTGATGCAGCAGTTAGTTTGAGCATTTCTACATCTTTCCACCGGTCAGTGTCTCGGGGTAATAACCCCAGGCCGACCTATTACTGCTGAGAGTCGGGCGTGCTTAGGGATGCTATTCCCTTCATCCATTTACACCCGCTTTATCCTGAACCTGGTGAATCATCAACAGGTTGGCCATTTATTGTTTGTCACTTGTAATATTCAAACTAAACCAATGTTTGGTGTTGTTGCACGTGGTTTGCCGGAAGGTTATGTGGATTTAACTTGGTCCCAGCCTCAACTACCTTCTCTGGCAGCTTGCTCCATACACCCACCACCTTTTGTGTGAAAAAGTTACCCCTCTGATTCATAGAAACGTAGAAAATAGGTGCAGGAGGAGGCCACTACCGGTAAAACTGACAGACTGTAAGAGTTGATGATGTCTGATGACTGCAAGGGGGTTATAGGGAAACAGTTTTTTTGTTCTGGAAACAGGTTTTTTTTTCCTAGACAGCTTTTATATCTGCTTGACATTTCCGAAGTAACTTTAAAGTGGTTCTTTAGTTCACAATCTTAATCCCATTTTAACCAATACCAACATAATACTATTCATGGATCGCATTAGTCAAGAGTGTTTTACGATGCGATAGCACTTTATTTATCCCAGTCATAAAAACACAAAATACATGAAACATGAAATTAAAGTGTCATTTGACCCAGATCGAACAATTAAATTCTTACTTGCAGCAGCACAACAGAAAAAGTAAACATAGTATATTGTAAACAATATAATAAACAAGAAAAAAAGTTTAGTGTGTGCATATGTACATATACTGATATATATCCAATTTGCTTTAAGAAACCACACATTATAGTAGAACCATCTGTATCATTAACACCCATGCAGTGATATTTTAGTCAACTGCCATCTGTCCAATAAAACCAGCTCATTTTCAGAAGAAGAAATTGTTTTCTATTTAAGTTGCACATTGACTAAAAGTATCTCAACCTCTTTCGGGGATCAAATGAAGTTGGTAGAATTTAGATGCTCTTCAAATTGTGATTAACGCTGCTCAATGTATTATTAGATCTTATAGAGGATTTTGCCATAATGCCGTAAGTGCCTTTTCATGCCATTTTTGATGATTCCACCAAGATAATGCCCTTTTCACGATTGAGTGCCTAAATCAGGCTTTTTTTGCCTTTTAGCTAAAAGGTTGTGCTAGTAGTACATGCCATTACTAGTTGTACTGTGATTACAATGACGTTTTATATGTTAACAGGTTAATATTAATGTTATTGTTAACGTGTTAACCTAGAATAAATTACAAGAAAATTTCCACCACCGGGGCAATACTGGGGGCGCCACCGTTGATCGTTCATTCATTTGTGGCACTGCCCACAGGTTCAGTCTTCTCCAAAATCTATTTATTGCTCCCAATTTTGGAAACTTCCCACAAGCTACCACTTCCCTTGGGAAATGTGGCAAAACATTAGTGAATAACTTGCAGGTTTTCAACAAAGTAACTGACAATATTTGTTAAGTTCCTGGCAAAGACATAGAAGGAAAATGTGAGAGAGTCATTTTAGCTAACAAAGATCTTGAAGAAATACAAAAAATAGCTAAAGTTCTTAAAGGTAATTGTAAAGCACAAGATATCGACATGAATATAAAGTCTGTAGCTTGCTTTGGGTATGCACCAGTGACCTCAGCTGAGGTAGAAAGAAGTTTTTCACAACTGAAGCATATTGTCTGACAGACGGCATAGTTTAACACCAGATAAATTGAAAAAAATGATAGTAATTATGTGCAACCAGGCATTTAAAGTAGTATACCTTTATTATCATTTTTAACCATACTTTGGTGGTGGAAATACATGCCTTTATGTGCCTTTTTTTTGTAAATAAATACCTTTTTCATGCCTTTTTTGTAATTTTATTTTGCCTTTTTGCCTGCCTATTTCAGAGTTTTTTTTAAGTGCCTAAACATCCTGGCTCTAATTATTATATTTAACTTGGGGGTTTAGTTAACACTTTTCATAAACTGGATTGGTATTTGACTGCAGTGCAGCAGATAATGTATAGGTATGTTACAAAACTTACCTTTAGCGGTGCAGTAGTTCTGCCGCTGGCCATGTGCGCGACTTTGGTGCCTTTATGGGGGGGGCGGGGTTAAAATGCGGTTTTCCCCTTGCCATCCGGAGCTTTATTTTCTCGTAGTGCGAGCTATTTTTGGAGATTCGTTCCCACTGCCGGTAAGTCCATTTTTAAAAATAAATAGCCCGACTATATCATCGCTGCAGTAAAATAAAAATTAGCTCCTAATGCCGTGAACGCCGACAACGGGGACAGATTTTACGTAGGGGACAGGTAAGTGAAAGCTGTTTATTTTTACATACGATATGGGGTTTAAATTCACCGCAACCGCAATGTTCTAATCCATCGCGTTCCAGAAAATCCCACTCGCAAGCTGTTTAAAATGCCCATTAATTTACAGGCATTAAACACTGAATTCCTTCAATTTGGCCTATAAATTAATGACAATTAGATTTAAAAATCATGTTATATTGTGAGTTATTGTTTGACTGTTAATTGGACACTTAGGCTTTAAATTTTTTTAATTTTTTCTTAAGAAATTGATTATTGTTTAGATCTAGTAATTGAATTTTGTAATTGGCTACAATTGAGTAACTAACTAATTATATGCTTTAATTTCAGGTCTTCCAAGTAAGATGTTTTCATATTTGTTTCAGAATACTTAAATCTATAATAACTGAAAATTTCTTTCAGTTCTCTTAAATTTTAAGGAAGTTATGGGCTTTTGACTGTCCTTGATCACAACTTTTGTGTTAAGTCAATAGAAAAGCAATAGGAAGCAAGTTGCTAATTTCCGAGTATGAAAATGGCCCTAACTTTTTTTAATGCTTAAGATATGAAAGTGAATTAGGTGTCAAATTAAACTTATTTTTATGCTTTATCTGATGGGATAAATTGCAGACTTGATTTTTTAAATCTCAAAAATTTGTAACATTGCTATAATGTAGAGGTAAATAAATGCACTGCAAACGTGCAACGAATTATTATTTGGCCTTTTTTTAAAAACAAATTGTGTGATTTTCACGTGCCTATAAGAATTATTGGACTGTGCACTCTGTTTTGTCATGCAAATGAACAGCTAATTAGTAGATTAATTCACAAAAATGCCTTTCCCTTCATCCATTTACACCAATTTTAAGCTGAACCTGGTGAAGCAACAACAAGTTGGATTTCAATGTTTCTCGCATGTAATATTCAAACTAAACCAATGTTTGATGTTGTTGCATGTGGTTTACCGGAAGGTCATTTTACGGTAACAAGTCGCGTCCTATATCTGCTGAGAATCTAGAATTTGTTCATAATCTCGATTTCTAAAGGAAGCGGTATCATGACTTTGTTTTGCAGAAGACGAGGGTTGTGATAAATCTGCTCATGCTATATACAATAATTGCAATTCTCCTTTCTCTGTATGAGACACTCCTGGACAGCTTCCTCAACTACACCATCCGACTGCTGAACTCGGAGCCCAGCTGATAGACTTGTCTGTACCCTGTATTTATTTATTTTCCATATTGCTACCACTGCACTCTGTATTTATTTTTCTATATCGCTATCACTAAGAACGACGCTAAACTGCATTTCGTTGTAACTATACTTGTATTTGTGCAATGACATTAAACTTGAATTGAATTGAATTGAATTGAATTGGTGTTACTTTAGCTCACGCATTATAATTGAACTCGAAAGATAACTGACAAACGCAGAGGTCGTTGGCCCCATTACCTGCGTGGTCGATGTATTGAGCAAGGACACTGCAAAGTAAAACAAACTATTCAACTTTTCAAATTTCTGTCAGAATGTTTTTTATTAGAATGTGTTTTGCTTTGATATCGATTTTTCAGCAGCAGTATTTTGTTTTGCTTCAGATGAAAGGCTAAGTTTGGCAATATAATACTATTTGATATGGTAAATATTTTGCTTCCACTCTTCCACTTCAGCGCAGGAGTATAACTTTGTTTTTGTTCGATGACTTCTGTTCATTAA
Source organism: Raja brachyura (assembly GCA_963514005.1). The sequence continues at coordinate 115,346,238 of OY740781.1, read as the reverse complement.
TCACAACAGGAAGATTGCAATTTGAAATGTAGTTAGAAAGAACATGCAAAATAAAATTAGACCTCAATTTGACTTACAAAAATCGAATTCAATGTGGTGAGCGAATCACTCTCCCGTGTTCATGGGGCTCTGCAGCGCACATTAATGGTCCTGTTCCACCAACCGTGATCCTGGAACATATGTGGCATTTTTGAAAACATTACCAGTGATTTCATCTTTTTACCCGTACTAAATAAGCACAATCTAGAATAGATTTCACAGACACAACAGATGGGCGGCATGGCGGCGAAGCAGTGGAGATGCTGCCTTACAGTGCCATGGACTCGGGTTCAATCCTGACTATAGGTGCCGTCTCTAGTGAGTTTGTATGTTCACCCCGTGATCTACGTGGATTTTCTCTGGGTGCTCCGGTTTCCTCCCACCTTTCAAAGACGTACACGTTTGTAGGTAAATTAGCGTTGGTAAAAGAATGGTAACTTGTCCCTAGTGTGCTAGGATAGTGCTGGTGTATGGGATGATCGCTGGTCGCCATTGTCTCGTTGGGGCAAAGGGCCTGTTTCTGCACTGTATCAAAGTCTAAAGGAAAATCTAAAGACAGGGTCTCAGCAGTGAATATATATGGTTTATGATGAACCAATCTCACATATGCCATGGACAATGCTGTGCAGAATTGGCTTCATGGAAGAAGTGTGTTTTTCAGACTGGAGGCCTGTGACTAGTGCTGTTCCTCAGGCATCGGTGCTGGGCCCAATGCTGCATTGTGATTTATGTGAACAATATTGATGAGAAGTTACAAGGCATGATTAGTAAGTTTGCAGATGACTCTCAAGTGTATGGTATAGTAGAATGGTCCCGACCCGAAACATCACCCGTCCATTTCCCCTCACAGACGCTGCCTGACCCACTGAGTTATTCCAAAGGTTTGGCTGAATCGGCTTGGGAAACCATTGATGACGGTGCAATGTTCTTGCTTTGATCTTGCCCACAATTGTGTTCAGCCCCTTGTGAATTCAGCATGAGTAGGCTGGACTTCCTGGCTTGGGACCCGGTAGTTTTCCGATTTAAGAGCAGACCGTGCAGTCTTCGTTGCAGCGGGCGCTGAGCACGATGCCCGCGATACGGCTGCTGGTGTTGCTGGGCTTGTTGGCGGCGGCGGCTCAGGGCGACTGGTCTCCCCCGCGTTTCAACATGAGCCTGGACACGCCGCCCTCCCAGCGCTGGGAACCGCTGCTCAAGAAATACGACCTCGCACGTCTGAAGCAAGATATGTTCCAAGTGGTCGGGTGGGTAAGCAGTCCACGCTCCACTGGCACAGACCGCATCGCACCCCAACACTTAGTTGGTGGGGCAAGCGAAATATAATGCTGATACTAGGTCTGAGGTGTTGCACTTTAGGAGGGCTGATAAATTAGGACATGTGCAATGAGTGGTAGCAACATTGGGAATATCGTATCAACAAGGAACGTTGTTGTACAAGTGAAAAAAAATCGCTTGAAAGCAACTTCGCAGCTGGATAAAAGATAGACTCAACGTGCGGGAGCAACTCCGTGGGTCAGGCAGCATCTGTGGAGAAAAGGGATGGGTGTCGTTTCGTTAGACGGGTCCCGATCCGAAACATCTCTCCAGAAATACTGCCTGATCCGCGGAGTTACTCGGGCACTTCGTGTCTATCTTTGGTATAAACCAGCATCTGCAGTTATTTGTTTCTATTTAGCACATCTAGATGTGGTGGTTGGGAAGATGGTGATACAAGAAGCTGCAACTGTTGTCATCTTGGGCAAAACACGAAGCACTGGAGGAACTCAGGGGGTCAGGCAGCTTCCGTGGAGGGAATGGAGGGGGACGTTTCCTATTGGGACCCTTCTTCAGACCGATGGTGAAGAATGGTCATTCTGAAGAAGGGTCGCGCCCTGAAATGTCGCACTCCATTGCCTGACCCACCGAGCTCTTGATGGTTTGCTCAAGGTGGGTTGCAACGTGTACGGAATCCGTGAGTCTACCGTGGGAACTCTTTAACTCAGTGGGCAGGCAGCATCTCTGGAGAGAAGGAATGGGTGACGGGATGACATTTCTAAATTTCTCCAGCACCATGTGTTCACTTTTTGTCAACCAGCATCTGCCCTTTCTTGTGTATGACATTATTTGTATCCGTGGCAGTTGATCGTCGCTCCCGTCAGTTTCCCAGGGGGTCGGGATGGGACTGGACTTGGGAGGGAAAGGTGGGGGGGGAGGGGTAGTGTTCCACTAAATGCTTAAAAAAAACTTTAAGTTATAGATTATGGACAATTTTAAGTTGAGTATGGACAAATCCAACGAGCCACACTACATTATTCTTGAATAGATAACTTTTTTCCGGGTGCTCCAGTTTCCTCCCACATTCCAAAGACGTGCAGGTTTGTATGTTAATTGTCGTCTGTAAATTGCCCCATAGTGTGTAGGATGGAACTAGTGTCTGGGTGATTGTGGTCAGCATGGGCTCGGTGGGCCAAAGGGCCTGTTTCCACACTGTTTCTAAACTAAACTAAAGGTTATGAAGAAGAGTCCCGACCCGAAATGTAAACTATCCATTTTCTCCAGAGATGCTGCCTGACCCGTTGAGTTATTCCAACACTTTGTGCCCTTGTGATAAGTTAATGTTTCAACCCTTTCTCGAGGAATGGGAATTAGGGGAAGCAGTAGGAAATATGTTGCTTGGCATTTAAAATAAATAGATTAGTCAGTACAGTAATTATTAAGTCAAAGTTACAGTTATGTAAGTGCAACTGCGGTAAAAGTGAGGAGAGGGGTGGGGTAATCGGGGGAACAAATGTATAATTAGCCGATCTAGAAAATGAGCAGAACGACTGGACGAGGGTTTGTTTGATGCCCAACACAAAATGCTGGAGTAACTTGGCGGGTCAGGCTCGCACCGTGAGACAGACATTCTCCCCCTGTCTCACGGTGCGAGTCCACCCACGAGTGACCCCGAGTGAAAGAAAAAAAACAGACTCGTGGTAGTGTACGAGATTCCAAGTTTATGATCAAGAGTTTAACCGAGTTCCCACGGGTATGTTTAAAGGCCCTGTCTCACGGTGCGAGTTGACCCACGAGTGACCCAGAGTGACAGACTCGTGGTTGTGTACGATATTCCAAGTTGATGTTCAAGTGTTTGAGGCGAGTTCCCATGGGTATGTTAAGTTTGTCGTTTACTTGTACTTTCTGCAATGTTCCGAGTTCGTCTCCAGAGTTACCAAGTTCCCCTCCCGTTTGCTCTTGAATTACCAAGTTCCTCTCCCGCTCAGGGCGTGTGTTGTTGCCGCAGTCCAGGATTTGCATTTAAAGCACTCGGTTATCTTCAGCAGTTCAGGCAAGGACAGGTTTGGGGGGGGGGGGGGGGGCGGGGGACGAGGGATGGTGGAGTTGGGAGAAGGCAAGGACTATGGGTGGGGAGGAATGAGAGGGGGGCTGGGAACGGTGTTGGCAGTTGAGGAGAAGGAATGAGAGGAAGGGTAGAGGAGTGGGCCTGGACTCGCCTGGAGGTCAGAAGAGGTGAAGAGCGAACTGGTCGAGATGAAAGAGCAGGTTGGGGGCTCAATGATCATTTTGTTCATACAATTGAGGGAGTTATGACTTAATCTGAAGCACAAGCACAATTTGGAAAATTGTTTCAATTCCGTCGGCACCAACCACGGAAGAAGAGTTTGAAGCTGTTTAAGGTGCAGGTTTAACTAAATACGTAAGCACTGCAGCTTTGATTTCGCAGTAAGCATGGGTCAATATCGACCTTCGCTTCACGAGCAACATTTCCCTTTGGAGGCCAAGGAGATTGCAGATGCTGGAGTCTGGACAAAAGCAAACTGCAGGAAGAAGCCAACAGCCAGGCAGCATCTGTGAAACGGGTAGTCAACCTTTAGGGTCCCGGCCCGAAACATCCGTATACATTTTATGATTTCCCTCCAAAGATGCAGTCTCCCGTGGTTTGTTTGCACAACTCTCTCCCCTTTCTCTCCCAACATGGGGGGGGGGGGGCAGGGACGAGATAGTTTAAACAGACCTTACCCCCACTTCATGCTTCTGTTGCGCATTATTCGGCAGTAAAACCTCTCTTCCTCTTACCCAGCGACGCCCGATTCCTCGCACCCCCACAAGTTCACTTCGACGAGGGAAGAATGAGCGGGGGTCTGAAGAAGGGTCCCGACCCGAAACATCACCCATTCCTTCTCTCCAGAGGCGATGCCTGTCCCGCTGAGTTACTCTAGCATGTTTGTGTCTATCGTCAGTGTAAACCAGCATCTGCAGTTCCTTCCTACACATGGACAGTGAAGTGCCTCGGCCAAATTGCACGTTTCCTTGGTCAAACCATACACACCAATAAGTACTGGGATTTTTTTAATTTGGGCTCAGTGTGGTGTCCGTAGCCTGGGCACACTGCCGGAAAAAGTATCGATAAATATGTGTGGAACTTTCACAAATAAGGGGTTAGATAGGTCTGGAGTGCGGTGTTAACTGCGGGACTGTGCCCTGCTGAGATAGACACGAAATGCTGGAGTAACTCAGTGGGTCAGGCAGCATCTCTGGAGAGAAGGAATGGGAGACGTTTTGGGTCGAGACCTTTCTTCACATCAGCTGAAGCAGATCTGTGTGTTTGGACTTGATGGACTAAACCGCCCCACCTAACCCCAAGATCAAAAAGATGTTGACATATCCACTATATATGTTATTTAATTTCTCCGTCAGAACCGGTGCGTTCAATGGAGATTTTCTAGACGGAGGAGCGAGGATGATATTGAGAAATAAAGTGGTGGGTGAGGCTCCAAACAAAAATAATTAAATTAATCTTGTTTTCAAAAGAGAATATGTCTGTTTAAAAAAAACCCAGAGGAAATTAATTGCTTCTACTGAAGAGCGGATTCATTCCATTATGAATCATTGATTCTCAATGTATTTTTATAAATTAGATAATTTGAACTGCTGCAGTTTTGAATGGTAAAGCCGGGCTTTGGCATAATTTCTAAAATCTAGGAGATGATTTTAAGCAAATATCGGACCTATTTATTTTCTCTTTCTCGCTTTTAGGTTTTGATGCATTTATTTTGTCACCCAAGTAAATAGATATAGGTTATAAATATTTTAAAATATTGTACAGTGGTTTAACACAATCTCTATGATTGGCATACTTTTCATTTAAAGGGCTGCCCTTTAAATCTTGAGCTCATAGATGCATAGTATGCATGATATTCATGCAATTTAATATTGGATGTAACTAGGGTGTGTGGATTTTATCCTGGAACATTAGGATTCTCTGGTAGTCTGGTTTGCGTTTCTTACACTTGATCATATCCGAAACTAAAGTATAGATAGACTAAATGCTATGAAAATACTGGAGTAACAGGCCGGATCTCTGGAGAGAAGGAATGGGTGGCGTTTCGGGTAAGTCTGAAGAAGGGTCTCGACTCCATTCCTTCTCTCCAGAGATGCTGCATGGTCCGCTGAGTTACTCCAGCATTTTGTGTCTATCTTTGGTTCAGTCTTTACTCGAGCGAACGAACAGATTAAAGAGTTCGCACGTAGACGCACAAATCACTAAGGTTAACGCACGGGCCACTACGTTATTACAATGAGTTTAAATGTTTCCATTTTTAACTTGGACAGTAAATTTGACTCGTGAAAATTATCACGCGTTTGACTTTTTTCACAAGTTGACAAGTTTCACGGGTACCTGACGTTAGCGCCACAAGTCGCTAAGTTGCTCACGCGAGTTCCAATGTCCCCGCTACGTTGATTGTACGGGATTACCGCGAGTGAAAACTCGGGGTCACTCGTGGGCCAACTCGCACGTGAGACAGGGGTTTAAGTTTTCCCGTTTAATTCTAATTTCTGCGATGTTCCAATTTTGTCTCCTGAGTTACCAAGTTCCTCTCCCGAGTTACTCTTGAGCCAACAACATCTACCGACTTGTGGAAAAATCATCACGTGGTAAAACCGGGTTTTTTCACTATAAAAAGACCCAGCCTGAAGAACGATCTCAACCCAAAACATCACCTTTTTTTTCTCCAGAGATGCTGCCTGACCAGCTGAGTTAGTCCATCATTTTGTGTCTATCTTTGGTTTAAACTAATATCTGCAATTCCTTCCTTCAAACTTATAGAGCAGTTTGTTTCAAGAAACAATCCTTCCAAAATTGCATTCAAAAGTCCATTTGAACTGATTTGTTCAAGGTCTGGCATCAATCATCAGCTGTTTTTTTTTTTGTCGGGAGGAACTGCAGATGCTGGTTTACACCGAAGATAGACACAAAATGCTGGAGTAACTCAGCGGGACATGCAACATTTCTGGAGAGAAGGAATGGGTGACGTTTCTGGTCAAGTCCCTTCTTCAGACTGAAAAAAACGTTTCGACCCTTCTCTCCAGAGATGCTGCCGGCTTGGCTGAGTTACTCCAGCTTTTTGTGTCTAGCAAATTGTTTTATTCCCTTAATTTATCTCTCATCAAATCGTTGGTAAACTTTTAACAAAAAGATTAGGTAAATTGAACATTAACGTTATTTTGTCCCCCGACAGCAAGGTCCG